>JADLZK010009698.1:0-600000 GCA_015847255.1 Hyparrhenia diplandra
ACAATGCTCATATTCCCAATGATTTCTTCTTGGGCCAGAAACATGCTCATTGACACCACAGATGACATGAAGGCTATACTGGGTTTTCTGCAATTTCAACCAAGAAGATGAGGAGAGGGGTTAAAATGGAAACCAACATTATCTTTGTTGAAAAGAGATTAACTAATGCAAGTAAAAGTGAGTACTAGAATATATAAACCAACATTATCTCTGTTGAACTTCTCCAGTGCGGATATAACCATTGCTTTGAAGTCATCATGCAGATTCCAGAACTTCCTTTTCCATATTCTTTCTTCAATGCGCTCCTCTGTAAGCTCAGGTTCCTGTTGTTGAAGGTGTGACGGCATGGCAACAGAGGAGGGGAGCTGAGCAAATGCATGCCGAGAAAATGAATTCCCTGCTTGGAGAGCTGACAGTCATCATCATCATACAGACGAAACACACTTGAGGCAGAGCTGAGAATATTCACAGACTCCGGTGATCCAAGAAACTCTTTCTGTGCAGCTGGGTGGGGGTGGAATGCAGCGGTGGCTGCAGCAGCATATGCTTCTCGGACACTGACAACGGCCTTCGTAACAGATCTCTTCTGAAACTTAACATCGTCGTCTTTGCCTGAACCGATTTGCGGACCGTCAGACCAGACCAGCTTTTGATCACTACGACACGGCGTATCGTCGAAAAGATTGGGATCAGCAAGCTGCAAGTTGACATCAGCCACCAGCAGGCGCTGCATGGCATGATCAGGTGTGAGCAACGGGTAGCGGGCACACAGGAAGGTTACGAGAGCATACAGTGACCGAGCCACAATTCTGCTCAAGAAGCGAGTGCCGATCATGGTCACGGCTGACTCAAGTTGTATGCTCGATGGAAAGGTTTGCTCATACCACACCATGTTGGCAATGATGTTGGCAACAGGGTTCAGCGGGCCATAGCAGTAGCCACCCATGACCAAAGCACGGTGATACTTGTTGGTCAGCTCGTCCTTGGGGAGTCTGCTCAGTGCTTTCAGGTAGAATCCATGGATCCTTGCAAGGAGCATACGCTTCATGACTCCGCCGACACAAGGAAGCTCAGTGGTTGAGCTAAAACTGCAGTGTCCAAGCCTGGCATTGGCGAGTCTCCACGACTCTCTGACCTCAACGACACGGGGAACTGCCGTCCCAAGGACGCGGCGTACGAAATCTGCCGCCGCAGATCCCGTGCCAGGACGGCAGTCAGCTGATAGACGACGGCTGACCTCAGTCAGCTTGTGTGAAACACTTATCCACCCTTTCAGACTAACCACGATGGAGCCGTTGAGCCCGACCCGTCCCCTTCCCTGGGCGACGGCGGCAGCGCCCCGGCCTCCCTTCGCCGTCGATCTCCCTCCCCTTCCCGTCCCCTCCAATCCAACACCAAATCCATGTTCCCCAGCCCGGATCTACCAGTCTGTGGGCGCCCGCCTGTCGGTCACCTACGCCGCCCCCTCCATTCTTGGCTACCGCGCCACCCATGGACGCGGTTCTCGCATCAGGCGTGGTTCCCGCCCCGGTGTGGCCGCTCCCGCCGTTCTTGCTGCCCGCCCCGCGCGGATGGTGTCGGAGCCGGCCGTCGTTGCGGGGGGTGGTGGGCGCATGGCGGCTGCTGCGTCGCACGCGCCGCCCGTCGTGACGGCTCGCCCGGCGATGGTCGCCGCCACCGAGCCCGCCACCACCAAGCTGGCGTCCCGGTGACCGCTGGAAGTCGCCTCCCCGTCGTCGCCGCCGCCGTGGCTCGAGACGCTCCACCGCTGTCGCCTTCGGGTTGATGGTACCGTCAGGGCGGCCTGCGATGATGCACGGCGAGATGCGGGTCGAGATGGAAGGGCGTCGCGTGTAGCGCAGGCGTCCTCCCCTCTCCCCGCACGCCCTCCCCTTCTTCCCCGCCCCTCGATCCGGGGGCAAGTTTCGCTGGGCTGGGTGGAGGATTCACGCCGCGTGCAAACCGACGACGCTGGCAGCTTTTGCTCCGGCCGCCACTCGCCCGTCGTACTGGGCGCCGCCCGCGGGGCCCCCCTGCCACGTCTCCCTGCGGGCGAGCTCGGCGGGCGAGTGCGAGCGCCCGCCGGGAGTAGCTGCAACGAGGGCGGCGACGGCGATCAGCGGCGCCGTGCACTCACGCTGGGTTCTGACCCTTCGCTCGATCGGCGCGTTATTACTGTATGGCTGTCGCCTTAGACGCGGCCGGCGCCGAAGGACCCGGCGCATCTGCGCTGAGCACACGGGTCGCGTCAATGACCCGGCGTCGATCTGCGGTGGGCTCCGCACGTCGTCGCGTCGTCGTCAATGGCGCTGCCAGCGTGGACACCACCAAGTCGCCGTCGCCCGCCCCGCGAGCCGCGGGGGTCGCCGTGAATTGTTCGCTTCGGTGTCACGCCGCGTGCCGCTGCCGGTCGCGCCGCTTGCGTTGCTTCGGCTGGCGGGTTTTTGCCACCGCGGAGGGCGTTACAGCGTGACCTCGCACCGCAGCGCCATCGTCAACATACCAAGACCAAGGGCGCTAAGGCCCCTCCGTGGCGCCGCCACTTTCCTGAGGGGAGGGCGGCGTCGTCGCCCGGCGACCTCGTGCTGCGTCGCATGCCGCCGAGGACGTCAACATCGCCATGCCCCATGGTTTCGCCGTCAACACCGTCGCCGACCCGCTTTGAGCTTGCCGGGGCGGGTTCGAGCCTCCCATCCGGGCCGACCCGATCTTTGGACGAGCTCGTAGCTTCCAACGCCGTGCAGCGGTCCACCCCGGTGGGATTCTCGGGGGTGATGGAGCCCCGCCGCCACGCGTTTGATCTTTGAAATACGGGGCCTTGGCGACGCCGGAGGCCGACCTTTCACCGCCTCCCTGACGACACGGCTCGGCTCCACGAGTGTTGGGGCTTCGGTGGGCTGGCGGCGGCGGCACCTCGGTGGAGACTACGCGATTCTTTGCGAGGCCACGCCCCGCGCGGTCGTTTGAGCCGACAACTCCGTCGGTGAATGGCCTTCAACAACACCGCCTCGCAGGCCGAGGTCCCCCGCGGCAAGAGATTGAGGATCGCTTGTGTGTGCCGTTGGACTCGCCTATTATTAAGTCGGGGCGGCGCCTACGCCGGCGCGCCTCCCCGCCTCCACCCGGCACACCGCGTCGCGGGTCCGTATCGGCGTCTCGCCCAAGGGCGCCCTAATGCGGCGTTGCAGGCCCGTGCTCTCTTGCTCCGAAGCCGGGCATGGAGGTGGAGGAGGGTGAGGCTCCCGTCGTCATTGAGGAGAGGGTCAAGGCCGTTTTTCAGGGTGGCATGCCCCCGCCATTAAGCGGGCGCCGCTGGGGCGCTTGAAGGACGCGTTCGACATGTCCACCTTAGACCTCAACACCGAGGGCCTCGCCGAGGAGGTTGCCTAGCCGGTGTGTAGGGGTTTTTTAGTCGCAAAGGCGGTCAAGATGTAATCAAGGGTGTTATATCCGGTAGTTTTTTAGGTTTCGCTTCGTAACCGTTTGGTTACCGTTGCGACTTGTTGTTTGTACTTTATTCTCGCTGCATCAAAAACGCGCAACGGCGTGGTCAAAAAAAAAAAAAACTTATCCACCCTTTCACTAGCAGCGACGGGTCTGGATGCTTGGCGGCGACTGCTGCGCATCTGAGGGCCATCTCCATGGTGGCGGCGTTCCTGAAGGAGCAGGAGTAGTGGGACTTGACCCCGCGTTTGGTGCGGACGAGGGCAGCCGCAGCCATGGGGTCGGCGTCGACGGCGTCGAGGTATGCCAGGGCGTCCCCGTCGGTGAGCCAGGGGGAAGAGGCAAGCTAGAAAGGCGATGAGGCCGTCCAGTGACCGCTCGGCCATGCCTTCTCCGTGGAATTCGACCGCGTTGTCGCTGAAGATGAAGCCGTTGATGATGATGTTTGTTGCGGGATCCAGGAGGCCCAAGCAACAGCAGTAGCCGCTCTCCAGATACTCGTCCTTGGCCATGATCGCCTTGCTCTTGCGGTGGATCTTGTCGATCTTGGCAGCAACTCGGTCGAAGTCATCTAGATCGTACCCCAGAAATCATCGGGAACTTCGAGCGGCCCATAGATGGTGATGGTGTTGCTGCTGCTGCTGCTGCCGGCGGCCATGGGATCGGCGGTCACGGAGGCGGGCAGGGGTTGTTGAGGCTCGTGGATCGGCGGCGGCGTGTTTTTGATGGGGACACAGATTCGGCGTGATCGTCACAAGATATATATACAGCTTCGGCTCCTCCCAAATTAGGACCGTTTTCATTTATTTATGTACGTACTTCCTATATGGGAAAGATTCTTCTACTGTATTTCTTATTCCGACATGATCTGGTGGAGAGACGTCCGAATCCCTCCCGAACGACCTAGGCCACGTTTAGTTGGCTGAAAATTTACCCAAAAATTGCAAATTTTAGACTCTCTTCATCACATCACATTAAACACACCAAAAAGACATATGTTCTGAAAGAAGTAAATGTAGGTGAAAAAAAAATAACTAATTACACAGCTTTGTTGTAGATCACGAGATCTAATCTTTTGAGACTACAAGTCCATAATCGGGACAATGTTTACCACAAACAAAACAAAACGCGCTACAAAGTGTCTACAAGAAATGAAAAGTCACTTTTCGCTAAAATTTAAGCCCATCTAAACAAGGCCCTAGTTTTGCAGTGTGTGTTCTGCATTCAGATAGCAGAGCGGATCGAGCAGGGAAGGGAAGCGAGTGCTCAGCTAGCGCGCTCCTGGGATTCCGACGACAGGGCCTCGGCCTCGCACCGTCGACGTCAGGCGCCGATCGGAGTATCGAGCCATCGCTGTTGCAATCGCAACGAAAAAAAGGTGCCGCGAAAACGACGGTGTCGTATGGGCTCCTTTACATCCCATCGGCCCGTTTAAGGAAGCCCACCTGTTTTGCAGTGTCGCATGTCCTTCTCTATAGTAACCTTGATATTGTTTATGATGCACTGTAATCCTATTTTAGTTTTGTACCATACTGGCACGGGAGAAGAGTTGCAACCCAAAGGAGGCAACAAAACTACCCAAAGACAAACAATGCAACTCATACCTTTTTTTCGCCTTTTGGCTAAGATCAAGTATAGTATCCGTTCTTATCGGTTTGATATCCGATATTGTGAGGCATCGCTTCACAATGAAATGATATATTGAACTTATTTTTTTTTGGGGGAAGGAATCGCAATAGTGGCATGCCACTTGGGTTCCTTGGTGTCGCTCAAGCGTTGCACTGCAGCTTGGGCTTGGCGCACCCCAACCAAATCAAGTCTTAACAATTTGTTTGTGTTATTTGCATGATATTTACAATTTACTCGGCAGAACCTATATTTATCAAAGCTCTCGCCTCACAAGATATATGCTAAGCGTGTGTGTTTGGTAGTGTTTTTGCTGATTTTTTTTTTTTTTTTACAGGGAACCAAGCCATCAATACTTGGTGGACGGATAGCCCAGTAACGGCCCGTGTGAATTGCCATTCCTGGGCCGTTAGAAAAAAATAGGCCCGTTAACGTTTTAGTTAAATATACCATCTTGCATGAATTTCACATGTTGAAGATAAATTTCGACCTTTTTCTCCATATTACTATGTACTAAAAAACATGCCCGTGCGTTGCAACGGGAGAGGGAAAAAATAAGTTTAGTAAAGAGAAAGACGGAAGTTACATATGTATTATATTTACCCTTTTCACAAAATTTGAAAGTTATAGTTTATTTTTGATGACCGCATCGTTCATAATAATCAAATTAAAATATAATTTTTGATAGTTTTTTCCTGTATAAGCCACATATCTATGTATGTTTTTCCTTTTATAAAATTTAAATTTTTTTTCCTGTATAAGCCACATATCTATTTATGTTTTTCCTTTTATAAAATTTTAAAATATATGATTTATTTTATGATGACCATGCGTAGTATCTCATAAATAATCAAATTAAAATACAATCCTGATACTTTTTCTTCCATAATAAGCCACAAAAAATTATATAATAATCTTTGTAGTATTTATTTGTTGGTAGAGTTAAATATATTCTTGCGTAATTTCTTACCCATAAAAAAATATGTAGTCCTAATCTCTAATTATAGTTGGTAAAGGGTTATTTGGTGTCCTATGAATATGGTTGGTCTACAGGTTAATTAATGATTATGAATTATGATGACAACTCAATCGATTTCCATATCCCAACCTATGTCAAATATTAGGCTCGGGTATATACTTACGCTCAAGATACTGCTTATTTAGATTATATTGATATTGATAACTAAATGTTTTTATTATGAAGTTGCATCATCTGGGTTGAACTTGAAGATATAGTTATTTAGATAAGATTAGATAACAAATTGCTCAACATTTCAATTCACATTTTTATTAATCTAGTTGGATCATCCGCTGATTCGCACTATTGGGGCCGTTGTCGTGGAGCACGCCGTGGGAGAGCATTGATTCGAAAGTACCGTAATGTGATCACGCTGGGCGGCTGGTGGATGCCGCTGACCCGGAGCCACCCATTGTGATCGACTTGCCTCCACGATCACGAGCTCGGCGCGTGGGGCCGCCGTCTCGACCGACCGGCGGATCTTGAAGCCCCAAGTGCCACCCTCTGGCTAGGAGAGCGCCGCCTGCGCCACAAAAGGCCATCGCCGCGCCACGGGCGTTCTTTTCTCCGCCTCCGTATGGTGGTCCGCATCTACCGAAACCACCGACCGGGTGGTACCGCTTTTGTGCCAGCGGTTGACGCCCGTTCTTCCTCGCCGAGCTCCTCGTCCCCGCGGCGTGGAAAGGTAGGAGCGGCGGCCTAGGGCCTGCGCGTGGCGTTGCGCATGGCCATGGCGGTATAGGCCCTGCGAGCGCACGGGAGGCCCTGCCACGTTTTTTCTTCCGCGTTTTTTATCGTAGAAGAGGAAAACCAACAGGACTACGAGAGAGGAGCTAAGCGCACGGGAGGACAGAAAACAAGATTGGATTCCTATGGAAAACCAACAGGACTACGGCCTTTGGGAGAGGAGGCGCACGGGAGGGGGCGAAAAATAGGATTGAATTCCTATTTGGATACGTAAGGGGAGAGGTGGCGGGCAGGAAAAAAAAAGGTGAACGGAGTCTATTTTTAGGAGGTGAAAGAAAACGATGGTGAAAAAAAAGTGGCAGAAATTTTCGTACTTTAATAGTAGGTATAGATATATATCTGTTACTACTTAAAATATAAGTAGCACTTCGCCTCTGTCAAATTCCACAGTAATATTGTCTTCAATTCAGCTTATGACTAAACCACGCAACATCGTGGTAGTGGTACTATACCAAACTCAGTAACAAGCATAGGCCATAAACTTTACACTTGTACCTTCATCGTCATCATGGCAGTGGTACTTTACCAAACTCAATAATAAGCAAAGGATTATAGTTTGCACTTGTACCTTCATCGTCATCAAGCCCTGACGTAGCGTGTTCATAGACCTCTTTTTTGGGTTGCCACTCAATCTACACTAAGGTTGTCATGTACTCTCTCCATCCCAAAGTAAGTTATTTGAAGAATCTTGGAGAGTCAAAAGTATCAAAGTTTAACCAAGTTTATATGGTAAGATAAATAACATTTACGATGACAACTAAGTGTCATTAGATAGTTCGTTAAATTATATTTTTATAGTATATCCATCTGATATCATAATTTTTTAATTCTCTCTAAAATTTTGGTTCAACTTGAGATGATTTGACTTCCAATATTGTTAGAACGACTTGCAATTTCAAATGAAGGAGTATTATTTTGTTTCCGCGCAACAACGCACAAGGGCATGATTCTAGTGCATATACATACAACAAACGACTCGTGAGAGAAGAAACACGCCGACATAGGTGATGTGATCAGAAATCAGATCAGACGATGCGGCGGCACAGTGTGATGCCGTCAGCGACGGGGAGCTGCACCACCTCGACGCGCTCGTCGGCAGCGACCACGGCATTGAACGCCCTGACCTGGTCGCGAATCTCCCGGTCTTCGTCCGTGAGCGGCATATCGTCGGGCATGGCAACAGAGCCGCCCCATAGCGTGTTGTCGTAGGCGAGCACACCGCCAACGCGGACTAGCCGCAGCAGCCGCTCGTGGTACTCGCCGTAGCTCCCTTTATCTGCGTCGACGAACGCAAAGTCGAAGGCGCCGAGGTTGTTTCCCTCGTCGGCGGCGAGGAGCGCGTCCAGGTGCTCCGACGCGGGGCCCTCACGGAAGTCGACCTTGTGCGCGACGCCGGCGCGGGCGATGACGGGGAGGCCCAGGTCGAAGTACTCCCGGCTGACGTCGATGGCCACGACGCGGCCGTCGGGCGGATGGCGAGCGCCGTCGCCAGCACGGAGTAACCCGTGAAGACGCCCACCTCGATCGTGTTCCGCGCGCCCGTCAGCTTCAGCAGCATCGACAGCAGCTGCGCCGAGTCCGGCGGCGACGCCATGAACCCACTGGAACGGAAATAAAGTCACGGATCGAGATGCATGGATGGGAACGAATGAATCGAAGGCTCCTCGTGGATCGTGTGGTAGCATGACACGTACTAGGTGTGCTGCTGGGTGATGAGGCGGAGCTCGCGCAGGCTCTCGTGCTCCCGCGGGTACACCATCATGTTGAGCATGTACTGAGACGAAGAAAAAGACATGTCATTATGATGATCATCATAATATGATCTATCAACAACGACGACGACATGGAGCTATCGACCAAGCATGTAAGGTGAGGAGGTGAAGGTGCGTACGTACCTCGTAGAGTGCTTCGCTCTTGAGGAGTGTCTTGGTGCTGTCTTTGTTGTGGATGGACTGCATCAATTCGACGCCGTCGCTGGCAGCTGCAGCCATGGCCACCGTGTTGTCCCTCTTCCTCCTCGTCGTCGACGCTGACGAGCCCTGCGTGCGTAGCGTGACGTATTTGACCAAGGTTTGTATTATTTGACCAAGTTTTTGATGAATGGTATTAGCATTTATGACTTGAAACCAATCTTTTATGAAAGTACATTTTGTAATTAATTTAAAGATAATATCATAAATATTTATCTATAATTAATTAAACTTAATAAGATGCCAAAACTTGACGCGCTGTGCCAGATTTATTGAAGGTGATTGGCTACTCCCGAAGTCAGTCACCGCAGCAGAGGTACAAGAGGAACGGGATAAAGGAGAGGATATACGACGTTATTTGCACCACAAAAATCAAGCTTTCTCGACAGCAGAGAGAGAGACGGATAGGCTTGGTTGGACCACGGCACCGTACCCTCATGTCTATGGGCCGTAGTACGTGGGCCCCTCATTCTTTGGTGAGAGCCAGAGAGGGCGAGCGAGCTATGGCGATGCATACATGGCGAAGAAAGGAACGAGCAGTCACGGACCTCACGGTCCGTTCAGCTATGCAAAGCGGCGTACACGTTGAAGCGGAAGCGGGTGCTCACCTCGCGGCGGGCGCCTTGTGTTCCGACGACGACGGGGCCAGCATCGCCTCGCGCCGTCGCCTCCGGCCACCGCCTGCGTCGTCGCGCCATGGCCGCGGGCGGGGCGGCGGAGGTCTCGCGTGCACTACGCGCCCAGCTGACAACGACGACCGGTTGTACGGTCACACGGGCCGTGGTGCACAGCATTTTGGTGGGTGGTGGCGTGCGTGTTGTGTTGCCCGCGCGCGGCGCCGATCGATGCTGGCCGCCGCTTGGCTTGATGCTTGCTTGCTCTCGAGCAGCGAGCTGTTCCCACTCCTCTCTAGGCGAACTACTTTGCTTGCTCTCTCTCTCTCTCACCCACCGAACAAACGAGTGAGTTCGGCCAGATAATAGCCAGCACGTGGTCTGACCGGCTCCGGCACACCACCCACTCGCCACTAGTTCGCCTCGACTCTTCTCCCTCAGTCCAGTCCTCCCTCTTGTGCTGATATAAGGATGGCCGACAAGGACCCCCAATACGCACGTGCACTGGCCTTGTGTCACGTTTGCCGTCCGGTCCGGATCTGGTTCCCCTGTCCGGCACCCAACTTGTAGTTCTAGGTACATCGCACTTCGCAGCTCGCAACGAGGAAAAGATGCCGCAAAAACGACACATGGTGGGGCTCTGTTCGGCGGAATCCTATTCCGCCGTTTCTTTCGGAAAAACTCTACTTTTAGTCCCCTCAACTTTCGCGAAAGTCTTTTTTTGGCCCCTTAACTCTAAAACCTGACAAAAAGAAGAAAAGCCTCAACTTTTGAAACAGTGCAGATTTAGTCCCTTAGCGCGGTTTTTTTTCGGTGGTTTTGCTACAGTGAACACGGATTCACTACAGTACACATGGTTTTGATTTTTTCCTTTTCAAATTTATTTTGGCTGGAAACTTTTAAAAAATCTTCTACACGATATTGGATGAAGATGATTTTTATATGAAAATTGTAGCTCGACGAGATCTACAACTTTCTAGTTTTGAGTTTTTTTCGTTTGACGATGTTATGGTGCTTAAAAAAATTTATATAAAAGTACAAAACACTATAATAATCGCGTACTTAACTATAGCAAAAATATAATCGCATATAAAAGTACAAGCACCATGGAAAAATTGTAGCCCTCGACGAGAGTTTTAAATTTTTTTAATTTTATTAGACTCCACATGAGTAGATCCTATAAAAATCATCTTCATCCGATGTCGTATAGAAGAGTTATGATTTTTTTAAAGTTTCAAACCAAAATAAATTAAAAAGGAAAATCAAAACCGTGTGTACTGTAGCAAATCCGTGTTCACTGTAGCAAAACCACCGGAGAAAAACCCGCCGAGGACTGAATCTACACGGTTTCAAAAGTTGAGGGCTTCTTTTGTCCGGTTTTAAAGTTAAGGGACCAAAAAAAGTAGACTTTTGTGAAAGTTGGCGACTAAAAGTAGACTTTTTTTCCTTTCTTTTCCCCATGAACGCTCCAGGCCCATAACGGCCCGTTTGAGTTTCTTTGCATCCCGATCGTGCCAGCCCACACCAGTTTGGCCATATCTCGTGCCCTTCGTTCTACCTTTCGTTTGTACAAATCATGTTTAGTTTTATACCGTACCGCTGAGGGACAAGGCTTGTAGCATGTAGGAGGTAACAAAACTAACCAAGGACGAGCAATGTGACTCATACCTTTCTCGGCCTTTTGGCTAAGATCAAGTGTAGTATCTGTTCTTATTAGTTTAATATCGATATTGTGAGGCGACCGCTTCACAATAATGTATTGAACTTATTTTTTGTGGGAGAGAAATTCAAAATAGTGGCTCGCCACTAGGTGTTCCTTTGGCGTCACTCAAAGCGTTGCACTACGCCTTGAGTTTGGCGCATCCCAACCAAATCAATTCACAATTTTTTAATTTTTTAAAATATAGTTAAATTTAAAACTTCAAAATTTATGTTGCTATAATTGACGGTTAAAATGTGGCTGTGATGACTGCAGCAAGTCAAATTGGCGATATGTTTTTGAAATGAGTGCAATGCACAGTAGGTACATGAACTTGCGGTCTTTGGTCAAATAGGTCCATGGACTTAGAAACCACCATCCGCCCCTCGAACTTGCTTTAACCCGTTCACCCCAGTGCCCAACCCGGTTTTGCATGGCTTGCATGGCGGTCTATATATGCCATTAACATTTCCATCGCGCCTGTCTGTCACTCAGCATCGTTTCATACTCACGCTGATGAAAATATTTTATTATTACTCTTAAGTCTCAGATTTTTTTTAGATAATGGATAAACAATATCTAGCCTCTACATCCAAGGATGTACACAACCAATTATTACACAAGTTTTCAATGAAAGAAAAGAGAAAGTCATGGTCTTATAGATCGACCAGAAGCTAATTCAAACAATATAAATGATTCCATCCTTTATTGAGAGTGCTTCCTTGGTCGTCTCCTCACGCCGCAGAGGTCCAAGAGCGTAACCAATACGCCTCCTCCGAAAATTATCTGCAAAATAGAGTTAGATTTTTTTTGATTAAAAAATAACATCATTACGACATCTCCGGATAGCCTGTACTCATGGCAGCCACACCCACCCAAATCAAATTTATAATCCTTTTATTTTGATTAGCTAGCCAATTCTCGAACATATGGCTGATTGATCTAGGTTGAGTTAGACTAGTAGCATAAAAGATAATTCTCCGGATCATTTTGGTAAGGGGACAGTCTAGGAAATAAATGTTGGATATTTTCATTCCCATTACACCGCATGCACCGACTCCGTTCCAATTTTTCTTGGCGAGGTTGTCTTTGGTCAAGACTACCCCTCTCGCAAAAAACAGAGAAAGATCTTAATTTTTGGAGGAATTTTTATCTTCCAAATCTTCTTATGATGAAAAGGTGTTTGAGTACATTGAGACTCGGATAATACGGTATATATAGGCTTGTTCTTACCGGTCAATTGCTAAGCTAAGCTTCCTTGTCTGAATGGAGTGAGTGACTAAATATATGTATGCCTGATGGCCTTGAGACTTGGTTGTTGAATTTTTAAAAATAAATGAACTATACCACATTGCGAGTCACTAAATCAGAGTCAGGCTTAGGATTAACTGTGCGGCTAATTACATAGCAGTACAACACGCGGGGAATGAAATAAAAAAAGGAAATAAAAGAAGAGGTGTTACACAGGCAGAACATGTTTCTGCAATGAATTTGAGCATTACATACACCTCTCTTGTGGTTACACGGTCATCTCATAATAATAGAGACTATCGCTGCAAAGGTGTCAGCTTCGATGAAGCACATTCCTCAGAACATTCAAAGACTTCATTCGCTGCAGCTCTTTCCCTACAAGTTGCATTTACCCTTTTTTTATTATCAGTATAAAAACAAGAACTAGGTTGTGCTGTAAATTGCAGTATACTAGAAAGATACCAAAACATGAACTAGGAACTCTTTTCCATTGCAGCTCGCAACGAGAAAAAGATGCCGTATAAACGACAGTTGGTGGGCTCTGTTCGGCGGCAGATCCTCCGCCGTTCCTTCCCCTCAGGTCCGTGGGCCATGAACGTCCCGGCCCTGCATCCTGATCGCCCCAGCCCACACCAGTTTAGGCCTATCGCGTGTTGTCGATCGTTCTACCCGACTAGTATAATTAGTTAGTAATCCGGTTTAGTTTTGTACCATACCGCTGAGGAAAAAAGACTTGTAACTTGTAGGAGGTAACAAAACTAGCCAAGGACAAACAATGCAGCTCATACCTTTCTCAGCCTTTTGGCTTAGATCAAGTGTAGTATCTGTTCTTATCGGGTTGGTATCCGATATTGTGAGGCACCGCTTCACAAATGATGTATTGAACTTATTTTTTGTGGGAAGAAATTCATAATAGTGTCTTGCCACTAGGGTTCCTTGAGTGTCACTCAAGCGTTGCACTATAGCTTGGGTTTGGCATGCATCCCAACCAAATCAATTCTCAACATTTTTGTGTTTCAAAATTATCTAGATATAAGGGATGTCTATAAAAATAATTTTCCATAAAAACAGATTAAATTGTTATAAAAGCAAAAAATAGAGATGAGCCAAAACAAACGGCAATATCTACAAAGTGATCTGTTGTGTTTATAAAATTTATATATGTTTCTAAATGAATCAAAATTTTGTTCAGCAAGTCAAAAATTGCGGTTAAGTTTTTTTGAAATTGTTGTGTGCGCGTTCTGTAGTGTGATGGTGGACCATCTAGGTGCATGGATTATATGGAGAGCCCACTAACGGTCGATGTGAATTGCCATTCTAAGGGGCTGTTTTGTTTGAGGGACTTTTTAGTCCCGGGACTAAAAAAAAAGTCCCTAAGAACCAAAACAGGGAGGGGACTATTAGAGACTTTTCCTTCATTAGTCCCAAAAAACTCTCTTGGAGGGACTTTTTTTAATAGTCCTTGAGACTAAAAAGTCCTAGGACTTTTCTAAACCAAACAAGGCCGTTCAAGAAGTAGGCCTGTTAACGCTTTTAGGCTTGCAGGAATTTTAGAGGAATCATATAGCAATTTTATTTATAGCAAATCAGTCCATTTTTAACACGAAAGTAGGAAAAAATCCGCATTCCAAAGAGATTCTTAGTCTGAACATTTGTAAATAACATATACATATTTATCCTGAACAAAATTTGGAACCTCTCATACTCTTTTTTTCCAAGCACAAAATCTCATGCTTATGCTTATTATAGATATTACAACGGTGATACAATGAAACAAAATTGCGGCTAAAGTTAAAAACTCAAAGACCAAGAAATATTTGTGCGATTGTGTCAAACAGTGTGACTAGAGGGATTACTTTCGTCTTGCGCGCACACACCAAAAAAGTTAGGTTTGCCAATGCAAACGACTGCCGTGTCCATATCACCCGGCCGTATGTCCACATCCAATGGCCATACATATGCATTTGTGTGGCTGGCCATTGTGCTGGGAGATTCAGATCCCGTCTAAACACATAGGCTGTGTTTAGTTCCTCCAATTCTCTCTCCAAAAATCACTATTTACCTATCACATCAAATCTTTTGTCTTGTGTATGAAGCGCTAAATGTAGGTAAATAAAAAAACTAATTACATAGCTTTAATGTATACGATTTGCATCTAATCTTTTGGAGCCTAGTTAGATCATGGTAGGACAACAATTACCACAAACAAATGAAAAGTACTACAGTGTCCGATGTGACATTTTTTTTCCCAAACTTCATCCATCTAAACACAGCCATAGATATAGGCGATGAGCTTTTTGTGTAATAATAAAGGCCATGAGTTGAGCAAGATTCATGGCTAGCCATGTGCTCCCCTCTGACGAGGCTGTCATCTGCCTCTTCTGAATCTTCTCGCTGAGGCTGCCAACAGATGCCCAGACCCATATCGCCCTACAAATAGAGTTGGTGCACATCATCAGAGAAGCTCAGAAACCCAGTCTTGCACAAAGCATTATTGCCAAGCGCGTATCCACCTACACAGCTAGCTTGCGTGCAATGGGCGCAGCCAGGACGCCGCTCCTCGCGCCCGTCGTCGTTCTGCTCCTTGCCGCCGCCATGACCGTCGGCGGCCACATTGCTGATGCTGAGCGGCCGCACAAAAGCGTTGGTGAGTAATAGCCTGACCTTCAGTTCTCTCCACACCTGATGAGCTATCACATCCATCGATCTGTTTGTCTCGCCGTGGGCTGCGCGCTAACACGTACGCGCGTGTGCCATGGCCACAGTTACCAGAGCCGGTGCGTCCGCCGCCGGCGCTGTGGAAGACGGTGTGCAGAACCGGCAGGCCCCGGCCACCTACGCCGGCACGTACTTTTACAGCTACCAAGTGGGCACGCCGCCACAGAACGTGACGGGCGTGCTGGACATCTCCAGCGAGCTCGTGTGGACGCAGTGCGACTTGTGCGCCAGCTGCGGCAGCGTCACACCGGCCACGCCCTTGTACGACTCGACACTGTCCACCACGATGGCGGAGGTGCAGTGCACGAGCGACACGTGCCAGAACTTCGCCGCGCAGAACTGCAGCACCGACGACGTCTCCCAGTGCGGCTACATCAACATGTACAGAGGCAGCGCCGGCGCGGCCAACAGGCCCAACACCATCGGGTATCTCGCCACCGAGTCCCTTCACGTTCGGCGCGACCCGCGTGGACGACGTCGTCTTCGGGTGCGGCCTCGAAGGCATGGGCGACTTTGTCGGCGCGTCCGGCGTGATCGGCCTCGGCAGGGCCCCCTCTCCCTGGTGTCACAGCTCTACGCCGGGCGCTTCTCCTACTACTTCGCCCCCAACGACGAAAGCTCCGGCGGTGACACCCAGAGGTTCATCCTCTTTGGCGACGACGCCACGCCGCAGACCAAGCGCGCCATGACCACCCCGCTCCTGGCCACCGATGACTACCCCAACGCCTACCTCGTCGGGCTGACCGGCATACAGGTCGACGGCAAGGACCTTGGCATCCGGCGAGGGACGTTCGACTACCGTAAGGACGGTTCCGGCGGTGTGGTCTTGAGCATCGCCGTCCCCTTCACGTTCCTCGCGGAGAGCGCGTACAAGCTTCTGCGACAGGCGCTGGTGGGTCGGATACGGCTGCCCATGGTGAACGGCTCGGCGCTTGGCCTCGACGTCTGCTACCCGAGCCAGTCGCTGGCCAGGGTCAAGATACCGGCCATGGCGCTCGTCTTCGACGGCGACGCTGTCATGGAGCTGGAGGTGGGGAACTACTTCTTCATGGACGCCAGCAGGGGGTTGGAGTGCCTGACGATACTGCCGTGGCCGGACGGGGGTGTGTCACTCCTCGGCAACCTCATCCAGGCCGGCAAGCACATGATCTACGACGTCCATGGTTCCACACTGGCGTTTGAATCTCTCCAGCAAGCGCAGCAGACGCATCGGCTGTCATCATCAGCTCCACCGCCACACACCTTGCCGTTGCTGCTGCTGTTTGCCCATTTATTGTGGATCCCTGTGAGTGTACATGATTTTGTGAACTAGAAGAATTTCATACGCGTTGCTGAAAACTAGAAGTATATGTGCTTGTGTGTAGATGTTGGCAATGCAGGAACAATTATGAACTTGTTGTGTAATATTGATGAATTACCACAACCATGCATGGTAGCCAATTGTATGCCTTATCGATTCTCTTTTTTTTTTCATGTTTGATATTATTATTGATTTTTGTCACGAGTTTCTTATGATCTCTGTGGTAATTGCACTTCTGCATAAGTAAGAAATAAGTGTGAGGTTGTCTTTGAATATCGGGGCAAAAAGTATCTGATACCCACAACTACACATATGACGGGATTCTCCTAGTGTTTTATTATGTGGAGTTATAACATATGGGAATCTCACTAGAAGGTATTTAGTGGAAAAAAGTTTATACTAGATTTTGAATGTCAAAATACTAGGAGAAGCCCACAACGCTAGAAGAAATCTAAAATTCTAACCACTTAATGTTACGTTGAAGGTCTCCTCACTAGAAGCAGGAAATATCATAGCCAAAACTTTCACTGACTAAAGAGCAGGAAATCTCACAGCCAAAACTTTCACTGACTGAGGTTAGGTTCGCCAAACTCTGTGTTGTGTCATGGACATATGTATGTGTGGCTAGCCATTAATCGTGCTAGGAGATACAAATCCCCTCTAGACTCAGTGACAATACACTCAACAAGATTCATGGTAGGTAGTTAGCTTCTCTCCAAGTTCAAGCTAAGGCTGCCAGACCCATCGCCCTACAGTACAAGTGAACATAGACACAACATATTCCCAGACCTTTAACCCCGAAAAGATCCCTCCAAGGGGACACCATCCACGTGGCCTCCGAAAGATCTGATTGGTCCGGATTCTTTTGCACAAAGACCCTTCCGTTTAAAAGAAATTCCGTTCCGCTCCGCCTAGTCCCTCGGTTAATAGTAACTCAGTTCATTTTTTTTTACTTTTTACCCCCGTGATATTCAACATCCAACACTCGAAGAAGGCAAAATTCCGAATTCACGGCTTTTTTACGTTTACCCGCCCGCCTCCTTTACTTGGTCAGTGATGGGCCACGTCAACCTAAATTAGGATCCAATATATACGGTCGCTCCCCTTCTAGCCAAAAAAAAAAAAAAAATTCCCCGGCCTCCCCTCCCTACTACGCCCGCTCCCTCTCTGCCCCGTCTCTCCCGCGGCGGCGGCCATGGCGACGGCGCCGGGTGCAGCCGGGGCGCGGCGGCGGCGGCCCGCCTCACCTCCTCCTCCTTCGCCCAGCCTCGCCTGCCTCTCACCTCCCTTTTCCCCTCCCGTTCTCTCTCTCGCCCTTCCCTCCCGATGTCGCGACGTGCGCGGGCCGGCGGCGGGTGCCAGGCGACGGCGCCCCTACCGGCGGTGCTCCGGCGCGTGGGGGCTCGGCGTCGTGCCCTGGTCGCTGCCTCCCCCGTCCTCCCTCTGGTCTCCGCTACAGTAAACCCTAGCGCCAACCCAGCACCGGCCTCACCTCCAGTGACGGTGCCTTGCTCCCTTGTGGAGATGCTCGCCGGCGATAGCAGCTGCACGCCGGTGGCTGTGTGGACGGCGAGGTAACCTCCCAGCACTCCTCTCTCTCTTCGCCGGCGTCCATTGATTTTGGCCCAGGTTAATACATGATTGCATTTATTTATTTTTCTAATTGCAGAGTTTGCAGACTTAACCTGTGGAGAATAGGACTACCTTATGCCATCTGAAACAAGAGGTGCAGTGCATTTCTTGCCTAAAACTTTGCCTTTATGGAGAATAATTTGCCTTTGGCCTGGATCATTAGAAATTTCCTTGTGCAGTAGAGTTGTTATGGATAACTTATGCCTATTATAGCCTAGCCTACCCTGCTGATTGATCATAATTTATAACATGACAGTGTTGTTAGAGTTTGCCGATTGAGTAGCACTGATGTTTGAGAATTCCATCATGCAGGCATTAGTTTCTAATTTTCAGTTTGTCACGATGCATGGTCACTAATTATTTTTTCCCTTGAACAATCACCAATTCCTTTTTTCTCTTGAGATCATGACGTTCCTGTCTATGTACTGTGCGCCTACCTGTATCTGTTTTCCAGGTTGTATGTAATGCATACTAACTGAGTTCCCTTTGTGTTCTAATTTGAATTGTTTCAATGGTATATGTATGGCTTCAGATGCCTTCCTTGTAGAGCTGCCAAGCTTGCTGTTTTTTACCTACATTTAGCTGCCTCTCATATATTTTGCTCTTGCATCTTTTCAAAGATTCCAGTAACTGATTGTTATGCCTACCATTGTTGCTACACTGCACCTTGCACATCGTTTTAACTGATTATTGCAATTAGAGTGTCTTGCTGCTGCCTGTATATTGTATATTTGAGTGCTACTTATTTATTATTGCCACTTACCTCATGCATGCTAATTAGCAAATTATTATTATATTTTTCTAGATTTCCAAAGTGCCACTTGATCTCCTTCCAATGCTACATCAACAAGCAATGCAAACTTTAATTTATCTCCGTGTCTTAATACCATGATGAGGCTTGGGGATACTCCTCCCTTGATGATGGTCTGACCGCACATATAGATGTTGTTTTGGCTGAACCAAAGGTACATGCCAATTTTCTTGTGTACTTGCCCTTCGTCAATATACACTGATTACCAAAGTATCTTCTTATATTTGTATATAGGAGGATGCTATGTCTGCTGAAATTGTACGTTCGGAGGTCGACACCAGAGGGTCACTGCATATGCTAAGGTGCTGCTTTTGTCAGATATAGGAGAATGCCATATCTGGTGTAGTTTTGGGTCACTACTGATCCAGGTTGCGATCGGAATAACAAATATCTGAGATCACAAAACAATTTGACAAGCATATTGTGATTTGTCTTCACTACAGTTTAGTTCGACGATAGTATTGGTGTCTCAGCACACAGACCTTTGTAATTTTTAGTTTGATGTTAGCTGCTACAACTCTCAACTTCAGGAGGCAAATGACCAACTTCTGTCGATGGTTTCAGGGTGATGATGTGCTAGAAGAAGCTATATGGTCAAGAGTATGTTCTCTATTTCTTCTTTAATTTCATTTCATTTCGTTACACAGGTGTTTGATGTATTGCTTTCTTTCATCGCTTTTGAGCCAAAAAAAAAAAAAAAAAAACTCATAATACCATTTGCAGATTGTGCCTCTCCCCGGTAGGTAAAGGAAACATCAACACCTTGAGCCCATTTATTGAATTGGGGACGAGAAGAGATTAAATGTACAGATCTCACGATGCACAGAATAAGCAGGTACCTTCTACGAAGACCTGAACACACAATCCACTTTTCAGATGTGTTTTTTTAGAACAGGGAGGGACGTCATGTGCTGCTTAGTTGACTTCATTATATTAGTCGCAAGTATTGTACACCCTAACTCGAAATTGCCTAAATTGTGAATCTTCATAATGTACACAATGCGATGCTACAACTGAACAGTTTAACCATAATCATGATGCTCTGATGTTGCAGCTACAATATAGCATGTACATAAACATATCAGTGGTCTATAGTGCTTGCTCGACTAAACACTGAACACGTGCTTCTGAACTAAACACAGCTAAATGGATTGTCTTCCACAAATATAGTTGCACAAGTTCCTCACTGTTTATTACCACTTTTAGTTCTTAGTCAGGGAGATGCAAGTTCCTTTCAGTTATCATCATTCCATCCCATGTGTTCTCCACCTTGGCAGTGTTAGGCTGGTTGCGCTGTAAAAAAAAACTATTAGCTTGGTCTTCTTTGTCAGTTAAAAAAACACGGGGTTTGTACAGTTACCATGCCAGTGAGATAGAAAGTTTTGCCTCACACATTTTGTTGCTCCAGTGTAGGTTCTGAAGGGCATGCTTATATAAAATAGTTACATTTGTTTTCATGAAGACAGTTGCCGGCTTTTGGAAAGAAATAAAAGGTACACTTACTTTCTAGGCCATCTTGCCATAATTATGGAGTCACATTCTATTTCTTTTAGTGGCCTGTATGCCACACCATCACAGTCAAGTATTACATGTTGGCATGTTTCCTCTGCCTGTTGATTAGTAATCCCATTAATCGATCCACTTAAAAAAAGCGACTGATTTCCCTCCACAACTCTGCACAAAGGATTGGTAGGTCATCATTAGGCACAACTAATGCTTCAATAACACTAGATGGTGTAAGATTCCAGAACACACAATGACCAACCCATAAATCTACCTTTCATTGTGTTTCCATTCTGTGCGCCCCTCACTATGATGTTTGTTCTTCATAATTAGCAATGGCAAAAAATAAATAAATTCATATGAGTGGCTCAAACAAACTGAAAAGAATATACCTCATTACAGCTTCTGAATATTGAGGTCAAGATTAGTAATTGAAGGATATGCTCATTTGAGATAGTAAAATCTGAGCATAGCAATGGTACCTGCTTATCTGAAGATTGAACCTCACATGTTGTATGTATTTATGTTCTGGTGACAACATTTTAGAAAAAGAATGACCTTACCAATTTAAGATGGCCGGTAACTGGTGATCACTGTAACTTATACATCTACATGCAAGACTGCCATTGTCCCACAAAATATGTATTATTAAATTATGCTCCAAAGATGCTTATGCTCCTTCTGTTTACCTGTTTAATACTTCTTCACTCTGTCTCTTTGATACTACCTGTTACTGTAAAGCATTTTTTATAAAGGTAGTGTGGCATAGGTTGGTCTTCTCATGTTTTTTACTTGCTTCGTACAAAAAATGCCCTTGTACCTTTGTTTACTTTCGTTACTTATTTTTGTTATCCCTTTTGACTTCCTAATATCTATTGTCGGCTTCAAGTTTCATGCAACTAACAGAAGTAATATGTTAAGCATTGTGTTCATTTGGTTGCTATTTCTTTACCAGCTATTTTCAGCTCAGAATTCAAATAAGTGCCCCCATGCATTAGGTTTTTAATGGAGGACAGAACAGGTGCTTAATTGAAATGGATGTTGTCCTTACCACTGACGGTGATAAAAGGAAAGGTGATATTTTTTTTTTCCTTTATACAATTCTTAGTTTTTATTCCAAGTAGTTAGAGATTACTATTTCTTATAGCCTAGCTAATTTAGTGTACAACATGAACGAATACCAATTATGCAACAACTTCTAATATGGCTGACTTCTTGTTCTTTTGGGCCTGAATGGTCAGTGCTTTTCTGCTCTTTTTGTGGACTGCATTTTTATATCTCTTATTGCATGTCTATATCATATTTGAGGTTCGATGCATTTGGTCAGTGCACTGCCAGATTTATTTGCATTGCAAGCTCCATGCTATTGGGGAACTGAGCATAGCTCAGTTGGTGAGCTCTCCCGGTTGGGAGGCCCGGTCATGGGTTCGAGTCCTCTCGGACGCATAGATTTCCCAAAAAATCCCCTCGCCGGTCCCCCCGTGTGCCAAAGCATGGTGTGAAGCCTGACCCTTCTCACGGGTCTGTGGGGCAGGGGGGCTGGGGGTTCGGGGTTTTTCAGGATCTGGTGAGAAGATCTTCTTCTTAAAAAAATACGGGTGGGGACATCGTCCCCGCTCAGGTCCTGGTTTTAAGCTCCATGCTATTATTATACAAATTACTTTTTGAACTCATCTGGGCCCTAATAATTACTCTACTCATTGCAGTTCACTAGAAACCATAACTTACAGTAACGGTGACCAATATAGGACTTGGTGTTCCTGCTCAAGTATCTCAAGGTGATCCCATGCTGCCCATTTTTACTTTGACACGCAAGAGTCAAGACCCACCATTCAGGGGTCTTAGCAGAAATGGTGTACACACAATAACCTTCTACTCGGTGGGTTCCAGGGAGCCCCTCAGGTACGCTGTCCATTCAACTGGAACCTGTGTTCAGTAGCTATTTTAGTGATGTTCCAATTTATTCTAAAGTGCTAGCATATGCCAGGTCGTGACGATAAGTTCCTTTATTCTCCTGTTCTCCAGTACAAGTTGGAGGATATTGTATTATTATTTATCTATATATGTCGACAAAATCAAATTGTGGATGGTCAACACACATGAATCTCATGCTTTAAGCTTCCAGGACATATACTAATGATGCATGGTGAAATGTTAGTTTTCATTTATATATTTTCTTTACCATGCTCCATGCTCTGTTCTCTATCAAACTGGCATACATAAACACCATTTTTTTTTTTTTATGTGTTTTCCAAAGGGTTTATGATTCTTTGTTGTCTTGTCAATTTGGGATCTTCATGAAAGTTTATATTTCGATTTGTTTGACTTCGCAGGTGACGAAGTGCAAGAAAATTTGGAGGATGATAAAGATTCAGAACACAACACATCTCCCTTTAGAGCATTGTTGACCTCATTCTTGTCATTGCCGAGCTCCAATAATGATTCAAAGGACATAATTCCTAACAAGAATGGGGACATCGGTTACCATAATTTAACACCCACGGGGAAGGGAAGCAAGCAGGGAAGAACAGGTCTGATAGGTTGGAAAAGCATTCCATCAGAAAAATCATTAACAGGGTGCCAAGGATTGGTGGTTTCAAACAAACAACCGCAGAGGTTAAAACTGACAAGGAAGCAGTAACTCATACTGATCCCCTATATTGGAGTGACAGGAACCAAAAGAAGTTGCTTCTCATTTAGTAGTTTGCCAACTATTTTCGAACCATCTGTTCTTTTGTCAGGACTGGTGCAATCCGTTCTTTATGCCTCTCTCGTCTCTCCCAGTTCTTGCCCAGTAAAAGAAATTGGGTCTTGCTATACTGTTTTAAGATGTCTCTGTTCTGATATGACTTTGTTTGCGGATATGTATACTGCTCTCTTAATCCTAAATGATTCAACTTCCTGCTTGACTCAAAAGAATTACTTACATTTTTCTGGTTACAGGTCAGATTGATTCAACATACCACCTGCAGTGTTTCCTAGCACCAAATTCACTTTGATTTTTTAACTGCACAGACGCGCAAAGGCTAACACTAAACTGGTTATGCATTCTATGAGTACTGAACTATGACTGCTGATCTTATTACATATCCTAACACTAAACTATAACTTTCCATCTCAATATACATCTCCAGTTTGGCGCGCAAAGGCGCGCCATCCAACTAGTGCACATCATTCACAAGCTTAGGCGTGCCCCCCAGGGGCGCGCCCTGTCTCCCCACAACGCCACGACGGACTGGCGCACAGCACGCTGCCGAACGGCGTGTTGTGCCATCTCAAGCGCCAGCTCCATCGTCGCCTCCTCACGTCCAGCAGATATCCACATCGCCGCCTTTGTCACCGCCGCAGCACCCCATCGTCGTGTTGTTGTTGCCGATGAAGGTCCTCGTTGTCGCGACGAACGGAGAGCTCGTCAGATGCCTCCCTCGTCCTCATCGTACTGTGTGGTGCCGTCTCACAGGCGGAGGTTAGGGGCGCACCTTTCCTTCTCGGAGGACACGGTGTTCAATCCCGCCTTCCTTGAAGTACCACAGCTACGTTTAATTTATATATTTCTAAATTAATAAAAAAAATATTGCTATAAATCAATGTGCTTCAATAAAACAAAAGATATCAGCTAAGGATATGTCATGACCCAGAATTGGGCCAGCCCGGGATGGGTTAAAAGGACTGACGCGGCCGCCGCCGCCTAGAAGGGGGGGGGCGCGCGCACGCTGGGGCAAAGGGGCCGCCGTCGCCGCCGCCGCCGCCGCCTCTCTCCCTTCCATATCCAACTCGCTTCGCCCTCAAGTTAGGATTATCTTAGACTTTTTGGTGTGTAAAAGGAATATTCCAATCTATAAGGAAGGCCCTTATTAGAAAATAAATAAATATTCTTTGGTAAAAGGTATTCCAATCGTAGAAGGAAACCTTTATAGAGATTGCTTAGATTACAAGTCCCACTAGTCGGGCTATATAAGCGAGCCATGTAATCTCTTTTGGGGATAAGCAAGCAATAAAAATAGTTCGTATCTATCTCGCTCCTGCCTCCGCCGCCGCCAGCCGCGCGCGCCGCCCGCGCCCTGCGCCGCCGCCGCGCGCGCCCGCGACGCCGCCCCCCTCGCCCACGGCTCCACCTCTCCTCGCCGTTGCTCGTGCCGCCGCTCATCAGCCCGACGAGCTCCGTAGCCCCTTACGCCACTTTCGAAGCCCCGGCGGTCGACGAACACGTGTCGGTTCCGGCCCAATCTAGCCGGGTTCGACAGATAACATACATTATATACTCCAACCATCACCAAGAGAGAGAAAAAAAATCACATCTTGTACCATTATGTCAACATCCTAACATTCAACTTCAAACAAGTGTCCCACCTGATCAAAGTGATTCAATAAAACAAAAGATATCAGCTAAGGACTAATCATGATTTGATCCCAAAGTTTAACTACCTAAAGTTAGCAATATCTTCTTTTGTAGTGTGCTGCTTCCTCATCCGACCTAATGAGAATCTAGTACTAATTTAATATAAGAACATTTCGTAACATGTCAGTACTCCATTCCACCCATTGCTGGAGCACTGCTCTCTTCCTTCGGGCTCTCAACAATGGTTGAGTCTGTGGTAGTCATCAGAGGTATACACTACAAAGAAAACACAAGGCAAAATTGTGTCAGTGGACGAAAAACAGGGGAAAATATATCATAACAGATTTTCTTGAAGACCCGATTCAGGGCTGCTCGAGGATGTAAAATTCTGAGAATTGTAGCTAACATTTGAATATTTAGTAAAAGCTACTTCAATCCAGTCTCACTATCATTCACATGTACTTCCTCCAAAATTTGACATTGATGGTCTTTTTTTTGCACTTCTACTAAAGGTATCTATAATAAATTAGAAATACCACAAATTGTATAAATCAATGAGTTTTTAATTCTAAGAGAAAGGTTATAAAAAACTTGGTTTACAGTTAAATTTCTGAAAGTAGGTTGTACTATGTTACTCTTCAAATATAAATGGTAGCCACAACCCTAACATATTTCAGTATTTTAAAAAAAAAAAAAAAAGAAATCAAGTATGAAATTCCAGCTTAAGGTTGTCTATATCTAGCAGAACACTCTAATTTTCTAACTAGCTTCAATATTTATACAGTATCTAAAGGTAGCAACCCTTGCAATCTAATTTTTCTAACTTAATAGTTTCTTTTCATACAGCTCAAGGCTATCTAAAGCTAGCAACCCGTACAATATAAACTCTACAATTGTGGCAAACACGGAACCTGCTAGCTTAGCTTACTTAAAAGAGGATTGCAAGACCTTATATAGAATTTGCAAACCGTCATACAAGTTTTCAAATCCAACTTTACCACTTAGACCCCTGTTTGGTTCCTATGAGACTAGGGACTAAATTTTAGTCCTATTTAGTCCCTAAATTACCAAATAAGAGGGTTATGGACTAATTTTTTAGTTGGCGGACACATACGACAAGCATGGCTGTATTTGGAGCTCTAAATAAAAGATATTAATTTCACAAATTAAAAAGAAGTGTTGATGTCATCACGACGTCGGCATCACTACAATGCCATGCAAAACCGCCATGGACTGGGGTGAACGGGTTCGCAAAGTTCGTTGGGCTAGATGGGTTGGTTTCTAAGTTCATGGAACTATTTGGCACAAAGAAGACAAGTCCATGTACCTACTTGTGCATTTCACTCTTAATTAGATCATATACTCCCCTCCGTCTCAAAATGTTAGTTGTTTTCGATTTTCGTGCCACAACTTTGCCTCAATTTGTACAAAATACGTGCAATATTTGTGTCCTCACATAATTTTGTTAAAAATCTAGATTCAAAGATCTTTCTAATAATACTAATTATGTGTGATAAATGTTAATATTTTTTTAATATATAATTTGTCAACGTTGTTTTCTCAAAAAGCGCAAAGCGACAAACATTTTGGGACGGAGGAGTAGCAATTAATTGCAAAGGACGCAGGTATTGGTGGTCCTTGGTCTTTGGGCGGAAGGCTTAAAGGACAAAGATTTTTGAATGGAGGGAGTAATTTTTAGTCGGCAAGCGCATACGACAAGCATGGCTGCCTCAACCAGCTCGTCAACCAAACACGCGCCATCGTATCAGTGGCAGCCACGAGCATGGCAAGGCGAAACGTGGCGCCGAACGAAATGCGCCCTAAGATTTGCTTAAGTTGGTACTCCTGTTTAGAGTAAGTACCAAGGAGAAAGAACATAGCAAGTAGAAACACATGCTATGACATAGGGATTTTACAACTGGTTGGTAACCATGGTTTGTATTGACCAATTTTCTGATGAATGGTATTAGCATTTATGGCTTTTCTTTTAACCGATCATAACCCCATTTCCATTATATGTAAACAGAAATACAATAAGCATTTATGGCTTCAAACCAATCTTTTATGAAAGTACATTTGTAATTAATCTAAAGATAATATCATAAATATTTATCTATAATTAATTAAACTTAATAAGATGCTAAACTTGACGCGCTGTGCCAGAATTATTGAAGGTGATTGGCTACTCCCATGAGTTAGCTACGCCCACCGTGTAGTCACCGCAGCAGAGGTACAGGAGGAACGGGATAAAGGAGAGGATATACGGGAAAATATACGGTGGAAACCACATTTAAAGTGGAAACGTGGAAATCGATTTTGTTATATCTATCTAAATTTGTTTCAAAAATTTTGAAATTTGGCACACGCATAGTGCATACAAATATGTACTCATATAAAAAAGTTGGGATGCAAACTCAATTTTAAGAAATTCATACAAAAATGACAAATTTCAGATTCAGGTGCACTAAAAAGACAAAATTCTTTAAATTTTGTCTTTTAGTGCACTTGAACCCTGAAATTTGCCATTTTCGTTTGAATTTTTCTAGTTTGATTTTATATCCCAACTTTTTTATATGAGTACATATTTGTATGCACTATGCGTGTGCCAAATTTCAAATTTTTTGAAACAGCCTGTATGACTTTTGAAATTTCCATGCTTTCCACCTAAAACGCGTGGTTTTCACTAGATATTTTCCCGAGGATATACGACGTTATTTGTACCACAAAATGACGAAGTAGACAGCAGAGAGAGAGGCGACTTCGTTGGACCACCTCACCGTACCCTCATGTCTATGGGCCGTAGTACGTGGGCCCCTGATTCTTTGGTGAGAGCCAGAGAGGGCGAGCTATGTGCTCCAGGACGACCAGGATCAGCAGTCAGTAGCGTGCTCATCGGCTCACACCAAGCAAACAATGCAGCAGCGAAAGCGAAAGCGTTCAAGCGGAAGCGGGTGCTCACCTCCGCGGGCGCCTTGGGTTCCACCGATGGGGCCATCGGAGCCTCGCGCCGTCGTCGACGTCCCCTCCGGCCACCGCCTGCCTCGTCGCGCCTGGACTCTCCACCCTCAATCCCCACGGCCTCTTGTGCTGACAAGGATGGCCCCTCAACCTGTCCATCGCAGCTCGCAACGAGGAAAACGACAGTTGAGGCTCTATTCGGTGGCATCCTACGCCGTTCCTTCTCCTCAGGCCCGTGGGCCATGAACGCCCCAGCCCCACAACGGCCTGTTAGAGTTTCTTTGCATCCCGATTGCCCCAGCCCACACCAGTTTATTGGCCATATCGCGTGCCGTTCTCGTTCTACAAGACCAGTATATAATTAGTTTAGTTTTGTACCGTACCGCTGAGGGACAAGGCTTGTAACATGTAGGAGGTAACAAAACTAGCCAAGGACAAGCAATACAAATCATACCTTTCGGCCTTTTGGCTAAGATCAAGTGTAGTATTCGTTCTTATCGGTTTGATATCCGATATTGTGAAGCACGTACTTCACAATAATGTATTGAACTTATTTTTTGTGGGGAGGAGTTCATAATAGTGGCTTGCCACTAGGGGTTCCTTGGCGTCACTCAAGCGTTGCACTATAGCTTGGGTTTGGCGCATCCCAACCAAATCAATTAAAAAATAATTTAAAAATATAAATATTCTAGTCAATAGTTAAGTTTATAAACATCTATATGTTGATATAATTGACGGTTTGTCAATTGGCGGTATGTTTTTGAAACTGAGGGCGCCTTCAGTGTCATGGTGGTTCATCTAGGGCCCATGTGAATTCCAAGGCCGTTCAAAGAGTCCATTAACGCTTTAGGCTTCTATATATGCCATCCGAATCCGAAATAATGGAATTTTGCGCCAATCAATCATATGGTAATTTTGTAGAAAATCAGTCCATTTATTTTTTAAAAAAAACATCAGTCCATTTTAACATTAAAATAGGGAGAGAGAAAACTCTGCATTTTTAAACAGGGTCTTAGTCTGAACATATGTGAATAAATAACATATAGATTGTGACCAAGACCCATCTGACTGTCTGTTGTGTGATTGTGTCAAACATTGTGACCAGAGGGACTACTTTGGTCTATTACTAAATGCCGACACACACAGAGTTAGGTTTGCCAATGCAAACGACGACGTGCTGTGTCCTCCGTATCGTCATCACCATATGTCCACATCAAATGGCCATATATATGCATTTGTGTCATTGTGTGGCTGGCCATTATGCTGAGAGATATATATCCCTTCTAGACTCGTGATAACCCACACATAGATATATGCAATGCTTTTTATTTTATCACAATATAGGCGATGAGTTGAAAAGATTCATGGCTAGCCATGTGCTCCTCTGACGAGGCTGCTCTCTAGCTCCATGATCATCTGCCTCCTCTGAATCTTCTCTCGCCCTACAAATAAACTGGTGTGCATCATCAGAGAAGATCAGGCTCAGGCTCAGGCACACAAAAGCATTGTTTTGAGTACTTGGTTGGTTTGTGGTTGGAACGTTCCCAAGCGCGTACCCATCAACACAGCTTGCGTGCGTGCAATGGGCGCCAGGACGACGCCGCTCCTCGCGCTCGCCGCCGTTCTGCTCCTTGCCGCCGCGACGATGACCGTCCAAGGCCACGAGCACGCGCTCCCGCGCCTGGCAGCTGCCCCACCGCCCAGCGGCACAAGAGCGTTGGTGAGTAAAAATAACCTGACCTCCTTCATCGATCGTGGGCTGCAGTAACACGTACGTACGCGCGTGCCATGGCATGCAGCTGCAGGTACCGGAACCGGAACCGGAACCGGAGCAGGAGCCTCCGCCGCCGGCGCCGTGGAAGACGAAAATAAGGCGTACATCGTCGGGCGGCCTCTGTTCAAGGTTCCACCCAGCAGCCCGTGCCGCCGTCGTGCCAAGTCCGTGCGCTGCTGAAAACATTTCGATCCAGCGCCTGTCTGATCACTCAGCGTCGTTTCCTCTGCACGCCGACGAAAATATTTTATTATTATTTTTCTCAAGTCTCGGTTAATACGGTCTATGTCGGTTAAAATGGAACTGCTGTTACACACTGAATTATCCCGTAAAATTTCTACATTTCAAATTAAGAGCGAAATGGTCGATGAGTTTAAAGCATTGCTGAACATTTTGCGTCATGTACCCGTCACATTTTCCGCTGAACAAGAGTGCCTCAAATCGACTGCAAATCACAAAAACGTATGCTCGCCGTCGCAAGGAAAATTCCTATGGAAATTGCTCAGAAACATTGCTGAACAATTTGGTACCTACTGCAATTGTACAAGCGCATCCTAATCACAAAAAAAAAAAAAAAAAAAAACTGACGAAACTAGCCAATAGCTTCAGCTCAAGCTCCGCCGACCTGCTGCACGAGCACAGCCGGCGGCTGCTCGCCGCCCACCTGCCGCCGACCACCGCCGCCGCGCCATCCTTCTCCGCGGCCTCGAGCTCCATCGCCTCGAGGATCTCGTCGAGGACGCGGCCCTCGTCCTCGGAGAGTTGCTCCATGGCGCGCTCAAACTGCGCGACAAGCTCCGGGTCGAACAGCGCCTGCTGCTCGCCGGCGCCGGCTCCTCCGCGCTCAACCGGCGGCGACGTCCCGAACCTGGGCGTGACGTATGAGCCCGGCGAGAAGATCTGCCCGCCCTGGCGCAGCCAGTCCCGCAGGCTACCGGACTTGGAGATGGAGAAGTCGAACGCCGCCGCCGCCGGCACATTCAATTCGCCCAGCTGCCGCGCCCTCGCACGCCTCTTGGCTCCAACGCCGGCCTTCGATACGGACCCGTCTGGTAGCTCTGCCGCCTCCGCCGTGGCTGTAGCGAGCTCCTCCTCCTGCTCGGTTGCTCGTCCCGACGACGAGCCGCTCTCGCTCTGCGTCTGCTGCTGCTGCGTGAGAAGTACCATCGCGTCGAACTCCTCCACCGTGCGGAAGCTCCTCGCTCTCCCGGCCGCACCGCCGTCCGACGCGGGCCACGGAGCCGGTGACCCGTCGCGACTGCTCTGCCGCCGTTCCCGCGCTTGCTCTGCCGTGCAGCTCTCTTCTTCCTCCAGACCGGCGAGGAGCTCTGACACATGGATGGTCTCGATCTTGGCATCTGGCTCGGGGCTATGCGCTAGCTCGTCGGGCTCCTTGGCTTTCCTGGCCGACGAGGTGGAGGTGCGGAGGAGGGCCAGGAACTGGTCGCCGTTGCTCTTGGAGTTGGAGGTGGACAGGATCGTCTCCTCGATGGCGCTGCTCCTCGCGAAGCTGTGTTGCCCCAGGCTGCAGCTCACCTTCTCCTGAAAGCTCCCTGATTTCGCCAGGATCTTGGACGACACACACCCCATCTCTGATTCTCTTCTGTACGTAATCTGAAACATAAACAAGATTTTTTTTTCTTCAGTTTACCCTACTCGATCATCCTTTCTTCTCCAGAACCATGATCACAAACTGAAACCATCTGAATTGGACCCAAATAACACCCCAAATTAAAAAAAGCTTACCTGATGAGCTACAAGGGCTAGCTGAGGATGGCTTAGCTTGCTCCCTCAGAAGTCAGAACCTCCTTCCTGGGTTGTTGAGCTGACACTGACAGACACCGGGAAGTGTGCAATTAGCAGCAAGATTAGCAGAGCAACACATGCAGAGCGGCAATCATGGGCGATGAATCGTTAGAAAACTCGTGGTGGCAGGGATGGAGAGTTCTAAGCAGAGGAATAATGGGATCGATATTTTTAATTTGGTTTTTATGGATGGATCAAGAAGTGTTTCTTAACCTTAGGTTACCAGATGCACGCCCCACCAACCCCTTTGGTTTGAAAACATTTGTTTATTGGGCGCAGGAAGTAGCCACGGGATTTGATGGTTATTGCATCACTGCCACGCAAATGTATTGTTCTTTTTTTCTTTTTGATAGATAGATAGATGCAAACGGATTATTCTGCTTGCTCTTTAGCCGTGATTGTGATTGCGTTCAGGTTTGGAACATTCATCAGTATGGCCTCAAGAGCTCAAAGTCCATTTGTAAGAAATTCTGTTATAACTTATAAGATGTGGAACAGTCAATGGTCGTCGTTCTAGATTCTGAGCCGCCTCAACATTGTATTGTACGTATATTGGTTTTTCGCCCCAAGTTAGTGGGTCCTACACACAAAAGGCCAATTTGATGGACTAAATTAAAGTTAAGTACAAATAGAAGGTCTTAAGTTTTAGTAGCAAAAATCTAACATGGCTTAACATCATCGTAGATGGTACACGGAGTTTGTGCACGAAAAAAAAAGGAAAAGTTGACATGCCACCAAGGCAAGGAACGCGTCCGTGGCCGTTCAACGGCCAGGATGCCAGCCCGAGGTTGCTGGAGGTAGAAACTTTGCAGACTTTTTGTGACAGGCAGGCCAACAAAAGTTTGAACCTTTCAGACTTTTTTCATCAATTATTATATAAAATAAAATAAAATATATAAATCACCATGATGATTAGCACATCACGAGTCATTTTGTTGGATCGGAAACGCAGAAACGACTAGCAAGCTACCTAGTGTGTGTCGGTGTGCTAATGAAAGAATCATTTGGCAAATTAAAGGCAATGAAACCTAGAACATTAGCGGTAAGGCAAACATGCTCTTCTCCATTCCACACATTCCGAGGCGAAAATCCTTCTTCTTTATACGGGCTTCCTTTTCTTTATATACGGGCCCAATTCCCCCAAATCAGAGTAATGTATGCTTCCTTTTCTTTATATACGGGCCCGGAACATGGCTGGTAGCCCATCTGAGGCCCGTTTCCGTCAATGCGACGAACGAGTCCAGTCTGGTAAGGTGCACCGACTTGCTCACAAGTCATACGCGTAAATATCTTTTTTTTAGCACCAAAGCGATTATTTTAACAATGCTCGACTTCGGCAAGGGGCTCACGTCTACACCGGCGACGACATCCGCACTCTCGCCTTGACTTCGGCAAGGGGCTCATGTCTAACCGGCGGCGGCGTCCGCACCCTCGCCTCGACCGGCAAGGGGCTCACCTCAACACCGACCCCACCCTCGCCTACACGCCGACATGGGGCTCGCCATCGATTGTGGAGACTTCGACATCCCCGCTTGCGGCGAATCGAAGTCGGACCAACATCATCGACCTCCGCCTCAACATTTACACCATCATCAGCCTCCCACGGCAACTAACCTGTTCATCTACGTCCAACGGCCACAACCACCGGAATGACAACATCTGCATTTGCGACTACCCGAACAGCGAAGAGCCACCCTCGAACAAACGAAGACCTTCGCAACAACTAAGAAGGGCGGAGGCCAAGCGGGGAACCTCCGCAATCAAGGAACACTCCATCATAGTACTATAGCCTCCGGCCTTCGTCATCTAGTGGAAGCTTGTAGTCCTGGGCCTTTTTACTGTATTTAGCAACTAGGTTTTGTTGTACCTGCCAAACCCTAGTAGCTAAGGGGCTAACTGTTGGGGGTATGCATTGCCACCAACACCCTTGTAAAAAGGCCCAATACTCAACTAGTTTGAAGGCTCACTTGTAAATTCCTAAAGGAGTTGGATGGAAAATGTACTCCCTCCACCCCCTATAAATACAACCCTAAGACCAAGGGGGGGGGACTCTCTCCCAATTTCTCATTCATGCTTTCCTTGCCTTCCTTTCCCGTGGGAAGCCCTCGCCCCCTCTCCGCAACCCTTGGTTGCGGAGGTTAGGGGCAAAGTCGCGAACCCCACACTTCTAATCTACGTATAAGCGAAAGATAGATTTGAATGTCAAAATTGTTCTATGAAGGGTGTTGGTCCATATCTAAATAATTTGATAATTACAAAATGAGTAAAATGCACCAATGGTCCATTAACTTTTGGCCAGGTTTCACTTAGGTCCATCAACTCTCAAAGTGGGTTCTCAGGTCTATTAACTTTTGCCGTGTTTCACTTAGGTCCATCAACTATGAAAGTGGTTTTTCGAGTCCATAAACTTTTGTCTATGTTTCACTTAGGTCCATGATGGCGCCAACCGGTCTGAGGTGGCTGTCCACCTGGCTCACCGTGCACAGGCATGAGAGCCTACGCGGCGACCCCCATTGTGGCCACGCTGGCATCGGCCACAACGCCGCTGGAACCCAACACCATGTTGTTCTGTCCCACGTCGCGGCCGACGCACACCACGCCGCTCCACACGGTGGCCGAGCTGCTGTCTACCCAGCGCCGCTGTTCCAGGACGCCTGCGTCGTGGGGCTCACGTCGCCACACCCGCGCACTCGCGGCAGCAGCGGCAGCGCCGGCGGCCCAACGCAAGCAGGCCAAGTAGCGAGCACAGAGGCAAGATTGTAGGAAACCTAACCTTTGTAGTTGGAGTGGCAGAGGTCCCTGATGCGTCGAGGGCGAGAGGGAACGACTGGAACTTGCTGTGAACATCGGCTCCAGCCCCCCTTGGTGCCCTCCACCAGCGACGGCGTCTCCAGTGTCCCCAGGAGGAGGCAGGGACCGCGACTGCCCTGCCATGGCTGGATCTGGGCTGTAAGAAGCCACCAGTGGTGATGACCACGGAGGTAGAGGGGGACGAGACGCCCGTGGAAGTTGTGGGGGCAGTGGCGGTGGCGGCGGAAGATGAACCGCCCGTGAAGATTGGGACGGCGGCGGCTCAATCGCCGGCAGCGACGGTGCCCTTTCCTGCATGGATCTCGTTCCGCGCTGATGGGTTGGAGCGGCGCCCGTTGGGCTTCGAGTGTCCGCTGCCAATAGCTGCTTCAGATAAGTGGGCTGCTGTGCGGGTTGGTGTGTGCTCGCGGCGCTGTCCAGCCCAACAGGCTGACGGGCTGGCCCGCGCCGTTTGCAACGCTTCAGATAAGTGGGCAGGCCGCATGTTTCCTACCATGTTTTTTTTTACTTTAGTACCGAAAGGAGTATTTTAGCAATGCAAATCTAGCATAAAAATCCAATCACCGACTCTCTTCTTGCCGGCTCTAGTAGCGCAGCCGACAGGAGTTGACAGGATTTGGGCCGTCTTAATTTCTCTGATGAGAATCAGCTCTGTGGGCCTGGCCCTTGTTGGGACAACTGTTGGTTGGTTAAGGCGAGAAATTGCCCTAACGAGCCCAATAACAATTTCAGAGCGGGGAGTAAAATCCAAGAAACTCTCAGGAAGTTGACGATGGCCCTTCATGTCAGCTCCTTTTTTCTATTTTCTATTTTTAATCCATCCTTTTTTATTTACATTAGTAGTATTTCGTTATAGTTTTTTTTTTTTTTTTTCTAACATTTTTCTTGTTAGGATAGAATCATATGCCCGTCCATTGTAATAGGATCTGTGGGAGACAAATGCTTCTTTTTTTTTTAAGAGCACGCCCAGGGCGCGTATTTGAGACAAATGCTTCTTTATACTAGTATATTTTGTTATACAATGATTTTCTCTTTCCAAAAATTTTTCGTGCTAGGATAGAATAATAATATGCCCCTGTAATAGGATCTATGGGTGACAAATGCACATTACCAATTGAAATTTACGGTTGGCTAAGATTACGAGGAGAAAATGCTTGTCCTAAGAGCATATATATGTAATGAATTGATCTAAATGGTGTTAGAATTGATCTCAAGGGGCCCAACCCAATGGCTGGCCCAATCCCTTAATCGCGCCCGGATCGGGGGTGGTGCGCGTCTGTCCTAGTGGACCGCCGTAGCAATGTGCTAAATAAATATAGGTGCGTTCGGCGGACATTGTTCACGCGAGTTGACAAACCCACTACTTCCTTCCCACCGACATTCTTACGACTCCACCGTCGAGACGCCGCGAAGCGGCGGGAAGCACCACCGACGCCGCCACCACACGCCGTCCTTCTTCCCCTCGCATCGTCGACCGGTGTCGATGGAGGCCGAAGGACGTCGTGATCTCTGTCGTGGACGCCGTCGTCCTCGCCATGGATGCCAACCCCACTTACGGGCGAAACCCTAACCTCTACATCTCTTTGTTTTCTAGTAGATCATCATCCATTCCCAATTCGATTTACTGGATGCCAACCCCACTTACGGGCAAAACCCTAACCTCTACATCTCTCTGTTTTTCTAGTAGATCATCATCTATTCCCAATTCGATTTTCGATCCTCATTTCTACCAAATGGCACGTTATATTAAGGGTAATGCAACCCCGACAAAGCACCCTTAGGCAAGTAGTCATCTGTTGTTTCTTCCCGATTGTGTCCGAACTTGGAAGTGTCCACATATAAGATATTTGTTAGTAGGGGGATTTGGTGATTTTACCCTCGCTTTTAAGTGAAATGGTGATTTTACCCTCGCTTTTAAGTGAAATGGGGATTTGTTAGCATGTGATGGTGGCGGCGGGACGACAACATGCGGCGATTCTGGCGGCGGGCTTCTTGGCGCCCTTCTTGGACGTGACGATGTTCTGCGGCGTATGGAGCTTGGCGTCGACGGAGGGCGGCGGCGGCAGATCCACATGGGCGGCTCCGGCGTGCGGCGCAAGGCGCATTGTCGGACCTCTCTGTGCTCCTCATCACCGTCGCGGTGGGTGTCGGTGGCGGCCCTAGCGGGCTTCGCCCGTTCCTCGCGTCCCACCGTAATCGCTCCTTCGGTTACAGCGCGGGCATCCCGTCCCCACGCCGCGTCGCTGGCATCGGCGTCCTCTTCCTCCTCGTCCTCGCGCCTCGTCACGGCAGGCCATCCGGGGGCGGCGGCGGTGCTTGCCAGCGCCAACGAGGCCGCCGCCGCGGTTGGGGAGCCGCCGTGCCAGCCCACGCCATGGGATGCCTGCTCCACCTCGCCGTCTGGGAGCTCGTCGTCGCGGTGCCCTGTTCGGACCGCCGCCGCGCGCTCGGGAGCCACCACCTCCGCCGCCCCGCCGCCGCGCGGCGCGTTCAATGGGCCTCCTATCCGGTGGGCGGGCGCCGTCTTGCTTTGGCAGTCGGTCGGTGCAAGAAACGTAAGGAGGAGGTGGGACGCGAGGCGGCGGCGGCGAAGTCACGGCGACGGGCGGTGGGGAGGACTCGGCAGGCGGGCGGCGAGAGATAGGGCCTGTTTTTGCGAGGCCACAGTTGGAGTTGGGCTGCAATTTTAGCCCTTAAAATTTGCGTGTCAAACCCAAAATGGAGAAGTAGGAGCCCTGGTTTTGGGTATGTGGTTGGAGTTGCTCTAAGGGCTCGATTGGCTACTGTGTCAACCGAGAGTTGGGGCAAGAAATTGCCCTAGCGTGGCCCACCCCCAACACACACATCCTCATCAGGTAAAATTGAAGAGAGAGTACTCTTGGAAAGTTGATGGATGGCCCCTACGTCCTTTTTTATTTTTTATATATAATTTTGCCATGTTTTTTATTTATTCCCCACCCCTACTTTAAACATGATGTGTAGACTGAAAGATATTACTTTATTTATGAAGTTAGTACCTTCTATAGACAATAATCTTTGTGTATGTACCATTTACTACAAATATATGTGTTTGGTCTCCTTTTCATATCTTTCCCAATATAGTTAGGGTCTACTAATGTTGTCCACATTCATCACTTCTAGAATTTTCTTTGGAACAGCTCTGCAATTAAACCAATAAAATATTTTGCTACTATAAAAAAAATAATGGAATACGTAAGCTCCATGTTGATAGAAAAGCAATGAAAAGTGATCACTTAATGTCGATGCCAAACTGGTTTATGGCTTCCACAAACTTGCGGTGTTAGCTGAAAACTGAGAAGCTGTTCGACCGATTTTGGCTGATGACTGATTTTAGCTAATGTAATTGTATTGTACGAGAGAGAATAATGTTAAATAAGATAAGCTAAGACAGATGAAATTGTTGTGAGAACTGAGAAGGTCAAAGAACGGTTTTATAGTTGAGGGTGGTAAAGTGGATTTTTTCCCTTGTTTATTACGGGAAAAAATAGAACACCCATCGATCAATTTGTAGGCTTGTAGCCCATCTGAGGCCTTTTTTGATCGGTCAATGCAACGAGACAGTTCGGTTGACGACACACACGCAAGATTTTTTAGTACCAGAAGAATTACTTAAGAACGCTAAACCAGCATAAAAAGATGCAGTAAGCTTCTAATCGCCGGGCCTGGTAGCGCAGGCCTGTAACCCCAGCTTTGAGGGGCAAGAGTTGGGCAGGATTGGGCCGCCCCGATTTCAACATCTCGTGTGCCAAAGCGACAGGCCTAGCGCAGATTACCTGGTCTGCTGCCAGCCTCTTGTCTTGACGGGCCGCTGGGTACAAAGTCACCTGACGGTGGACCCTATCTAAAGTGACGCCCCGCAAGAAATTGCCTTGCTGCAGCCCAAGGCCCTATCTCATGAGTGCGTGATGGCCCCAATTTGCCAACTCTTTTTTTTTTTTTTATAATATTTATTAATTTTTCTTTTGCTATAAAAAAACAAGAATGATGCCGGGTGTTGCACGGGAGAAATACACGTGCCTTTTAAGAGAGAGAAATGTGACGTGATTTGGCTAATGAAGCCAGTGGAGCACGGACAAGAAGCCATGTCTAGACGAGTAGATTGAGTGGAAGCAAACCTCCAAGAACGAGCTAGCTTTGGAGACAGGCTCACCTTGGGTTTCTCATAATCTAAACATTTCAAACTTCTAATCTGTGATCTTTTTAACCTCTCGTTATCACTCCTGTTTTTATATAAGTAGTACATTCGTTTTTTTCATATTATTATTAGGGGAAAAGAAGGTTTGTAGAATGGCACGTATACGGCGGTAGCGTACCTACGTGATTTTTATACACGTGCTAGTATTCTATCTCGCACGCCCTTTCTCTGTTAAAGAAAACGTGAGTCTTATGTAAAAAAATATTTAATTATATACTAGTGGTGCACGTACATCCCATCGATCCACCTGTAGCCCATCTGAGGCCTGTTTTGATTATTCCCACGAGTAAGGGCCACGCGCTCACAATTCAGGAAATTCCCACGAGTCACACACGTAAAAGGATTTTTAGTACCGAAAGGAGTATTTGTAACAGCAGAAAAGTAGCATAAAAATCCAATGGCCAACTCTCTTGTCGCCGGGCCTGGTAGCGCAGGCTTGTAACCCTAGCTTTGGGGGCAGGAGTTGACAGGATTGGGCCGTCTCGATTTCTTGATGATGAGCTCTGTGGGCTCCGTCCTTCGATTTCGATGGCCCGATTTCAATAATCTTTGGGCTCTCTGCCCTTAGATTTGAAATCGGTGGCCGGATTGTAAAAATCTTTGGGCTCTGCCCTTAGATTGGATTAGGGCTTGGATTACAGGCCCTGGTGTTGGGCAAACCAGTTGGGCTGGACTCAACTGAAAGTTGAGGCAAGAAATTGCCCTAACGAGCCCATAACATTAACAGAGAGCGAGTCCAAGAGCACTCTCAGGAAGTTGAATATGGCCCCTTCCTGCCAATTCCTTTTTTTGATTTTTTAATCTATCCCTTTTCATTAGTATTTTGTTATACAATGATTTTTCTTGTTAGGATAAAATAGCATCTGTGGGAGACAAATGCACATTACAAACAATTTACACTTGGCTGAGACTACGAGGAGGAAATGCTTGTCCTAAGAGATATATATGTAGTGAATTAATCTGAAAGTCACATACAAATATTACAAACTATTTGTTAATATTAAGAGCTTAAGTAATGTTGATTGTCATTAACACAACTTATGTCCTAAATCATCTATTAACCCTTGCAAAAAAAATAAAAACGACTAGCAGGTTGAAATGACAAAAAAATTTTGAAGAAAAGCATGTGTACTATTTTTATTTAAGTTAGCACCGCGCGGATGATATTAGTTGAATGGACTTTGGTTGTCAGCTATGCATGGACGAATTGTCTAGCGCGTCAGACGTCGACGATGTAGTGCCGGAAATTTAGGGTTTTACTAGTATAGAGAAATGATGGCAGCTATTGTACCCAGATACAAATAAAATGGACCGTGCTTGAGCATTTATTTGCTGAGAGAGAAATGAATTAATAAGGTTTTCGTAGCTTTATGGCCTTATATTATAGGATTTTGGATCATTAACATGTCACCCCAGATAAGTCCGCGAGCTGACATACAAGCGCGCCTGACTGATTGGCAATTGGCACGTCGGCAGCAGCTGGCTGACTGGGGCTGCGATAGATGCCGTCGTCCTCTCGTGGATCCTCTGGTGATGGAAAGAGTAGAGTAGCCGAAAGCGAACAGGGGGTTGAGGAGTTGGAAGTTGGAACCGATTTCCATGCTGCTCGGACAGTCAAGTGCGATCGAGTGCAGTTGCAAATGTGCAGCCGTACCGCTGCTTTCGGTTAGGTTTGGCCTTTAGCAAGGGCGAGCGATGATACACCGACCGACCGATTGGACCTTTCATGGACGGCCACTTGCAAAGAGAAACCAGCTGTGAATTGTTTGATAGCCCAGGGCATTTACAATGTTGACCAAAGTTTCCTTGTCTGAGGATTGAGGAGCCTGATGCATCTCGCTGGCCAGAGCCAAGGCACCGGCTTCAGCCATCAACACAGAGAGAGGTACTAGAATTTTGCATCCGAGCCTGAATATAATGCTGGATCCTTTCAATCGGGATCAACTGGTGATCTACAATCATTTGCCACTCAACTTGGTTACAAGAACTCAACTTGTTATGTGTACAGATCAACAACGAACGGCTACCCCATTCAGTTCAGTGCCTACTCTCTTGGACTGAAGAAATAATTGACCCGTCTGCTAGATTCCGTATGCTCCTCTGCGATCGATCGGATAATCCGCAGCATGGCCTCTGTACGTACACACATGATGGTGATGGTGTGCTGTGCTGTGGCTCCCACACTGACACTGTGCTCCCTCCCTGCCTGCCTGCCGCTGTTATCATCAAATCCAGAAAGCATGTTCAGTTCTATCCTAAACAAAATCAGATTTATTGGTTACTCTTTTATTACAGTCCTTTATTTAGAGAAGGAGGAAGGAAAATTTGGTTTTGTTTCCTTTAGTTACTCTAAAAAAAAACAAGGACCGATAGTTTGTTATTTCACTTTCAGAAGGATACTAGTAATCCCTTTTACTAGAAGTGATGCCACTCACTACTGAAGCAGCAGTACGTATGAAAATCACCCTATGACGACCATGCACACATGGTGTGCTCCCACTCTTATCAAATACAGGAGCAAGAGAAGTGATGGCCACACAAGATAGTACTACTAGGCCTCGTTTAGTTGGGCTAAAGTTTTGCCAAAACCACTGTTCCGACTCCTATAAGACACACTGAAGACGTTTCGTTTGTTAGTGGTAAATATTATCCAACCATGGGGTAACTAGGCTCAAAAGAATCGTCTCGCAATGTACATCTAAACTATGTAATTAGTTATTTTTTTTTACCTACATTTAATTTCCAAACATATGTCTTTTGGTGTATTTAATGTGATGTGATGGAGAGAAAGTGGGGGAAAAGTTAGAAAGTTTTGCCAACTAAACGTGGCCCTACTATACGTACCCCTTTCAGACCAAGAGCATGACGCCTTGTAGTTTCAGAAATCAGAAGCCCCTAATTTAAACACATGGCATGAACTACGTGCCATAAGAAAACGAAAAAAACAACATGGCATCACCGTTTTTATTTATTCAGACAACAAGGAACTGACAGTCTCAAGAAGAATAGTTACTTCTTTGTGGAATGTAATAATATATCACTCCTTCCCAAGTTGCATCTGTGTCATAAACGTCAAACCTTTTTAAATTTTGACGATAAAGTTTTTGGACAAAAAAAACATTTACATCTTCAAATATGTATGTTTACGGACAATAGTTTGATACCTAGATGCTTGCTGCATTTCTCTGAAAACTCTATCGAAGTTAAACTTTGATTTACAGGCCAAAGCCAAAGCGAAGAAATGTAGAACAGGGGAGAATATTAGTATAATAACATCATATTCATGAAAATGTGCTGAACAATTTTCTGATAAATAACAGTGTAAAATTAATAAATGAATTCACTTCAGACAAGCAGACCACTTGTAAATGTTGAAATTAAGGTTGCCCGCTATATAGGCAGACTTAGTAATCACTTTTTCAATAAACACATTGCCTTTTGACTTTTTTTTAAAAAAGAAATCTGCACAGAAAAGCTTTTTGTGGTACTACTAGAGTGCTTGAACAGAAAGTACTAACCGTGATTTCAAATTGCTTTACGATAGATTTGATGGTTAATTTATAATTAATTAATGCAAGACGTACAGAAACATGTCCCCTGTCCTTGACTGTGCAGTGTACGTATCTACTCCTTGTCAGTTCTTGGCTCTTCTTATTGGCGGTACTATTCTGTACAGTAAAACAATTTATATGGCTAGTTAATAATCACGCCGGACATAAATTCAAAAAAGTTTACTTGCATATATATTGATGTAGTCCTACACCGTGCAAACATACATGACACGTACGGACAGAGCCTCAGAAATGAAAATCGTTTTTGCAGAGAGAAAAAGGCAAATGCAAGAACAGCCATGACTAGTCATCTCTGAAATATATGTGATTTTTTTTTTTGTGAAAAAAAAGTGAATTCCTTCAAAGAGGTGTCTGCGTGTTGTACATCAAAAGCATTGACAGCGATGAATTCAGTATTCCATGTTAGATACAAGTTGGTTTGTGATGGAGAAGGAGAACAAGCATTCACTAATGATTTTGAACAAAGGAAAAGGATTCTCATACAGCAATTCTCTAGCCACGTGTGTGCACTTGCACGCAAAGCCTTTCGTCTCAATTCTAAAGCTGCCGTTTATAGCAGAGTTCAGTCGTCTAGCTAGACCCATGAAAACCTGAAGAAAAATACGATTTTAGAATTGCATGAACAATTTTTTAATGTTTAACTAAACTCATATTAAAAATTGTAATAATATTATTTAACATGTATCATTAGATGTTCGATGAATCATATTGTCATACTGTATCTATTAAGTTAAAAAAATAGATATTTATCTGTAAACTTAACTAAAATTTAGGTTGTTTTTTTTTCGAGCAAGTAAGGTATTGATTTAGACTAGTAAATGTAGAAGTGTTTATTGGAGTATAATAGAAAAACTGTTACCAGTACTAATCTATCGCTTCCCCTCTTGACGCCTCTCCAACCATTAAAAAAATTCTTAACTTTAAACTAAACTCATATTTAAAAATTGTAATATGATTTAACATCTATCATTAGATGTTTTTTTGAGTGAAATGTATCATTAGATGTTCGATGAACCATATGGTCATACTGTATCTATTAAGTTACAAATATAGATGTTTATCTGTAAACTTCACTAAAGTTAATGTTTTTTTGCGAGCAATTAAGGTATTGATTTTAGACTACTAAATGTAGAAATGGTTATAGGAGTAACTAGAAACCAGCGCGGCGTTGCCGCACTCCTTCCCAGAGTGAGACCATTAGAGTGGAGGATCATGTTTCTCTGCTTCCTAAAACGATCAAAGGATTGTATATATGTTGTTGTGTTTATTCACTCAAAATGATGCAAAATGTAAGAGGTACCGTAAAGATAGACTATTACTTCAAGTATATTAATTTACAGTAAAAGCTTTAGATATTTTGAGAGTAAGGGAAAACTGAAATGCATCACTTGAGTCAAGCTGTTGGGTATATATACATAAAGAGAAAGATAACCAAAAGCTGTTTATGTGAAAGAATGTAGGTGGATGAACATATTACTTCAATGATCTCTCTCCATGACTCGAAATATTCAGCTCAATGGTAATCCGCTGCTGAGAATAATTTATAGTTTTGATGGAGAGAAGTAGTAGTAATAATTAACAAAAGCCGAGCGCACTAATATTGCTGGACATAGGTACATGACTAAGAAAAGTATCTAAGAATGTAAAATTGTAAAAGGTAATATAAGCCTTTTTGAGAAGAAATTGCTTGGGTTCAGGTTTGCAAACACAATTTCAAAAGTTAAATTCGCTGTTTTTTTTTTTTTTTTTTTTTGTAAAATATTATAATATGCAGTCTGTACCAAAAGCAAAACCAAGGGGTGATATTTAAAGATTATTATCTTGCTACATCAGTAAGTTGCATCTTTATACCCTTGGCCTGGTTGGAGGTGTCATACCAAGCCTATAAGAATTGAGGATATATATATGTAGCAATATGAGGGTGATTAAAAAATTTGAGGCAAAATCTTAAGCTGCTAATTGAACTGACTACTGGACTCGGGGTTAAACTTGCACCTTGATCAATATTAAAAGGACTGGAAGTTTGGAATAGCTCAAAAGTCTTTGCACACTGAGATTGTGATAAAAGGTTACCATGTTTCTCTACCATGAAGGATTCAAAGGATTCATCCTCAACCCGTGGAATCATCAAATATCTCACATGGAAACAACGTATGCACCAATCTTAGAGTGACAATTTATACAACTGTGTCAAATTGATGATGGGATCAACATTTGCTTCTAATCCTATTAAAATTTATAGGTAACAATCTGGATCTCCTAATAAATCCGCAAAATTGGCATTGGCATTACTAATATCAATTTGAAAATTGCTACATTCTTACCCTTGTTTAAAGTTGTAGATACATCAGTTTGTCCACAGTAGTAATTATCATTGATAGGCAACAAGCAAATACTGTGGTTGCTGTAGCTGGTGAGAAACTGTATATCCCTCAGCCGGAGTATACATTGCTGAACGCAGCGCTGTTTCGTCTTCTGGCATCTTCATGTGTCCCTCCGTCAGAGTATACTGCAAAACGCATCGCTGCTTTGTCTTCCAGCATCTCCCAGTCCCAGATTGGTTGCCCCATTGTTTGGCATGGCACCCTGCATACCTTCCATGAAGTCAAGCAGAGTACAGCATGGCGATCTAATATGCTTTTAGAGGCTGAACTTTTGATAAGTTGAATGATAAATTAAGATTTAAAATTGAAGACACTAAGATATGTTATTAGTTTATACGTTTAGGATCCATGATGACAAAATGTCAATGTGTAGAGCAATAGAGCACAGAATAAAAAAAAATAGAATGGGGCAAACAAGTGTTTGATACCTGAAATTGCTTGGCATAGCGGAGTAGTTTCTTAGGCTATCTCCAACGGTGTACCTAAAGGCAAAAATAGATGACGTAAAGTTGTTTTGCATAGCAGAAACGTCCTCCAACAGACGACCTAGACGTCCGATCTATTTTGGGCATGGCGGAAGTTGAAAGCGCAAATAAACGTCTTCTGGAGAGGGCGACCCAACCTGTGGTGGGGCCGCTCGAGGGCTCAGGGTCAGGGGTGCGAGGAGTGGCCAACGCGGAGAGGAATCGCGACGCGGAGGGGCCCCACGGTTGGCTGTGCGTTTTTTGGCTTTCTTGTTTGCATTTTCTGTTGGAACACGGAAGGTTTGGGTGACTGCCGTTTCCACTGTTGGCTACGTAAACTATCCAATGCATATCCTATTTGGCTATTGACTGTTGGAGACAGCCTTAGCGATGGCACTTTGCCAAGAGATGCTTGGAGATGACTGCACAGTGCTTAGATCCCAGATCGCATCACGTCGAGTGGAGAAGCTATACAGCCGGCTCCTGCATTCCCATACCACACCGTGTGTGCACTTGGAAGAATCTGTGCTGCGGCATTTCGCCAAACAGCTTCTGAGCATAAGCAGGCCCGTTTAGTCTCAAAAAAAAGCATAAGCAGGCCCGTGGTCTTGGGGTGGAAGATTAACAGTTTGTCTTGTTCGCACCATCCTGAGGGTGAGCAGTACGCTTTTGCCGGTGGCAGCCTCCAGCACATGCTTCGTCGTGGACCTCCGAGCTGAGGAATGTGCGAATGCAGACACGGGTAAACTTAGGAACAGCCGGGGCAAAAGATCCAGTCATCCGGATGTAGAGGAAGTGACCTTCCTGAGATGGTCGTGGAGAGAACTCGTGAACACTCGGGTGCTCACGGGCTTGCTGCACGCTCTTCGCATGCCGGGTTGCCTCGCCGGATCCGGGAGGATCTCCTCGAGTACCTACCGCTGGAGCAGGCGGAGTTGGACGTGGCGGCGCGCGAAGGAAAGGCCAGCAACAGGGGCGCCCGCAGCGTACGAGATTGGGAAGGGGAGTGCCGGGGCTGCAGCGCTCGGGCCCAATGGCCGCGCCGGGGTGACCGCAGCCGCCTTCCTGCGCTCGCCGCTCACTCCGGAGCGGAGTCCGGAGTGGATGGGCCGCCGCGCCCCGACCCCGCCTTCGCCGGGGCGCTGGGGCAGCAGTTCGAGGCAGCCGGCAGGAGGGGCGACCGAGCGACTCTAGTGGGTTCCGGAGCATTCGAGTCGGCCCGGTTATGTCTTAACGGGTAAAGGCCCGCGACTCCGCTGATCGGACGGTCAGCGTGGATGGTTTTCCACATCGGACGGCAAGCGGGCTAACGGGCGACGTGGCCCTATCCGTTAGCCCGCTTTTGGTGCAAGATTCCTATATACTCCTAGGAGATAGAAAAACTGTTACCAGTAGTAGTAGTACTAATCTATGCCTTCCCCTCTCACGTCACGTGGCCGTTGGTCAACATGTGAGTCATCCTCACCCAAGAAAGGCCGAGAGAATCCACTCAAATAAATCATCACTGTCTAGTGTCTCTGCCACGTCTGTTGTGCAACATGTGCTAGAGAGAGAAGAGGCCTGTTTGTGTTGTTGTTTCTGTGCTCGCTGCATTGGATTTGAATGCGAGCGCAGCGCAGGCCCCGCCGCAGCCGCACTTGGACCGTCCCGATCTCCCCGGTGCACGGATTCCGATGAAAACCAAAGGCAGCCATGCCATGCTCTGCCGACTGCCCGTCGACTGCACGGCCGGCCGTCTACTGGTGCCCATGGTAGTATCTCGTGTCCTCTTCCCGTCCTACAGTAATCCCTGCTTGCAAGATCTCCTCTCTTTTCACCATTGCTTTATTTGGCCCTCTGACCATTGGTGTCTCTTGCAATTTGCACTAGCTGCATGGCCTACAAATACAGCGGCCGGTGTCCCACTGGTAGCCTAGGGTTCTTTCTTTTCAAGACACTGCATGCATTAGCAGGAGTAGTTTAGTACCGCTCCATTGGCTAAGCTTAGGGCACTGTAAATTATTACTTTAGCAAACAGTGACCCAGAGCACACATAAAACAAGTGTTGTATCCCATCAGATGATGCCATTACAATATTCGGATTCAATGCCGCTCACTCGCGCTTTCCAGTAGAGGCACTGTTCCAAATGAGAATCACACCGGCCGGGCCGGCCGCATCAAGATTTGAAACCAGACCCACCCATTCGCGGTGCCAATGTGTGATTCCACCAACACCAGCAGTTGTTGTGATGATCTTCAGCATCGGACGGACAGGATGGTGCACGCAGCTCACTGCTTTGAGCATCGACATGGCTCTACTAGTGTTGCTGTGCAGATTTTGGCCTTTCCCTGCTCGTCTCCATTGGGAATGCTGCTGGTCTTCTCTTCTCGCAGTGGCAGTGGCGTGGGTGGAACCCTAGCAGGAGGATTGGAGGAGGCTCGATCCTAGGGCCTCGTTTAGATGTTAGAAATTTTAACAAAAGTAACTCCTGGAACTCCGGTAGCACACTGTAGCACGTTTCGTTTGTTTGTGGTAAATATTATCCTACCACGGCGTAACTAGGCTCAAAAGAATCGTCTCATAATGTACATCTAAACTGTATAATTAGTTATTTTTTTACCTACATTTTATCTTTCCAAACATATATCTTTTGGTGTATTTAATGTGATGTGATGGAGAGAGAGTAAAAAAAGAGTTAGAAACTTTAGCCAACTAAACGAGGCCTAGCTTCTCATTTTCCTTGCACCTTTTGATGCCACCCACATATGGTTTCCATCTTTCCGATAGGAGGACTACAGTACAGAAGTAGAGTAGAGTATTTTTCCTGATTGTTAATGATGATTTTTTTTATTTTTTTTATTAAGGGCTGCTGGCTGCTGGTCATCTCGAGGGAAGAGAAGAGTGAGAGACCTTGAAGTACTTTGCTGGGCCTCCACCCTTCCCTTCCTTCATTTCCTCCCTCCTCCTGGTCACACCACACTCGCAGCCTGCGCCGCATCCGTAGGAGGAGGGAGCTCCGGGAGGGAACAGGGTACACCCATCCCATTCAATGGCTAGAGTCGGAAAGGCAGCGGGCAACGACCTCGTTTTTTAAAATCCAAATCCACCTCCAGCCTCCTGTGCTGTTCCTCATGTGCCTGCTCCATTCTTCAAGCCCGCTCCAGACTCAAGAACAACAGCTTCCTTCCTTCGCTTCGCCCCAGTGAGTGAGTTTGAGCTCCTCCTTTGACCTGTTTCTTCCCTCAAGCTTCAGTTTCCGTTACACATTTTTTTTTTTGGATTCCTGAGTCAAACTCAAGAACAGCATCTTCAGATATATTGCTGCCACTCTTTTGTGCGCTTCTATCTACTAGTTTTTCTGAACGAACAAGATGCAGTATATTCTTTGTTTGTTTCTCTGAATATATTCTTTTGGATTTTTAATAAAGCTCCGTTATTTTCTTCCCCTTTTGCTCCCAATGTTTGATTCATAGGGAAGGAAGGAAGGGAAATGAGGTGTGCCAGATCGTGCGCCACTTTCCAGCGAGCTTCCGAAGCTGCTTTGTGATTCGGTGGTAGCCAACGCCATGGAGGAGGACGACCGAAAAGCGCCGAGCTTTCTCGACGTGCCCAAGGATATTCCCATTGCCACCACCAAGCCCCTCACCATCCGGACCAGCGCCGCCGGATGCGGCGGTGGCGGCGGCGGGTACGACCGCTCCTCCTGCCCCATCTCGCCGGCCATCTCCATCACGCCGCACCTCTACTCGCCGTCGCCGCCGTCGTCCGCCTTCGTCTCCGCGCTCCAGTCCCCCTACATCTCGCCTCGGATTCTCGACCCGCCGTCGCCGCCACCGGTGGCGGCGCCGCCGGTGTCGGAGCCGGAGCCGGCGCCTCAGCCGCGGCAGGAAACCAAGGCCGCCGCCGGTGCCGGTGCCAGCGTCACCACCACCGCGGCGCCGTCGCCGACGTCGTGCTCCAACGGGTCGGACATCGACGCGCCCAGCGCGTCCCGCACGCCGCCGTCCGAGCGCTGCTACGACTCCAGCGGCATCGACGCCGCCAAGATTTCCGACGGCGGCGGTTGCGGCGGCGGCGGTGGCGGTGGCAACCTGCCGCCGCGCGTGTCCTTCTCGTTCCCCGTGCCGCGGGTGTCCTTCACAAAAGGGGCTCCGTTGCGTCGCCGTCCTCCAACGCCAAGCTCCGCAGCTGCGACGTCTACATTGGCTACCACGGCAACGGCGGCCTCTCCAGGTTCTGCAAGTGGCTCAAGTCGGAGCTCGAGCTGCAGGGGCATCGCCTCCTTCGTCGCCGACCGCGCCAAGTACTCGGATTCGCAGAGCCACGAGATTGCCGACCGGATTATCTGCTCCGTCGCCTTCGGCGTCGTGGTGGTCACCATGTCCAGCTTCCTCAATCCCTTCAGCCTCGAGGAGATCAGGTTCTTTGCTCAGAAGAAGAACCTGGTGCCGATACTGTTTGACACTGAGCCGGCAGAGATCGCCGGGCTTTTCGATGGTAAATTGGAGGATAAGGAAGGGAAGGAAGCGTTTGAAGGCCTGATGCGGTGCCATGAATTCAAGCTCGAGGCCAATGAGAGCAATGCCAGAAGCTGTGTGTCAAGGACAGTTACGCTGCTTCGGTCCAAGCTTGACGGAAGAACATCGCCGACAAGGAGAGCGAAGCTTCTGAGGGGCCTGCCTTTTCCTCGCAAACCGGCATTTTGTGGGGAGGGAGAAGGAGCTGAGCGAGATTGAAGGCATGCTCTTTGGGTCCACCGTCGATATCCAAGAAGTCGATTGCCCAAGGCCTTCCAGTACCAATGAGAGATCAAGCGGTGTGTCTGATGGATTTGCTGATGAGGATAGTGATACCGCGAGGAAATCTAATGCCAGGTACATCAGTTTGGAGATGCGCAAGTGCAAGGAACCGACACTGGAGGCTTGGATTGACCCAGTGATTGAGTTATCATCTGGTAAAAGCAGAAGCCTGCAGAAGCAGAGATCAAGGCACAGGAGGTCGAGGTTTCGGTGCAACAGCAAGGGCTATAACGGTGCCAACGTAATATGCATCAATGGCTCTTCAGGCATTGGCAAGACTGAACTGGCATTGGAGTTTGCTTACAGGTACTCACAGAGGTACAAGATGGTACTGTGGATAGGAGGCGAGGCTCGGTATCTGAGGCAAAACATACTCAATGTCTCCATGAATTTGGGACTGGATATCAGTGCTGAGGCTGAGAAGGAGAGGGGCAGGATTAGGAGCTTTGAGGAACAGGAGTTTGATGCGTTCCAGCGGGTGAAGCGGGAGCTGTTCCGCGATGTCCCATATTTGCTCATAATTGACAACCTTGAGAGCGAGAGGGATTGGTGGGAAGGAAAGGATCTCCATGACTTCATACCAAGGAACACTGGAGCAACACATGTCATTGTGACCACACGTTTGCCACGTGTGATGAATCTCGAGCCGATGCAACTGCCACAGCTCTCGTACATTGATGCCATGGCCTTGATACAGGGGAAAAGAAAGAAGGACTATCCACCTGAGGAAACCGAAGTTCTCAGAAAGTTTGATGAGCGGTTAGGCAGGTTGAGCTTTGGCCTGTGGGTTGTTGGTTCACTGCTGTCTGAGCTCATGATTGCTCCTTCCACTCTGTTTGAGGCTGTTGATAGGATATCACTGAGCGAGAATTTGTTCCCCATTGGTGCCAATGACGATGGCTTCTGTCGTAACAATTCTTTCTTGATAAAGGTCTTGGTCTTCTGTTTTGCTTTGATGGACCGAAATTTAAAGGAGGAAGCCTTACGTCCAGAATGGTCATTGCCGGTTCTTGGCTAGCTCCTGCTCCTGTATCATCCACGCTGTTGGCTGCAACAGCGAGCAAGCTACCAATGAAAGGCAGTGGTATGCACCTGTTTGGTGAATCCCTCAAGACAGCATTCCTATGTGGTACACATTGCTTCCTAGCTCCAAATGGGCGGAAGGCTGAGGTGGAGTCAGCTCTCTTGCTCGTTAATCTTGGGCTGGCAAGAAAGGCAAATCGACATCCTGGTTGCTGGATCCAATTCCATCCTATCACACAGCTCTTTGGCAAGATCAGGGGAGGTTTGGCACCCACGACTGCGGCAGTGAATGGAGTGATGAGGGCCGGAAACCCCTCAGTATACTCTGACCACTTATGGGCCAGCGCATTCCTGGTGTTTGGTTTCAAGTCCGAGCCACCTGCTGTCCAGCTTAAAGCGGTCGACATGGTCCTCTTCATCAAGAAGACGGCACTGCCCCTTGCAATCGACTCATTCATGTCGTTCTCGCGGTGTGGCTCGGCTCTGGAGCTGCTCAAGGTGTGCACCAATGTCCTCGAGGAGGTGGAGAAGTCGTACGCGTCGCGGATGCAGGACTGGAACCGTGGGTCGCTGTGCTGGAGGAAGAAGCTGCAGCCGAACCACCGCGTCGATGAGTTTGTCTGGCAGGAGGTGACGCTTCTCAAGGCAACGCTGCTGGAGACGAGGGCGAAGCTGCTGCTCCGCGGCGGGCTGTTCGACACCGGCGAGGAGCTGTGCAGGACCTGCATCAGCATCCGGACCGTCATGCTCGGGCACAGCCATGCCCAGACGCTAGCTGCGCAGGAGACACTGGCAAAGCTGGTCAGGTACAGGAGTAAGATATGATGATGTTCAAGACCCTTGCAAGCTTCTTGTAATGTCACATCCCCTGCTGTATTACAATAGGTTCAGAAGTTTTAACGTGCCCATTTTTTCCCCTGAATCTGTTATACCACACCACCAGCTACAGTTTTGTTAGCGATCATCAGTATACTAGCCAAGGTCCATGATGCCATGTGTAACTTTTGTTAGCGCGGGCGCCATATGTAAGTGGAGGTGTTATGTACAGTACAGTACAGTCCATCTGCTATTTGGTAGAACTTCATTTTCGTCTTACCACTGAGCTTCCCAGGCTGAAACTTTCAGAAATGAAGATGTTCTTCCTTTTAACATCTGGAGTTCAGATTTGGTGAGCAAAGAGCTGCATCATGCATAAAGTTGCTGGAAAGTAGTGCTATGTTCCCTCCAAAAAGAAACATGTATCTATGGTCAAATCTGAATGGCAACTAGCAAGAATCTGTAGTCTTTCTGAAATGTTTTCTTTGTCACCGCACCATCATCAGGTCAGGTGGGTGGTGACTGTAGCTATGAGCAATCCTGTTGCTTGTTGTTGCTTGTTCGTGGTGTTTACGATCTCTGCTCAGCTTTTGATGCAAGGTTTGTCGGGAAAAATGGCGACGTCTGAATCTGATCTCGCGACATTTCACCCAACGAAACAATTCTTACGCCGAAAGCAATACGAAGCAGAAAGAAAAAGCAACGTTTTTTTAGCAACAAGCGCCGCCCTTTTGTTCGTCCAAAGGAACTTTCCATGCCTCCTTGAACAACTTCTGTTCTTTGAGCTTCGTCTACATGGACAGCAGGACCGACATGTTTGCTCTTCACGCACTTTCACGACGACGATGACCACAATGGAGGGTCCGAGCATTCATGTTCAACATATTCGTTAAGGCGTTAAATACGCGCTTTGGTGCGATCTTAAAAAAATATTCGTTAGGGCGTGTTGTATCGAACATTTGCCCTATCTTAACACAAAGATGCGTAAATCTTTCGCGTGACTGAAGAAAAACGATGACCACAATGGCATGTTCATCTGGCTAGCGACCTGCCACTGCCATTCTCAGTTGTTACTTTTTTGAGGAAATTATTTTCTTGGCCCTCTTCAAAGTTCCTCTTATTTTCTTGGCCTTTTTTTTTCGCCAACTTGTTTATTTGGCCTACTTTTGAAGTTTCCTTTGGTTATTTGGCCTTCCGTCAGTTTAGATGGGTAACGGTATTAAGTAGTACGGGAAATGACATTTTTACCCTTGAGACCTAATGAAGAGATTAACAAAAATGTTTGTTCAAGGGTCTGACAATGTTTGACATTTTTACCCTTGAGACCTATGAAGAGATTGACATTTTACCCCCTCCTCTTATTTTGTATACTGTTTGTTCAAGAGTAAAAATGTCATTTCCCGCACTACTTAACACCGTTACCCATCTAAACTGACGGAAGGGCCAAGGAAGCAAAGGAAACTCAGCGGTAGGCCAAATAAAGCAAGTTGGAGAAAAAAAAAAAAAGGCCAAGAAAAATAAGAGGAATTTTGAAGAGGGCCAAGAAAATAATTTTAGGGGAGTTCTCAGTTTTGACTTGTGAGTGATGACATGCACTCCCAGATCCAAGTGGGCTGTAGTGGAGTGGAGGCCTACCAAACTAACTTGTGTGGTGAATGGGCCGGTGCCTGTCTTTGTCAGCCCAACCCACCCAACGACGACCAGGCACATGCTTGCTAATACGAACTCGCACGGGGGCTATTTGCAAAACACCCAGCCCCACACCTCAAACCACCCAGCTTTGCTTTCCTCGTCCGCTTCCCCTTCACCGTCTCCGCCCATCGCCAACCGCCGACGAGATCCAGCGCGGGAAAACGAGCTCCAGATCCGGCGGAGAGATCGCGGGAGAGGCCGTACCCACTCTCATGCGATCCCGCTAAACCCGGACCTTCCTCCTCCTGTCGCCATGGCGGGGAGCGACCTCGAGCCGCTGCGCGCGCGGGCGCGGCGGCGCTGACGTCCTCGTCGGACCCGGACTCGCCCGCCGTGACCCCGCGCCGGAGCCGCGTCAGGACCTGCTGCGCAACCTCGACCGCCGGCTCTCCAACCGGAGCCGCGGCGGTGAGGGCGCGGCCGCGGTCGCCGCCGCGGGGCACGGCGGTGGGGAGGCCGGGACGTCGCCGAGGAGGGGCGAGGGAGGACAGTGACGAGCTCGGGGATGGCGCGCCGCCCGAGTGGGCGCTGCTGCTCGTTGGCTGCCTCCTCGGGCTTGCCACGGGCATCTGCGTCGCCGCGTTCAATCGCGGGGTTAGTGGCCGAGATCTCCCCTTTTGGTGCAATTGCCTTGTTTCTCAAGGAATAATCTGTGCCATCTTTTTATTACCTGTTACGATCGTGATTTTCTGTTTTGGATGCTATGTTAAGAGACCTCAAATGTTTTTTTTGTGCCTCCTAAATGTGAAATGTCATGCTGTGGGGATGGTAGCACGTTTCACAGTATTTTGATTTCGACTCTGCTGAGTTTGCAGGCAGAGTCATGTGTTGTATTTTAGTACTACTGACTGCCTCATGTCTGATTGCTGGTTATGTCTGTGAACAACTCTGCTTTCTGTTTTATGTTTCCAGTTGATCAGATAACGTCTGGTAATACTTAATTGATTAGGTCTATTTTGTTTTCCTCACAATGCGCAAAAAACAAAGCCACTCACTGACACAGAATTTAAGCTAACCATATGTAAAGATGACTCGATTTGTTGTCTTACTATTTAGTGCTACCAGTGAATTAGTTAACATGGTTCTCAATTTTGTGAGTCCCCAACTAGCTTGGGACAAAAGGCTAAGTTGTTGTTGTTGTTGTATTCTCAATTTTGTGAGTCACTGGTCTTTGGAGTGATATCTTGGTGATTCCATACTTTTTTGGTGTGGATTTATTATTCTATACAATCAAGGCGATTTACTTACCTGTTTTCTCTCTTACTGTAATCTTGAGCCACCGCCAATCGTCATGCAATTTCCAATACAGGTTTAGATCTAAATCCGTTGAAGCGTAACTTGTGCTATGTACTTAAGCTAGCTATTCAAATCAAAAGGAGAATATCAATATCTTACTTTGGAAGAACATATAGTCATTGTATGAGGCCTATTCAATTGTGTTTGTCTGTGCATTTTTATTTACACAAAGTTATTATTTAAACCTTCCCAAATGCCTGTTACTCTGTCTCAGAAGTGCCTGCCTAATTTTTTTCAGGTACATGTCATACATGAATGGGCATGGGCAGGCACTCCCACTGAGGGTGCTGCTTGGCTTCGTCTGCAGAGGCTTGCTGATACTTGGCATAGGATATTGTTAATTCCAGTGACTGGTGGAGTAGTTGTGGGTATGATGCATGGGTTATTGGAGATTTTTGAGCAGATAAAGCAATCATTATCATCTCAAAGGGAGGGTATTGATTTCATGGCTGCGATTTTTCCCACAATCAAAGCCATCCAAGCCGCAATTACTTTAGGGACAGGGTGTTCCCTAGGGCCAGAAGGACCCAGTGTTGATATTGGTAAATCTTGTGCAAATGGTTGTGCTGAAATGATGGAGAACAATAGGGAACGGAGAATTGCTCTTGTTGCTGCTGGATCAGCTGCTGGAATCGCTTCAGGTATTTTAATTAATTATCTATTCCATTTGTGATATGAATTCAATGGATCAAAAATAAATGGGATGTTCTTCCAGTTTTGTTTCAGCTTGCTAAGATATTGACCGTTTTTATCTCAAAAATTGCGCTTTTGTTTATTTAGGAAGTGGAAACATGGAATATTATTCGAATAATAAATCTTTTGCTTAAATTCCTATTTATAGCCATCATGCTACTGAGTTTCTTGCCTACACTCCCCTAACTTGTGTTACTATGTTCCTTTAGGTTTCAATGCTGCAGTTGCTGGATGCTTTTTGCTATTGAAACAGTATTAAGGCCACTTCGAGCAGAAAATTCTCCACCATTTACTACTGCTATGATCATATTGGCATCAGTTATATCATCAACTGTTTCCAATGTTTTGCTAGGGGAAAAGGCAGCCTTTATTGTCCCGGACGTATGAACTAAAATCTGCTGCTGGTATTTTACCTTATTCTGATCATTTTTTGGTGTTAATAAGGTAGATGTTTCTTAGTTATCTTCAAGATATAGGGAAGCATGTGTTCTCATCTTTATTTTTGCCTCTAATTTCCATCTATATTTTTGAGATAATTTCAGTCTGTCATTGTGTGATACCAGTCACTTGATATGCAGCCTGTACATTTTTTGCGCTTTTGCTATTTCGAGAAACATTAATGTGAGTGAATATCTGTAATCAACTTTGTTGCGAACTTCTGGTTGTAGATCATTTATAGCTATTGTTCATTACCATGCCATCTTATGGGTCCAACTTCTATATTTTCCTCCAGCAGCCTGTCTGCATTCACATTTTAAAACCTGGGAACTCAAATAAAGCTTTTATTTCCAACTTTACGCTCTAGTGCCCAATCAAACTTTATCTGTTCCTTAATCCTCCTAGACTTGTGGAGAGCTTGGACATGTGTTCTTTTTGCCTTTTCATTTTGGTGTTATTAATTGCTTTCCCAGGAGCAAAAACAGATAGTTGTATTACCTTTCTGTAGTCTTTTGATAATCAAATGTGGCAGGTTCATGGTTTTGTTGCTGTTCTATTTACCACCACGATGCAGCATGTGTGATTCCATGTAGAAGTATTTACAACTCTGTTTTTTTAGTGTTTTCATGAGCTAGCATTTTTATTGCCATGTAGAATTTGGTGCCTTGCAATAGTTTGTGGTCTAACATGAGCTGTATTTCTCCAAATTTTTTACTGTTAATGTTACTTTGTTTTAACATAAAACTGACTAAGATTATATTCTCCAGAGCTGCCACTCTACCTTATTCTGGGCATGCTTTGTGGTGTTGTGAGCGTGGCATTCAGGCAGTTGGTTGTTTGGTTCACTAAGACTTTTTGACTTGATAAGGAAGAAGTTTGGCCTTCCTGCTGTAGTATGTCCTGCTCTAGGTGGTCTTGGAGCTGGTTTAATAGCTCTAAGGTATCCTGGAATATTGTATTGGGGTTTCACCAATGTTGATGAGATTCTACATACGGGTAAAAGTGCTTCAGCTCCTGGAATCTGGCTCTTGGCTCAATTAGCTGCTGCAAAAGTTGTAGCAACGGCACTTTGCAAAGGTTCTGGTCTTGTTGGTGGCCTTTATGCTCCAAGTTTGATGATTGGCGCTGCTGTCGGTGCTGTTTTTGGAGGCTCAGCAGCAGAATTAATAAACTCTGCTATTCCGGGTAACACTGCTGTTGCACATCCTCAAGCTTATGCACTGGTAGGTTTCTTATTTTTTTGTCTGTCAGTGTAAGGCTTGATAACTCCAAGAGTGTGCTAACTTTCCATATGATTTAGGTGGGAATGGCTGCTACACTGGCTTCTGTGTGTTCTGTTCCACTGACGTCTGTGCTGCTACTCTTTGAATTGACTAAGGACTACAGAATTCTACTTCCTCTAATGGTATTGTACATTGGGTTTGCATTTTTTTACTGCCCTATAATTCAATATATTCATTATTTTGTTCTGATTAACAGGGCGCTGTTGGTTTAGCAATATGGGTCCCATCTGTTGTAAATCAATCTGGTAGCAAAGATACATTCGAGGCAACATCACCACGTCATGGCTATTCGTCACTGTTACCTCAAACAGATAGGAATGAGACAGATTTGAGGGCGACAAGATGGAGGCGATGTGGAACTTGCAATTCTAGGCGTTGATCCCTACCACTATGGTAGTAATAATGAGGAGATGCTTCTTGATGACTTGAAGGTTGATAATTGAAATTATTCTCTCTTTTTTGTTTGAACAAAGTTAAATGATTAATACATTTGTGAAATGTGATGCTCAAGATATTTTTTAACTTCCTAACATCACTTTTCCAGGTATCGCAAGCGATGACAAAGCATTATGTGAAGGTCACACCTACATTCACCATCGAGGAGACAGCAAGGCTTATGCAAGAGAAGCAGCAAAACTGTGTTGTTGTTGTAGATAATGAAGATTTTCTTGAGGGAATTGTAACATTAGGTGATCTTCGTCGTAAAGGATTTGTGCCAAGTGAAAACTCTGATAGTACCCAGGCAAATCCATCGACCTTGGATGTATGTAAACTTCTCATATTGTGCAATCTTCCTGCTATTTACTTATTATGTTAACACTACAAACATTAACTTGGCAACCGCAGGCAAATTCTTCTCTTGTGTCATCATGCCTCACTTTCGAGGTTTTCAGTTCCATGGCAATGAAAGAGGACTGGTGACCTGCTTTCCAGATACAGACCTGAGCACTGCCAAGGTTCTTATGGAAGTTAAAGGGATTAAACAACTTCCAGTAGTCAAACGTGGTGCTGGCCGTAGAAATGATGGGGGCGTAAGGTCCTTGGCCTTCTTCATTATGATTCAATAGGATGGTGCTTAAGGTGATCCCTTTCCCTTATGTTTTTAGTTTATTTAATAATCTGCTTCTTGTTTTCTATGTTAACATGTCATATTTGCTTAGTGAGATATATTTTCACATTTACGGTAACCAGGGTTTTGAAAACTGGAAAGTAACTGGATGAAACAACTGGAGGCGATCATGTTTTGGTTTTCCAGCACCCATTCTTCAGGGGCTCAGATTGCATGTAGACCTCCTCTCTTATATCGTTAATTACACCAAAGTTCTTAGAAAACCTTGAAATATGCAAATCAAATTGAATTTGAGAGGAGCAAACTGTTTTGGCACCCAGATACCTTGCACTGAAAACTCACAAACACCACAGTTTTCTGGGTCCAAAGTTTCTAGCACTAAATTCTACTACCAAACACCACTGTAGAAACATTTCAGCATTTGACTGTAACTGAACAAGTGCGAGAAAACCCTTTGCGCTTCCTAGTACCTTATCTATACCTACTAATAAAGAGAGAAAATTTCCGTGGTCTCCCCTATCTTTGGTTCCACCTTCTCTGTCTACATTATATAGGCACGGGGCCTTGACCTCCTCCCCCGTTGCTATGAAGTCCCTATGGCAATCCTTCTAGGATTTACCATAAAACATGCAAACCTACATGCAACGGGGAAGGACTCCGACTTGGACACGGTTCGGGAAGGTGCATTGCACATCTCGAGAACCTTCTAGAACTCTATGTGTCCTAACTACACTAGGACTTCTAATATGACTAGGACTCTAACAGGATTACAATAGGAATATGACTAGAACACTACTATGTCTAACATGTCCCACCGAATACGTCTCGAGACTCCCATTACACGCCTCATGAAGTCTTGATTAGAATAGAAAATTAGAAGACAATGGTCCACCCAAAAATTTCGTCCGACCCTCTCCCTACCCTCCATCCGACCGGAAGTTTCACGCCTAAAATTTTTGTCCAGCCTTGGCGTCCGCTTCCATGTAGTATTTGTCCGCTTTGGTTATCATGTCGCACGTGCGTGCAGTCCGGTCCTTTGGTTATACGTAATAAACTAAACGAGTTGCATACGGATCACGAAGAGAAAAGCTAGCTCGCATGCCCGCCTTTTCTTCCCAAGCGATTCGGTTTCTCGCCCCGGGATACGTGTCTCGTATAGAATATGGAATAGATACTTCCTTGGGTGTAGATTTAAAAAAGAGCTCTAAATCCGAAAAAAAACTCTCCACAAACTCCGCATATACATATATACGATTTCTTGTCCAATACCAAAAGGGGGTCTAACGGAGGGCAAATAAAACTCTCCACATACATATATACGATTCATCAATCCTAGGCTGCTGCCGGCGTCAATCATTTGTAGAGCGAAGGCAAGTACACGTGCCGAGGCTCAACCGTGACGCTAAGACCTTTAACGAGGAAGCTGAATGCCACCGTCAAGGCGCTCAAGCGGCGGCACGCCCGACCTCAAGCTCGCCATCTTCGACATCTACACGCAGCTCGCAAACTCGCACAAGACCCGACGGCTTATGGTACATGCGTGCGTGTTCAATAATGCCGTAATATGACTAGGACTCTAACGGGATTACAATAGGAATATGACTAGAACACTACTATGTCTAACATGTCCCACCGGAATACGTCTCGAGACTCCCATTACACGCCTCATGAAGTCTTGATTAGAATAGAAAATTAGAAGACAATGGTCCACCCAAAAATTTCGTCCGACCCTCTCCCTACCCTCCATCCGACCGGAAGTTTCGCCTAAAATTTTTGTCCAGCCTTGGCGTCCGCTTCCATGTAGTATTTGTCCTTTGGTTATCATGTCGTGCGTGCGTGCAGTGTGTGTCCGCTGGTTATACGTAATAAACTAAACGAGTTGCATACGGATACGAAGAGAAAAGCTAGCTCTGCATGCCCGCCTTTTCTTCCCAACCGATTCGGTTTTCTGCCCGGGATGCGTGTCGTATAGAATATGGAATAGATACTTCCTTGGGTGTAGATTTAAAAAGAGCTCTAAATCCAGAAAAAAAACTCTCCACAAACTCCGCATATACATATATACGATTTCTTGTCCAATACCAAACAGGTCTAACGGAGGGCAAATAAAACTCTCCACATACATATATACGATTCATCAATCCTAGCTGCCTGCCGGCGTCAATCAGGCTGTAGAGCGAAGGCAAGTACACGTGCCGAGGCTCAACCGTGACGCTAAGACCTTTAACAGGAAGCTGAATGCCACCGTCAAGGCGCTCAAGCGGCGGCACGCCGACCTCAAGCTCGCCATCTTCGACATCTACACGCAGCTCTGCAAACTCGCACAAGACCCGACAGCTTATGGTACATGCGTACGTGTTCAATAATGCCGTGATCGAACATGTCATAGTGGTATGAGCGAGCGAGCATATATATGCATATGATCATTGATATTGTCGCCGTTGTCGTTTATGTAGGCTTCGCGAACGCGAGGGAGGCGTCTTTGCCGGATGGGGGCGGCCAAGGCGATGGTGTACTGTGCAGCCCGGCGGACGGTCGGGCGCGCTGAAAACGCCGGCAGCTATGTGCGGCCCACCGTTCCTGGTCTGCATAAGTACTCGGAGGTAATAAGAAATTGTCAAGCGGCTAAGCCCCATGATTGTGTTTGTATACGTGGTATGTCAAGTATATATTCTTTAGATTTTGAATTTAGGATTCCCTTGAGGTGCAACACACATGTTTAGTATGACAATGAAATTTCTAAAATTCTGAAATTGCAACAACGAGGTGGAGCTCAGTAGCGATGTCGATACAGATCTCTTATCTTTGGCTGCGGGCCACCGACCGTTTGCTAGGATGGCGGCAAGGTGGAGCTCGGCCATGAGAGCTAGCTAACGGCACTGGCCATCGAGACTTGAATCTCGGAGAAGATGGCGCAGCGCGCGGGCTGCAACGACGACGCGGAGTTAGAGCACGATGGAGCTTGATATGTACAATTTTTTCCCGTAGCAACGCACGGGCAAATTTGCTAGTTACAATAATAATAATAAAAAAAAGTCTGATGCTAATGTTTGGGTTGTTTATCCATCTGCAGGGAAGAGCTTGAGCGGTGGAAGGCACTATACCAGAGAGAGAATTTCCAGCAGTCAACAGTTAATGGACACTAAATATGTGGAACCGAAGTTTTGTTTCTGCCTTGTAGCGAAGAAGATTACGACATATATAAAGTGACATTTGGACAAAACTAGGGTTAACTTAGAACACATCTGTCAAAGAGTCCCCTCGTCAACTGTAAAGCCTTGAGTCTTACCAAGATATGCATTTTGTATCAAGGGATCCCTTGTATCAAACATATATATAAGAGGTTTAAGAGGTGATTATCCATATATAAGAGATGATGTGTATGGTCTGCTGTTAACAGATTTCGTTGTGGTAGTGCTGGAGTTCGGACACTTTATTGTACAGAAACCTGATTCGGTCGCCCTTGTTCAGTGCAAGTGGTCTGCTCAAATTATGGTTGCTATCTCTACATACAACATAAAAAAAAGAATGAAAGTAAGACTTTTCTTTTGGTGTGATATTAGTTTTGCTACTTCCATCTGCCACTCATGTGATCCACGCGTGTTAAAAAAAAAGAAACCACCAATCATGCGACTAAAAATTGCCGCGCCCCATCAGCGCGCCGTGATAATAAAAAAAGAAACCACCAATCATGCGACTAAAAATTGCCGCGCCCCATCAGCGCGCCGTGATAAGGAAACCTCCTGTCCCTCACCTCACCAGTTAAAATAAATGGAAAGAATTAAAATGAAAAGAAAAAAAAAAAAAAAAGAATCAAAATGAAAAAAAAAAAGGAAACCTCGTTCCCTTCCTCCCTCCGCACCGACGCACGCCGCAAACAAATCCCGTCGCCCCAGCATCCCAGCACGCCACCGCCATCTCCCCTCGCACGGCAGCACGTCTCTGCAGCAGCCCGTCGCGTCGGCTCTCCCAGTCTGCCCCATCGTGCGGCACACCCGCTCCCACGCTGCCATCGCGCGCCTCCATTGCCATCGGTCGTGGTCATCGCCATTGCCGCCGCACGCGCACGCGGCCTGTGATAGAGTGGAGACGGTACCAGAAGGCAGCGCCGACGTGGATCGAGGTCCGAGGGAGAGTAGCAGGCGCTGTTCCACCTTCCACCCTCAGCCGCCGCTGCTCCACCCGGCCGGCGCTGCCGGACGCCTTCATCAAGATCCCGTCCAGCCCGTTCACGGCGAGTGCAAGTAACTTTGCTCCATCACGCCAGGCGAGGTTCTCCACCGCCGACGCGCTCATCGACATGAAGACGCCGCCGGTCGCCACGACGGCAACCTGTCTTCCACGGCCGCCGCCGAGGACGCTGGCGCACTTCTTGGGTACGGCCACTTCGTCGCTCAGCTCGAGCCGCACAGGTAGCATCACGATGTGCATTACTTTGCGATTGAGCAAGGGTTCCGTTACCTTCTGATTGCTTCCCATCGACCACTCCTATATGTTATATTTGTCTATGAAACCAGAACTTTTGATGTTATTTATAAATGGAGCATGAGCTTTACTTATCATGATGTTTTATTTCTGGTAGAGCTCCAAAATTTCATTGTTTACTTTATATTCTCTTTTAGCCATGGCTTTAAATTGTCAGCCATGTTTTGCTTGAATTAACTCATGATGAGGCCGAGAGAATTTTAGATATTCAGAGTTCACCTATTCTGAATGGCTGCAATGTAACTGATGGTGCCCTTTTTTTTTCTCATTTATACAAAAAAGGATACACTGTTAGAGTAAGTATTTTATCCACTTCACAACCATTCTCAAACAGAATACCTAGATGTGTTGCCTATTCAAAGGACAGTAATGAAGCTATTCTATACATTTCGACTTTTCTGAAAGTCGTGCGCCTCTAGGCCTGTTATCTCTGTGTGGATGCTACCGCTGGCCACTCGCTGCCATTGTGTGGATGTTTTTTTTTTTGTTTCAATTAAGCTCAAGAAAAGAAGGAGCTCACTTTTTTCATAGCAATTGGATCCATATAAGTAGTTCGTGCCAGTAGATTGGTTGCCATCTAACTGTTTGTTGTGCCGTATTTAGTAAACACTCTATATGCAAGAATCCTTTCAGTTTTCCTGATCAGCATCAAGTTTACAAATCCATTGTTATTCATTTCTAGAACAAATAAATTCAGTAGCTGAAACGAGCATTTTTTTTTTTTTATTCTGATCGATTGTAATTGGTGCTTTGGTTCAGCTGATCCTTACTAGGAGCTCATGCCGATCACTGTGATTTGAACAGAAATCAACCTCTCAAGGTACTTGATGCAAATTTCAGTAGCTAAAAAATAGGCTTTCATAACACAAAGCACGTCCATGTACCTTGTACATGGATTTAGACATTCAGCTTGAAAACATATGAACATGAGAAGTTGAAAATTACCCTCTTTCAAGAACAAATAAAATATCTCTTGTGCAGGCAGTAAACACATTTATGTATGACTGTAATATCATGGAAGCAGAATACTGACAAATATTTAAACAGACTAGGTACACTGAATCGGATCAGAATCACAACCATTTTTTACAACCAAAGCAATTTCGCAATAGCAAGAATGATCACATGTTGTCTAACTAATATTCCTTCCTGCTTTATATATAGTTGATAAATCTGACTGCAAGATCAACAGCCCTGGTTCTAACTGATAGCTGTCTTTTTTTTTTTTTTTTTTTTTGAAACTAACTGATAGCTCACTTGGATGCACAAAGCAAGAGCATTTTTGTCCTGTTACCCATTTTGGCTCTTGAGTTTAGCTCCCTATGGATGCACAGAAGATTGTTGTTCCACAAGGAGAAGAGAGTCGGATACTCAGAGCACTTAAATCTGAAGGACAAGCAGCACTTAAATCTTATTTGTAAACCTCTGGTTTTGGCTATCAATGCAGTTTTCTGCAGGGGTGTGGTCTATTTCATTTATGGAAAAGTGAAAATTGGATCCTGCAGTTAGCATATTGTCATTTTAATTATTTCTCAAAAATTTTACCATGGCAATGTGCATGTTTGTACTATGAATTATGATTAGATTTAATAAATAGTGAGTTCCAAGTGAGGGAAAAATTTGCATCTTGCAACACATCAGACTGTGAATGGAGGTATTTGATATGTGATATGGAGCTAAAACTGTGCTGCAGGTTGCGTGCGGAGGCAGAAAATTTGAAGGAGCAATGACATAAATGTGTCGTGTTTTTGCGACATCCAAGTCTGCGCTGGACGGGATCTCAGAACCAGAATTAATTCTTGATGATGCCCTGAGGTTATTTCCTAATTACCCTATCTCTCTCTGCTTTTCTCAAGTGATATATATTGGATGTAAGTAGTCACGGTCAGTGTATCCTTGCTATAGTTTAACCTCCCTCTGGAGGATCACTTTACAGATTTGATAATTTTAGAGCATGCCACTTAGATGTCATTCAAATACTATGTTATTTAGCTGATCATAAAGAATAATGGAGACATTTACAAAATGAAAGAATATCTAAATTTTGATTTTTATGATACATGAAAAAGAATTATGTTTAGTTTGAAAGGACAAAATGGATATTACACTAACCTACAAGAAATTGGTATCAAGATAAAATGCTTCGGGGGTTTGTTGTGCGGTCATCCTTTCTAATGAGGTGAGATTGATATATATTTGTTATTAGCAGTGTGATTTCTAATGAGGTGGCATATTCTTATATCTTAGGCTCTTTATATTATATCAGGAAAGCTAATTTCTAATTTGGTTCGATTTGAGAGTGAATGAATTTAATTCTTACTATGCATGTGGCTTACATGAGTTTTTGCCATGGATATGGATTTGGGCACCATGGAAGAGACCTCAGGTTCCATTGATATTCTGAAGCTTGTCTCTGATTCCATGTAACTCTTCCAGTCTTCCATTGCCCACGCCAGATTCACGATGGTGGTGTGGCCATGGAGGACGAGGAGCACTGGAGATCCAATCATTGTCTTAGGGGCTAGGGGATGGCTTTTCTTGTTGGTGGTGGATGAGGTACATACTTGTCTCATAACGAGTAATCATCTTATATTCTGAACGCTTGATGCATGGTGTATCATATATTACGAACGCGTCGATGCATGGTGTATCGGTCACGTATATCGGCTACTTGTGCATGGTGTATATCCTGAACTTTACCCATAGTTCAAAATAAGCCTGTTTAGAACCATTCTTCAAAAAATTGGTCAAATCAAAAAATTTGAAATTTTGAAGGGATTTAAACACAGCCAATGTAAAACATTATCTTAGTCGATTCTGAGAAAAGCCCATAAAATAGAGTTTACAAACCCTTGAAATCCATGATTGATTGTGTTACTTTCACAAAACTTGTTTTAGATTAAATGTCATTTTAGTATCATTATTTAATTTTATAGTATTGTTATCTTATTATGCGATCCATGTTTTTATATAAAATTGAGTTATCCCGTAGCAACGCACGGGCATTTAACTAGTAATAGAAAAATTACAATGATTTTTTCATTAGGATAAGCATATCATCCTGCTTTGTTATTACTCCCTTGGATAAAATCAAATGGCGTTTGGAAAACTTAATTAGTATACGTTCAAAATAATTAATTTGTTTGTTCTCATTTAAAATCGGAGTATTAAAGCCTCATACAAAACTGCCTATAATTATACTTGTCTTAATTTTCTGAACAAAGTTTCATCTCGGTGAAATGAAAACACGCTAAGAAAACGTATGGAGTTTTCAATATGCTTTGCCATGTGCTAAAAAAAAAAAGAACGTATTTTTGTAGTGCTATATAAACGCTAGAAGCCCTAGCTAGGATGCAACTGGGTTTATCAAATAGACCAAACCTATTTGTTACCTGCAGATCTAAATCTATCTCGGGTTTATGGACAAAAAACCACGTGCATCCGTGCCCCTACTGCTTTGTTTACAGGCTGATAGAACTAGCAGTCCTGTAAAATCTAAGGCCAAAACAACTGGCGCGCTGGAAGCTGATCATTTTGATGCGATGCTGAGATGCCAAACCACGGGCAATCTAGAAGATATCTCATATCTGGATGCAATTACCTAATTACTATGATTGGATTGGATCATGCAGGACTCCGCCCCCTACACAATGACTAAGATTTGTGCAAACCAAGTGTATCACCAAGAAATGGATATCACTTACCTGAGGTCTTTAAAAAAATCAAAGATGGTCCAAGTCTAACACCAAGAAATAGAAAGGAGTAAGAAATAAAGAACCAATACCCCCTTTAAAAAAACATGGAACACCAAATGCAAGGTACAATAATTGGTCGCCAAAGACAATATATCATAGAATCACATTGCAGCTGGAAGTCACCAGAATCAAGCATGATGATCCAAGTCACAACTGATGATCAAGTAATGTTCCATCAGAGAAGGGCTGTGATCGATCATAACATTCAGCTAAATAGCATAAGTAGTGTTCCAACAGCATGCCGTGGACAGAAATGGAGCTGCCAACTGAACGTGCAGACGGACCCCCCAAAGCATGTCACCGGCGTAGAGCACATGTTACCAGCTTGACTCCAGTGCTGCTAAACCTGGATCGAAAGGAAATTTTGGCAAAACTAAGTCACAATATAGTAAACGCCTGGCTGCATAATGTGGGAGGGTTAGAAAGAGCAACTGAAACCATGGATGTGTGTGAAAATGAGTTCACCTGGTAGGGAACTAAACAGCTACAAACCATTCTCGGCTCATACTTTGAATTCCATCGTCATGGTACCAACCATGTGGTAATCCCTGGGGGGCTTTTTGTCGATGGCAACACCTCGGTTGGTTCAGGCGAGCCGATGTCATGCGACCAATTCGCCAGACCTATAAGGAAAATCAACCGATGCTTGTCAGAACACAATAAATGGCTTTCCCACTTCCACTTAGTGAAGCACGTGTGCACGCTTTCAAAAAAAAAAAAAAGAACACAACAAATGGCAACATGTGAATATGGATTTATGATGGGTCAAGCTTAAAGCTCAATCATTATTTGCATAGCCATGGGTAAGTAACTAAGATGCCAAAGGATACAAGTTACCCCCTCCGTTCCAAATAATATTACTTTGACTTTTTTGGTACAAAGATTTTGCTACGTACCTAAACATACATTATATCTAAATACATAACAAAATTGATGTAGCAAAAAAATAAAAAAAAATCACAAAGCAACTTATAATTTGGAATAGAGCGAATAGAATAAACCTTACAATATTCACATAAAAATTAACAACAGTGAGACTACAACAAATAGCATTGTCTGCCTAACTCAATTCAACATTGTGTGATGACCAAGATGTAAACACTTCAACCCAAAACCAAAATACACACGAAATACACATTTCATACAGTTACTTAGTCTCAACTCGTGGTAGCACCAACAACAATAATAAACTAATAATATCACCGGTGGAGAGTACAGGTATCTCATCATCAACTATAGAAAGAAAACATGTCCACCCAATTTATAACTTCAAACATATGAAACATCTACAATTTGTGAGTGCATCGATCAAGCTATGAACAAGAGTGTATATATGTCAGTCGCTAGTGAATGTGGCAGGCAGAAGCGAGCAATCCATCAAAAGCCGACACATTTGAGCAGGAATAACTACACTTCAGATACCATTGGTCGTCTAACTAACTTGATCCGACTGTGTGTGTATATATATACCACTACAACCTAACATTTTAGTAGTCACATATGAAGTACATAGCTGAAGTAAGCATATCCTACAAATAGTCAGTTTGTGTAAGCATCAACACAATAGGCTAGTCTAATAGCATGCCATTATGTGGAAAACTAGTATCGATCTCAACCATCAATTTTTTTAAGAACCATATGTAATATATTGGCTCTGTTTATATGCTCTAATCAAATGAGGCATTATGGCAAATCTCAGCATATAGTTGGTACTATCGATTATCTATTCTTGTGCATCGCTTGGATCCTGAACTTGAGCACATGTCAGTAGTGACCTGAAACAGCTACAACTGATCACACCATGTGAGAATTCTAGAAACTAAATAGTATATATGTCGGTAGTAAGTGAATGCAGCAGGCAGAAGCAAGACATCAGTCAAAAGCCAATGTCTTTGTGGCTATATAATTGTGCATCACTGACCCCTGGCCAAGATATAAAGCTTAGAATTTTGTAATTGCACAACAGCACAAGTATGAAGGAGAAATTGGAAGACATGCATGTAAATTGCACAAGTAAGTCGATGCAGCAGGCAGTGGCAAGCGATGGATGAAAAGGCATCACCTTTTAGAAGGATTTAGATGAACAGCATCTAATCTAATACTACTAATAATAATAAACAGCAGACAGAGCCAGATATGAGAATGAGCTGTGACTCTGCGAGGTAGCGAGATGAGGACGAGGCATGGCACATACCTGGGGAGACTGCACGAGGCAGCTCCCACGCGCGGACGAATCGGTTGGCGATATCGTAGTCGCGGGGTGGCGCCACCAGGTGGTAGCGGTCGCACTCGACGACCTTGCGGGCGGGCACGTCGACGGCGAAGAGGTGGTCCTCCAGGAAGAAGTAGACGACGGCAGGGTTGAGGGGGTGGATGAGCGCGAGCACGGGGGCTCCTTGGGGAGACCAGTGGCCTTGTAGGTGTCGTCGGCCCAGATGTCGGCGAAGGTGGCCTCGTGCTCCAGCACCCACTCCGTGGCGTACAGGTCCGGCAGGGTCCAGACGGTGACCTTGTTGGGGGCGCCTCCCCGGCGGTAGGTGTCGACGAAGCGCAGGTTGCCGGCGCTGACCCCAACGTAGCGGAACATGTCGAGCAGCCCCCGGGCCTCATAGCACTTGAGCACGCAGGGGCGGGGCAGCGGGACGAAGCCGAGCACGGGTTCATCGGCGAAGGGGTCGGCGGTGAGGACGCCCCAGGAGTAGTCGGCCCACCAGAGCCTGCCGTGGAGGGCGAGCGTGCGGAGCGGCGAGAGCGGGCGCGGCGGGAGCGGGTAGCGCACGCTCTTGGTGACCCACTCGCCGACGTCGGAGTCGAAGCAGCGGAGTTCAGCCGTGTCGGCGCCGATGCGCGGCAGGAGCTCGGCCACCACGTAGCGGCCGCCGCCGCCGGGGCAGGCGACGACGCCAAGGAGTGCCTGGTGCAAGACGGTCTCCTGCGGGGCCGGGTCAGGCAGGCGGAGCGCGGAGCCTGTGGCGGCGTCAAGTACGAAGTAGCGTGGGTCGGAGTCGCGCCAGGCGACGCCCTGGAGGTCCGGGCGGTCGACCTTGACGCGGGTGAGCGGCGCGGCGAGGATCGCGGAGAGGAGGAGCAGGCCCGTGGGGTCCCCGGCGAGCACGAACGGGAAGTTCCGCGGCGTGGGGCGGGCCGGAAAGACGCGAGGGGAGATGGACAGGCGCGACACGCGCGGGGGCGCGGCGAGCGCCAGCGACACGTCGGCGCCGCCCTCGATGTCGACGACGCGCGGGATGCTGCCGAGGATGACCCACGGCGACGTCGGTGGGGCCGTGGGAGGCGCCATCTCAGGGTGGTGGTGCTGCTGTGGCGGCGAGCGGGCAAAAGGAGCGTCTTGGCTGGCGCCGGGGCCGCAAGCGCGAGGGTTTTGGTGCTTCCGGAGGAAGCAAGCCGATGCGGTGGGGACGGGACGGACCGGACCGGGCGGGTGCCAGTAGTGCCAGCAGCCGAGCTTCCAGGTTTTGCAGTCTGATTCTGATCTCCTCTGACGGCTGGGCGGGGTGTGCGGTGTGCCGGCGAACGATCCGGTGAATCAATCCAGCAGCATTGCGAGGGATATTAAGGGCCTTCTAAATGCACCTGCATTTTAAGTTTTTTCACTTTCTCTCCGTCACATTAATTTTTATACGCGTACATGGAATATTAAAAATTAGTAAAATAAATAACTAATTGTACAAATTAGTTGTAAATTACGAGACAAATCTTTTTAAGCCCAGTTAGCTAATGATTGAATAATATTTACCAAAAGACAAAACGAACAATCTAAACAAGTCCCAAATGTGAACAAGCCAATTATTCCCAATCTCTATTCTCTTCCTCCTCGTTTCTAGTACTTGAGATGGCATCACCGTGCTCTCCACTGAGCATGTTCGTCGGCCAACCCACTAGTTACCTCTAAGATCATGACATCACCATATTGTAATGAAAACAGAATTGTTTTTGGACCGTCAACAAGATATGGCTAACGACACAGAATTATTTAACACTAGAACAAATTACATAGTAATGTTAGAACAAATTACCTACTAAAGTTTAAATGCTATGACTTTTATAATGGTAACTTGAGTAGTGAAGTAAGCTTCGAACTCCTAAAAGCGACATGCTCGCAATCTTGGTAAACACATTGTTGAGCTCCATCAAACTGACATTTGTTGCCTAAATAAAAATTGTAATAGTTCAAAAGGCATGCTTTGTTCTGAAGCAAGGTAATTATGAACAAGACACCCTTTGTAAATCTAAATCCAAATAAATAGTGTATGAAATATTGTGATGTAAATCTAAACAAATAGTAAATGAAACATTGTGATAGCTTACATTAGCTTCAGCTAGTGATATGCCATTTAGCTAAAGAGACTAACAACTTAATATAAAAGAAAAAAAACACTTACCCTAATACGGGGGTGCCTTCCCCCAAGCTAGATATTAATGTCGTTTGACAGCAAAGGTGTGTCTCTTCTAGTAGAACATTGATTGAACTTGGTGATGATTGTGGCAATGCTTCTCACAGTGGATTGACAACTACCTGCATGTCAGGCCTTACTATTCTCAATCTTTCAAATTCTGCAAAACTCAAATAAACAACAAAACTCGTGGAATAGATTAAGCGTTAGTGGCTAACCCACCTAAAGATCGGTTGCCTAGAGCTTTTTGATCATGATTTTTTTTCCTATGCAGTTTCAGGATTTCTTTTTCATTTTTTTCGCAAAATGAAGAAGAACTAGAATTGAAAATGTTATTTAATTTAAATTCTATAAAGTTGATTATGTCTTTCTTCTTCTTTTTAATCACACGGCTTAAAAATCATCAGCCGAACAATCATGACAAGGCGAGACAACTTGCACAAGGTAGTAAGGTTAGAGTCATGATGGGTGAAATGTGACATGACAAACACAATCAACGTTATAGTACAAATGTCATGTTAGATAAAAATAAAATGCCCACGTGACCTATAGTGTGTCGAACAGATTACTGATTAAATATACTCCCTCCGTTCCAAAAACATGTGATTCTTGCATAGTGCTATGGTTTAGTATCTAAAATTTGATTAATTATAGATAAAAATTATTAATATTTATGTGATCAAATAAATATCATTAGATTCATTATGAAATGTATTTTTTTAATGAATTAAATTAGTTTGAAGTCATGAATATGAATAGTATAAAATAGAAATTTAGACAAACATACACTACTTTTCTAGAACAGTAGTCGCATGTTTTTCGAAACGGGCAGAGTATGGTTTCAAAGTTGTAAACCTGAGTGGCACTTTGAAAACAGCTCATGAATTTAACAGGTGGACTTGTTTGTGGGGCCCACGGGGCCACGAGCATCGCGTAGGCGATAGCTCCACCATCGACACGTTGCCCAGGCCATGGTGCACACCACATCAGTCTCTCACGCCGCGGCCAGTCCGGCCGTCCGGGAGGCCGGTCGGTACGCGACTGGCCAGGGTGAGGCGAAGCAGCTCAAGCTCGTACGGACATGCGGGCCACCACTCAGTCCACTGCAAGCTCACTTTCTTGTAATCTCGTCGCGCCGCCCACAGCGAAACGCACATACCAAGCCAAAAACCCTCTCTTTCTTTTTCTTTTGAGTGCAAAAAAATCTCTTTTCTCCCCTCACAATAAATAATAATCAGTCACCAAATGCGAGACAAAATATATAATCAGTCGCCCGAGACAATATATCATAGAATCACATTACAGCTGAAAGTCACCAGAATCAGTCACCAAATGCGAGACAAAATATATAATCAGTCGCCCGAGACAATATATCATAGAATCACATTACAGCTGAAAGTCACCAGAATCAAGCATTATCCAAGTCGCACCGGCCTGATGATCAAGTAATGTTCCATCAGAGAAGGGCCGGGATGGATCAAAACATTCAGCCGAATAGCATAAGTAGTGTTCCAACAGCATGCCATGCATGGACATAAAATGGACCTCCCAACTGAACGTGCAGCCAGACCACCAAAGCATGTCACCGGCGTAGAGCATGCCATATCCCTCCCAAAACATGTTAAGCTAATTGAGTCCAGTGCTGCTAGCTAAACCTGGATCAAAAGGAAATTTCAGCAAAACAAAGTCGCATCAGTAAACGCCTGGCTGCATAATGTGGTAGGGTTTGAAAGAGCAAACTGAAACCATGTATGTGTGTGTGTGGAAATGAACTCACCTAGACCTCGGGCATTTTCTTCGATGGCGGCCCTTTAGTTGGTTCCGATGAGCCAATGTCGGTGGACCAATTTGTCAGCACTTCAAGAAAAATCAACCAGTGTTTGTTAGAACTCAACTCATGGCATTATGCAAGTCTGGAATCATGGTGGTCAAGCTTAAAGCTCAATCAGTATTTGGATAGCCATGTCTTGAGAAAGATGAAATAGCTTTCTAATTAACTAATTTAGATGCCGAATGATATAAGTTAGAATGAACATTACAATATTCACATGCAAATTAACCACTGCAGTAGGACTACAAATAACTAGTCTCATTGTGATCAAGGATTTGGTCCAGATAAAGCATTGGCTGCCTGTCTCAATCCAACATTATGTGACCAAGATGCAAACACTCCTCAGACCACCCTGCACCTGTGTATACTGACACTATACAAGACCCTTTGTTTGGAATAGATTATTATATTCTTGTCAACTAGTCACTTAAAGAAAAGATTGACAGACTGGTGGATTAATGAACCAACAAATGTTGTTAACACAAAAAGATAAAGATAAAGATTTGAAAGGTGTATGATAACATTTAGCACACTTTGTTACTTTGTATGTGTGAGATAAAACATCATTTATAAAAGGACGGAGGGTATCATAAAAATTTACATGAAAAAAGCTGCAGCAGGTTTAGCATAACGAACAGATATTGGTCACTGTTGTGGAAAGTTTACAATAACTTGAGAAAATTGGAAGGAAACTGCAATAATATTAAATATAATATGTAGAGAAGGAAAAGGGAACAAAAATACATCTGTACAGAGATGTTCTCTATTCCATGAGATGAAGGTCAAGACAAAACATCAGAAACCTACTTAGAATTGCTAGGTAAATCATTGTAACAGTATATTGACAAGTGGATCAAATAATTTCGTAAAGCTTTTTATGCTATATATTATTTAGGAAAATTCCCATATCCTAGTTTCAGCAAAAAGCAAAACTTCAAAGTGTTATTGGCATATTTTGCAGGGTTCTTATATTCTACTTCCCATACTGAATTAAGATGGTGGTGCTGCTTCAGTCGGTTCAGTCAGGCCAATGTCACTCGACCAGTTACCTAGCCCTTCAATCAAAACCAACACTTGTCAAAACTCAGCGGTCAAAACAAAGGCATTATGCCAATTTGGATTTCTCACCATCACTATTTGGATAGCCTAATTAAATGCTACTAGGTGCAAAATATATACTGCCTGCTAGCAACAGGAAATAAAATTCAAAAGGAAATGTGTAGGAAGTAGTAGGAAGCTTACAGTGGCTGTTTCTAACTATGATCAGATTCTAAAATGGGGCATTAAGAATTAAACAACACAATAACTTTGATGTCTAGTGATGTCAAACTTGTGATCAACAAATTATTCTTGAATCTTGGTGATCGAAATGGTATGTATAACAGTGTAAGAAAAGGCATTGATGGATGCCCAACTCGATCCAGCAATATATACGATGTAAACATTTTATCCAGTGATGAAGCATGCATATGTTAATATGTACCACACAAAAAACTTAACTCTCAACTTGCGGTTAACAAAAACAATAACAAAGTAGTCTAATAGCATGCCCCCTGTGCAGAACACAATGATTTCTAGAAACTAAAGCTCCTAATTTCAACACTCTAACCATCTGATTGAGGAGGCAAGACAAAATTTTTGCCTTATCGATCATCACACTCTGGGATCCCATTGCCCAAATATTAGTTTACCTCTTACCTTGAGCACATCAAAGACAATTCTGCAGGGACAAATAGTTTTAGCCCTGAAACATCTACCACTGCGAATGCACAATCAAGCAATGATTTTTCCCCTTTTCTTCTGAGGGAGAAATCAAGCGATAAACTAGTGGAGCAAATATAAATGGCATGCACCAGACAAATACACAGAAGCGAGCGATGAGTTAAAAATGAGGCAAAAGTGAACACATTGAGCAGCAATACCTGAGGATACTGAAGAAGGCAGCTCCCACGCACGGACGAAGCGGTTGGCGACGCCGTAGTCACGGGGAGGCGCCACCAGGTGGTAGCGGTCGCACTCGACGACCTTGCGGGCGGGAACGTCGACGGCGAAGAGGTGGTCCTCCAGGAAGAAGTAGACGACGGCGGGGTTGTGGGGGTGGATGAGCGCGAGCACGGGGCCTTGTTGGGGAGGCCAGTGGCCTTGTAGGTGTCGTCCGCCCAGATGTCGGCGAAGGTAGCCTCGTGCTCCAGCACCCATTCCGTGGCGTTCGGGTGGGGCAGGGTCAGACGGTGACCTTGTTGGGGCGCCTCCCCGGCGGTAGGTGTCGACGAAGCGCAGGTTGCCGGCGCTGACCCCAACGTAGCGGAACTTGTCGAGCACTCCCCATGCCTCACGGCTACCGAGCACGCAGGAGCGGGGAAGTGGGACGAAACCAAGCACGGGGTGGTCGGCGAAGGGGTCCGCGGTGAGGACGCCCCAGGAGTAGTCGGCCCACCAGAGCTTGCCGTGGAGTGCGAGCGTGCGGATCGGCGCAAGCATGCGCGGCGGGAGCGGGTAGCGCAACCTCTTGGTGACCCACTCGCCGGAGTCGGGTAGTAGCAGCGGAGCTGGGCCGTGTCGCCGCCGATGATCGGCACGAGCTCGGCGACCACGTAGCGGCGGCTGTCGCCGGGGCAGACGAGGAGGCCCAGGAGCCCCTGGTGGTTGACGGGCTCCAGCGGAGCCGGGTCCGGGAGGCGGAGCGCGGTGCCCGTGGCGGCGTCGAGGACGAAGTAGCGCGGGTCGTCGTCGCGCCAGCAGAGGAACTTGGCGCCGTCCGGGCGTTGGACGTCGACGCGGGTGAGCGGGGCGTCGAGGATGGCGGAGAGGAGGAGCAGCCCCGAGTCGTCCGCGGCGAGCACGAAGGGGAAGTTCCGCGGCGTGGTGCGGCGCGGGAAGACGAGCGGGGAGACGGACAGGCGCGACACGCGCGGGGGCGCCGCCAGCGCCAGCGACATGTCGGCGCCGCCCTCGAGCTGGGCGACGCGCGGGATGCTGCCGAGGATGACCCACCGCGACGTCGTCGGGGACGGGGGCGGGGGTGGGGGCGGCGGCGGCGGCGGCGTGGTGGGGCCGGGCGTCTGGTGGTGGCCCGCGGTGTTGGTGATGCTGAGGCGGTGAGCGGGGAAGAGAGGGGTCTTGGTTGGCGCCGGCGCGACACGCGACGGAGAAGCGAGCGCCGCCGCCCGCCGGCCGGCCGCGGCCACGGCTGCGAGCGCGAGCATCTTCGCGCGGCCTCTGGTGCAGGCCGCAGCGGCGGGAGGCCAGTGCAGGCGGGCCATCGGAGGAGTTTCCTTGGATTGGGTGGCACTGGGGCTTGGGGTTTTGCTTTTGCTCTGTGCTTGGGCGGGCGCGGGCGAGACGAGGTAGGCTACGCGCTGGGGCTCTGTCCTGTCCCGGAGCACCGGAGAACCGGGTGCCAGTCAGACTTTCTTTCAGCTTTTCAGGTTTTGAACGTGCCTTCTGTGTGCCGTGTTGTCCCGGCAAATGATCCGGTGAATCCTTGGGTAGTGCACTTCTAGGATTTTCGATCCAGAGAGTTAAATACTGAAATGTATAAACGGTTTCTACACTTTTTTTTTAAAAAATATATACCACTTAAATTCACACACTTTGAAGATAGATTTCTAAATCACTAGAATACGAGTATGTTAAAGACCCGACCATTTTTTTAGTTAATTCTTTTTTTGGTACCATAAACCCATAACGGCCATGTGGCCATTTTATCTAAAGTTGCATTGCCATTGAGCTCTCTGGTGTCTTCTCACCTAAAGAATGGATCCTTAATCTTGTACAATTTAATTTTTCAAAAAAACAAAACTTGTAACAATTTTGGTCCCACGTGTATTCAAGTAATAATGCATAACATTTTTTTTTTTTTTGACAAAAATAATATTGCATAACATTGTAACTGATGGCATCCTCACGAACAAAGTATATAGATTCTTTTTAACACCGTTCACATTGTGACCAGTCTAACAAGACGTAAAGACAACACAAGACAACTCACACAAGACAAGAGTTAGATGCATGATCTATGTTGGCTTTCTTGTCCTCCTTCAAATTCACAGAGTGAGATAGATGAAATATCAAATATATAACGGCTTAAGAAGTTGTTTGGATGCCAGCACACCCCGCCACCAGAGTGTGGCGTGTGCCACAGTTCTGTGATGAGGTAAATTACCGCCACACCTATGGCAGGACGCATAAGTAAATGAACCAGCTTTCTTTCTGGCAGCCAAACACTGGTGCTGAACCAAACAACGGTCATTTAGTGTGGCTGCCAAAGTCTAGGTGTGGCGAGGTATGGTTGGCAACAGAAACAACCCCTTATTGTAAAGTGGCAAACACAATCAACTTTATAGTGACAATGGCATGTTATGTGTAGTGTCCCTTAACAAATTTAGTGATTAACTATACATTTTTAGGGTTTTGTAGAACTAGAAGGATTTAACTTTGAAAACTGCTCAAGCATTTAGTGATTAAATATACCTTTGAAAACTGCTTAAGGGTTTAACTTGCTTAAAAATTTATCCTAAAAAGATGCTGTATATTAAAATTTGAAACCTGTTCAAGCATTCAGTTGAACCATTCTGTGGGACCCATGAGGTCACCCACGAGCGTGACGCCGCGGCCGGTCCTGCGGTCGGGGCAGCCGGTCAGTATGCCAGGGTGAGGAGAGGCAGCTCAAGCTCGTACGGAAAGGGAAAGGGGCCCGCCACTCCACTCCACTCCACTCCACTCGCTTTCTTGTGATCTCGTCGCGGGACGCCGCCCAAACCCAAAGCCAAAGCCCTCTCTTTTCCCCCCGCTCGCCGCCACAGCCGCGGCGCACGCCCCCACCGCCGGCCCTCAGATGGCGCTCACCACGGCCGACGCCGCCCCGGCGCCGCCGACGTCGCCATGGGTCATCCTCGGCAGCATCCCGCGCGTCGTCGAGCTCGAGAGCGGCGCCGACGTGTCGCTGGCGCTGACCGCGCCCCCGCGGGTGTCGCGCCTGGCCGTCTCCCGCGCGTCTTCCCTGCCCGCCCCACGCCGCGCAACTTCCCGTTCGTGCTCGCCGCGGACCCCTCGGGCCTGCTCCTCCTCTCCGCCATCCTCGACGCGCCGCCCACCCGCGTCGACATCGACCACCCGGGCCAGCAGTCCTTCCACTGGCGCCTCTCCGACCCGCGCTACTTCGTCCTCGACGCCGCCACGGGCTCCGCGCTACGCCTCCCGGACCCGGACCCCAAAGGAGCCCATCCAGCACCAGGGTTTCCTCGGCGTCCTCCCTGCCCCAGCGGCGCCGGCCGCTACGTGGTCGCCGAGCTCCTGCCTTTCATGGGCACCGAAAACGCTGACCTCCGCTGCTTCGACTCCGACGTCGGCGAGTGGGTCACCAAGACCGTGCACTACCCGCTCCCAGCGCGCGTGTACGCGCCGATCCGCACGCTCGCCCACCACGGTAGGCTCTGGTGGGTCGACTACTCGTGGGGCGTCCTCACCGCCGACCCTTTCGCCGATGAACCCGTGCTCGGCTTCGTCCCGCTGCCCCGCCCCTGCGTGCTCAAGAGCAGGGGAGGCATGGGGATGCTCGACCAGCTCCGCTACGTCGGGGTCAGTGCCGGTTGCCTGCGCTTCGTCGACACCTACCGCCGCGGGGCTGCCCCCGACAAGGTCACCGTCTGGACGCTGCGCGACCCGGACGCCATGGGTGGACGCTGGAGCACGAGGCCACCTTCGCCGACATCTGGGCCGACGACACCTACAAGGCCACTGGCCTCTCGAAGACGCCTCCCGTGCTCGCGCTCATCCACCCCCCACAACCCTGCCGTCGTCTACTTCTTCCTCGAGGACCACCTCTTCGCCGTCGACGTGCCCGCCCGCAAGGTCGTCGACTGCGAGCGCGCTACCACCTGGTGGCGCCTCCCCGCAGTACGGCATTGCCAACCGATTCGTTCGCGTTTGGGACCTGCCGAGCGGTCTCATCAGGTATGCCATCATCCCCATGTTCATGCGCCCATGCCTCGTCCTCGTCTCATTCCATCTCTTGCTATTGCTGCTCAATTTGTTCTTTTTGTCTCATCGCTCGCTTCTGTGTATTTGTCTGGTGCCTGCCATTTATATTTGCTCTACTAGTCCATCGCTTGATATTTCTCCCTCAGGAGAAAAGGGGAAAAATCATTGCTTGATTGTGCATTCGCAGTGGTAGATGTTTCAGGGTTAAAACTATCTGTCCCTTCAGAATTGTCTTTGATGTGCTCAAGGTAAGAGCTCAACTAATATTTGGACAATGGGGTCCCAAAGTGATGATCGATAAGCCAATAACTATGTCTTGCCTCTTCAGATGGTTAGAGTATTGAAATTGGTTAACTTTGTTTTCTTGAAATCATTGTGTTCTGCACTGGGGGCGTGCTATTAGACTAATTTGTTATTGTTTTTGTTAACCACAAGTTGAGAGTTAAGTTTTTGTGTGGTCCATATTAACATATGCATGCTTCATCACTGAATAAAATGTTTACATCATATACATTGCTGGATCGAGTTAGGCATCCATCAATGCCCTTTTCTTACACTGTTACACATAACATATTCGATTACCAAGATTCAAGGATAATTTGATCACCACAAGTTCAGAACCTAAAATCACTAGCCATCAAAGTTACTGTGATGTTTCATACTTAATGCACCATTTTAGAATCTGATCACAGTTAGAAACAGCCACTGAAAGCTTCCTACTACTTCCTACACATCTGCTTTTGAATTTTATTTCCTGCTGTTAGCAGGCAGAATATATTTTGTACCTAGGAGCAATTAGTTAGGCTATCCAAATAGTGATGGAGAGAAATCCAAATTGGCATAATGCCTTTGTTTTGACAGCTGAGTTTTGACAAGTGTTGGTTTTGCTTGAAGGGCCAGGTAATTGGTCAAGTGACATTGGCCTGACTGAACCAACTGAAGCAGCACCACCATCCCGGCCAATCCCTGGCGGTTACCACTTGGTTGGCAACACCAAGCAGACGTTCATAGGATGAGCTGAGGAGCAAGGGGTCTGAAGCTGTTTAAGTTCCTACCAGGTGAACTTGCTTTCAGCCTTCCTCCACACTGCTGTGAATATGTGATCTCAGTTCCTCTGTATATCTACCATCCCAAACTTAAGCATGCATGCAGGCTATACAAGCTGCTGATTTCTGTTATGTCCAAATTTCCTTTGATACAGGTTAAGCAGCACTGCATGGGCTCAAGTTATGTAATGGCGACGTGTTTAGGCTGGGACAGTTTTTGGGGGCTCATTCTGCAGATGAACTGATCGCCTCTGCTTACTTTCATCAGATGGCATGCTAGCCGTTGGAACAATGCTTATGCTGGCTGAACATCTGTATCATTTAATATCCCTTCTCAAGTCGAAGTGGAACACGACTCGATCGCCATGTTGTGGCTTTTGTTTCACCCTCAGATTTCGGTAACTTGAAACCCAAAGCTATGCTATGATATATATATATGCCCCGATCCTGGGTGGCAAATTGGCCTTTGCATTTTCTGTTTCATATTTTTCTTGGCGTGTTTTCATTTCATCAAGATGAAACTTTGGCCAGAAACCTAATGAATAAGTACAGTTATAGGCAGTTTCGTACAAGGTTTTAGTAACAAAAATTATGCGCCACAAGAAAATGAGGTGTATGTATTACTTCAATCAATACTAAAACAAAAAAAAATATTTTGAACGTACTAATTAAGTTTTTCAAACGCCATTTGTTTTTATCAAGGGAGTAACAACAAAGTAGCATGATCAAATGCTTGTCTAACGGGGAAAAAATCATTGTAACTTTTCTGCTCCAGCAACCATAATTTGAGTAGCAACCACTTGCATAACAAGGGCGGCCGAATCAAGTTTTTATGTACAAATACCCTTCAGCACTGCACAATGGAATCTGATAACAGCAGACCACACACATAATCTCTTTTATATATGGATCGCATATTAAACCTCTTATGTATGTGTTTCATACAAAATGCATATCTTGGTAAAGACTCAAGGCGCCAAAGGCCCCTTACGTGATGGTAAGACCGGGGGCGGCGGCACTCACGGAGTCCTGGGTTCGATCCCCCGGGGGCGAATTTCAGGCAAAGGTTAAAAATCCCCTCGCCGGTCCCGTGTGCAAAGCATGGTGGAAGTTCGACCCATCTCACGGGAAGACGGACTCCCATGTCGGGCGGGGGCTGGGGTTCGAGGATTTTTCCTTGATCGGTGAGAAGGTCATCTTCTTAATGAAATACGGTGGGGCGTCGTCCCCCAGGTCAAGGTAAAGACTCAAGGCTTTACAGTTGACGAGGGGACTCTTTGACACGCCAAGAAAACGTATGGTGCCTCTTTCATTACCATGGAAGGAACTGAAAACCTCGAGTGAGGCGTGACGACACAAGAGAAGAATTTGCCAAGTTAATGTTTCTAGTGCTAACATAATGAGTAAATAACAGGAAGGACTAAACTTGCAGCCACAATATGAGCAGTTTACATACACCCAAGGTCGATGGATTTGCCTGCGCGCTATCAGAGTTTTTCACTTGGCACAAATCCTTTACGAGGAAGGTCACCTACTGTTACAATTCCCTCAAGAAAATCTTCATTATCTACAACAACAACACAGTTTTGCTGCTTCTCTTGCATAAGCCTTGCTGTCTCCTCGATGATGAATGTAGGTGTGACCTTCACATAATGCTTTGTCATCGCTTGCGATACCTGGAAAAGTAACGTTACTTTTTTTTTTTTTTTCTCGACCGGGCCATTCACCCGTTTTTTCATTAAGAGGAGGAAAACCAAATCCAAATACAAAGAGAGTTCATGATGCAGTGGACATCAAACAAGCGAGCTAAAGCGAAAAAGAGAACGAACAACCTATCTCACGGAAATAAACTTGGCGATTACATGATAACAAACTCTGCGACTAGGCGGGATGGCGTGTACATCCACTCGGGCCCCACGGTAGCGGCTTCTTCGCGTAGTAGGAAGCGCTCCATGGCCTCCCTGTTGTCCTCGGCAAAGAGACCCGTGAAGGCATCGCGCAACTCATCAAAGGAGGCGGCGTCCTCATGCTCGGCCTCAACCTCGATCCTCATCTTCTTGAGCAACACTCTCCTTGCCACGGTCCTCCGGCTTATGATGCCTAGCCCCACTCTTTGCAGCGGCTAGCCGTGCGCTGCGTTTGGGCACCGACACGTCTGGCGGCCGTGTTTTCCTCAACAACTGGCGTGGAGAGTATGGATGGCTGCAAAATAACTTGAGCATCACATTTCACAAATGTATCAATCATGTAACTTTGTTCAAACAAAAAAAAAAGAGAATAATTTCAAGTATCAACCTTCAAGTCATCAAGAAGCATCTCCTCATTATTGTCTCACCATGGACTAATTAGGCTCAAAAGATTCGATGCAGTTGTTTCTCGGGTAAAAACTGTGTAATAATTAATTATTTTTTTACCTACATTTAATGCTTCATGCGTATCAAAAAGATTTGATAAGACGGATATTGTATCACTTTTGGTTTTACTTTTTGTGAAATAAACACACCCTTAAGTATTTAACTCTCTCGATTGAAAATCGTAGAAGTGCAGCGTTTATACATTTGGTACTGAATGAGTAAAGTCTTATCAAAACAAGTTTGATTTGGATTCTACAATTTCACAATCTGCTGGATTGATTCACCGGATCGTTTGCTCTCACACCACGGCAAACCCCGCCCAGCCGTCAGAGGAGATCAGAATCAGACTGCAAAAGCAAACCTGTAAAAGCTAAAACATCTCGTCCACTGTAGCTCCAGCAGTTGGCCTCTTCCACCACATTGGCTGGCGTGGCGCTCGCCTTCTCCTCTCGCCCGGGCAAAACCCCACCCCAAGCCAGTGCGGGAACGATCCGATGGGGTTCCGCCGGCTTGCTTCCGCCGCGGCCGGCAGCAGAGGCCGCGCCAAGACCCTCACCGCCACAACGGCCGTGGCTGCGGCCGCGGCGGCGGCGGCGCTCACTTCTCCGCTTCCAACCAAGACTCTTCTTTTCTCCCCTCACCGCCACAACAGCACCACCACCGCGGGCCACCACCAGACGGCCGATCCCGCCACGCCCCCGACGACGTCGCCGTGGGTCATCCTCGGCAGCATCCCGCGCGTCGCCGAGCTCGAGGGCGGCGCCGACGTGTCGCTGGCGCTGGCCGCGCCGCCGCACGTGTCGCGCCTGTCCGTCTCCCCGCGCATCTTCCCGGTCCGCCTCACCCCGCGGAACTTCCCGTTCGTGCTCGCCACGGACCCCTCAGGCCTGCTCCTCCTCTCCGCCATCCTCGAGCGCCCGCTCACCCGCGTCGACGTCCAACGCGCGGACGGCACCAACTTCTTCTGCTGGCGCGACGACGACCCGCGCTACTTCGTCCTCGACGCCGCCACGGGCTCCGCGCTCCGCCTCCCGGACCCGGCCCCGCAGGAGACCATCATGCACCAGGCGCTCCTCGGACTCCTCGCCAGCCCCGGCCGCTACGTGGTGGCCGAGCTCGTGCCGGTCATCGGCGGCGACACGGCCGAGCTCCGCTGCTACTACTCCGACGTCGGCCAGTGGGTCACCAAGCGCGTGCGCTACCCGCTCCCGGCGCGCATGCTAGCGCCGAGCCGCACGCTCGCACTCCACGGCAAGCTCTGGTGGGCCGACTACTCCTGGGGCGTGATCACCGCGGACCCCTTCGCCGACCACCCCGTGCTCGGCTTCGTCCCACTGCCCCGCCCCTGCGTGCTCGAGTGCCATGAGGGCCGGGGGTGCTCGACAAGTTCCGCTACGTTGGGGTCAGCGCCGGCAACCTGCGCTTCGTCGACACCTACCGCCGGGGAGGAGGCGCCCCCAACAAGGTCACCGTCTGGACCCTGCCCCACCCGAACGCCACGGGTGGGTGCTGGAGCACGAGGCCACCTTCGCCGACATCTGGGCCGACGACACGTACAAGGCCACTGGCCTCCCCAACAAGCCCCCCGTGCTCGCGCTCATCCACCCCCACAACCCCGCCGTCGTCTACTTCTTCCTCGAGGACCACCTCTTCGCCGTCGACGTGCCCGCCCGCAAGGTGGTCGACTGCGAGCGCTACCACCTGGTGGCGCCTCCCCGCGAGTACGGCATTGCCAACCGATTCGTTCGTGTTTGGGAGCTGCCGCGAGCGATCTCATCAGGTATGCCATGTTCATCCCATCTCTTGCTATTGCTGCTCAATGTGTTCACTTTTGATTCGTCGCTCGCTTCTGTGTATTTGTCTAGTTCATCGCTTGATATTTCTCCCTCAGAAGAAAAGGGGAAAAACATTGCTTTATTGTGCATTTGCAGACTTGCAGTGGTAGATGTTTCAGGGCTAAAACTATTTGTCCCTGCAGAATTGTCTTTGATGTGGTCAAGGTAAGAGGTAAACTAATATTTGGGCAATGGGGTCCCAAAGTGATGATCCATAAGCCAATAATAATGTCTTGGCTCCTCAGATGGTTAGAGTGCTATTAGACTACTTTGTTATTGGTTTTGTTAACCACAAGTTGAGAGTTAAGGTTTTGTGTGCCTATGCATCCTTCATCACTGAATAAAATGTTTACATCATATACATTGCTAGATCGAGTTGAGAAATTGGCTATTTTGCTTGCGTCAAGAGTGGGTTTTCGCCGAAATGCCATTAAGTTTTTGAGGCTTCATTTCGTTTGCCCTTCTTAAGGGTTGCTCTCCTGCTAAAATGCCCTGAGATCCAAATTCACTGTTTATGCATTCTTTCTTACCCGTTTTACCCTTCTGCCTTTCCTCTTCTAAACTTTCACGGTCACGAACGAGAACGGACCAAATCCGCTCGCTCGCTCCTCGCTAACACATAGAGCCGGCCCGTCCGTGCGCCGCCGCCGCCGCCGACCCCGGACGCGCCAACCGCCGCCGTCCGGTGCGGAGCCGAGGCCGCGCGGACTGCGCGGGCGCTGCTGTGGCGTGAGGTCGAGGAGCGTCGTCCGCATCTTCGGGTAGGTGCCGCGTGGCCATCCGCGCTCGTGGTGAGCGTCGGACTGCAGCTGCAGGTCGCCAAAGTACCTGGCCGCCGTCGTGAGTGCACGAGCTGGCCGTGCGGGGGCCTGGACAGAGCGGCGGCACGAGGCCGCTTGTGGGTCCGCCGTGGCCACGGTGCGAGACTGTGCGGAGGGCCGCGCTGGTGTGGCGGTGGCGCAAGGCAGCGGGACGCCGGGCTGCCGTCTCGACGCGCGGAGAAAGCAACTCCATCGATCTTGCATGCTTGCAGTTGTTTTGGTCATGCAAATATACTCGATCTGTACAACTTTATTATTATATGTAGGAGTAAAAATATGTGAAACTGTACGTGTGTGCGCATGCAACTTCGTCGTCGTTCTTCCGGTTTGCTTCCTGTGGCAGTACCAGTGGACTACCGCTGCGACACTGCAGAGATCGATCGATATATACGAGACCACGCGTGGGGCGTTGCGATGGGCAGGCTGCGTCGCGAGGCCGCGGAGTGCCGGCCGTGCTCGCGAGGCGAGTTGCAGTCGCGCGGCGCGCGGGAGCGTCGGCCGCGGTCGCGAGCCGAAGCCGCGCCGTCGGGCTGCCTGGCCCCGGCGGCGGCGGTTGGCGCGGACGGGGTCGACGGCGGCGGTTGGCGCGTCCGGGGTCGGCGGCGGCGGCGGCGCATCGACGGGCCGGCTCGATGCGTGAGCGAGGAGCGAGCGAGCGGATTTGGTCCGTTCTCTGTCCGTGACCGTGAAAGTTAAGAGAAGAGGAAAGGCAGAAGGGTAAAACGGGTAAAAAGAATGTGTAAACAGTGAATTTGAACCTCAAGGCATTTTAGCAGGAGAGCGGCGATTGAGAAGGGCGCGAAGCGGCTCAAAATTTAATGGCGTTTTTGGCGAAACCCACTCTTTTGGGCAAAAATAGCCAATTTCTCGATCGAGTTAGGCATCCATCAATGCCTTTTCTTAGATACTGTTACACATAACATATTCGATTACCAAGATTCAAGGATAATTTGATCACCACAAGTTCAGAACCTGAAATCACTTGTCATCAAAGTTATTGTGATGTTTCATTCTTAATGCACCATTTTAGAATCTGATCACAGTTAGAAACAGACACTGTAAGCTTTCTACTACTTCCTACACATTTGCTTTTGAATTTTATTTCCTGTTGGTAGCAGGCAGAATATATTTTGCACCTAGGAGCAATTAGTTAGGCTATCCAAATAGTGATGGAGAGAAATCCAAATTGGCATAATGCCTTTGTTTTGACTGCTGAGTTTTGACAAGTGTTGGTTTTGCTTGAAGGGCCAGGTAATTGGTCGAGTGACATTGGCATGACTGAACCAACTGAAGTAGCACCACCAAGCAGACGTTCATTTAATGAGCTGAGGAGCAAGGGGTCTGAAGCTGTTTAATTTCCTTCCAGGTGAACTTGCTTCCAGCCTTCAGTTCCTAAACTTATTCTTAGATAAGGGGACTGAACTTGCTTCCAACCTTCCCAAACTTATTCATGCATGCATGCAGGCTATACAAACTGCTTATTTCTGTTCTGCCCAAATTTCCTTTGATACAGGTTAAGCAGCACTGCATGGGCTCAAGTTATGTAATGGCGACGTGTTTTGGCTGGGACAGTTTTTGGGGCTCATGCTGCAGATGAACTCATAGATGGCATGCTAGCATTTGGAACACTGTTTATGCTGGCTGAACATCTGTATTGTATTCTCAAATCGATCTCCTGTCAAGTTGAAGTGGAACAATACTCGATCGCCATGTTGTGGCTTTTGTTTCACACCAATCCTGGGTGATGAATTGGCCGTTGCATTTGCTGTTTCATGTTCTTCTCTTTGTGGTTTGTGAAACTTTACTCCATCGTTAGTGTTAGCGTGTGTGCCTTGGAGTTGGATCATGCCTGACTCCGGTGACTTGAGCTGCAGTGCCGTCTGAACCGATTATTGTTCAACTCCTATCTGAATTGTGAACTCAGACTTGACGAACAACTCATGGTGGACAAAAGAAGGTTAATCAACACATAATTAGTGCTTTATTAAAAAAACGACCGGCAAAATACTGATGGGATGGTGTGTTTTTGAATGGTTATAGCACTACGAAAGAGCAGATATTCTAGCTAGGACCCTACCCTAGTCTGAATAATTCAATGAAACAGCAAAGCCTGATCATCATCCAAGTTCATCCTTTCCCCTCCCCCTCCTCACTAGTCACTACTATCAGAATCATCTTACTAAAGCCTGAAAGCAAAAAAAGAAAAACCCAATGAACTTGTTTATGTACACAAGCAAAAACAAACCCTATCTGTTCATCTTTGTGCCTGCTGGAGTATTTACATCTGATGACCCTGAGGCCACCTGCCCATTAGCTGCTGGTAAGTTGCCACCGCATTCCCATTCGCTATTGGCAATCTGGACTGCTGGTTCACCTTCTCTTCACCTCTCGGCAGCATAAAGTTGCCCATAGATGGTACTGGCATTGCCATGCCAGGGGGAGCATTCCGATTGAGGCTTCACTGAGTTGTGGTGGGAGAAAAAAATGAGCCATAGGCAGCGCCAGCGTTCAATTGAAGCATGCTGAATTGTGGAGGTTCTGCCCTCTGGTGAAGTCTACTAGCCTGTGGTGTTGGTGCAGCGCCGGAGCGAGAGCTCGGAAGCCCATTGCTGTTTCTGGCAGATGGAACTTCATGGTTGTGTTTCCCCTCATACGTCGTGATCACAGACTTGAGATCGTTCGAGGCCCTCTCCACATGTTTGCGTACTGAGCAGCTCGCGTTAGTGCATTTGTAGTAGCTCCTGCGTGCAAAGAGAAGGGTGTGTGTTGATTCCAATTGAAAAGGATAAAATTACACTTGGTTTCCTAACGAAGGACGACTAAAATGGAAATGGTGCTAACACTGACCTTGGGTTTGGGTTGCCTTTCACAACTTTCTGCCCATACTTGCGCCAGCGGTAGCCATCGTCAAGGATGTCAACCTCACTTGTTGTTTGCACGACAATCCGAGGCTCACGGGCAGCCCTTGAAGCCATAGCTGTCATATCAATGCCAGCGTTGCTAGTGTTAGTAGCGGCAAAAACCTCCGTTTTCCTGGAAAAAGAGTCAAAGGAACAAATGAGAATTCGTTGACTAGGATGGTAGTTAGAATTTTATGTACTTGATAACAATTAACAAGGTCCAACCTTCTTTTAGATTCAATCTCATCTTCGTTCATGTCATTGGTTGAAAAAACCGGCAACACGAATGGCCCTATCACCCTTTTCATTGGAGGAGAGTGTTGATGAGACATCCATAAAATCCATAACAGACGTGTCAGCAATCTCGGTTGTAGTAAGAGAGCCAGACAGTTTTGTTTCAAGAGCTCCGCTGTGCACATCTTGGAACTGGCCATTTGGAGCAATTCCCTGTGAAGTTGCTGAGTTATAGCCAAGCCCAGGCTTGGAATTTAAGTGCTCAGACCATCAGCTTCTGAATCATTGAATTGTGACAAAGGGACACTAGGCTGGCGGTTGGGAAGTGGCAGTGGGTGACTATGAGAACCTTTGTAGACTATCTCCATTATATGACCTTCTAGAGAATGCTCCACCTTTTTTTTTCTTGACAGGGCAATTTGGTTGAGTGCATTTGTAGTAGTGGCTTATTGGATGTTCACTGTTCTTCACTTGCTTTCGTCCATACTTTCTCCAGTTATATCCATCCTTGGGAGGGTCAGTGACTGGAGCTGAAAAGTCTTCCTCATTTTGGATTTCCTCGCTCTGTTCCGGCTCAACTTCAGGGGAAGGATGATAATTATCAAACATGGAATCAAATGTGTTAGGTTTAACTAGATTTTCCTCAGTTTCATGCTTGGTCGCAGTTGGGTTAGCATGAAGATTTAACTCCTGACTATCCTTCATTAAGGACTGGGTTTGGTGAACAACACTTGACCCCTGACAGTGCAAATTCATCAAGGCAAGTAATTATTAACTGCTAGATATTCTTTTGCAGATCGAATTTGTAGAAAGAAAAAAAAAATAGAAAGTGCAATTTTAAGAAATAGCAATGTCAATAAATTGGTGATCAAGTACCTTCTCTGCAGTCCATAAGGTTGATGGCTTAGACCTCAAAATGGGCTGGAAGGAAAACGCAGAATCTTCATGTAAGTGATCTTCAGATTTCTCGGGGACAGACGGCATTGTTGATTTAAAATTATTAGGCATCAGGAATGGCAATTTACCAGTGGTAGGAGAAGGTTGCGCCTGCAGAGATATAAACAGTTACATAATGTTCAGACAATAAAGATTGGTTCATCTTTTTTGTTCCAAAAATCCCAGCTTCGCAGCAAGACATTGGAAAGTGATAAAAAAATCAGTTATATTATTCAGGTTAGAAGATAGTTCAAAGCTATTGGCCAGCCTATCCTTCACAGTATCACCTCGACAAAAATCACACAAATGAATACAGACACTTACAATGGCATTTGGAAGGAAAACCGGTGACTCAAGAAGTTCCCTTGGGCTCACACCAGGTGGAATTGTAATGGGAGACCGAATTGTCGCACCAGATGAACTGACACGGGATGTGTCAATTTTCAGGACTCGAAAACCAGCTCTTGCAGCCACCCTCTCTGCAAGACCTCCAGGAGAGGTTGATTTCTGATTTGCGATGAAAAGGTTTGGTTCAGTCTGTGGATGGTCTTTCATGTCTTGAGAGGTTTCTTGGGCGCTTGAACCAATGCAAGTTTTACTCTTGTCAATTTCATCCTGGGGTTTGTTGCTTCTATCGTCACCCAAGATGTTGGAGAATGGAGCTGAGCTGAATTCTTCGTTGAAGAAGCTCGGCATCAGTGTTCTTGGGCTGAGTGAGGGAAGCATCAATCCTCCATCAATGCTCCGCGGCTGTCGGTCCAAGAAATAAGGGAAGCAACTCAGGATTAAACCTTCAAAACAAAATCATTGTTTTAGTTGAAAACACTAAACATTATCAACTGTGCAAATAGGAAAAAAAAAAGAACAAATGATATTGCTAGACATGACACATGGTAGCATAGCTGGAAATGAGAACAGCTAACTGAAGATCGAAGCAGTCATTTAATATACAGACACTTGAGCTCAGGATATGGACAGGTAATGGGGCAACCTTTGCACAAACATACTATACAGCAACAGTAAAGTAACTCAAAATGAGAGTAGAGTAGTTCACTGCTAAACCCAGGAGATGATTTAATGTATGGAGTTCATGCACACCAAAATACAGAGTACAATTGGTAGTCCTTTGTGCAAGTAAATTACAACCAAACCAGGTGAACTTAGATCGCTGACATTTGAACTGAATCCTAGCACACCACTGCAAGATGCAGTTCGACTCAAGCATGCAAACAACAATGGTGTAAAATATATAAAAACACGTCACGTCTCCAGTTCTTGCAAAACGACCCACGAACACAATTTTTCCTTACACAAACCACAAGGAACTAGCATCTCAATTTTGCAAAAAAAATAAAAATAATTATGAACCAAATAAACCTCGTACTTGACAGACAAATTCCACAATCCAAGGAACAACCCACGCCTTTGTTACCACAAAACTTTTATAAACGATAATCGCAAAAAAAAAAAAAAAAAAAAAAAAAAAAAAAACTTCTATAAACGAAACATGGAGGAATTAAATTAAACGCGACAAGGCATTGAAATGGGCACCTGAGGTGGCTGGAGCGGTGGACGGCAGCGACACGGCTCTTCCTTGATAAAGCAAAGCGGCAGGAGAAGAAGAGGCTGCGAGGCGGCGGATGTGCGAATGCGGGGCGGATGGTCAAATCGGTCGCCGGCGGGGATAAGAACAGAACAATCGAGCCTCTGACTATGGACACAAATCCTACGGCGTTTTCCGGTCCCTTTTCACCCTGCAATTGTAGAAAGAACCTACCATCCAACTGCAGCAAAAACCTTGCGAGCGGCAGTGGAAACCAGATTCTTGCCCCCACGAAGAAGAATCTGTTCCGAGACGACTGAATTGGATTCACCTCTCTCTCTGACTCTCTGACTCTCTCCCTCCGGGTGGGGCTGTGTGTGTTGGTGGCTTCTTGATATTTATGCGGCGCAAGCAGTTTTTACCGGGAGAGGAAGAAGGAGAGGAGATGGAAGAGGGAGGAGACAAAGCGGTTGGCCGAGAGGAGCGAACGGCGGCAGAGAGGCCGGAGGGAGGGAGGGAGGACGTTGCAGGCGATAGGCTCTCCTCTAATTTTGGGAGCACCGAGCTGCAGAGCTGTCGTCTTCTCCACTCACTTTCCCCGTCTTTTATGGAAGCGGTTGCTCTTTAACCGTCTGACGGTTTAACTTTAACCATCTGCAGACATATTCTGATTTTATATATATATAAATGATGCTTCTTTTCTCAACCACAAGTAAAAATCATAGGGTTTAGTTCTTTCTGGACTGGCAATAGCACTGTTACCGTGTGCATCAGTGTAGCTTAGTAGTTATTAAAGAGAACAATTCCAGCAGCATCCACTGTTAGTTATTATCTCATCTATTTTTAGCAGACTAATAAAACGAAGAAGACAATATAAATATCCATGTCAGAGAGATATTTTGGTTTTCATGTTCCAAGGATCTTCTACAGGTACTACAAACAAAAATGCAGTAGACTCCGATAAAGAGGACAGAGATGCTGCAATTTGCAGCTCTACTCCAGCAAGTGGTGCGGTACTGAACACTGAACAAAGAAGGAGATGCAGAGGAGGAGAAGGCGAGGTTCATCTTCTCTTCTCAAGCTCGGTGGTCTCATCCCATGGCGGCAGCCATCTCCTGGTCCTGGGCCTGACCACCAGTTTTGGCACCATGCAGGGGGTGTCCATGGTGCATGGGTTTTGGATATGCATTCATCCATTCAGGCGTCTCGCCAGGTACCATGTATTAACTGTAAGCAAACATGTACAGTTGCCATGAACAGGAGCAGCTGAATCCTGTGGGTCACTGAACTGTAGTCTGGAGTACTATAATATGATGAAAAGATGAATTGTATTGGCTGAACACTGAACTAATAAACGAAGTGCAATGGCTGAACACTAATAAACCAACTGCTGCCCGCAGTAGCTTGGATTACTGGACCCAACTCTGAACTCTGAATGCTCTGCATACAACTGTGGGGGCTGCATGCGTAGAAACTGAACTCTGAACTCGTGCAGCAACGCAACAAGATTGCTGACATCGTATGCTGTGGCCGCAACCAGCTGAAGGCCAGAAGGCAAGTGCATTATGAATTTGTAATCTGTAGAATGGAGCCATTCTCCCTTAATACTAATCTGACAGATAAGATGGAGGAGTAACATGATAATTAATTAGCACTACTTGTAACCTTGAAGTAAGTCCATAAGCAGCATGATAGCATACTGATCTGTTTTACTTTTATCCCCTAGTCTTTGTTTTGATGAAATTGTAAGTATATATTTGTGGCCTGCTCATTACGTAAGTGTTATTTATTCTATAATCCCCGTACGTGTAATTATGTGCTATCATGATTAGCATCCAACAGAGACCAAAGCAGAGCTTTATATATGGCTAACAGCTTTGTCCAGCTACTTGATTGGCCTCTTGCCCTATTGTTTTGGTTTTTATAATTTTTGCGCCCGTCGCTTTTGGCTGGGTTTACGTACGTGGCATCGGATCCTTGCTTATCTGGCCGGCAAAAATTGGATCTTCTGGCTAATCTGCAGGAAAGCAAGTAGCCATCATGCAACGAGCTGATCGAGAACGAGAGAATGGTTTGGAAGCAACAGAGCATTTGTCAGTTAGTTTAAGCAAGAAGACAGTGGAAAGGCACCTTGATCTTATCTTTTTACTCACCCTATAAACACGCACACCCTCTATTTATATAAGGCCAATTCAATCCACTGATAAATACCATTGCATTATCTTCAAGAGTAACTTTACATGTGATGAAAAGAAACAAGACTCACAAATACATAGTTTCATTCACAGTTTCATAAGCTTACACATTTAAATGCTAATGATGTTATGAAACGAGATGTTCTGAATGGAGTTTCACGAGCGAAACAAAATTGCTACTAGTGGAGTTTCACTATGCTTCTGCGGTGGGTTTCATCATCTCTCTCCTCGTAATTCCTATGTCAAGCCAACATTTTATTGACACGTCACCTCGTTGGATGTTTAAGCTGAGGAGGGCGTTCGACTCCCTTGTGCTTCATCTCCCGGATGCTTTGGAAGGAGCGCAACAGACGCACCTTTGATAGCATTGCGCGGACGCCACTCCAGCTTCTCGAGGCCATCCGTGATGAAGGCGATGCCGGGGTCTCTTAGGCTTTTCGGGGGATCCAGCCCCTCTTAGCGGTCCTTTCTACCTCCTGAGCTCCACATGCTTCCACCTGTTGCCCAATTGTGTTTTGTCCGGGTTACACACTTCTAGCACCACCGTTAGAGCCGGTGGCCGATGTAAATGTGTGTTTTTCCTAGGCCGCTTGTGTTAGCTCAACATGGGGCGGGCCTAGGGACGTGTAAACTTTCTATCTTCCCTTAATGAAGATTTAGCTAAGCTCGCTCGAAAAAAAACGTCACCTCGTTGGATGTGTGAATGAAACACCCACGAGTTAGCCTTTAAAAAATCCCGAAAGATCTCGAGATTGACAAAACCACATAATTTACTTTATTATATACAACTCCATATAGCGCCTAGGTTCCGCGCATGGAGAACCCCTCTGATTACTGTACACTACAGTTCACCAATCCGGCGACGCCACGTGGGCACGTGCGTGTCCCCGCCTCCTTTTCCTGTCTCCCGGTTCGTTGAACGTCGCTGCCGACGCCACTGGCCAGCGCCTCGATGCCTCCGCTTCATCCTCTTCCCCTCTGCCAGCTCCGTGAAAAGAAAAACGTCTCCGGTGCTCACCCGCCGCCGCGCCCCGGATGCCGCGCCAGCTGCCTCGCCATTGGCTTCCTTCCTCAGATCCGCGTCACCTCCTCCCGTTCCCCAGCCGGGTGCCTAGCGGCCTTCTCGGAGGAAGGAAGGACTGCTTTGGACAGCGACGCCGGTGCCGGCCCATCATCTGTGACGGTGCCACCGTATTGTAGCCGCCGGATAACAGGTGCTCGCCGTCCTCTTTCCTCTCCCTCTCGCCTCCATGAAGCCTGCCAGGGACGGGGCCGTTGGAGATTCGTGGTTTCATCTGCGAAAGCAGGGTCAAAAATTGTTGCGACTGGAGGCGACGTGGATGTCGGTCCTGCTTGGGATGGACGGAGCCGAGGCGGCGGCTGCCGTGCCTGCTTCCATGGGCCTGGGCGACCTGACGGAGTTCTACGCCGCCCAGGTGCTGCTCCGGCTCCACCCGCCGGAGATCCGCAGGCTAGCGCGGCTTAGCTACGCGTTCCGCCGCGCGGCGGGGGGCTGGCTTCGTCTACAGCCTGCCGAAGAACTACAGCTACCTGATGGAGTTCGTGGGAAGCGGCGACAGGAAAAGGCCGACGACGCAACAGGCCGGCAAGAAAGAGATCTATGCCAGGCTCGCCAGACCTGTGCCTTTCAGCGACGGCAAGAAGGTGAGGTGTTTTGCTTCGTTGGTTTTCAGTGGTTTTTGTTACGGGTCTTGAAAATTATATGAGCGGTTCTGTAGTTTATTGGAGATTGGAATACGTCTTCCTTGAATTGGTCATCTTTTTTCTATGCCGATAAACCTTCGGAGTTGTCACCCTGGAGCATTTTTCTGATCTCAATCAGAGATTAGAGAAGAACAGGCTCAATACTTATTACAGTAGTATCATTCATCATTCAATTGAAATAAATCACCTCTTTTGCTTTGGAAAATTGCGTTCTTTGTTTTGTGCCAGACTCAAATTAGTGACAGGTAAATGGTTCTTCAAGAAAAAAAATGATTTTGCCCATCTTTACCTTCAATGATTTAGAGTGTTGTCATGTGTAGGAAGATCGCCACATTTCAGGCCTTGCAGTGTATGCATTTTTGGTAGTAGAACAAGAACAATATAGCTAAAAATGTGTGTTTGCAGACTGTAGGAATTCTGATTGGACAAGACCGAAGGCATGATCTGTATGGCACTGTCGGCCAAAGCACTGGTCATAACTGGTATTGTGACAGGATACTGCCGGACAAGGATAGATCATGTTTATTCATATTTGCATTATACCATGTGGTTAATGATTCAACACCTGTTCCTCACAGGTATGCAGACCATGTGTTTCATTCTTTGTCTCTAAGAAGTCAGGTACCATATGCTTCCCTTGTGATTCACAAACTGTTTTGATTACAAACCAAATAACCATGACTGTCTCTATGCAAATACATTGGATATGGTCACCTTGAAATACTCATCTACACTGTCCCTGCCCATTGATTGCTTTGTTTAATTTACAAAGGAGATTATGGACTCATGCGACTGTTGTACCTATGAAATTTGATTATACAGTTCTCTTTATCGGGTTACTTTCAGGAGAAATTTCCTTGTGTTAACTTATGTTGTTGAGGAGACTGCATTGAAAATATTGAGCCTTTTTTCCATAATCAATGTGGGATTTTGTTAGTATAAATTATACCCTTCACTGACAGGCTATGTTTCAAACCTGGTGCAGTGCATATTTTGATATCATCATTTATGTTTAGGCTTATTTTGTTGTTCCTTCATATTAGTTTAAAATATTTAATAATATCACTTCAATGAGATGCTTAGCCCAGGACACCACCTTCGTTTCAGACCATATAAACATGCATTTAAAAGGCTTTATATGCAACAGAGTTACAACTCTGAATCAGTGTGCTGGTCGTTCTTGCCATAAAAAATTGAGTGCTCATCATTATTTATTGATTTCTTAACAGTTATATTTCCTTTCCATGGATCTATAATTCTATATAGATGATTTTTATTTGTACCTGCTTAGCCTGCAGATATAGCAATCACATTGCCTACCAAAAACTGAATAGGACAGACCGGTGGACACTCAGTCCAACAGACATTGAATACCCATGTGTTTCATCTACGAAGGTAATATTTTGCTAGCCATTTCGCCACTTTATTAGCATCTACGAAGATATTTCGTCATTTCCTAACCAATTGCCACTTTATTTGTTCAGGGTATAAGCCTTTTTTTTTCCCTCAGGCCAACAGCACAAACCCTTGAATGTTGAATCGCCTTACATTTGGCAATACTACTAACGTCGCCCTGCCTTATGACTGCTACCATTTACTTAATAGTACTCCATGATGCTATAAAATCATGATACTTGCTGTCGTCACAGCATACAAACATATAGAAGCCACTTTCAGCAAGAAAATTTCCTTCCCAAGATACTGCGTTTTTTTGTTGGTTAATGTTAATATTCTTCTATATGAGCAAAATTGCTCACTAATTTGCCAACAATTGTCCATGCTCAACAGAGATTCATATTCATCAGTAGCATTGAGATCAACGCTGAATACTAGCTGGTGAATGGTCGTAAGTACTTTTCTTCTGTCAGTTCAGCCTCAGTCTTTCTATATTTACCAATTAGTTTCAAGATAGAAGAAAATAATGAAGTGCCTCTAATTTGCAGTACAAATCACTGCTGGCTGTCATTGAAAAGGTGCTCTGGCTATTTTTATTAATCTCTAAATTTTTGCCAGCCCTGCTCAGCACCTACATGCTCAACGATAGCTTATGCCATACATTGATATCTTTCTTGGCGCAAATTTTGCATGAATTAGTCTTGCTACACAAAATAATAACTTATGAAATTGTTAGAGAATTTGGGACCCTACTCCCCACAATAGAGTTTGTACAATGCGGTGTTTGCATATATATTTATATAAATTATAATTAGACAGCACCTGCTTCATCCAAAGAGTTTGATTCGAACACGATGAGGCTGAGGTTAGCATCTAAAAGTTTCAGTCACAACCGTACTAATGTTGAAATTATTTCTAATGACCTTGACCTGCATACCAAATTTTGAGTGACCAAGAATGTTTAATTGTTTTAAAAGACTATTCTCAAATGTATCTAAATATATAGTTGGACAAAGAGATTGCAGGGAGAACATTCGGAGAGCACAAAGGTCATGCAGTGAGACTGATTCCATTCTTGCTGAACTATTTAGGAGACGAGGGTCCATGCCTGCTATTTTTTTCCTTCAATCCACACAACATGGCAGGCATTTGTACATTTCTGTGCCTATTTTTGAATCGTTGAAAACTGTTCTCTCTTCTCCTAAAGCATGAACATTTCTGTAGCGATATTGGTAAACTTGTGTAGCCATTAGTAGACGTTATGTAACTAATGTACATTTGAGTTGCCATAGAGTAGTGCTTCACTTTGCTGTACATTTGTAAATTAATGGATTCTATTCCTTCGTTGTGTGCCTTGCCATGTTTTTTTTTTTTTTTTTTTGAATTCGTGTGCCTTGCCATTTTTCTTCTTCTTTAATTCGTGTGCCTTGCCATGTTAGACACGTAGGGCAGAGCTATAGGGCTGTGCAGCCACTACGGGCGCGGCGAAGCGCGCCACACTCTCTAGTTATTATTATTATGGAACATAACTTATAGATTTTACCGTTGAATGACATGAAGAAGAGAGTGAGAAACTGTAGAGAAAGACTGCTTGCCTTCAATTTTTTAAGAGAAAAGATTTTTTTAATAACTTTTAAGAGAAAAGATAGTGGCCTAGACAAAGGTTAACGAGCCCGTCCACAAAAACTCTCAGGCCGAGCCCATATGTATCGCTAGGCTCAAGGCCCATACAAGGCATAACCACTCAAAGCCCATCCAGCCCAGTTCCAGGCTTTTGGTTGGGGAAACCGTGGGCTCTTGCCCACCGCTCGCGAGTCCGCTGGACGGAGCGGTTCGTTACGCCTCCACGCCGCCGCCGCCGCCGCCCACTCCTCTCCCCTCCTCGCCTCGCCGCCCACCACACCCATGACCGCCTCCGCGCACTAGGCTCGAGCCCCGGGATCGAGCGAGGCCAGATGCTCTCCCTGGGCGCCCTCCGCAAGCTCTGCGCAGCCTTCGACGCCGTCGCCATCACCGTCATCGCCGCGGGACTCTCGCGCCCGCCCTCAGGGCGCCACCCGTTCTCGTCCGCGCACGCGCACTCCCCGCACCCGGCCGACTTCCCCACCATCGCCGCCTGCCGCGCCGCCGTCTCCGCCTCCAAGGGTGACCGCCCCCGCCGCCGCCGATCCGGCGTCGGCCATCCCTCCCCTCTCCCTCCACCGCAGCCGCGCAGCGGAGGAGAAGGCGGAGGAGGAGGGAGAAGAAGCCAGTGCTGGTCAGGATCAAGCACGAGCGGGACCCGGAGCGGCTGTACCAGCTGTTCAGGGCCAATGCGCACAACCGCCTCCTGGTGGAGAACCGCTTCGCGTTCGAGGACGCGGTGGCGCGCCTGGCGGGTGCTCGGCGGAATGACCTCGTCGAGGAGATCCTCGAGCAGCACAAGGCGCTGCCCCAGGGGGAGGCGGGAGGGGTTCGTGGTCAGGATCATCGGCCTGTACGGCAAGGCCGGGATGCCGGGCCATGCGCTGCGGACTTTCCAGGAGATGAGGATGTACGGGTGCCCGCGCACCGCCAAGTCGCTCAACGCCACCATGAAGGTGCTGCTGCGGGCACAGATGTTTGATGAGGCTCTGTGGCTGTTCGAGGAAGGGCCGGAGAAGTACGGCGTCGAGCTGGACGACATCTCCTGTAACACGGTGGTGAAGATGTACTGCGACATGGGGGACTTGCGGCGGCCTACCGTGTCATGCTGGAGATGGAGGAGGGGGCTGGTGTGAGACCGGATGTCGTCACCTACACGACGCTCATGGCTGCGTTCTACAAGTGTGGCCGGCGAGAGGTTGGTGATGGTCTGTGGAACCTCATGAGGCTGAGGGGTTGTGAGCCGACACTTGCTACCTACAATGTGAGGATCCAGTTCCTGATTAACAGGGGAAGGGGGTGGCAGGCAAATGACTTGGTGCGGAAAAAAATGTATGCGACGGGGATCAAACCAGATGAGATCACATACAATCTAATTATCAAGGGTTTCTTCATGATGGGCGAGCATGAGATGGCCAAGACAGTCTTTGGCGCGATGCATGGGAGGGGATGCAAGCCAAAGCGGTAAGGTTTACCAGACAATGGTCCATTACCTCTGTGAGAGAAAGGACTTTGATTTGGCATTCAGATTCTGCAAGGATAGCATGGAGAAAAATTGGTTTCCGAGTGTTGACACTATTAACCAACTGTTGAAAGGCCTCATGTCTATCTCAAAGGATAGGAATGCAAGAGAGATCATGAAGTTGGTTACTGGGAGAAAAACCTCCGTATTCAGATGGTGAAATGAAGGTCTTCAAAGACATATTATCTCATAGGAAGACTGGAAGATAAGTTGATGTCTGGATAGGAAATTTTGCTGTAAATCCACCACTTGTAACTGTAAGGCTGTTGTTGACATTCTTTCATCACTTTGTTTTCATAGTCAAGTTGAAATTAGGTTGATCAAAAGGTTTGAATATTGAACCATCTTGTCAAGCTCCTCAGATAACACCTTAAAAGAAGTTAGTATCAGTTATAGAAAGAGAGAAATTCCTTTACCTCTTGCAGAAGTATCACGGATGGCAAGGACTTTAAGAGCTGAAGGTTCTGTTTTGTACTTTTCGTTAGCTAATGTTCAGTTTTATAAAAGACTTTGATCATAATAATTCAACATAACAACATAAGAATATGTTGTTGGAGCACTCATTGGGAAAACATATGAGTGTGGCAGGAAAAAAGGAATCAGTGGTCTCCAAGTGTTTAGGATGGAGTTTGTTCAGGAGTATTATCAGTTCAGTCATTGTTTGCTCAATTCAGTTAGAGTCCAGACTTTGTTTTATACTTTTAATTTTAGTTGGAGAAAAATAAGAGTTTGTTATTTAGCTGCACCTACTTAACAAGTTAACATGAGAGGCGTTCCAGTTGTAATCAAGAACAAACTTGATTCCATCTAAATAGGTTGCTCAGAAGCCATTATGAGGACGATTAAACCGTCTTCATCTTTGGTATCAGTGTTGATGAAGCAATGAAGTATTCCGTGCAGTATATAAACCTATGTTTGGGAAAAATCTGATCTTGTTATTATTATTTTTATTTCTATTAAATATGCCATCTCACCATGGTAGAATTGTCTACTTGTTAAAGACAAGAAATGTTTTAACTTTGCTCTAAAATTTCTCCACTCTAAGATTGATGATTCTTTTTGTTTTGGTGAAAAGGCACAGGAAACAAACCAAAAAAAAAAAAAAAAAAAAAAAAAAACTAGATTTATTTCCATCTTTTGTAGGAGCCTTATGATAGCTACACACTTTTGAAATCTTTGCTGCATGTTTTCTTTCTGTTAAAAATATTAAGTTCCTTGACAACAATGTTAAGTTTGCGACTGATCAATAACAGCTTTTGTTTACCAGAGTAAGTACTTACTTTCATCAGCCATCACTGAATGACTAAAAGGTAACTAACATTGCATGCTACTTGATGCATACAACTCTGAAATGCATCAGCTCAGATTATTAGTTAATAATGTGCATTGCTAAAACTAACAGACTAATGTGACTAGGATAATTTATTATCTCTTAGATCTGTGAAAACATTTAACCTAGGGTATGCGATATGATTAAAGCATTGTGATTCTTAACATGATTGGAATGATGGGCATGACCTTTACAATTGTACATTACTCTTCTGATTGTTTTTGTTGGTTAAAAATACGATTCTCATCATTAATTTTAAATCTAGACTCGACATTTTATCATTTTTTTTGCTAATTCAAGGACAGCTGTTTTACCCACTTCCACCTTTTGATAACCATGTAGCTTTAAGTTTTAGTGTCTGCTACATTATTTTTAAGATATTGTTAGAAGGTTTCACATGAGTAATCTCAGAGAGAATCTTGTATTCCGCTGAAAAATGTGAAATGTCAGTGAATAACTGAAAGTAAAAAATCAAATGAACATAGGCTCTTTTAAAACATTACAGTAGTGCTTGTCTTATAATCCTACTAGATGTTTTTCACTGTTCCTGAAACAAATTATGAGATACATGGATCCTGGAAGCGATGGGAATTGGGAAGGGACTTTGATTTGGCATTCAGGTTGTGCAAGGATAGCATAGAGAAGAACTGGTTTTCCAGTGTTGAAACTCATCATGGTGATCTCAAGGAATGCAAGAGAGGTTTCCATGTGTTGAAAGGCCTCATGGTGATCTCAAGGAATGCAAGAGAGAGATCGATGTTGGTTACTGGGAGAAAACCTTCGTATCCAGATGAGATGATGATAATGATGGTCTTCAAACACACCTTGTCCCATAAGAAGACTGGGATATAAGTATACGGCTGGATAAGAAATTTTCCTGTCAATACACCACATGTGACTGTCTTTAATGTATCATTTCATTTCACGGTCAAGTTTTATATGGCTGATCAAGGGTTTTTAAGTACTGTTTTAATCATCCTTTGGGTTCCTGCGATAGCAATTGTTCGATTGCTTAACTTGTTTTTTTTAATAGGATTGCTTAACATAGTTAGTATAAGTTACTGGTCAACCTATACTGTACCTGCAATCGAAATATTGTGGATTACAAAGACTTCAAAAGCTGAACAATCTTGAATATTGAAGACGATGTAGCTACTGCTGAATGTTCATGAAGTAACGAAGCATTTCATGCAGTTTTTGCAATTTTATTCTCTTTTTCCCTTTTATTTTTGCAAACTCAGTGATAGAAAAGTTTACTCTAGGATCGATGGTTCTTTTGATACCAGTAAGAAGGCACATGAGATGACCATTTGTTTGATTGATTGATTTATTTTTGGTGAAATTTTATGGTAGCTACATCAGTTTTCAAATGCTTTTTGTGATATAGCAGCAGCGACAGAAGAATTGAGATTAGTGTAATTGATACTTGAACCACTTGAAATTTGATAACCTCACTTTCTCTGCAATCTTGGTCGTGTGTTCGAGAAAAAAGCAATCTTGGTCGTGTTTTTAGACTCGCTGCTCAGAAAACTTTGATACTCTTCCTTTGCCTATCTCCATCTGGCACGGATCTTTAACTGCCAGTGTAAAGTACAGAATGATGGGTAAGCATTGAGGTTCTGCAAGAACAGAATGGAGAATGCTGTTTTTATTTTTGGCTGTCAAGTTGAGAAGGTTCTTCAATGCTGTCTTGATAATCTTTTTGTATTCAGATAGAAATTGTTCAGCTACTTAGCAGATGCTACAAGATACCTTTCCGTGTAGGAAAAAAAAAAAATGATCAGAGATTTTAAGAGCTGAAGACATACCTGTATCATATGGGATATTTTTTTTTAATTTGTTAACATATTTTGGTGTGAAAAAGAAACAAGCATAAGCACGCTTCAAAATATAGCAACTGATGAAGTAATGAAGTATTTCGAGTGTGCGGTATTCCAACCTATGTTCTGCTAACTTCAGAATCAGAAAAACATATAACAATTTAAATTTAAATTGTATAAAAGGCGCGCGGATTGGGGGCTATTATTATAATGTCATGTCATCAAGTATGAAAACAAAAGGAATAATAAATTCCTTGTACGCTACCGGAATCCTAGATTCACTACGTCGCCGACAGTGGGGGCCACATGTCATAGACGCAGTTTTCTCCTAAACCAAAGCAACCGAACACCGTGCTCTTGTGGGCCCTGGATGTCAGCGTCATATCCGGTGGCTCTCGCCCTCTCTTCCCGTTCCTGAGTTCCTCCTCCCTCCTCCCTGCAAATCTGTGCACTTCTCAATCCCTCCAGCTGCAGGCGGCGGCGGAGCAGAAGCGAAGGGGATGGAGGACACAGGAGCTGAGAAGAAGCCTCGGACCCCCGAGGACGGCGACGGCGAGCCCTCCGGCACCGCAGACAGCGGCGGCGGCTTGGTCGAGAGGCTCCCGGACGCGCTCCTGGTGGAGGTACTGGGCCGTCTCGACCTCGACGACGCCTGCTCCGCCGCCGCGTCCTGCCACTCGCTCCACGCCGCCGCCAACGTCTCCCTCTCCGCCCTCACCACCATCGACCTCTCCGTGAGCTTCACCCTCCCTTCACATCTCACCGCCCGTCAAACGGGTTCCTTTCCCTTCCTCCCTCCACTAACCCTTCCTCTGGGGTTCCGGTTCGGTTGCTGGCTCGCCACAGGGTTTTGCTCCGTCGAACGCCATCCTAAGCAGGATTCTCGCGGGGAACGGCGCGCTCCGCAGCCTCACCGTCAACTGCAGCCTCCTCGACGACTCCGCTGCTTCCGTCATCGCCAGGGATAGCCTGCACGAGCTCTCGCTGCTCAAGTGCTCCTTCTCGACGAGCTTCTTCATGGCCGTTGGTGATGCATGCCTCAATCTAAGGTGCCGTTCTTCTTATATATATGCACGCGAATGTAAAATTTCTTCAGAAGATTGCGCCTGGAACCGTGTAAATTCCTGTTTGTTCTCGTCATTTGTGGAAATGAAATTGGATTATGCAATTAATGATCTGGAATTTCAAACATTCCTTTCGACTTTTGAGCCATAATGATTCAGAAGTCCAAGCATGCTTTAACCCGAATTTGAATTCAGGTCGTTGAAGCTGGAGATGGCAGTTGCCCCGGACAGTCTACATTCTCGCTATTCTCGATTCGCTACTTGCCTAGCACCTATCTACGTGGGTTGTGTTCACTTGGAGGTGAGAGGTTGTCTTTTATGGATATGATGTTCTTTCTCAAACATGACCATTTTGTAGCAATACTCGAAAATTTGTTTGCTTTCATTGTCTTACGATTTCCAAGCATACATAGAATTGCTTAAGATTAACCGTAGCCTTTGAATGGACCATTTGGTTGCTTGGTCTAAGCAGTCTTTTGTTTTATACAGACTCTCTGGGTGAAGTTCCCTCAGCTAGATCCACACACTGCTGATTACAAGGCTGGAACTGGATTGATTCTCATTCCTAGTAACATCAAGGACCTGTTGGTACAACCTGCAACTCATTTGAAGGCAAAGACGGTCTTCCTGAAAGCCACATCTCGGTACAAACACATCACTGACAGTTTGGAATCAATCTCTTTAGTTCTCGACACGATAACGGATGAACTCGTTACGTTGATCACCAGTAATGTTCACAAGTTGGTTGAGCTGTGCCTGGAAGATGAACCTGTTACCCAACCAAATTTGCCTGAAGATTTGTCAAATGTCGGGCTTCAAGCACTTGGCTTATGCCACAACTTGAGACATTTGTCTCTGACACGGCGTTGCTGTGACTTCAGACGGGTAAACGACTTTGGGATACTGATGCTTGCTGACGGATGCAAGCAACTCAGAACCATTAGATTTGGTGGGTTTTCTAAAGTAAGTGATGCAGGGTATGCAAAGCTCTTCTCCACTCTGGAAAAGACCTGAAGAAGTTTGAGGTCAGCAACGGCTCATGCTTGTCTGACTTGGCATGCCTAGATCTTGATAAGGCAGCTCCAAATATTACAGAAGTCAGGTTGCTTAACTGTGCTCTCCTAACTAGTGATACAGCGATATCTATAGCATCCTGCACTAACTTGAAGGTTCTTGATCTTTCGGGTTGCAAGAGCATTTCAGACTCTGGCTTGGTTTCCATCTCACAGCTTCCCAATCTAACTCTACTGGATCTTGCTGGGGCAGACATTACGGATGCTGGTTTATCAGCGCTCGGTAATGGGAGGTGCCTGATATCTTCATTGTGCTTGAGAGGGTGCAAAAGGATTGGCAGTAATGGAATAGCTTCACTGTTGTGTGGGGCTGGCACCATCAACAAAACATTAGTTTCGCTTGACATCGGGAATGTACCAAGAATATCTTGTCGAGCTGTGACATTTATTGCCAGGAACTGTGAGCGGATAAGTAGCCTGTGTCTGCGGAACTGCCTCCTCATAACTGATTCGTCTCTCGAAGTGCTAGGTTCTATGGGAAGTGACTCCAGCAAATGTTCCCTGAGAATGCTTGATCTTGCCTACTGCAGTAAGCTGTCTCGAAACTTCCTAAGGCACTTTGAGCCACCTCTGTTCCGAGGGCTGCGGTGGCTTGGTGTTGGTAAGAATGTGGTGCAGCGTCGTGGCTGCAGCCCGACAGTTGTGGAGGTTCTGGAGCGAAAGCCTGGATTAACCATCTGCTGCAATGCCTGTGACATGGGCTGCAGGAACAAGTGCCATCCAGACATTCGTTTTCTTCAGTAGTTGTGCTGCAATGCCTGCAACATTGGCTGCAGGAACAAGCGTAATCCAGCCATTCGATTTCTTCAGTAGACGTGCAGGATTAACCCATCTGTGGCAGCAGACATTCGTTTTCTTCAGTAGATGTGCAGGATTAACCCATTTGTGGTGAGGCTACGCCAGGGGTTGCAGTATGAGTGCCACATTCGTTTTTCTTTATTATGTGTTGTTATTGTCATTTGAATATTGAATTGGTACTGTAATGCTTATTTTGTTCTTTTGATTAAACATGTACCATTTGTGCTCAGTTGTCCCTTGTGTCAAAGAACTATTCTGTAGTGCCTTTTCTTTTGGATGATCTCTTCGGGTTTCTATGGTACCTTTTCTTTGACACAACCTCAGATGCAGACGTACACAGATTAATGACGATTCTATGGTTCATATGGAAAGCTAGAAACGAATATCACTTCAATAAAAACAATGGAATGTTTTACATGTCCATCATGCTGTCCAGGCGAACATCAAAACAACCACCTCTACCTGCATGCAGGCGGTGGATCATAAAAATAATAACAAGATTAACCATTTAAATCCATTGCAGGCACAACAAGACTCTTTTACAGGTGATCAAAACCAGGATGAGCTTCATCAGCTTGCCGACCAACAGCAACGCCCCATCACAGTGCCGACAATTCATTTCGGCTTATGCAGGTTGCAGGATCCGGCCCCTCCGATCAAATGTTTTGCAGATGCCTCTCTTGCCCCTGACAACGGGCAGCAAGATTCAAGGATTGCTGGGTTTGGTGTCTACATTCTAGACCCAGTGAAGCAGCTCAAATTCCATATCCAAGCACAGGTCACAGGATGCTCCTCGGTGATAAGCACAGGTCACAGGACTGCACAGGTCACAGCATTAGCAGCTTGCATCACAGCACGTCTTCAAATGCAACAAGTTCAGTTTTTCACTGACAAACAAAGCTTAGCAGATTGCCTTTCAAAGGCCAATGCTGTGCTGAGTCTCCCCTGATTGTAGAATGAAGCTTTACACACAGATTTTATTCAGTGAAACCAAGAACAGGGATGTCAAAGTGATGAAGATTGATCTAATGCCAAGGCTCACTCATTAGCAACTCAAGCGTTTCGTCAAATCATGTTAGCAGGTGCCCTCTTGAAGAAGCGTGGCATAATGTAAATGCCCACCTTTGTACTGCTATACAGCAATTTTCTGCTAATTAAATCAATTAAGCTTTTCATCGGGAAAAAAAAAAAATCTATGAAGGACGTTCTCGGTAGGAAGAGTGTTCACATCACAGCTAATTGTTTGTCTTGTTTTGAATATTCAGATGTATGTATCTTCATAGAATATATAACTGCGCCAATAAGATCAGGTCAGCTGTGCGTTCTGTCCAACGATAAAAACGTTACGTCAACCAGCATAACAAATGATTTTTCGTTGACCATGATCGTGATGCAAACCAGCATCAATATCCATATCCATTTGCCAGTTAAATAGAATAACTAGGGGGAGAAACTTTACAGATCAACTTCAGCACAAGTGGGATTTGATACAGTTCGAGCAAATCATCATTCTTTTGCCTAGAAAGTTTTTTGTGACTCGAGAGCTGCCGTATAGCCGATTGCACATGATAGATTTCATGCAAAAAAATGCCTCGGGAACATAAGCTATTTCCAAAAATCTCCACAGATGAAAGCAGCAGCAGGATCACAGCCGGTGAGCTACATGAAAGCACCTCGGCCTCCTCTCCTGGTAGTCGGTCTCTCATAGCTTGTGTTGATCTTTTCAACCAACTCGTTCATTGTGCTGCAAATTATAAAGTTGAAATCAACACAAATGAAAATTTCCAGCAAAGAATGATCATGGGTATAGAAGAATTAAGGAACTTCATTTGTGAAAGAGGTGAGTACATACCTTGAACAGTTGGTGAACATTGCCAGGTAAGTCATGAGCAGAGTGTCGTTGTATTCCTGGAAAGAATGAATGGCATCATTATAATTACAAATTGAGGGTTAAATATGCAACATTGAGAAAACTACAGAAATCGATCTTTACTGGTAACATAGCTGGTAGTCAAATACTGTTTTCATAAAGGAAATCCCTTTCAAGATCAAAGGAGAAAGCACTTTGTCCAAAATGAGAAATGAAACTAGCATACCATTAAAAAGTCATCTTGGAATTTCTGTGACTCCATAGCTGGTAGCCTTCTTACGAGGCTTGAGACTTGCCTAAGCAGCGAGTTATCCACTGGAATGTCACCTGCAGTTGAAGAAAAGGCTTTGCAGTTAAGTTTCTAATTCAAGAGTCCAACAGGGCAGTTAACAAGCATATGGGAAATTAAAGTTCTAATAAAGGTTTTATGTTTAAAGAATGGAAGCATGTTTTGGAGAACAAGCACAATAGAGATAAAGCAAATAGCACAGCACTTCATATATGTACAAACCTTTTTGCATGGCAACGAGATACTGATGGATAACACGGACCCTGCTATTGAGCATCTTGATGGCACTGTGTATTCCTGTAAGATGAGCAGCCACTGCACAAAAGCATCGATTAGCACAATTATGTCCATAAAAATACCACACATAGTATGACTAATAATGCGAGAAAACAAAGCCATAGGGAAGGAACCCCCAGGACTTTGTCTGATGAGAGGTCTTCAAAGTATAATCCTTACATTGAGTTGCTGCTGAGCCACCATCAGAAGGTTTGAGATGGGCAACATGGTCCACAGATATCCTCTCAGCCTCTACCGTCTTTGATCAATCAAACAATACTAATGTTAAAAGAAATCATGAATAGCTAGACAAACACAAGGGGGGGACACTTACCTCAATTGTATAATTTGATCTAACAAAGATGAGCTGAGGACTCCCATCAATGACATGCAACTCTAAAAATTACAGAAAATAAAGAAACCAATTAGCAGACAAATAGACAGACAAGAAAAGTGAGAGCGTGACAAGAAAACATTCATAAAACTGTGACCAAGTATGGAACAGTTCAGGGGCTATTCATGGTACACTTGTATATGGTAGAACCTAATGACTTGTGTAGTTAATATTGGCAGCTGGAAATAAACTTTAGGGTTGCCGGATAAAAATTAAAAAATGAGCATTTATATGTTTACACATAAAAGACAATGTATCAGAGAATCAGAGAAAACAAAAAAAAAAATTTAAACTTATTAATAGATATCCTTTCTTGCTCTGAACCATGAATTTAAAGAGCAATATGATAACTAGGATGTCAAAGCTACTAGGCGATCTAAAACTCATCAAGATTTGGAGTTACATGCATGGATAACCGAGACCGAGGTACACACAAAATAAAGCACTAATAGTCAAAAGCAGTAAAGCACATATAAATCACTGAAGCTGCATAAAACATGTTCAGGGTAGAACCAAACAGGAGAAACAAGTTGCAGTACATTAATGATTCCAATCTTAAATCCATATTCACTTACCACTCTCATAGATAGTCACAGGGAGATCCTTCTGGGAGAGGTTGATTGTAGGATTTAATAGAAGATAAACAGGGCTCTCGTTGACATCCATCAACTGGATAATACAAATAAAAAGAAGGTTATGCAGAGTTAAATGAATATATATACATCACAGATCAAACAAATGTCTATGCTGGCAGGCAATCTCTCAACTCTCCTCTCAAACCAACCAAAATCGTATATCCATCATTCCATTTAGTCAGACAAACTCAGACAAAGCTCTATATAGGTAAGTAATATATGGTCTTTCTGTACAGAAGAGAAACAATTTTTGCATAGAAGAGAGAAACTTGATACTGTGAAAATTATCAAACATCCAAAACTATGTTTGTTCCTTAATTCTGCCTTGAAGTTAGGCTTTGAAAATGCAATGCAACTGCCTTGACATTTTCAGCTGTTTATCTTGCAACAGTATACTAAGCGTTTTTAATCATAAAACTTCAAAATAAACCTTAATAGAAGCATAATGGGCTACATTATTAGGTTATTGATACCTATAGCTACTAGCCATCTGCTTCAGCACCAATTGCATTTGTACGGAGAGAATTCCCAAATTCCAGAAACAGAAAAGCAGACTCTTGGCTTGTTTTACTTATAATGTACTATAAACTAATATGCATGTTAAATAGGTCTAACATGTAGAACTAATAAGAATCCTAGGTGACATGTACTGTTTGCAGCATCAAGTAAACGAATGAATAAATTACAATCTGAAACTAACACATTTTCTCCATAACATGAGCAAAGGCCAATGCCCAAGCACAATGTGACATTGTGAGACAGACAACAGATTTCAAGCACTTGAAGAAAAGGTTGTCACACGGCTTTGTGGATTTGCATGTCGGTTTCGTGCACATCACTTCCAGTGGAGTACCAACCGAGCACGTAAAAGTCGGGGAACACCTTCTTATCTGCACATCCACAGCCATAACAAACCACTGCAGTCATCAAACCATCCACGAAACCCTAGGGATTCCAGGCGTCGTGAAAGGTGAAACCCTAAAAAAATATCCCCAAGATTGGAGTAATAAGTAAGAGCTTACAGAGCTCCTGCTTCTTCTCGAGGAAGGCGCGGTCGAGGGTGCCAGAGACGGGGTCGAGCACGAGTTCGAAGCTGTTGAAGATCTCCACGGTCCGGCCGCGCTGCACCCCGATGACGCAGCCGAACACCCTGGGCGGCTGCCCGGCCCCCGCCCCCGCCCCGGAGGAGGAAGAGGAGCTGCTGTCCCCGGAGCAGGCGGCCTGGGCCTTGACGCGGGTGTGGTGGTCGGAGACGTTCACGATGACGAGTGGGTGGAGCTTGAAGGTGAACCCGCCGCTAGAGGAGGCGGCGGCCGTGGCTGTGGTCGTGGGCGCGGGCGCTGCGGCTGCCGCTGCCGTTGCGGCGTCGGAGGGCGCCGACATCGTCGGAGCCGGGGGAAGAGGTGGCGTCGCGTGACCTAGCGTGCGCCGGCGGGGGTTGCGATTGCGACGGGGACGGGGAGAGAGGAGGATGCGAGCTGGGGTTTTGCGCTGTGGGGAGAAAGAGGGGCTATGTGGGCTCTACTTGCGTCTCGTGATGGGCTCGGATACGCTATTTGGGCTCCCTGGGCTTCTTTCGGAGAGTGTTTCAGCGTTTGCCGGAGCCCGACATGCGTTTGGCCTGCCAGCATTTGTTGAGCTTTCCCCTCAGGAAAATAAAACATTTGTTTTTAAATTAAAAAAAATGCATTTGTTGAGCTATGGAACTTGGAAGGTGAACGAACAAGTATTTGTAAGTATAGAATGTTGAAAGAGTGTCACTATGGGTGAATTTAAGGCTGGGCGAAGAACTCAGCTCATTAGGGTGTGTTTGGTTGTGGTGCTAATTGTAGCCTGGCTAGCCCACTCTAGCATGACTAGGAATAGCCTGGCCAAATGTAGCATGTAAGGTTTGTTTGGTTGTTTTTTGTTTTGGTGGCCCATTGTAGCATGGTTTGGAGATGAGAGTGTTTGGTTAGCCTGCTGGTTTGGATAGGGTCACCTCTGGTGAACTTACCCCCGTGGTGGGCCCACATGTCATACACAGGAAATCTGCTCAACCGCGTCGCTCGCCTCTTCTCCGACCGCGAGCACGAAGCGCACCTCGACGCCCGCCGCTTCGCCTCTTCTCCGCCGGGCCTGCCCAACCTCGCCGCTTCGGCCGCGGCGGTCCCTCGCTTCGCCCCGCGGGCCGTGCCCGCCGCGCGCCCACCTCACGGCCGCCACCGCGGCGCTCCTCCATCGAGCCGTGCTCCGCCCGCGCTCGGCGACAGGAGCTCACCCACCTGCCGTGACGAGATCCGCACGAGGAGCGGAGAGGACGGGAGCGGAGGAGATGGAGGCGAGTGCGGGTGGGGTGGCCGGACCTGGACGAAATCGCGGGCGCGAGGGCGTTTCTCCTTGGCGCTGCCCCAGCCCCGACCATGGCCGGCGGAGATCCCATCCCCTTCCCTTGGCTCCCCGACGCTTCCCAGCCGACGCCATACGCCAGGATCGAGCACGGCCTTGGCGGCTCCTTGCCCTACCTCCGACGGAGGTGCTACCGAGAGCAAGTGCTGGCATGGGGGTCGTTGCCCCCGCTCGCCCCGGCGGCGGTGCTGCTCGAGGACCAAGCCGCGAAGGTAGGGAAGACGGAGGTGCACGGTGGCGGCCTCCCCCTCTCTCTCTCTCTCTCTCTCTGCCCAGTCTCACCGCACGAACCGCGGTGAGGAGGACGCGAAGCGCTTCAGCGTCTTGGCCAAGAGCCGTCGCGAGCCTGGCCAGAATGGAATTGCGAACACTGCAATTCCATTTGGGCCATTACATCTGCGTACGGATGGCTACTCCTGGCCTGGCTAGGACGGGCCACAAGTGAACCAAACACCCAAATTGGTGCCCCATGTAGCAGTTACAGGCCAAATTTCAGCAACCAAACACACCCTTAGCGGCTTGGCTCGGCTCGTTTAATTTTTTTTTAACGACCAACTTGCAGTTTAATTCAGTTAGTTAATGAGCCAACTCGTGAATTGCAAATGAGCCAAAACAAGCCAAGATAAATAAAAAATCTTATTAGATCAATGGATTGATCCACAGATAATGATAGATCATGGTCAAGGATGATACATACTTTCATAAATTCATATGTACTTTGTTTATTTCATTTTAAATACGCATGGATAATAGTGCACACACTGGCACGTGGGGCATACTCGTCATCTACCCATATCCACCGTCATTCAAATCGACCAAGCGGGGGGAGGGGGTAATGCCGGGTCGAGGGATTCACCGAGGAGCTGCGTCGGGAGGGAAATAGGTGGCGGCATGGGAGATAGTCCGGAAATGAGAAAGAAGCCAACAATGAGTTCATATGGAAAAAATCCAATAACAAGTAGAGATGTCTTAAGAGCATCTCCAACAATTTAGCAATTGCACTTGGCATCATTAGTTTTTGCCAAAATCTTTCAATTGTGCTCTCAAACCGGTTGCCATTTGGGTTGGCAAAATTTACCAACTTGACAAATTCATGGCCAAAGCGTGTATTCATGCTCCGCACATCATACGAGAGGAGAGCAAAATTGAAATAGAAGCTTTTCCAGAGATGTGGATGAGAGACAAACTTGACCTTCATGGAGTAGAAACTTGAGTTGAGGCACCGTTGGATTAAGTTTTTTTTTCTCTAGAATCAAAAGGTAAGGTAAAGGTTTTGTTTAGAATCTTGTTAGAGAGAAGATCTCAAGTGTGGATCTTTTTTTGAAGACAAAATGGAATACAACACGACCTTGTTTAAATTGCAATTTTTTTCAAATCAAACTCCTGTAGCACTTTCATTTGTATTTAATAAATATTCAATCATGGACTAACTTGGCTCAAAAGATCTATCTCCTTATTTACAACTAATCATTGTAGTTAGTTATTTATCTTACCAATATTTAATGCTCCGTCTATGCGTTCAAAAATTAATGTGATGGAGAAAATGTGAAAAAACTTAAAAGTTGAAGAGAAAATAAACAGAGCCTGTCCAAAAATTGATGTGACGAAGAAAGTGTGAAAAAACTTGAAAGTTGGAGGGAAACTAAACAAAGCCCACGTCTAACTTAGAAAGTTCATTAAAAAATACGGTGCATAATGTTTATTTATTTAAGTGTATATATGAATTGCCCTAAGTTTAATTGTACAACTTGAAATTCCTAAAAAACAATAAAGCTACGCAAGAAGTGTGACGGCCACATATGGTGTGATAAACAAATCTAGTTCTACACTTGGCAGTAACTTTGACATCAAAAAATGAGTCCAGACAACATGTGACGCTCAAATGACTAAGAAATCAGCACGTTCATACTAGTGGCATGGTATGAACCAAATGCCACTGAACCAAATGCTACAGTACATGCGTAAGAAACTACACGGCATGCCTAATTAGCGACGTGGTAAGTTTCCTCATGCACACATGTTTGATAGTGCTTTATTTTTTAATAAAATTTTCTTGCCTTGAAACTGGAAGTTGTTCCAAACAGCTCAAAATTACATCTTGTGGAGTTGTGGTACCAAAACCCACCCACCATGTCGCTAGCAAACGAAAACCAAACAACAAAAGGTTCATCCAGATTCCAGAAGCTAAGAGAAGCACGCATGCATCGTCCCTCCTGAATCCGTTCCGTTTCATTTTCAGAATCGCCGAGCTCGTGATTGTCACTTCAGTTCAGTGCACCTGGATATTGACGACCTTGCCCCCCGCCGACAGCTTGGGGATGGTGAGGTAAAGCACGCCGTCCTTCACCTCGGCGGCGATCCTCTCCACGTCCACGTTCTCCGGCAGCTCCACCCGCGTCCTGTACCGCCCGAAGCTCGCCGCCGGCCACGCCTCCTCGTCTTCCTCCTCCTCGTAGCCCGCCGCTTCCTGCTGCTTCTCACCACCGCCAGCAGTAGCAGCAGGCTGCTGCTGGCTTCTTCTCGGCGACCACGACGAGCGTGCGGTCCTGCACGCTGACCCGCACGTCGTCCCGTGCCATCCCCGGCATGTCGAACCGGACCAGGTACTCCCCCGCGCGCTCCCTGACCTCCCACGGCGTCCTTCCCCGCCGCCCGCTGTCGGCGCGCGGCACGGCGGTCGGGGCCGCCGCTGACGCCTCGGCTGTCGGCATGACGACTGCGAAACGGCCGTCGTCGCCGTCGCCGTCCATGAGGCGCTCCATGGTTCGCACCATCTGGTCCAGCGTCCTCGCTTCCGGGAAGCTGTCCCACAGACCTGTCAAGCATCAATCAAGAACGCAATTTGATTCGATTTGGTGACGAATTGTTACCGGAATACAATTCATCATCAGAAGTTGAGGACGCGCAGCGCGCACTCACCGAACGGCGTGGTGTGGATGACCCTTCTAGGCCTCGGCTGCTGCTGCTGCTGCTGCTGTCGCTGCCTAGCCATGGAGGCCCTTTGCAGGTGGTCCAGGCTGTCCGTGGAGGCAGAGCCATTGCCGCCGCCGTTCCTCATGGATGAGGAGGACCGGACCTTCACCGACGACGAGGGTCGAGCATTGGGCCAGCTCGCACGACGAGGGGCACGGGACGACGTGGTGGCGACGGCAGGATGAAGGTTGTTGGAGACCGCCGCGGCGTGCTGCATCGTAACCGTTCGTACTCGTTCGTATCGGAGTAGCTGATGGTGGTGATGAGCGAAACAGAAAGCGGTGATGAGATGAGACTGTGATCAGTTCGATAGTGCAGGGGATGAGGAGGGAATGATGGGGGTGGCGCGTGCTTAAATTCAGGTGAGGTCACGAGGGAGGGAGGGGATGATGAAGAGAAGGACGTGGTGGTTTCTGGAGAGTGGTGCGGTGTTCCAGAGCTCTCTAGACTGGGCTGGACATACGATGGCTGGGCATCAGGGTCAAGCCCACCGCCCACCTCACCTCACCACAGGCAGTACACGATCATCCCCATTCCCACCTGAGTTTTGGGGCACTGCAAAACAACCTGTTCTGTTGATTTAGGTGGCTTATTTTAATTTATTCTCGTCTCACGGAACATTATTATAAACACTATCGAAATGCCGTCAGCCGAAATCAGCAGAACAAGCTGGTGCCTCTACAAGCAACTCCAACTCCAACACTTCTTTTCCCCTCTTGAAAGCTCTATATTTTTTTTTATGACATGGGTGTTTCATTCATTGATCAGAGGGGGGAAATCAAAAGGTGAGGCTAGGGCTAAGAGCCACTCACCCAACCTATTGGCGGAGACTTTCTTAGCCAAACAATCTTGAAAGCTTCTACCTCCTGATGGCGAAAAGGGATCCGTGCAATGGCGGAGGTCTCTTCTAGGTGTGGATCGCAATCGGGATGTGTAGATCGTTGGTCACTTACTGGTTCGCAGCGTAGGTCCTAGGTTAGGTTTGCCTTTCTCTAGGGATAGGTTTTCAGATCTCGTCGGTGAGGCGGTGACATCGGCGATGTCGAGGAATAAGTCATCTCTGGTTCATCCTCGCCCGGTTGGTCCGCTTCGATGCCGACGGTGAGCCAATGGAGGTTGGTTCCGTCGGTGAACCCTTTGTACAGGAGCTCGGGCCTGTGCTTCGTCATCCTCCGGCGACGGGGTTGTGGGCCTTTGTTTTGAGGGTTGCATAGCAGCTTCTGGGTGTTGTGGTGCTGTGGAGGTTGGTCCAAGCTCGAGTTTCCCTTGAAGGGTTCCGGTCGTCAATGGCGAGTCTTGGTCCAAGAGCTGAAGAGCTTGGGGTGCAGCCCCGGTCGATGGGCGAACAACGACGACTTCATCATGTCTCTCGAGATGGGTGTCTACTTCAACTCCTTTCAAAGCCAGCGTGCGATGGAGCTCTTCCAGCTAGCGGTGAAGGCCAAGGTCTTCCTTGATGGTGGTGGCCGGCGACAACGACTTCGGATGGCTTCGGTTTTCAAAGGTCCTAGGGGCTTAGTTGTTTTTTCTATGTTTTCCAGGGACCTCTATGAAGTTTAGTTGGGCTAGATGTCTCTATATTCGTATATGTATCTGTACGTTCTCCTTAACTAGAAATACATAAACATATTATATTAAAAAAAACTCCAAATGTGGCTCTGTTTGGTACCGCGGGCATGATAAGCGCGATAAGTGCAACGTGGCTCCCCACCCGCTTTTGCGATTTTCCTCTACCCAGTTCAATTCCCGCTTTTTTCCTTGTCGTGCGGTCCCGACAAGCATAACGGACACGAGGCGTTTGGCGGGATTTTCACGTTTTTTTCAGCGCATATAACAAGCGGTCGGTCCCAAACACGCTCTGTGTTTGAGCACCACACATAATGCGGGTGGTAGGGACCGGTGGCTGGGTTCCCACTGACTAGAATTCCAACCCTACCAGGCACTGGTTTTTCACCGTGTTTTTCTTCAATTTCTATAGAGAGGCGATGACACGCCCATCGCTAACCAAGACTCTTCGTAAATATGTAATATGTATGGTAGTATAAGATTCTAGGTCTAATGTTCACCTTAGTGGTGTGTGTTGGCTTGTGCTATATGTGTTTCTTCATTTTGGAGGTGGAAATACCCCAAGTTTAAAATCATCCAAGGCTCTTAGCACCACTTCCCCTAGTTTCCCAACATATATTTATCCTTTTTTTTGTGCACTCATTTGTTTTGCAGGTTTTTGATTGATTATCACTGAATATCATCACTCTAGACGATGTCGTCGTCGTGTGCCTCTGGAATGGCCTCTCGTGGGCATCATACACGACCCTCGAGGAAGGTTGCACGCAATTATTCTCCTGCAACCTCCGAGTCTTTTGAAGTTGATCAACATGTGTCGGTGGATTACTCATGCCTGAGTCATGAGAAACTTAGTCTACTTAGAGACAATAACCAATTTGAGTTGCAAAAAAAAAACTCTATAGATCCTCGATTTCGCATGTCTGTTTAGCTTGATTTATACAACTCTCTGTACAAGTATGCCAAGTTCTTGTGTGGTTACATCAAATGAGGTTATATTGATTCTCACCCATGCTTGGATAACATCCGTAAAAATTTTGAGCTGATTGGAATTGATAGGTTGGTGAGTGAACCATACAATTGGAATGAGGAGGTCATACGTGAGTTCTATGCTATAGTTTATGTATGCCCTCACGATCATAGCATTACTTGGATGACAGATGGATCCATATACACTGCCACTAAGAAGCAATTTGCAAATGCCATTGGAGTGCCCACTGGTGGTGACTTGCAAAGTTAGATAGCTCTGAGGACCACGAACCTATTGACAAGGGCTCATACTATGAGGAAGATGAGATCTATGGAAAAACTTTAGGGTTGTTAGCATTAGCCTATATGACCAACATATCATGAGGAAACCCATCTTCCCCGAGGTGATGTGTTGAAGCTATGGTTCTACAAAGTAATGGTTACCTCCCTCGGTCGATGCCCCAAGCAGAGGCCGGTGAGAACGACTAAGTATGAGAGAGTGAATAATAAACTCAGTGTGTCATAAATGTATCCACCAACCATTTACACATGAGTCAAAGCTTCTTATTTATAGCCCTCGATTACAGCCATGACCCAATTACAATCTAGACCCTAGAATATTCCAAGAATATCCTTTCTCCAATATGGGACTTAGCTGGGGCTCCATGGTGTTTTCTTTCAGATTACCACCTTAGCTTCTCGGGCTATTATCCGGCCCATTTAGGGGTTGACCCGTTAGGAAGAGTTGTGTTGTTATGTCCGTCCCTGACATCATCTCCACTCCAGCTTCAGATTCCCCCCTTTGGGTAATATCTTGGGTTCTCTCAGGATCTTCGCTTGGCGTAGCCCTAATCATAGAGTCTCTCCGTAGGGTTAACATCTTGGGTTCCTTGAGACTTCCACATGGCGTAGTCCTCATCACAGAGACCTCCGCAAGGTCTTCTTTGAGGGAGGAGATAACAAAAGTTTATGTGGAGATGTTGTCACTGCTCGTGGAGATGAAGTGTTGCAACCTTCCCTACAAGAAACACCTTAGTGCATGGTTACCTCAAGATCCCTGCGTGATTTTGGTTACCTCTGCTCACTGTTGGGGACTATGTCTCAACATGATGCTAAGACTAATATATTAGAATCCTCTTGGTTGGTTCTAGATCATCGTTGCAAGGATACCAAGTTTGATGTTGTTGACTTGATTATTTGTGAAATTGAATCGCAAATCTTCGATCCAAAGCGCAAAATCTTGTACTATGTTGCTGCTTACATCAAGAAGCTCATTTCCAACAAGTGAGTACAAAGGATCTACAGGATTTGTGCATCAACTTTACAACCTTGAGGGTGACAAGAAGAATAAATTGAACCGTCGCCAAAAAAAGCGGAAGCTTCCAATGCTGAGGGTGATGATGGAGAGAATGGTGAGCTAAGACAACTTCAACCCGAGAGACATGATGATCCTTTCCAGCAGCCAGATACTTTGGCTATGCCGACCTGCACGGTCCCGTATGTTGGATGAGCAAAAAAAATGATTTGGCTTGATATGATACCGAAAATTGAGAACTAGATTTCTAGCATAGACAATGGGCAGGCACCCATAGAGGAACAACTCAGTAAGTTTATATCTTCAGTAGCAAGCTACTATGGACAAGGTTATGCATGTACATGGCGTGGAGATGGGGCACAAGACTGTCTCCAACAAAGTAGGACAATTTTGATTCGACAATGTGGAGAGACATAAAGAAAATGGAAAACCACCACAAAAACCACAGGGGCAGCCTCAACATAATCAGTTTTCAGCAACAAGTAGCACAATACCGTGCGCAAGAAGGATCAACAAGTACTCCCTCAGTCCCAAAAAACATGCAACTATGGTCTATGGGACTCGTCTTGGTCAACTTGACTAAAGTTTGACCAAGTTTATAGTAATAATATATTTATGTCTTAAACAAAATTTATTATGAAAATATATTCCATCAAGAATCTATTGATACTAATTTTATATTATAAATTTTATTAATCTTTTATATAAATTTAATCAAAGGTTGGAATCGGTTGACTTCTCGGGAAGCGAGAATTGTATATTTTATGGGACGGTGTGGAGCGAGATAAAGAAAATAGAAAACCACCACAAAAACCTTAGGGGCAGCCTCAACATAAATGATTCAGCGGCTAGGACTTGCTACTTGCGGCGGATTGCCTGATCCCATAATTCGGATGAGCAAAAGTTGATTGGTACCATTGTGTCCCGTCTTTCTAGGGGGTGATTGGTTGCCCGAACCAACCCGTGCAAAGTGGCATCCGGGTCGGCTCGGTGCACTTCACCCGTGTTTGGTTCCCCATCCCGCACCGTTTTGCTGCTCCCCACCATTCGTTTCCCCTTCCTCAGGACGGCGAGAGAAGCTGGAGGCGAGCTTCCCTCGCGAGCCGGGATGGCGTGTGCGGCGTGGGGGTGATGTGGAAGACGACGCCATCCTTAGCGGGCGTACGCTTGAGGATCAGGTTACCTCCTCTCCTTCCCCAAATCACCGCCCTCTTGCTCCTATTCCACGCCGCGCTTCCCGTGGGCGTGGAAGGCGGGCGTCGGCGCCTCCGCTGCGACTACGACGGAGGTGGCCAACACGGGGACGGGCTGAGCGTGGGACTAACACGCCGCAATCGTACGGCCAGCGAACGTGCGGATCCCGACGGCCTCGAGGCGTCAATGTCCCGAGGCGAGGGGCGGTGGCGAAGAGTGAAGGTGGTGCGTGGAGGAAGGCAACACGCGGAAGGAGAGCGGCGCGCCGGGCTTCGGCATGCACGGAGAGGAGCGCATTCCGGCGGCTATGCGGGAGGGGAAGGAGGGGGGCCACGAGTGTGGAAACGACGAGCACGCCCGGCGCGGGCGTTTGCGGGCGGCGAGGGAGGAGGTGCTGGGAGGAGGTGCGAGGAGCGCGTGTAGGTGGGTGAGGTCATGAGCATGGTGCGAGCCGAGGAGGAGGAGTGGACGCGGTGGAGACGGTCGGTCGGCGAGGAAGGCGGGAAGGTCATCGTCGCCCCAGAGGTGTTCGATAAATTGTCCCTAAGAAATTTTTTAGTCGATCCGGGTGGTAACTTCACCATTTTTATACATGGGTGATTGGCACTCAGGTGCATACAATCAACCAAACACAACCAACTGCACCAGTCCATGCATCAAATTGGTCCATACATGCAACCAAACACGGTGCTACTGGTCCAGTACGGAATCTGTTGGGGCAACCAAACACAAGCAAGTTTATGGTTTTGGCGTGGACGAGGGCAGCCTGGATGGCTGTTTCGTCCAGGATAACATGGTTCTGAGCAACCAATCACCCCTAGTGTATTGACCGGTAGGAGCGTAATTTGCTGCAGTTAATGGATCTTAGAGCACTCCCAATGCTAGAAACTACATATAGTTTCTATGTAAGTAGACACAAAATATAGAAACTATGTTTCCAATATAATTATGAACCATTTGTTTTCATCATACTTTTCTAACTTGTGATTTGAATCTTTTGTTGCCATGAAGACCTTGTGTTATTGTAGTGATTATTATCCCCTCTTTATCTTGGGGCTAACATCTTTGGACTGTCTCATAATGTGATCAGTTTTGTAGTATTTATGTTTTATCGAGATTATTCTGGTGTTATGTTTTGTTGTTCAGCTCTCTTTCTAATGGATAGGTACCCTCATGGAAGAAAATTGAAGTTTGTTGTTTGCTGGAATCGCTAACTTGTAGACCTAATATTGAGGCATGCTAGCCTTGTCAAATTTTCCGGTCTGTCTTGTGTCTTGTAGGATGTCCATAAATTTTGAAAGTTTAGTTATGTGTTTGCTAAAATAAATATAATGGGCCTGCTTGGTTCACTATCAAAATTTGCCTTGCCAAAGATTTAATATGGCCAAAACTCGATAAAAATTTGCCATAGATTTGACAAGCTTTATGTGAGAGGTTGACAAGTTTTGGTTGCAAGCCAAAATCTTGGCATCCAATTCACTTTTGTGACTAAAAAGTACTTTGGGCAAATTTTAGAAGCCAAACCAAGCAAAAAGCAGGCCCAATATAACAAATATAGTATCGGAAGTTACAAGCGCGTGCGAGTTCGATCCAACACTCCACGGGAGGATGAACATGGGGTTCCCCCTAAAACTAAAGCTCCAACAGTTTGTCATTTGTGTTTGTCATTCTTATATTTTGGCAAAAAGCTAAAATAAGTCTCCAACAGTTTTGCATTTAGGTTTGGCAATTTGAGGGGAGTTGGCAAAAGAGGCGGTCTGCGGACATTTATGTGCGCGTTACAATGTTTGGCATTCGCGACGCATCCATGCATATTAGAAGAGGCGGAAGGGCATAAACATAATTCTATTTTCTGTCTCTCGGGTTCTTGATGTAAGTTTTAAGGTGGAAGGAAATAAACAAAAAATTTGTTTCCTCTCTCGGGGTTCCCGATATAAGTTAGATCTGAGTTTGGCAAGTGAATTATGCCAAACCGTTGGAGATGAGCTATTTTTTAACTTGACATTTGGATTTGGAAGTTGACAAACAATGACAATTGTCAAACCACAATGGGGAACTGTTGAAGTTGCTCAAAGTTCATAAATTTGTACGAGCAGCAAAAGATTAACTACTGTTGATCTCTACTTTGGAAGCTCGCCCAGCCGAAAAAAAAGATTAAACCTCAGCCTTCAACGACCTAGAAATTTGACAAACACTGAGCAGGGGGCGCCCAGCCAGGTTGAAACAGCCACTGGTGCACAAAACAAAAATCAGTAAGATCACAGCCAGGACAACCCTGCGCGAGAAGCATCAAGAACATAGATATCACATCAAAGGTCTCCTTGTCCTGGCTGCTTACGAGTTGTCACAGATCGGTAGTACAACCATCCAAGCTTAGTTTGGAAACAAGTCAAGGATACACCCGATCAATTAACTAATGGTCTAATTGTTAATTAAGACGGAGATAGATTTCCTCACAAAAAGAAGGAGTTTCCTCAAGACAATGACTTAGTGTCCTAGCACACACTGCAAACCGACCACTGGAGAGATTGATGACATGGTTAGTCCAGTTTTGCTGATAAATTTTGAAAACCCACCACTGGAAGCACGTCCGCTAAGTCTGCCCGCTTTGTGTGCTGGTTCTACTGGAGAAACTCTAAGCGGCTTAGTGGAAATCCAGACGGAAGCCCATGCAGTAGGGTCCTCATCAGCAACCTCTTCCTCCATTGGGCGAACTGTTCTCTGAAGAAACAAGATATCTTAGTTAAAACAATAATTAACAAGTGCTTCATATCCATAACTTATGCTAGGAACCCATCACATAGACTCCTTAAAGACTCCCAGCACCCACTTCAGAAAGAGGAGCTATCACAATCTCAAAAACACACACAAAAAGAAAAGGAAAAACAAAAAAGGCACAATGCTACTGTGACAAGGTCGTTGATGACCAAACTGATGCTAAAGAAAAATAAAATCCAAATTGCACCATTCTCTAACAAGTATATGCCCTTTTGTGATACAACATTTGCTAAAATTAAGGCCTTATCTGAAATTTCTGCTTATGATACTAATCACTTCCATACAGACTTATTTTCATTGTATCACAAAATAATGAAGAAAGAGTCAACATCTAGGCACCACTAAGCCACCTGCCAGGTGCTTTTAAGAAGCAAGCCGGAGTTTGGACAGCTACACATATTTGATGCAGTTCACAACTCCTACAATCCTCTGTTTTTTTTATGCTTAGTCATTTTACTACACTTCAAAATTCCCCCATCTTTCATCTTACTTAAAGGAAGATAATGAAGAACATGAATATACTTGTTAGTTTTTTTTTTTGGTACCTGATCTGAAAGAGCTCTGCTTGCTTTTTTTTTTTTTTTTTTTGAGGGAGAAAGAGCTCTGCTTGCTAATCATACCTGTGCTACTGTTAGCTTGAAGTACTCTTCCATTGTCAGGCTCAGCTTCGTGTTTCAGTATAACTGGGTACATGACACTGAAAGTTCCCGATACTAGAATTCTAACCTTAAACCAACTTAAATAATACATACAAAGCAGTAATGGAACATTACAAAAAAAGATTGGTCCATGCAGCTAGTTGAAGCGTGTCTTACATTCACCATCCCATCACTACTTTTTAATAGTAATAATTGGAAACAACATTTTCTAGTGATATGTTGAATGCCCTCCCATTTGCTAGAATTTTCAACAGACTGTCTAACTAGTTCAGATTGGTCACATTTATTTTGGCAAGAAAGGGAGGTAGTACCTGGTTTAGGTAGCGGGTGAAGTGAGAAGTAAGCATCATATACGGACACGAAGAGGCCTTGAAAGCTGACACTGCAGCCCGAAGATGCATGTCAACGCCGAGAACATATACTTCTGTGGCTTCCATCTGGTTGTAATTGGGATTGTACTTGTAGTTACAGACCGTGAGGTAGATGACATGAGGTTCCACCGTGCTGATGATCGGAAAATGTGGCAGCAGCGGCAAATCATTGTAGTGTGGGTCGTGCCAGAGATCTCCAATGCGAACTGATTCAAACAGCTGCCACCTCCATTTGGTACGACTCTGGGGATTCGTCAGAATCCATGTTATGAGCACCACCTCGGCCATGGAGATGTCTTCTCGGTTGAAGCCCTCCATGGAGACGAATTTCAAGGCCCCACCTTTGATGCAGCACATGGAGCGGTACTCCTGCGGGATGCTAATGTTTTCCATGGCACATGCCTCGGGAGGCAACGGGATGAAGTGGAACGGCTCCTGCTGCTTAGCAAGATATTGGTGGTTGTAGACCAAGATCCCTTGCTGAAGGTCAACCCAGCAGAGCGAGGTTGCTCCAGCTGCGAACGTCATGTCTGCACGGAATGAGGGGTGGTCGTCTTTGTCGGTGGGGAGGGGGAGCTCCACCTCCTTGGGGATCCACTGCTGGGGGTACGAGGCCAAGCCTTTAGGGTATCTAGGGAAGGGAGGGACCTTGTCAGGGGTGAGGCAGATATAAGGGCTGCAGATAGGCTTATCAATATCATCATCAACATGGTCACGGGGGGTGGATGCACTGAACGACCTCCACAAGAAGAGAGTGGCCTTGTTTGTGGGGGTGCGCGCCGCTCCGGTCTTCAGTGCGGAACAGGAGCTCGGCGAGGAGGTAGTCGTCGCTGGTGGAGAGGCGTAAGACGGCGACCCCCTGAACTCCCATCGGACCCGTGCTATGGGGTAGTGGGTCAAAGAGAGGCAAACTCGCCTGGGGACGACGGCGATGGAGTTGGCCTTGGTATTGTAAACCATGTAGAAGCCATCCTTGTTGCCGAGGCAGAGAAGGAGCAAGTTCTTGTGGCAGCCGATGATCAAGGCGGAGTCGGGGTGAGTGAGCCCGTAGCGGTTGGGTGGCCAGGCGGCGATATTGAGGGACAGGGCCGTGACGCCGTCGCGGGGGTCGGCGACCTGGGGAGGGCAAGGCTCGGTGCCGGCCAACACGCCAAGGTAGTAGGAAACTTCGTCGTCATGGTCCAAGAAACGCACCCAGGTCGGCCACTCCTTGCGCACGCCGCTGGCGCTCAACTTTGGGTCCAAGAACCTCGGCGTCTCGTTGCGCACGACGCTGGCAAGCATCGGTGCATCCCTTGATTCTTGGAGGTTGATTCTGACGATGCCATCGACCAACACCATGGCCGGGGGTCGGCCCGCCGCCTTGGGCGCTGCTGGTTGAGAACCCTGCGGATCCGCTTCATTGAGTGGTGGTGGTGGAGGATCTGTCGTCTTGGAACTAAGCGGATCCGCTTCCATGAGCGGTGGTGGCGGAGGATACGCCGGCGTGGAGCGAAGAGGAGTCCAGAGTCCTGACCTGATTTCTTCTAAAAAGAATCCGGACCTGATTTTTTGAAGAGTAATCCGGACCTGATTTTTATTGCGACAGAAGTCAGGACTATAAGTAGCGGCTCTCCCCTGGTAGATTGCGGTCAGGTCTCAACATCGATGGAGTCTCGGCCTCGTGTCTTTTATCCTGCGCCGCCCTCTTGCCCCTGCCCTAGCTCGATGGAGTCTCGGCCTCGTGTGTTCTTGGACATCACCATCGATGGCATCCAGCAGGATCGGATCGAGATTGATCTGTACAGCGACGAGGTCCCCTTGGCGGCGGAAAACTTCCGCGTCCTCTGCACCGGCACCACCAAGGATAGCCGGCTCACCTTCAAGGACTCCATCTTCAACCTAATCATCTCCGGCTACCTGTGCGAAGGCGGGATCTTGAAGAAAGGCGATGCCAGCCACTACAGGTCCATCTACGGCAATGAGTTCCCCGACGTGGAGATGTCGGCACGAAGGAGTAGGGCGTTTGACATCATCGCGGCCGAAGCGGTCCCTAAGGTTCCAGTGAAGCACACCGGTCCCTACCCCTACACCTCCGGATCACAGTTCTTCATCTGCTTCAGTCCGGCCCCCATCTATGACGATCTCAATGTCGTCTTGGGCACCGTCGTAACTGGCAGGAATACCGTCTTGAACATCAGCAAGGCGGGCTCCTGCTCCGGTCTCCCAGGCAGGTGGTCAAGGTCGTCGATTGCGGTCAGGTCTGGTAGATGCATGTATCCTCCCACCGTTGCCCGTCTTTGATCTGAGAGAGGTGTGGTTTGTTAAATCGAGTGATAGATGATGTTGTGTTGTGGAGAGTCGTTGCTTAGCTTGGTTAAATCAAAGCCATTGTGGTGTATCTCATTCTCATGTCTCCTCTTAGTTTAATTGTTATTGGTAGGGTTTGATGGTGTGGCATTTGGTGATGTCTGACTATTAATTATTGATATCGCATTTGTATTTGAATTTAACTATGCTCTTATGTTTATCTCTTCTCTGCTCTGGTTTGAATTGTGGAGTAGTTCAGATCAGCCTATTTGCGTCCTTTACTACTTATGATCGATACTACTTTGATGATACGGGAATGCTTGCACAGTTCATGTCTGTTATGTCCGGAGTCTGAATAACTGTTTATTGATATTATATATATGATGATTTGATATTTTCTTTCAAAAAAATGATTTTCTATATATCTCGTTCTTGTGCTTCCTCGGTTTACTTTGTCCCAAAATAAGCGGCTTGCTCATTCTTGAGATGGAACGATAAAGCTTCCTGCTGTTTGACTCATCCCTTCTTTAATTTCATCTTTTTCAAAGATAAATTTTATCATCTCTTTGAATTCATAATATTACATAATAATTTGTTCTTGTTGCATGATATCTGGGCTTAGCAAATGGTAAGATCGATCTGCTACATCTTGTGTTATTTTTTTGTCCTTATAGTTTTATAGTTTCTTCTACACAGCATGGTTAGAGCCATTGCTGCTAGCTGCAGGAACTGCCCATATACAAAGCCTCGATATTGGCTCTATGTGGCCTGGAAATTAAGATAGCAGCAGCAACCTTCCAATGTTAATTTCCTTACTCACCGTGTGTGACGACCCATAGAATAACTTGGAGTTCCCTAGTGGTGGTAATGGTGTCCGGTAATGATTATAGAAGATCTAGTACTGTGAGAAATTTAAGAAGTTACCATATTGATTATATTCTCAATCCAATGCATGTGCAGGATGTGCCGACAGGCAGACATCTGAGGCAAAAATGATTGTGTTGGATCTTAAGTGGTGATTGGTACGTAGTGTCTTTCTCCTATATATATAATCTATTACATCTGCAGCTTGATGGCGTTGGGCGGGCTCCACGACACCAGGCGGCATTGGGGAGCACCTGATCAGACAAAACAGACATCTGGCTTGAATTTGGCCTTTCTAATTTCCATCAACATTGGATGCACTCAATTAACAATTATAACACGACCACTTTGCTATTTATATCAACAGCCAGTGTTAGCAGAGAATGTAATTCAAAAGATACCAAGTAGCCATAATTTCTGTTTATATCTATATATATGTTAATTGATTGAGTCCTGAACAAACTTTGAGCTATAGTATAGTGGAGGCGATCTCTTTTGCTTCTTCGAGGGACGGTGAGTCAACCTTGTAATGGTTCAAGAACCAAACCAAATTCACATCAATCCATTTACATTATACTACACTTAAAAAACCAAACCAATCCAAACCATTGACTCATTCGTCCAAATCAAACCAATCCATTTACATTATACTACACTTAAAAACCAAACCAATCCACACCAATCCATCCGGATGTGGGTCCCACATATCGATCGGCTCCACTAATTTGCACGAGTAGCGGACTATCATATTAAGGCATCTCTAGCAAATTTCGATCAAATCGGCTAAAAATTTTATAGTGTGAACGCGAACTTTTAGTTATAGGTCCGACTACGGGCGTGGGCCCCACATATCTATTTGTCTTGAATGATTTGCATGGAGTAGCGGACTATCATATAAGACATCTCCAAAGAAATTTTGGTCAAATCGCTAAAATTTTATAGTGTGACGCGAGCTTTTAATTCTAAGGTCCAACTCGGGCGTGGGTCCCACATATCGATTTGGCTTCATCGAGTTGCACGGATTGTAGCGTACTATCATATTAAGACATCTTCAACAAATTTCTGTCAAATCTACTAAAATTTTAATTTGGAGGTCCGATTTTTAAAACCTAACTTATATTACACAAAGCTATTATTGTTGTTAAACCGTTCTCATCCATTAAAACCATTAAACCAAACCAATCCAAACCATTATAGATGTCAAACCGTTTTGAACCAAACCAAATTGAACCACATGTAAAAACCAAACCAAAAAACCGGTTAAATCCAAACCATTACCGGGTTGAGCAGTGGATGGCTGGTCCGCGCTCATCTACAAGACAACGGCGCTTACGGTGACCATGATTGCGCCTCTCGCACCTTTCTTTGGAGGAACTTCGCCCCACAAGAGTCAAGTTCTTTTGGCGGGCTACTTATGCGGGACATGGTCCCTGCGCATGGCGGCCTTGGCACGTAAGAACATCATAGACAACTTCGAAGTGTGAAATCGCGTAGAGTTGTTGATGAAACGGCGAATCACATGTTCTCTCGAGTGCTCATTCGCTCAAGCTTTCTAGGCGGATGGGTTGGTTGCTAGGCAACATTGGTGTCGAAGACAATCCTCCATCCTCTGCTCCTCCTCTTGTGCCGACACTTTGCCGTGAGATTTGAAAACACCGGAATGAAGTTGTCTTCCGAGGGCTTGCCCTCGACGTTGCTCTCCTTCTTATGCGGCTTGCGGGGCTGCGGTAAATGACTTGAAAACTGCGGGCAGCGGTAAAATCTTGGAGCTACCGCATTACGAGGAAGGTGTCACTTAGCCACAGTTGGAGATTATCACTTTCTTATTGATGTAATCTAATCATCCCTCATATAATCCTCGCCTTCCACTAACAGGGTTCTCCCAGGCATTTGTGGGATGGAAATGCGAGTGTGGATCATTTTATCCCCACGAAGTTGACCTAAAAATAGTATAGTGGAGGTAAAGAATGGAATCAAATGAACACCTTTGTCATATTTGTGATTCTTACTTTGTTGCATTCTTTTTTGTGCGGATGGTTTGATGACCTCTTTGCTTCCCCATTTATGTAGAATTTGGAGGTGAAATGGCGCTACAAGTGCTCGGCACTTTGGATAGTTCAACACGTTCAAAAAATTTAGTGCATTAGTGATAGTACATTACCAACTAGCGCAACATTAGAAATGAATGTAAAATGTACCAAAAACAACAATTAGAATGTGTTGTCAAATACCGGAGGGAATGATTGATTGATAACTTGACGAACAACAGTACAACTTTGTTCTACTTTACTAGGGTTCATCTTCTTGCTCGATGTCATCTTTAGGATAGGAGATCTTTGCTTTAACTAAACACAACCAGTTGCAAAGACACCACATACTAAGGCTTACAAGTTCAAAACTGAAACATAAAGCAACAAACCCTTTCTACTAAAAGCATTTAACAAAAACAAATACAAACAACTAGCAAGCATAAAACAAGCTACACCCTCCACCCACTAGCAAAAAGAAGTTTCAGTTGAATCTTCAAACATCTCCACATGAGCATCAAAACAGACTATGAGTAGAGACTAGAGATAAAATTCATCCTAGCAACTTGTCAACATCTCATGAACGCTAAATAAAACTACGAACAGAGACATCCCAACAACTTGTCAGCATCTCCACACTATGAATAGAATATAGAGAAAAAACTCATCCCAACAACTTGTGAACATTCGGATAAGCCGTATTTTTAAGTTGTCATTCGGCTCTCACAAATCTGTGAGCATTCTAACTCGATCCTCAAATTATTTCTAAGTTGTCATTACGCCTCTCACAAATCTATGAGCATTCTAACTTTCGATCCTCAAGTTTTGTGTATGCTTGATACGTAGAAGGGTTTGCATCACAACATTGTACTGAGACAAGTCACGTGTCCCGAACCCTGTTCCAAGTCGGTTCAAAAGACCCAAGCTTATTGTAAACCCCGCTCATCATGGCAAGAGCATATTCCCTATCCCGAGCCACCAACAACAGCTTACGGAACTCCTATCACCAAGACCTTCCTCGAATTTTCATCGGCGACTAACAAGACACACAACATCTAAATAATAGCTATTCTTGCATGGGCACTCCAAGATTGAATGAGCTCGTCAAAGCATTAAACACACCATGTTCCCCTACAAGAAATTTGCACGAAGAATATAATCAATAGCGATCTTTGTTGGTTCTGGCCCAACAATATTAGGGTTCACAGATATGGTATAAATGAGGTCCATGAGCAAGAATGTTGAAGAGCCTTCGACACTCATTTGCCAACCTTCGAAAAACGACGTCTCCAACAAGAACATGACATACAAAGCTGCCACCGTCGCCCGAATAGGAAGAATGGTGTTGGATTTTCATCCCGAATGATCTCCAAGGCGTGTTGGAGAGAAAAGATGACGCCTCCAACGAGGAAGTGGCACCCACGGATGTCACCGCCGTCTAAACACAGCCCCATTTGCCCCACCGTGACCCATGTCATTACATCGGTGACCACAAATCTAGATCAATGGAGCTCTTGGGAGGTGCACCACCTACATCCACTTCGCCTTGCGCCCCTAGAGCCCTAGAACCGCATAAATATTGCTTTTGTTTGCATTTTTATGCAAATACTTCGACCTTATGTATTTCTTTGTTGTATCACATAGATAACACTTTTGTTTGCACTTTTATGCAAATACTTCTCACCTTATAATTGTTCATTGTTCCTTGCTGTCACATAAATAATGCTTTTGTCCGCACTTTTTAATACTACTTTAATACTTCTCATCTTATGTAATTGTTTATTATTCTTTCTTTGTGTCACATAAATAATGCTTTTGTCCCGCACTTTTCCATATTTTTGTGGCCTGTAATCTTGCCGAGAAACGAACGAGCTTTGTGGACAAAACTAAATGGGAAGAACAAAGGGATGCCTTTACTCCACAAAAAGCTAGGGAAGTACAATGGGGGCTCTTCATTTCAGAGGAAACTTTTGAAAGATTATCACTTGACAGAGCTGATGGAAATGCTATATAAAGCTTGCTTGGATACTTCTAAAGAGTATGAGGAAGTTCGAAGAACCTGCCGAGGCCGGTAATGACAAAGTGAAAGGTTCTCCAAAGCATTCTCGCACATGGACCTCCATTTATTGCAATAGTTGTGACCCCGATGATGGTGGGTTAGGAATCAACCAAGATTGTTGTTGCTAAAATTCTTTATGCATTAGTAGATACACACTATTCATGCAAGATTCTTTTTAGGAGAACTTGGCGCATACCATGCTTTAAGCGAAATGATGCGATCGATAATGTTTATGCTAGAAATGGCAACTATTCGTACCTTATCTGTCCTATTGGCTCTTTGAAGCATTTCTATCAACTTTCCCGGATGACTTAGAGACATTAAATGGTTATCCATACGATAAGATATAACTATAGTATTGATAACCATAATTAATTGAATTTTCATATATTTCTTTTTTTGTGTGTATTAGATAGATACAATCCCTACTACATTGATTTGTACAAGGACACTAAGTCAAGGTGTTGGTTTGATCAACACAAGAGGGAGTGAAGGATGGGAGAAAGAGAGAGATAACTAAACTAGTGATTTGCCCAATGGTGCCTAACTCCCCTTCTACCCGTTTATAGGGGATAGGAGATGCTATTCTCTTTGTGCCTACTAGTGGGATTTGTTTTTTGCAAAAACACCACTAGGGCTACAAATGGACCCCTAGTGGGATTTGTATTTACAAAAATGCAACTAAAGGCTACAAATATCCCATGATAAGTAAAATAGACCTCGGCCCATTTAAATTGGATGATCAACACAACCAAATTGGACTAATGAGTTTTGCGAGTGTTTGTTTTGTAGTCCAATAAGGTGCAAACGTGACTAGGATGAAGGTGAAGAGGTGATCCGATGGTCAACACCTCAAGCAAAGACCATAGAAGCACAATGGAAGACCGAAGAAATCAAGCAAAGCCCAAGCACGAAGATAGGGACCAAGATGGTGTCAAAAGTCATGAAGAAATGAAGGAAATGAAAGGTTGGGAATGAACTGGACCTTGTGCATTGAATAGTGATCAACATGACCATGCATCTCGGTCCGTTGCTAGGGTATGCTCGGCTTGATGCGCATCGGTTTAAACCTATAGAGCTTTTAGTAGCTTTCCAAAAAGTACAAGATCATCAAAATCTAAGTTCGGGGCTAAAAATTATCCTAAAATATGAGTTGAAGCGTGTGAATAGCGCTAGTCCGGACCTATGAATTGTGCGATCCGATTCTTCGAGGGTATGCTCTAGAGAGCTCGGACCTTGTGAATAGTGACGGTCATGACCATTGATAGTCCAATCTAGAGGTGTCCAAAGAGGTTTTAGAGAGCGCCAAAGGCTCTGAGTCGATCCGGTTTGGGGCGTGCAAAAGCGACCATTCAAACGGTCACCGTGTCACCGACCGTTGGAGGCACTGTACTTAGAAAAAATGATCTAGACCACTCTCTAGAATCTGGTCTGGTCGTTGCATAGAGAAACCCATCCGAGGGACCAATGGTTTTATTTGGTTGGGCTTTATAGATACCTCTATGGCCGTATAAATTGAAGTCGGGAGAGACCAAGGAATTGTTATATGAGTTGAGATGCAATTTTTGTTGCTTTATCCACCAAGGTGCTTAGTAAAATATTTTGTGATTATCATAGGTGCTTCTGCGTAGTACTTAGGTTAGTTAGACAACCACTTTGCGCTTGTGGTTGGTGAGAAGGGTTTAAGTGTTTAGTGTGGTATGCAAACCTCCGCTCGGTGCTTGCATGCACCATTGTTGTACTTGGTGGGGTTTGTAGTCTTACAAGACGCACGAATTATGCTTGTGGTGTGGCCGTCATCGTGTACTAAAGGGAACAAGGCCCACACCGTTTTAGCTGGAAGCTTGATAGTAAGGACAACGGGGAGCGGTTCAATAGAGGCTTTCCTGAAGGCACACAAGAGACCCACTTGATCAACGAGGAAGGTTTGGGGCTATCCACGGAGTTACCCGACCATGAGCTTGGCCCTTGCAAGGGATGCTTTGCAAGGGGCTCCAACAAAGACTAGGGGAAACATTGAGCGCTTCACGATTCCATAGAGTTGGCAACGAGAGTTTGCATATCTCTGTCTTTCTCTTTACCTTCCGTATTTATACTGCGACCTAGGTTATGTGCTTTAGTTTCCTAACTTAGCTGATAGGCTAGGCTAGTTGATAGGATTGGCACCTAGGGTGCTTAATTCTTTTGTGGTAGAGATAGACACACACCTAGTAAAACCCTAGTTGCACATTTATATTTATTACATTCTTGCATAAGTTTTGACTTGGTGGATTTTGAGGCCATAGTCGAAGTAGAATTTTAAGTTGCCTAATTCACCCCCTCCTCTTAGGCTTCATGGTCTTTACAACCCCCTCCCCTTATTTTGTGAGCCTTACGCTATATAATTGGGCCTTGAGCATGATAGCGGGGGGCCCTAAAATATAATGTACCAACGGTAGCCCCACAACTATTTGGTTTTCATTGGAAGTACAATACCAAATAGGTGAATACAATAAAGCATAGTCCAATTACAATTTAGATTTGGCACATAATTTTTGTATAGTTAGCCTTCAACGCATCTTCGGCTAGTCTTTGGGAGCAACGCCCGAGCGGTCATCGTCCGCGCAGACCACCCACACTGGAAGCCTCGGATCCGATCCCGCACCGCCGGCCGCCGGGACTCCTCCACCTCTGTTCCCACCGCTTGCACCTCCACCAACCCCGCCCAACGCGCACCCCCGGATCCCGCAAAGGAGCTCCCAAGGCACGCGCATCCCCCGCCCGCGCCACCATCACAAGTCTCCTCGGCCTTGGGCGGCCACCGGCGACAAAGGGAAGGATCCCGTCGCCATCGCTGTGTGCCCGGCCCGAGGCACGGCCGACGCCGATCTTTGGCGGTCGAGGCATCCTCGCCGATCCTCATGCATATCGATGAGGAAACGCTATCGCCCACTAGATCACCGCGCCGACACTCCATCGAAGGATCCCGCCACCACCATCCTTGCGAGCCATATGACCTGCTGAAAGGTCCCTTGTGGTTTTTGGTAATTGAGTGTCAACATTAGGTGAACTAATATGTGTGATTGAGATTATACACGGGGAGATTAGTTCACACATGATGATGCAATGAAGGAGCTTATTGCATATGAGACATGACATGGAGTCATGTGACCAAGGTGGTGAAGATCAAGACGAGGCTTGGCTTGAAGGACCCGGTTGCAAGTGTGAAGGGCAAGTCATCGGACTTGGCGCCGATGGACCGACGCAATAGCGGTGAAGAGCAAGTGAGGTCAAGATCGATGGACCAAGAAGGTCATGTGATGATATGGAGTGGATCATATCATTCTTGATCGTGTTGGTGCATGCGTTGCATCGGCACTTGGAGATGGAGCGGAATGGAAATGCGCAAGGCAAAGGTATAACCTATAGGGCATTTCATTTCGCCGGTCATTGGAGCTTAGAGAAGTTTATGACCGGGTTTAGGATAGATGGCCGTACTATCAAGAGGGGCAAACTTGTTTGCATATCGGTCATCTAGTGCCATTTGTGCGATCTAACTTTGCGGCGTGTTAGGATCGAGTGGCGTGACAAGAGCTAACCCGGCCTTTGAAATGATTGTGAAAATGCTAACACACTTGCACATGGTGATGTACACTTGGTGGTGTTGGCACATTTGTAAAGGCGGCGGTGATTGCGGGGGTTGAGTTGGGTTTGGGAACCGCTCATCCTCCCGCCCGAGCTTGCGAGGCGGGATTCGGCGCTTCGTGAAAATGAGATGCATATTTTCTATTGCGCCCGGATGCAAGTTGGTGGTGAAAAACATGCTATTCCCGTGCTCAAGTTTGGTATACTTGATGGGTAGCATGTCGAAGAGAAGGCGTCGATGTTTCGGTGGAGTTTTTATTTGGAAAACGTCGGCCGGACGCTTCGGCCGGGCCTTCGGTGCAGCGGCCGGACGCGACCGGCCGGGCGCTCCGGTCGGTCGCGTCTCGCGAAGAGCCCCCGCGAGGCGGTTTTGACCGGACGCGAGGGGCCGCGTTGCGGCCGGACGCATCGGTGCCGACCGGAAGCATGCCGGACCTTCAAAGCCGTTGGTCGTGGGCGTTGCTTGTCGTTTGATCGGACGCGGCCGCCGGACGCTGGACCGGACCCGCCGTGCGTCCGGGCCGGCCAGCGCCCGGCCAACGCGCTTCGCTGCTCGAACCCCAACGGCTAGTTTTGGCTTGGGGGCTATAAATAGAGGGTGTGGCCGGCCTTGGGTGGTGCTTAGCACCTTAGGGACTTTGTGTCCATGCTTGAGAGTGCTCAAGAGCCCTCCCACTCACATATGCTTGATATCGTTCATCCGATTGAGTGAGAGATCGATTCCTAGTGCGTTGCGTTGAGAGATCGCATCGTGTGGCACTAGGTGTTCGTGTTGCAAGCCGGTATGCTTGTTTCTCTTGGAGGTTGCCACCTCCTAGACGGCTTGGTGGCAAGAGGCTTCGTGGAAGCACGCAAGGAAGCTTGTGCGATTGCTCGAAGAAGAGATTGTGAGAGGTTCGTGCTCACCTCGCGGGGATCGTGAAGAGCAACTCTAGTGGAGCGTGTCATTGAGCTACCACACTTGTGTGTGGGTTCACACGGTACCCTATTGAGGGATTGGCTAGAGAACTCACATTGGTGAGTGTCTCGATCGAGCTCCCATTTGTGGGATTTGGCAGCGGCCATTAAGCTTGAGAATCATCACCGGGTGATTCGCCAAACCGTGGAACCACTAAAGTGTTGGTCGACACAACGAGGAGTAGGGGAAGTTGGCAAGCTTCCCGAGACCTCGGTAAAAAATCACCGGTGTCATCTTGTGTCCACACTTCGCGGTGGTTTGCAATCTCTTCGTCTCAAGCTTTGTTCTTACATTCATATATACTTATACTTGTGCTTGAGTAGAGTAGTTGTAACTATCTAGCTTGTGTAGCTTGTTTAGTTACTTTGCTTAGCTTGTGTAGCTAGGTAATTTGAGCCTTTGGGTTAGGCGTGTGTTGCCTTGTCCATTGTGCATCTAGTGAGCTTAGGGGCTTTGTGCTTGTGCTTACTAGAATTGTGTAGGAGCTCACTCTTGCTTAAAGTACTAGTGCTTAGGTTTGTGTGACCTTGCATTAGAATTGACTAGGAGCTCAATCTAGGCTTGTCACCTCACTCTTTTTGTGTAGGATCTTTTGTGAGGTGATTTAGAGTCTTAGTTAGAGGGGTGAAGTCTTGGCTAGACCGATAAGTTTAATTCCGCATTTGTTTCGGTTAGCCGGTGCGATTAGTTTTTAAAAGGGACTATTCACCCCCCCTCTAGTCCCCATCTCGACCCTTCACCTGCTCCGGCTGCGGCGAGGTGCAAAAGGGAGGGAGGTGAAGAGAGGTGGCGGCGCTAGGGTTTGTCACCCGGGAGTCACCCGCGTGAGGGAGTGACTCGCGAGCGGACGTACCGCCCGATCGGAGAGGTCGCAGATTGGCTTCTTAGTGTATAAGTTTTGACTTGGTGGATTTTGAGGCCATAGTCAGAAGTAGAATTTTAAGTTGCCTAATTCACCCCCTCCTCTTAGGCTTCATGGTCTTTACAACCCCCTCCCCTTATTTTGTGAGCCTTACGCTATATAATTGGGCCTTGAGCATGATAGCGGGGGGCCCTAAAATATAATGTACCAACGGTAGCCCCACAACTATTTGGTTTTCATTGGAAGTACAATATCAAATAGGTGAATACAATAAAGCATAGTCCAATTACAATTTAGATTTGGCACATAATTTTTGTATAGTTAGCCTTCAACGTATCTTCGGCTAGTCTTTGGGAGCAACGCCGAACGGTCATCGTCCGCGCAGCCACCCACACCTGGAAGCCTCAGATCCGACCCTGCACCGCCGGTCGTCGGGACTCCTCCACCTCTGTTCCCACTGCTTGCACCTCCACCAACCAGCCAACTGTGCACCCCCGGATCCCGCAAAGGAGCTCCCAAGGCACGCGCATCCCCGCCGCGCCACCATCACAAGTCTCCTCAGCCTTGGGCCAGCACCGGCGACAAAGGGAAGGATCCCGTCGCCATCGCCTGTGCCAGCCCGAGGCCTGGCCGACGCCGATGCTGGCAGGTCGAGGCATCCTCGCCGATCCTCATGCATATCGATGAGGAAACGCTATCGGCCCACTAGATCACCGCGCCGACACTCCATCGAAGGATCCCGCCACCACCATCCTTGCGAGCCATATGACTTGCTCGGCGGCGGCGAGGTGCAAAAGGGAGGGAGGTGAAGAGAGGTGGCGGCGCTAGGGTTTGTCGCCCGGGAGTCACCCGCGTGAGGGAGTGACTCGCGAGCGGACGTACCGCCCGATCGGAGAGGTCGCAGATTGGCTTCTTAGTGTATATGTATTTAGTCATAAATATGAAGAATATTTTATTTAATTCATTCAAACTTATAAGAATTTTGACTCAATCCAAAACCATAATTTGTCATCAGTGACTTCATCACTCTCACTCTGCTGCATCATCTTTTGACAGTCACCGCACCAACCAGATAGCTAGTCGCCGTGACCGGCCGGCCACCATGTATTTGTCATCAGTGACTTCATCACTCTCAAAGTCCACCGCACGAGTCGATCCACTATGCCTACTCGTATACTCTCGACTACCACGTTCATGACTGATGTGATGCGACGAATTTTTCAGCAGGGTAAGGACTTATTTAAACTATCAAATCCAACGCGACCGATTGATGGTCGGCTTATAATAAGCAAATTAACACTGACTCTTCTCTGCCAGCTACACTATAAATCCGCGGTTTGCGAGGCCGGGGTCACCTGACTGTGAGCTGCCAGCTACAAATGCCCCCCTGCAACTACAAGCGAACGAGCAACTACAAGCGAACGAGCTAGAGGAGATGGCGGTGGCGGCCAGCAGCGAAACCAGCAACACGATGCTCAAGAGCGAGGAGCTGTACAAGGTAATTAACATAATGTTCTCTTCTAATGATGTTGTGGATCACATTATTACCTTGCTAATCACTATGCACTGCACGCGCATGCAGTACGTCATCGACACGTCGGTGCTGCCGCGCGAGCCAGACTGCATGCGTGACCTGCGCCTCGTCACCGACAAGCACGAGCGGTTTTTCATGCTGTCGTCGCCGGACGAGGCACGGCTGCTGCAGATGCTCATCAACCTCACCGGCGCGCGCAACACCATTGAAGTCGGCGTGTACACGGGCTACCCCCTGCTGGCCACGGCGCTGGCGCTGCCCGACGACGGCAAGGTCATCGCCGTCGACGTGAGCCGCGAGTACTACGACATCGGCCGCCCTTTCATCGACCGCGCCGGCGTCGCGGGCAAGGTCGACTTCCGCGAGGGCCCCGCGCTGGAGCACCTGGACGCGATGCTCGCCGACGGGGAACCACGGCGCGTTCGACTTCGCCTTCGTCGACGCCGACAAGCCTAACTACGTGCGGTACCACGAGCAGCTGCTCCGCCTGGTGCGTGTCGGCGGCGTCATCGTGTACGACGACACGCTGTGGGCGGGCATGGTGGCGCTGCCGCCCGACGCGCCCCTGTCGGACCACGACCGCCGGACCTCGGCTGTTATGCGAGACCTCAACGTCATGCTCGCCGCTGACGAGCGCGTGGATGTGTGCCAGCTCACCATCGGCGACGGCGTCACCATCTGCCGCCGCCTCGTGTGATCACCGGCCGGTCCAGCCATCACGCGGCGTAGTTCCTGTTCAACGCACTCTTTGCATGTTATCCACTACTCTGTATCACGTACTCAGTTGGAATAACTGTGGCACCTTGATGATGGCCATGAATGTATACGTATACGTATATAGATAATATATATATGACTTGCATGCTACTACTAGACCTTTATATAAAAAAAGAACAGACAATGAGGACTTCTATATGGAGCATATATAAGTCAAAATAATATACTAACTCCCTTAATAATTATACTTAGTTTCAGCTTAAGCACGCTTTCAGAAACAGCGACACAGGCAGTGGTGAAAACTATATTTCTCGCAGGCAAAATTTTACTCATCTAATATCCAAACACAAACTAAAGAATTAATCCATCTTAATAACATGCAAAAAAATGCCAAGTTGCAACCAGAAACAACCCTTTCACGTCCAACCTAAATATACTAACTACCACTGGCATCAACTCTTGAACCGAACGCTGCGGCTGGCATTCGAGTTGATGCCAGACATTTCACCTCCATATGGACCAGACGGCTTCTTGATATCACGCACTTGGCTTTTCCACTTGATCTTCTTTTTTTGTATGCTTATCCTGAAAAGAGTAGTAGTAAAATAATAAGCTATCGTGTTATCGTCCTACCAGTTTAGATGACTCACAAGTCATACTTACCCTGTAGTTCTTTCGCGGATTCTTCTTTTTCTTATTCCTGGAACGTGTTAGCCCTCTGTTCTTCAAGATCTGCAAGGATTTGGATTTACTTAGAAGCACGTAACAGGATATCAGCCTATATAATATGTTACATGATGCAGCAGGTGAAGATTGACCTGATATGAAATCGTCCTCTTGCCATTGCCTTCAGTTTCCTCCTCCACAGGTTCAATGCCCGGAGTTCTGTCATACAGGAAAAAGTAAGCAGCAGTATAGCATTCACCAGAAGCACATTATTTACTACGTTAGTATACCAGTGAAACTTACCTCGAGTAGAGAGCATTCTTGATTGATAGTTTTTCAGTCCTCTGTCTTTTAACATTCTCATAGAAGCCATCTTCAGAAACATCACCACCTTCTGACAGCTCATGGTCATCTTCAGAAGCGTCACCATCTGGCAACTCATGATCTTCCACTGAGTTAGCTCCTACTCTTGATAGTACGCTTGGCTCGTGTTTCCTCCGTCTTTCTCCAATATTATCCCTCTTCGGAAGGTCATCATCACCAGAAACAAACTTGAAAACACGAAACAGGGGTTAGACACAATCAGACAACCAAAGCTTGTAACTCGAATAAAGCTTAAGACACAGCTTATACTGAGCATATATGCAGCTCATTCAAATTCCTTTTCCTTCTTTTCAAAACATACATATCATACTAAGGGCATGTTTCCAGAGGGGAGGGGGCCAGAACCTATCTGCATCCCAAAAGTAAACCATCACATGAAAACACATCCTTTTTCTTATACTTCTTTTTAGGTGAAAAGTGATATGCTTAAAACTGAAATAAACTTACAAGAACCAAAATCAGAATGTAAAATTCACCATCATTTTCAAACTCACTAGACAAATTACTTTGGAACAACAAATATCCTGGATACTATAATGTTCAAGATATCCAAATGAAAGTATTTCCAACCTACTACGATGACTAAGACCATTGATGCAGGAGGAATTGACATATTATCCCATTACAGAAACCTAGGACTACAGGAAACAATTAGGTATAAACTAGTACAACAAAAACAAACAGCCTGTAACTGAACAGTTACCATGCTTTTATTTGATTTAGCAGCAGCTGCAACAAGCTTGCTAGTTTTCATCATTTGATTATTCTTCAGCATTTCATCATCAAAGTCATCCAATGTCTGCAGGCCTCTTCTACACATCAAAGACAAATATTACTAAAACCACAAAGAAACAAAAACAACAAAACTACAGAAGAATGCATAACTAATAACTCACTTATTACTAGTTGTCCTGTTTTTTGACAACTTCTCTGGCTTCAACTTTTTCAAATTATAGAGACCTTTTTTTTTTCTTTAATCTTTCCTCAAGGTTCGCTCTTACCTTCAACATTTCCAGGCTATGCAAGCCCATATGTTCATCCTGTCATTTGTTGTTTTCAGATTTCAGGCAAATACACCCTTACTTAACAGGAAAACAATGAACACTACATATTCATATCAGATTAACCTTATTCTTCAGTTCGTTGACTTCATGGTAATCTTTATTAGAAAGCTCACTCTTTCTTGATTCAGAGACTTCAGCACCCTAAATTATCAATGATTTGTTATTTGGAGCGCCTAGGTGATAACGTAATAGACACAACAGAGCAGAAACAGTACTTGGATCACTTTATCCAGTGCTAGTACATTGCTATATTTGTCCTCCTGTTTGTCCAATCTGACAATCTTATCTGTTTGGATGGTGCTGCTATGCATACTATGGTCATCAGTGCTCCCTTTTTGCCTCGCTGGATTCATGGTGACTTGCTTTATCTGCAATAGAAGACATTGAATCTTTCACATATATCACAGTCAAAGAACTTTCCAAACAACTCAGAAAGAGAAATTATCTAACAAGCCCTAAAATAATGATATTCAATAACAGAACAAATTCTTCCATGCTACAGATTCTACTAAACTTATTTTTGGTCTACTATACAACTGATTAGAATACCAACCCAATAACCATCAACACAAAGATAAGGGGAAATGTCATCTGGCAGATAAAGGGCAGCATGGCATGCCTTCTGAATTCAGTACATATAGGAATAATAAGGTTTACTAAAAACAAACCTTCTCTACTATATTCTTGGTCTCTATCAAACGAGAAATTACAGGATGATCCTGTACGGACAACCCCTCAGATTTCATTAGGAGATAGAAGGTAATAGCTTGACAATGAGCAAGCAAACAAGCTTTTCTTCACTTCAAAGGCTGCATTTTATCTTTGCCTAGACAAGGCGTGACCTGCAAAAATATTTATCACATCAATTAACAAAAGAGCAAGATAGGGAGACTAAACAGGCTATAGGCACTAAGATCACGAACCACAAAAATTCCACTAAATTTAGCAGTGAATCAAGCCAATTCAACTAATGTGATATAACATAAGTCACAAAATTCCACAAATCACCAACATGAACCAGGAACAAATGGTAATGACCGAACCAAACCATACTCAGCTAAAGTGTGTGTGTGTGTGTCAGTCACTAAGCAAGAAAAGAATCATAATGGAATGCAAATAGTGCCAAAAGATGGTGTAGTAGATGAAAAGTAAATCTAAGTATGAGTACTAGTTTCACACTTTAGGCTATTCGCTACACTCTTGACCTATGTAGAGACAAGATATGGTCCTGTTTGAACCACCATATTTGAACTTTTGTTCAACAGTGCATAACATCTAAGCTTCATGAATAGTATGCAATAAAGGGTTACTCTGAAGACAAACAAGCAAATACTGGTAAGCTAACAAATACTGATGTTTCAAGTTTTAAAGTTCTTGCACACATGCAAGTTAAAGTCTTCAGGCTACACAATTATTCAGCGAATACTGTTAAAATAAGAAACAAGAACATTGTTTCAATTGTGAGCGCAGCAGTAATTTACCTCACTGGTAAGCTGTCCTATGGCCCTAAGTTCTTCATGGGCATCCTTCAACTCAGACAACAAGCTCACGAGTTCAGGGGCAGAACTGATGAGTTCAGAAGCAGAAGTGCACAAAATTAATATACAGATGCCAAGAGTACACAATTTAGATGCTATAAGCATTACAAATCTCAAAATTTCATTAATGGACATGCCTATTTAAGGTTGACTCTAGTGGAACTAACCATTACAATGATCATTTTCAAAGGTAAAAAAAGATTCTACATGCACTGGCGGACGGTAGATACATTATGTCATGAGGATAGACTTTGTGAAGGAACTAGACATATAGTACAGAAGTCAAATAACAGACCTGTATACCACATCCATTTTGTCATCGCCTGATAAGACAGCAAAGTCTTCTTTGATTTTGGTTTCATGGTTGGATTCCTGCTAGTCAATCAATGGGTAAATAATTGCAGAAGGGTATTATCCGATGCATGCATCAACAAACATATATATTCAGATAAAGTATTAGCCAAATGAGCAGGTAGAAGACAATGAAATTATAATCCTGAGATAGTGAATAAAAATAAGAACAACGTCTACTCGCTCCATCCCTTTTTAACTGTCATTCTCACTACCCGAAAAACTTCAAAAAAGACAATCACCTTTGTGCCATTATTCTCTTCATCACTTTCACCATCTTCTAATCCAAAATCTTTCATAGACAGCTTTTTTTTTCATTGTTTTTTTTGGATCCTTTGTGCCTCCTCGTAATCCACCTCATCATCATCAGACTGTTCACCAGGAGCATAGTATGAATTTTACCTCTGCCCCAAACATTTTCTTTTCGTTTCATCCTCCTGCTCATCCATGCTATCATCACCTCCAGCAATTTGTTTGACAGCCCTCTGTGCTCTTTTTACTGTTCAAACACACTAAGTTATGTATATGCAAACATCACATATCAGAAGAAACAGGAACAGCTAAATAGGAGGTTCAGGGAATTTCTTATATTTATTTCATTAACGGTAATGCAAATCGTAACAACTGAGCCAAAACTTGAATTGAAGCACTACATAAATTCTGAAAGTAAGAAATCAGCACTAGCATTTTATGTACCAATGGATTTATTCAACATTGAAGATAAAAAGCCAGTATTTTTTTCTCACTCATACGGTCATACCCTTTACAGTTGCATCAGCATCATATATATGTATATAATTTCTGCAATTTTACTTAAAAGTAGCATCACATTTGTTGGCGGCTAAGTACATATTTGTAATAGTTCACCTATATCAATACATGGGCCTAATTATTTAAGCCACAGAAACAAAGAAATACACTAACAGGATAGTAATATGACCATAGATATTGTGTAAGAGCTATTCACAAACTTACATTTTGAAATATACCCTTTGTCCCATTCTTCATAATCAGCTTCAGCCATGTCACCAGACTCTTCTCCTTTGCTGTCATCACTTTTCGCTATCAGAAACACCCTAAATAAAGAAGATCATGGAACAAGTCAAACAGAGAAGATAATAATAACATCAACTAGTACATAAGTACAGATTTTTACCAAGGTTCCAAAAGGTGCTAGGCAGTGGCCAGCTGCCTAGTACCTAGAGCACCTAAGTGTAGATTAAATGTGACTAAGTGTTTCTGTTTTTTTTTTTACAATTTATTAGATTATTTGCCGCTGGGAGCAAGATTACTAGATTAGGAGGCACCAGCACAGATGAAGAAAAACAGAGTATTAACAGAGATAACTTCAGGGCAAACAAGGTACAAGGCAGCACAAACAAGGCACACTTACCAGGCTATTAGCATTTGAGAACAAAGTATCAGAAGAAAATTATGACAACAGGGAAGTAATGAGTTTTGCAAACAGAAATAGCTCGAACGCTGCTCATGCACGACACAAACACACTGCAAAGACGTGCTCCATCCACCAGTTTCCACACGAGGAAGCACATGAACTGCAATCACTGACTCCCCAAGGCTCAACAGCCCCACCACGCTTAGCTGACTAACATGCGCACCCATATATGGTCGATGGGAAGCTGGGAGCTAACAGGATGAGGGAGAAGGGAACTGGGACGAGGCTACGTTAGCGGCAACACGAAGTGGTGAGGTCTCGCAGCTTGGCAGCTGGCAGCGATGCGAGGAGAAATGTCACTTTGCTTCTCTTGTAGCCTCTAGGTATTTATCTGCCTATCCCGCAGCGCACCCCCTGTTCCACAGTCGACATTCCTGCCCTCTCTGTTGGGTCGTGCTCGCTCCGTTTTTTTTTTCCTGTTTGCCCGATCGCACTAGTGCAAGATCGCCTCGCCACCGCTTTTTCCTGTGTCTGCGCTTGCGTCCAGAGCTTTTATCCACAGTGCCTAATCGACCCAGCAGGGCTCCAATTACCAGCTAATCGTGTCTAGGTGCACGTTTAATTCCTTTTTGGAACACTGATTTTTAACATGTCAAGTTCATTTAAATTACATAGGAACACAGGATGCCAGCAGTACAGCACAATGTAAAGCCGGTAATGTGTTCTACACCCTCCGTCCACAAATGAGTGCACTTCTTTGACTTTCATCATTCTTATTTGACCATTCGTCTTATTTAAAAAGTTTTAATAAATATTAGTCATTTTATTATGACTTAGTTTATCATTAGAGATATTTTTATGTTATGACAAAAAGGTTATATTTATTAATTTTTTTTAAAATAAAACGAATGGTCAAACAAGTTTGATAAAAAGTCAAATAAGTGCACTTATTTGTGGATGGAGGGAATAGTTGTATTATCATATCACATTCCATTCAAACATCAATACTATTTAATCATCGAAAACCCTTGAAAGTTACCACCTATATAATTTCTAGCTTTCTACATACAATGTGAACTTTTGGAGAACTCAGTCAGTAATAAGGGGTTAAATTACCTCGAGGTCAAACACAGGCTGCTCCACATCATCATCCTCTGACTCCCTTACTGAAAACAAAAAAAAAATGCAGCAAAAAGAAAGAGAATCAGAACGTTTTAGTAAGTTGATGGACAAAGCAAATCAAAATCTCCATTCCCCAATAGGACCAAAATTAGAGCACTAACCATCATCAGTGTCGAAGGGGATCATGTCCGGCTGCTTGTGGACTGCAAACCAGAAATCAGAGGAAAAAACAACATCAAAGCACGCATCAGCCAACAGGAACAACCAAATGCATACTCTTCAGAAACGGGGCTCAGAGCTCTCCATCTTACAGGCATCGATTTCATCGTTGTCAGAATCAGACATTGCTGCTAGCTCATCAGTCCGCTTGGACTTTGGAAGGCCCGTGCTGGCGCGCCCTGGAGTCTTTCTCTGCCTCTTCCCCATGCTAGGCTATTTCCTAATAGAAAAACGAAAAACAGGTTCAATGCAAATGTCCAAAATATAGTTCATAGCGGAATATCGCTGATTACTGATACAAATTGTTCAACTCTAAGATATACATGAAACAAACTAATTAGCGAAATTACAAAATAACTACACTTCGCTTTGACTTTACAAATTAGCTGATTTGTCCTACATCTTTGCAAACCAAACGATTCGAAGGGAAATATATATACACACTGTTAACTAGAATCCAGTAGCAATAGCAAATAGAAACAATGCTATATATAAATCAGAAACCACAACTCACAAATTCACATTCCTGAATCAGTGAATCCTCACCTAGTCACCTATGCTGTGGTGGCTGCAGTCCTCTGCCCCTGCCCGCAGGCCGCCGATGTCCTGGTTGCTGGCTGCTGCCGCCCTCGGCCACTCCGACCTCCCCGGTCTGGCAACCTGACCTCCGCCGCCGGCGACTGCCCTCCCCTCAGGCCTCAGCCCCAGGCGGACAACCACCTGCGCCTAGGAGCCCGGCTAGTACTCTCGAGCCGCTCAAGACCCCCGCCGCCGGTCGTATGCCCCACCGGTCGCCTCGCCGCCACCGGGTAGCAGGGTTTAGGGACTTGGGGTTGGGGCCGTGCGGTGCTGCTGCGCTTGCCAACGTGACTCGTGAAAGGAAAAAGTGTGCGCGGGCCGCGGGCTGTGGAGTGTGGACTTAGTGGGCTTTGTTGGACGGCCTGTTAAAAGAGGACGGGTTTGTTGTTGCTGTGGGCTGAGTTTCCCTCGAGCTGCGGATCTGGAATCTGAGAATCTGCCCTGGGGAAGTTGTGGGACCGACGAGCAGGAGAGGCAGCAGAGGAGGCGGCAGAAGGCGGCGGCGTCGCGGGCAAAGGAGACGACACGGAACGAGGTCGTCTGCAGTTGGGCACAGCGACTTGTCTCTACAGTTTTCCATCTCAGTCGTTGATATTGGATCAAGGGTAAGCTCTAGAGAAACTAAACTACCAGGCCTCGAGCCGGCCCATGAGAGCCCATCCGGCCATCTTGCACGACTCAAGTCTCCAAACTCCTCTGTCTCGACTCTCGAACGTCACCGGAGCGCCGCGCTGCTTCCGTCCTCTCCCAAAACAAAGTGGAACCCATAATTTAACAGTGTCAAATCCACCGTCATTCCATTCCAATCCTATTCATAAACAAATTGGAGCTACCATGTGTTCATGTAAAAAGAGGTAAAGGCTAGGGCACTTGATTTTCTTCATGTAGATTTTGCTCGTATGATAATCTAATATCGATGCTCACAACTTAGCCAAAAGCATGTTTCCTTTCGGAGACAGGGGACATGTGGTTCTGTTAGAACCGAATGTTTGCGTTTGTAGCAAATATGATCAACTCCATGAATAATGAGAGTGAGGTTCCCTACAAAAAAATAAATAAATTGGATTAACACGAACTAAGCATAGGTTTGTTAGTTAGATTCTTTGTGGTGGAACATACTCACTCGGCTTTAAGTGCTTAACTTGGCACGAGTGCTTCACATTTTACTAGATTTGTTACGAGACTTGTCATCCTAGGAATTAGAAACGTATCGTCTCACTCAACCTTGACTCTTAATCAGACACTAGCTAAGTGAGCCAGGTCGCTAAAAAAATTTATTTGTTCGAGGCTCAACTTTGAATTGATTAAAGAACCGATTTGAAATAAAAAAATCAATAAAAATCAAAATTCTATACTCCCTTCGTCCTAAAATACTTATAACACTAACCCGTGTAAACCTACTCGATAAGATATACAAATATTAATATAATTTCTATAAATCTAGACAAATTTGATATCGGTTGCCTCATCAAAATACAATATGTGCACTTATCGTAGAACAAAGGAATGTTTTAGAAAGATGAGTTCAATCAAAATACGTAGTTTTGAAACCAGCCACCAAATAGCTCGACGATCTTTTCGTCTATAGATAACACACAAGTGTTATGTAATATATCATCATCATCTCATTTGTGATTCTGTTTAGCACCAACACAATTGAGTTGGACCCTTCTCTCAAATTCTGTGGGAACTTCATGGAAACTCACAAAACCTCGTTCCTCGTTGTCTCGTGGATTTCCCTCAACTAACCGCGAAACTTAAATAAACGACGGGAAATAAAAAAAACGTTTCCACAACGACCCATAGGTCTGCGGGCCAAATCTGTCACGTCTCTGGCGCGGTTCCCTGGTGTGGGCTATCGGGTCAGACAGGGTCACACCCGCAAAGCCACCGGCGCACGGCAACTCCGAGTCCTCCACGGCTCACCTCACCATCCATCCCCTCTCTTCCCCACGTCGCCGGCGACCGAATCGGCGGCCGTAGCCTCGCGCCTCGGCCGTCCATCCGGAGGAAGACATGGCGATGCGGCACCTCGTCACGGGCCAGAACAACTGCGCCCCGGACGGCGCCTCGTCGTCCAACCCCCTCAACGCCCTCGCCAACGCCTTCCTCGGCCAGTCCTCCAAAGCGCAGGTGAGCCTCCGTAGCCGCCCTAGCGCCGCCAGCACAGTCTCGAGCCCTCTCTATTGCGCTGATTGTTACGGAAGCGGAACCGATCCTGTTGTTCCAAAGCTGCTGGTCGTGGGGTAACTGTAGATGCCTAGTAGAGTATATCACCACCAACCAGTCTACTAGATGCGCCCAAGAGAATTACTCATCTCTGTACTGCCCTGTCATTTGGTTCTGACTGTGGTGTGTCCGTTGTACAGTCTCAGTGACTGTTCCTGATACTTGAGTGGCTTCCAAGTTCCAAGCTGAATTCCAGTTAGTTCATCTATCAAATACGAGCTAGTTCCCTCCCGTGACATTATCTGCCATGGAAGAGTAGTAGTGAGTTTTTTGGCAGCATGTTTAGCTTCCGATTCAAGTACTCAGTAACTAGCGATCCTAAGTAAGAATTTCTGGTTCACCTACTAATCCTACCATATGTTTCAGTCATACCTGAGTAGGAGGAGTGAATCTATATATTTCTGCACTGGCGATATGATATCCAAATGCTTTTATATGCTCGTTGCAGTAAACATGAACAAAGAGATCTTTCTGTAACAACACATTTTTCTTTGTGCAGTCAATAAAGGAACTTCCTGGTTCTGTTAGTGTTCCATCTACATCTGACTTTAGCGCGCCTGCTCCCTTGTCAAACATCCCTGGTGCAGAAAATGAGTTCAAACAAGACCAGCTACCTCTTGCACGGGTAAGGGTTTTTCTCAACATTCCTTTTTGTTCCTTTCAGGAGCTCCTAAGCCATAACTGTAAGTCTGTAACTGAGCACCTGCAGGGCCGACTTTATTCGTGGTGGTCCTGCTAATGATTGGATCGAATCTTTTCGGCCTCCGGGGTTCCTGAACTTGGAGGAGCAGAAGCACAATTTCAAGAGTTTGAGCAAATTTATAACAATACAGGGACAACCTTTCGACCGCCATTGGATGGTAAATAGCTAGATTGTTGCCTTTCCTTTGACAAGATGTTTGCCTGTGTACCACATGGCACATATGTAAATTTAACATTATGATAAATCCATGAGGTCGTTGCGCCACACCAACTTTTTTTCTTGGCAATATTCCTAACTTGTTGAATAAATGATGTACAACTTAATAGTTATTATTGTGTGGCCCGTGTTGGGTTTCATTTCACCTGTGGTATACTTGATACTTCCTATTCCATCTTGCTTGGGACAAATGATTTGCTTAAGTTGATAGTAGACACTAGTTCCTATAAATACAGTGCTCACATACTCCAGAATATTCGAATGCATTGGAGGGTTTTTCTTATGCCAAATTATGTTGGATTACGAGGATTGAAGTTTAATATGTTGAGAACAAGCCTTACTGCTTTGATAAATAGATGCATTTTTCTGCTACCTTACTATACGCAAATGGATTTTTCCTAGTTTAACCATTTACAATGATGCTAAAATACAAAAACATATAGTGACTGTCAACATAATTAATTTCAGGTCCACCACAAAGAGTGTTGTCTGGTGTCTTGCATTCCTTTTTCAATAGTGGCCCAGCTGGTGTGCCATTTCAACCTCTTCCAGTACCAGCTGCTCTTGGTTTATCTGAAAGTGACAAACAGTGCATACGTGATCGTAGCTGCATAATGGCACGGCATATTTTTGCTGACCAACCGGAAGAATATATACAGGCTCAGGTAACTTATAATTTCGACCCCATTGTTAATCTCAAGACTCAAAATTACCTAGGACCGTTTGAGGTTTGCTCAAACTGTTTCTGTATTCCATTCACGCATTTAACTAGAATCGTATGTCACTCTCAAGCTCAAAATTACATGGGTCTTTCAATTTTGCATTCCAAGTTTTGTATTTCACTTATTGATGATCTCACTCTCTTTTATGTTTGGCAGGTCAACACTTTGTTGCATTCGCTTGATATTGACAACCGTATGAGAGGACCTATGCATGGACAATACCCAGAACTACAGGAGTACTGGAACCAGTCCCAAAGTTCTATGGGTCCTGCCCCGATGCATAATGCTGCTGATAAATGGATTACTGAGTTTGACAAGCAAAACAATAATCCCGAAAATTGGGCAAACTCTTTCGAACAACAATATGGCCCCAATGGGTGGGCTTCTGAGTTTGAACAGGTCAGAGCCTTCAGGATTCTTGCTTGGCATTCCCGAAACCTAAAGTATCAATTCTGAAAGATGCTCTTTTGTCCTCTATATATTAACAAGTTCACTAGACAAGGCTATCAACGCAAGAAAAAAGAAACACTCTTAGAAATATTTAGGATCGTAGGACATGGAATGGCTATGGATTTTCCTTCTCAGTATTATTTACTCCTGATCCAGTTCCATATACAGTCTGGATTCTTGAACTGAGTTGCCCCTTCGATTATCCTGGTGCCTCACAAAGTTCATTTTAGTATTTGTGTATCAAATTCTCATGAATTCTTTATATTGTGGCAGCATCAGTCTCAGATGGCCATGGGCCAGATGGGAGGAGTGAACATGGCCAACCTGGCTGCTATGGAGCAATCCCGAATGCTTGCACAAACTTTAGCAAGTAATAATGATCCCAAATTTCAGGTGTGTGATGACCTGATTTGATAAATATTAGGGATACAAGTTTACTTATTACCACTAGTTTTCCAAAATGCGACAAGAATATAAAGCTCCATTTTATATGTGCACTATGATTTGCTACATAATTTGTGTCTACTTTTTTCAACTTGAGTTAAACTTTGATTGAATCATAACTTGTCGCATTTTACTATGTTTGTTATGATTAGTCTCTGCCAATGTTTTCCAGTCGTCTGGTCGAACCTAGTCGCCTTGGGACCGATTAGGCCGATTAATCGTGACTAATCGACAAGTCGACACTACCGAAACTAGTCGCCATGGGACCGACTAGGACAATTAATCGCGATTAATCGTGATTAATCGGACGACTTTAAAACACTGGTCTCTGCACACACTTGATTGGATGGATGTGTGGGTTAATAATTAAAATCCATGGCAATGTGCACATCTTGATATTATCATTTTGCTACATCTGAATGCAGTTCATTTATATCATTGGATATTCAAGCTGAGTGTTTTTCCTATCGTATCCGGTGAAATTTTGTGATAGAGGTTTTTATTGCATTTTATTCTTATAGATAACTTGTTAACTTCAATGGATGGCACATATTCACCAGTTTCGTAACTTTTTGCAAATTCCATTGGATTGCGCTTTGTGGAGGGATGGTTTTTTTTGTTTCTTTAAAGTTAACATCCCTTAATTATCAAAATATGGTATCGCTTTCTGGAGTGACACAGGGTAACTCATTAGATATACTGAGGGCATGGCGTGCATTACTTCTTTGATTGTTCACATTGTATACAGCGCTATGGTTAGTGTATTGTGTCATATCTGAACCATTATTGTTCAGTAAGTACTAAAGTGTTTATTAAGACTCAAACGTCAACCAGCCTTATTTTAACCATAGGTCATCTGGATCATCCTGTTTAAGGACCTGACATTACCATTTTTTTTTTTCTTTTTGGGAAGAATTCTAAGTTCTTCCAGTTTGTTTCAAAGATGAGCCGGGGTGAACTTATTATAGAAGATAATCAAGTAAAAGAAGGTTCAGCGTCCCAATCCAGTGGCTGGGCTGATGAATTTCAAACACAGTACAATGCTAATGCAAACTCATGGGCGGATCAGTTTGCGCATGAAGAGGTAATACTAGACGGTTGGATGTGTGCATGGCATGCTTAAATGCTTAATGGGGATCAGTTTTCTCTGATCACCAGAAATGAAAATTCATACATCGTTGGTACTTCATGGCATTTTATGGCATGCAACATTTTAGCTTTTGTACCTAGGAACGTGCTAGAAACTAGAAAATGTCAGGATGATTTCATTCCATCTGGGCTAGCAGGACTGCTGAAGCTTCTGATTAGATATCCCCAGTCCATGGTGGCTGGATATCATTCTCTCTAGGACACTATGATCAAATGAGCATCCTTTATACAAATCGTCTAGCGTTCTGGCATACTTGGTGTTGGTGTTGGCAGCCTCATGCTTTTTGCTCTGTTCACATAAATCAGCCTTGCTCTGATGATATTTCCCACTATTGTTTATTCTCCAGCTTTCACAAGGAGCAGATAAGTGGGTTAGCGAGTTCTCTAGTCAACATAATCAAGGCGGGCTAAATGAGAACTGGGTTGATGAGTTCTCGAAATTAAATGTCACCGATGAATGGGCGGAGGAATTCAGTGGAGGTGGTTTTGGCGAAAGCTCTGCTGATCCATGGGTAGATGAGTAAGTAGAACTTTCGTGTGCCTCTGTACATCTGTGTTGTCATGTAATAGCAATATAATTGAGTTAAAATTCGTATTTCTTGAGTTTTGTCAAACCTATCTTTGTATAAGATACTGAAAGAAGTTTGTAATTGAGTTATTTGTTCTAACATCCATCTAGTTTGGTTAGTTGTCAATACAATTATCTAATTAGTTTATATGGATGTTGGTGAACTATGTATATTTTTATAGGAAAGCCTTTGGTATAACTATTGTACCAGTAATCCTGTTTCATTCTTTCTATGTAGGTTCCAAGAACACTTGTCATCTTTCAAACAAAGTTCGGGCATCTCTCGGGGGGTTTATGTTTTTTCTGAGAACAACCCGTATGTTGGTCACCCTAATCCAATGCAGGAAGGACAGGAGCTCTTCCGCAAGGGCCTCTTAAGTGAAGCCGTTCTTGCTTTAGAGGCTGAAGTTCTGAAGCATCCTGATAACGCTGAAGGTTGGAGGTTGTTAGGCGTAACACATGCAGAAAATGATGATGACCAACAGGTGATATATCTCCTTTAAATGTTTAAATTTTCTAGATTAATTACATGATAGGCAACCCTGTACTTGAGACATATATGCACTGTCTTCTTTGTATCTGTTTTATTCGATGAGTTTTGAATAGATCAACTTCTAAAAATTGTTTAGCCAACCAATATTCTTGTAGCGTAGCGGTAAGCTCCCTAGTTGAGGGATACACTGGCCAGGGTTGGTGGCACGAAAAACTCTGTTAGCGACCCAAAAAGTAGTAGCAGGGCGCCAGCTTGTGGCGCCATTTGTTGGCTCAGGCCACCTACCAGGGGGTAGTTGCGTAGGGTGAAGCTGGGGTTTGGGGAGTTCTCTGGTTGGATTGACTGAGGTTCCTTCTCAGAGTTAAAAAAAACATGGGGGAGGTCTTTCCCCTCTAGCTGAGTTTTTAAAGAATTGTTTAACCAAATCAGAGAGGCAAAAGACAGACTGAATTTGTCTGTTTATAGTTGTCCTGCATGCAGAATGCTTTCATGAGGAATATGTGTACCATACTTCGTTTGCAGTTCTGTGTAAATTTCAATAATTACAAACATGATATGCATGTAGCTCAGTTTATAATCTGTCAGGAAAATGTACTTCTGTTGTTAAACTTTAGCATGGTAAACATTGTTCTATATGACCTAGGGTTCCATGCTTCTGCTTTTCATGAAGCTGATTTTTTGTCTAATTTTTTGCTTTGATTTCAGGCCATTGCAGCAATGATGCGTGCGTTGGAAGCTAATCCAACAAACCTCGAAATTCTTCTTGCTCTTGGTGTTAGTCACACAAATGGTTAGTGCTTGGAATTGTGGGAGTAATTTGACACCCTGCCTAATCTGCTCTACCACTCTTGAGATAATCTAGTGACACTTGTGATTTGGAAGTAATCTTATTTCTGCACTGATGTGAAGCTATTTCTAGGAAGAGGGAACAACTAAACAAAACATTTAAATGATTCATGTTTGGGAAAACATGTCTATTTCCTTTTCTATGTTCAAAGAAAAGAAAACTTTTCTATGCTCCTCTAAGCTTTATGTCAAATAGTGGAATATTAATTATGCAATATAACATTCTGAATTTTAGTTCAAGTAGAAGATTAATCAAAAATGCCAAATTATATGTTATTTTGCAAAGGTGTAATTCTTCTAGCGATTGATGCAGAATTGGAGCAGGGAGAGGCATTAAGGTATCTTTATAGGTGGCTTCAGAATCATCCAAAATATGGTGGCCTTGTCCCTTCGCAGTCAACTGATTCACCTTATGGTCCTGATGTAAGTACACCACTGCATGCTATATATACTTTAAGTGTGTATGTTTCAGTTTAGTCTATTAACTTATTGCACTCTGGCATCTTCAGTTTTCAGATGTATGCAAGATCATATGTTTTTAGCTGTAGTCATCCACTTTTTGCCTGATTCTGATATCTTTCAACATATTAATTTCTCTAAACTGTTTCATTCTGCCATATTAACTGTTTGTCTCATCAGGTTGTTAGATTGTTTAATGAAGCTGCTCAGATGTCACCGGAAGATGCAGATGTTCATATAGTTCTGGGAGTCTTATACAACCTATCAAGAGAGTATGATAAAGCTATAGCTTCATTTAAGACAGCACTACAGCTCAAACCACAGGACTATTCACTCTGGAACAAGCTTGGTGCAACCCAAGCAAACAGCATCCAGAGTGCTGATGCAATATTGGCATACCAGCAGGTAATTAGCTCAGAAACATGTTTAGTGTTTCAACAGTTGGGTCTTTACGCCCACACAACTAGCTGAATTTGTATATATTCCTGTTTATATCATGTTTGGTGCCTTAAACGGCTGCTGATCCGGTATTTTGTTGGTCGTTGACTATTCATTTTGAAGGGAATGTTTCTGACCATAGTATCTGTATTACCTAATTTACCTACAAAACTAGCTGTAAAAGATGGTATGATTGGTGTCTTAACATAAATTCTTAAATAATGCATCACTTGTCTTGTTGGACTTGTTATTACTCTGAAATGCATGTTGCAACTTTTGTGGCCATGTGCCCTCGTTGGAAAATTTTCTTATCTCCCATTGCTTCTGGCATAAATCTAAAATACTTGTCATCAAATTGTTTTGAAATATAATGTAGCATGTATTTGGCTTGCTTGATTCTTTAAAGATATCTCAGGTAAAAATGAACACCTTCACTTCTTTGATTGACACAATAATTTGTCTATCATCTCTTACCTGTACATCTGATTGAAGTAGCCACAATTCAAACTTATATTTGTCTTAATTTTATTACTCTTATACAATATAAACAAGATTTCAGCATGTTGGTGTAATAATACTTGTCCGTATATTTGAAATCTGAAACTAATCGTTTTGAAATAATAAATCTGGAACTAATCACAATATGTTCTGTTTCCAGGCTCTAGACTTGAAACCCAACTATGTGCGTGCATGGGCTAATATGGGAATCAGCTATGCCAACCAGGTAATTCTTTTTTAATAGAATGTTATCGTCTGTGCAGTTGGTTCTTTAAGAATACCTCAGCTTCCTGCGATGTGAAATGAGACAATATTTTGGTTTTGCTCATCTTAGTTTCTCAACAGTACAACACTAACATACAATCTTGATGGAACTAGTATGTATTTTTGTGAACGGGTACTTTTGCATGCATAGCAACAAGTATAACACTAACACATGACCTGATAACCCCTGTTGATGCAACTTCTTCTATGTTGTTTATGTAGGGTTTGTATGAGGATTCTATTCGGTACTATGTAAGGGCAGTTGCAATGAACCCAAAAGCTGATAATGCCTGGCAGTACTTGAGGATTTCTCTTAGGTATGCCTTGTACGCTTGATTTACCTACATGTGAAGCTTACATCAGGCAGCACTGATTTTTGTTAACTAATAATGTGTCTCACCCATTTTGAACCAGCAATGCTTCACGAGCTGACATGATTGCTGCATGCGATGCCCGCAACCTTGACGCTCTTCAGAAAGAGTTTCCTCTGTGAGTCCTAGGTCCAAGATTTCAGCTGCCCAGCAGAGATCTTCGCCCAGGGAAGGAAGCAGCACGCTAGCAAAGACACGTGACAATGGTAGCATTGGCCGCACTCAGGGTCATGGAAATGGACTTGGAAGCTAGTAGCAAAATCTTGTATTTGCTTGTTGATTCTTCTATTTATTTAACAACAAGTGGGGGAATGTATAGGAACTAGGAAGTGGGGAACAACATCCAGTTGATGTGAAGTGTCCTGGCAGAAGGCAATAGTGGCAAAGGGGAGATTATACATCTGTAAGTACATACTTACGAGAGGCACAAGACGAATAAAGGAATGGTTAAATAATAAATTGTTTAATGAAGTAATAAGAAATGCAATGCTGGCGCTTCTTGCTGGTGCCAGTGAGCGTTTACAGGTATGTCATGGTTTGCATGAACGAAAAATAACTACTGCGTTTTGTAGCCTATGAGCAAGGGCAAAGCAGTTCTAGGGGAAAAAACATGGAACTTTTGTGCCTGCTACAGTTACAGGGAGTAGTTTTTTTGAAACTAAAATATTATAGGCGCTTTTTTGAAACTAAAAAAGTTTATAGGGGCTATACTAAACGTGCAAAACAGAAAAGGGAGAAATGCAACTAGAGAAAGGGATACAGAGGGATGTATACAGGAGTGGTCAACCAAGCTTTCTTCGACTCGAGTTCAACGAGCCGAGACCAAATTAATTCCACGATCGTTTTTTTTTTTTTTTTTTTTTTTTTTTTTTTTTTTGAGACAAGAGGTCCCGGAACGTTGCCCCGTCCATGAAAACTGAAAAGCCAGGGATTGACCCATATACAGGATTTTTTTACATTGCCAACCCTGAAGAACCGTCAGCAAGATCAAATCCGAGGCAATCATTTTTAGGTGCAATTTAGGCCAAACTCTATCAAAATTGTATATGAAATTGCTGTTACTGAGAACAACTGTTGTACATAGCTCTCAACTTTTGAGGTACAATACTAACAAGACAGCAAGACGAGAAGCAAACAACGAAACGGTACAGCAGGAAATTCACCGCCTGAAGGCATTGCCCTCAGCATCACGGCCACCCTGCGAGTAAAATGCGCGGCGCCTGATGCTCTCTTCAATTGTAGCACTGCCACCTTTGTCTGTTCCAAATATGCTCTTCTGTTCATCTTCCAAGAAGTTCTTCCCTTTGAACTGGTTTGCATTCACAGTTGCTGCCTCTTTAGCATCGTCATCTGCAGCTTTCTTGAGCCTCTTCCACCTCTGCTCCTCATGGACCTCAGCATCAGCCTCCATCTGGCGCAGACGAGCTAACCCTCTCCTCTTCCGACATATGGTGGACACCACCGCGTCGACGGTTGAATGAAGGACCATTGTTCCTGGCATGTCCGCTTTCTTGCCTTGTCTGCTCACCAGAGCCTTGTTCAGAGCGGGACCGGTGTTCAGAAGTGGAATTTCCATTTTTGTGGCCATCATCCAATCTTTTGGGCCTAGAGTCTGGACCATCATGCTTTGAGTTTGCATGATGGCAGTCTGGAGGTGAATCATGTCTCCTTTTCCTATCATCAGCATCAGAGCGATCATATCTTGGACGGTCAACGTAGCTTCTTTCCCTTGGTTTCTCACCATCCAGCCGTCTTCTCCTCGGTTCATCGTCATCCTGCCGTCTTCTCCTCGGTTCATCGTCATCCTGCCGTCTTCTCCTCGGTTCATCATCATCCTGCCGTCTTCTCCTCGGTTCATCATCATCCTGCCGTCTCCTCCTCGGTTCATCATCATCCTGCACTCTTCTCGGTTCATCGTTGTCATGCAGTCTTCTCCTTGGATCATCCTCGTCACGTCGTCTTCTCTTATGTTCATCATCATCCTGCCCTCTTCTCAGTTCATTGTCATGCAGTCTTCTCCTTGGGTCATCCTCGTCACGCCGTCTTCCCCTCGGTTCATTGTCTTCTGATACATCCTGCTTTCTTCTCTGTGGTTCATCATTGTCTGAATCTGATGAGTCTTCTCTCTGCTGCTTCTTATGCCTGGACCTGTTCTCTTCTTTCTTATGGTCAAGAGAAGAATGACCCCTCTTCCTTCTCTCATCCTTGCCATCACTTATTTCATCTGAATCTGAATTCTGATCTGAGTGATGCCTCTTGCTCTTTGACTTGTGGTGCCGATGTTTCTTGTGTTTTTCTTCTCTTTCTTCTCTTCTTTTTGCTTTTTCTCAGCTTCAACCTATGCAAGAGCAAGATTGTGTCAGGGAGTATGTTCAAAAATGAAACCAACAGCTACAAACCATATATTGGTAAGTTTGAGACTAGTTATAATGTTAAACTATTTAGAAGCAAAAATACCACATTAAGAAAGGAAACAAGAACTTACAGATTTCTTTATCTCAGCCATCTTGATTGGATTATTTTTAATCCTTGCAATTGCATCCTGCTCCCGCTGCCTTATTAGGAGTAGCGGATCAGAGTGGAGCTTCCTCCATGTATCATTTGCAGATTGTGGTTTATCCTCAAATAAAGCTCCTGGTGTGGCTGCCTGAAATGTGCGAAGAGGAAAGGACGAAATGTGACTATTAGATCATGTCTTCATCTTCACTGTGATAGCAAATTCTTAAACAGGATATCAGTAAAGTATAACTCAAAGTAAAAATCAAGTTTAGACAAAGAAACTGACTGAAAACATGTGACCATGTTCATGCTGCTTCACTGACACAAAAACTGTTGTTACCATGCAGCTTTAGTCCAGTTTGCAGTTGAAGGATTCACTACTATGAGGCCATGTCTGCTGCATCTCTACCACTTAATTCTGTAGATATGTTTAATAAAAGAAGAAGTGATACATGCAAGGAAAGCACTAACAGAACTGCATATATATATGTCAGCATCCACATATGCCATGGTATTTTTCTTAAAAGAATTGAGCAATACCGACACAAAATAAATCATTTCGAGTGCTGACAACAATAACATACAAATACAATATAGTATGAAACAAGTCAATACTCTAACACAACCACGCAACAGCAATAATCAGGCATTAGTCCAATTTATCTTGGCAATTTTACTCTATCATCGGCAAAAACACACTATTATCTGTTCGCGTGCGCTTTGAATTACTCTGAATTCAGCTGATCCACACAGGAGATGAACTCCAATCAATGCTGAGGCAGGATTAAGTACCTTGGAAGGATCAGCCGCAGTCGAAGTGGACGCAGCAGCTGTCCCCGGTGCCGATTGCTGCAGCGCCTGGAACCCTTCGGAGCTCTTGCCGACGGCCAACCCCGACTCGTAGAGGAAGTCCAACCTCTCCTGCGCCCTGCACCAGCCATCACGCGATTAGCACACGAGTACCAGAAAATGGAACCAACCCGACCGAATCGAATCGCAACCCTAGCCAAACGAACGAGCGACCGCCCGTCGTCTCAGATCCAACCGAACGAAGGGGGAGGAGAGAAACACCCGAGAGAAGGATGAAAAAGGAAGGAAGGAATACTTACGGCCTGAGGCCGGCGCGCTCCTGCATGGCCCGGAACTCGGCCTTCTCCTTCTCGGCGGCGACCTGCTTCTTGAGCTCCTCCGTCTTGCGGCGCTCCGCCTCCTCCGCCTGCTCCGCCTTCCATACCCGCTCGATGTTGCGGAGGGACCCCGTGTGCCATCCCTTCTTGTTCAGGAACTTGAGCGCCATGGCTGGAACCCCGCCTCTGCCCTACCCAACCGAAACCCTAACCCTACCGGCGGCCTGGCCTCCCTCGTCGACCGCAACGGAGACGACGCGGAAGGGAGAAGAGAAGGTGAGATCGGGGACGGACGGGGAGATAGCCGCCTCGGCCACGACTTGTTTTACGTGTGGGGTCCACCGTTCGAGTGGGCCCGACCCAACATCTCACCTCATCTCATACAAGTATACTACGCCTTCCACGAAAGAAAGCGTATGCAAGGTGGAAAAGTTTTTTGGGGCAAAAATTCCTTTGACCCGCAACGACTATTAACAAAGTCCCTCTCGCTAAAACCAAATATTTGCCCACCATGAATTTTTAAGCCGCTTGTTTTTTTTTTTTTTAGAATTGCATATTACAACCCGGACACTTTCGAGCACGCCACATTCACCCCTATGAATACACGCGACGCAAACCCACCCCTATGAGCACCTCCAGAATAAGAAAGCACCCGACAAATGTGGAGATTCTCGAAGTCACCATTGGCGCCTCGTCGTCGACGGAACGCCGCTACCACCGAATGCATAACGCCGATAAATCCCGAGAAAATCCAAGGAAAAGGCGCGAAAGATTTAGGATTTGAACTACGATAGGTAGACCATCCTATTATTAGACTACAACCCAATTCGCACTTGTTTTTCAAACGTAGACGTCATTTTTTTTTTTCTCTCGAATATGCATGGCTCATACCTATCATTGTATTAAGAAGAATGAAGTTTGAAGTTTGTATACAAATAGTTGGCTTTGCCGCCTAATTAAATTCGTTGCCAGCTAAATTTTGAAGAAACAATAGCACGACGTGTGGCTGACTTGACGCTACCCCCTAGTCGCCAAACATACCCGACCGTTTGCGCCACCTATACATTTATAATTTAACCTCATCGTGAATAATGTGATGTCATGTTAAATAAAGCTAACTTTCGTCCATATAAGTCACCTAGAGTACAAAATCAAAATGATTTTAACAATAGATAATGACAAAAATCTAGTTTTATATATGCTTAAGAGGAAAATAGACAGAGGGAATAATCGATGCAGCTAGAACTCGTAGTGGCTACAATCACTATATTATCAAGTTCATAAGTTACAATGAACATGCTCCATGGCTTTATGAAAGTTTAGGAGGTGTAACAGTAACTCGAGCAATAGCCCTCAACATTTTAAAATAAACAAAGTATGAACCTTGTTGGATTTTATTTTATTTTTTGGAATCTGGAGCCACTTTTACAACTCATCAGCTAAGAAATCATTAGTGATGATGATAGTTACATTTTCAGACAAGGAGATGGAAATCACCTCTTCACCCTCATTACACATGTACCCCAGAGCTCGGCTAGCTCATGGGCAGCCCTGTTACATTCTCTAACCAAGACACACCAGCGGCGTCCCGGGCAAAAACGAGGCCCAGTTCAAAGCACCAAGTGGGGGCCTAATATTTAGTACGAAAACAAGAAACTAATAGCAAGCAGCATATCCAAAAAATTATACCTGTTGTATAACTTGTCTCCAATGCTCCTTTTCTTTCTCAAGATGCGCTGAGCACATTTATCTCTTAGACGGCGAGGGTGATCCGCGAGGCGAGGCCGAGAACCTGAACCGTCCAGCGATGAACTGACGAAGTCGAAGGGCAGTCTAGCGACAAACCCTCCAGCGACGAACTGACAAAGTCGACTGGATAGGTTTGACGAAGTCAGGGCCTAGGATTAGTGAAATTGGTAGTAGCAGCGGCGGCATCGTACGTCTCCTGAAGCAAGGTCACCATACGACTCCAACTTACGTGAATCTTGGGGCCAAGGATTACGTGAAACAGGCCACGTTTTGGGCCAACTTAGACTGATTTTTAATTAAAACAAGCCCAAAACTATTATATATAGTTAATATACTTTCTAAATCTTGGAGCCCTTGGTTTTTGGGGGCCCTGTTCGGTCGCCCAGCCCGCACGGGCCCAAGGACGCCCCTGGACACACTCAGCAAAAACAAAATTCGAAGCCAGTAGAGACTTGACTTCAGTAACTAAATGACCGGTGGCCGATGCGTCATTTGAGCTAGACTTTGATTGCCTTCACCACTTCCTGCGCATCGGACTCGATCATAATACGAGTGATGCCCAAATTAACTGCCAATGGAACCCCTTGCAAGCAAGCTATGAGCTCGGCTTGGAATTAGCCTTTTTGTTCGGGGTTGGTCGTGGTTAGGTGGCTGGTTGTTTAGGTGACGGCTGCTATGGTTATTGGGCTGAGCAAGCACACCCATCTTTCTATGTGCCCATCTGTAATTAGCCTTTGTCTTTAGGAACATTTAGAGCTAAAGTTCACTTTTTTTATGTAGTATATATACACCCTTAAATTCGGAGAAGAAGAGTTTTTTTTTTTTTAATGTCGAGAAGAAGACTAGCTATGATACGACAATCAGCAAGAACCTCATGAGAACAATCTTTGACAGGCAAACTACAGACCAAGTACGATGAACAAAACGATGACCTAATAATACACATATAGTACTGGATTCGTCTTTGGTTTAACACAGTCTCGGTCAGCAGGCGAACATCCATCCAACGTTCGGAGGCACAGCATGTTTTACAAAAAGAAGCTTCTCACAGAACAAAAACTTTTTTATGCACAAACGGACACAGAGAAGCCCAAGGATGGAACACCTCCCGGCAAAAGGCACAAGAATGAAAAAACAATCTGGGGAAGCCTAAAAATCAGCTAGAACAAATTCCCAGAGACTGAAGGATTTTACATGCGCCTGGCCAAAAATGACAGTACTGGGTTGAGCCGCGCCTCTGCAAGAATCCCCACCTGAACCTGGCGGAGAATTCTATCACCGCCGCTTCCTCCAGCTGGTCGATCTCTTGTCGCGGACAGTATTCTGGGGAGGTTCAGGAGGGAATTCACCCGCGTCACGCCTTCGGCGCAGACCATTCCTCTTCCTCGTTTGTCGATATGCAATCTGCCAGGCTGCGAGCAGACCCGCACCTTTCAGGCTCCTTCAGGATGGGAGGTTCGTCGACCGGTACAATCTCGTCGACATCCCTTAATGTGGTGGAGTGTTGCAATGTGGCCTCGGCATTGTGCTCTGCACTGGATACATGTACACTAGCATCTGCAATTTCTTCATCGACCTCTGCACTGGCACCCTGCGCGGAAGTCTCCTCCCCGGTGGGTTCTGCTGTCTCCACACTGGGTTCACTCTCTTGAACCGAGTCAGCTGACTTCTCATGATCCAAGAATAAGCAAACAACAGCACAGTCATCACTCTTGGATGTTGGGAACTTCAATCTCCATGATCTGACAGCACAGTCAACAAGAGCCCTAGCTGCCGTTGCCTGAGATGGGGCTGATGCTACTATGTCAACAGCCTCCTTATTTGAGAGGACGTCCCATACCTGCATGCATTGAGCTTTATGAACACAAGAAAGTTGATGCAGCTATATTTTGTAAAACCTTTCCCTGTGAAGGTACTAAAAAGATAACTACTCCAATCAGAGACTATTGTGAGTTCCTATATCGACAGATTTTAAGTAATAAACTAAGATGATTAACATACCCCATCGGTGGCTAGTATTATAAATTCATCCTTTTCAGTAAGACGGCGATACGATATCTCTGGAACAGATATTAAACCATAATCTTTAAGGCAGAAGTCTCCAAAAGCTCTTGCCATTGCCAATCCAGGAGAGTCATTATTTGGCAACCATACCCTAGCAACTTCTGGCTCATCCTGAAGAGCAAAAACTCGTCCTTTACATTGCTGTATCCTCGCAGCTTCCCTAGAAAAGAAGAAATAAAGATTAAAGATTTCGACAACCCAGAGGAAACATCAATCTGGACAAGTATCGTATTTCAATCATAGTTCGATCAAAGGAACCTCGAGGACAGAAAGGAAAGAAGTAGCAAATAAGCAGATTAAGACGGTCCTCAGGACCAACGAAATGATCAAAGTGAGAATTGAACGTACTGGGAAGGTTAGGCTTCAAATCAACTGTGAGTTGAATAGCAGTTAGATTGTTAGAGGCATCTCTTGTCCCCATAATTGCTCTTGAGTCCCCAAGATTTCCAATTACAAGGTCCGATCCCTAACAAAAACATGTCCAGCTCATTCAGTAATTTAGTTGTACTTCTACCACTTTTCTCAAAAGTATTGGTATGTGCAAACACCAAGGCAAGTTTTGAAGTATCAATCACCTGTTTCACCAATGTTACTGCCGTAGATCCACTGCAGAAACAGTCAACTGTTGGATGCAGCTTGAGTTCCTTGTCCATCAATTTGAAAGCTTTTAGGTAAGATTTCTTAAGTGGAAGAAACATCTCAGGAAGCTTTTCAGAGTCATCACCATCACCCCATTCATCATCAACAACAGAGCCTGTTTCTTCAGAGTTGATACTTCCAGAGATGCTTCCATTTTGATGAGGACTCGAGCCCCCATTAGCACTAGTTTGCCATTGTGTGCGCAACTTGACAGGAAGTGAATCTCTAACTTTCTTGGCAACAAAATGACCGTATGGCCCATGGCCATCAAACACACCACAGAAGATGCTGTCGCTTGAATTAAAACTCTGCAGTGACAAAAAACAATTGCATACAATAGTCAAGTAATAGCATTTATTGCACTATAAATTTTGTATCCAATAGTCAAATCAGGTAGTATGTCAGTGAAAAGTAATGAGATATACTGGTTGACAGTGTTTTAACAGACTCTGCTGATTGCATTGTCCCCTAGTTTTTTGCAGTACTAAAAAAAAAAACATCAACGAAGAACTATGGGAAAATCAGCAGCTAAGCAAAGAAAAAAAAAATATCACATGGACATCCAATCGTCAAAACTTAGGAATGATAACACACGATGATACAAACTGAGTGGTTCTGATTCACACTGCAACTGGCTATCTTTGAACTATGAAATATTCTCACACGAGATTAAGAAAAATCCTATCAGCAGGCAATTGACCAGGCAACTGTGAACTGTTCAAAGATTAATACAAAATATGCACTCCGGTACACAATGGGCATTATATGTAAAACAAAAATGAGAAATTTTATTGAAGAAGACTAAAACTGAAACCTCAACAAACAAAAGCCCATCACCAAATTCTAAGTTTCCGCAAAACTTTAAAAAAATGACAAGTACCTTTTGCCTTGAATATTAGCAATCAATAGCACCATTCTGAGAATCTATAGGCATAAAGTCTTTTTATTGTCTCCTGAAGAACATGATTCGCAATGCAGCTTAGAGAGAGATTGGCTTTACTTCTTTGACTTGTGCTAAACTAAAGTGTACAGATATTCTTTAATACTCACAAGACAGCAACCTTACATATGTTAGCTAGGTCTAAAAAAATGTGAGGCCATCTATAGGTCAATTTCACGCTCTCTAACTGCTATACTCAACTTATGAGATAAGGATCACAACCTAATGTGCAATAGAATCGATTTTTCTTACCAGTTGCTTACTAATGAAACTAAAGAGAAATTGATGAATTGACTATGATGGATCTTAAAAAAATGGAATAAGACAGCTACACTTAGGCCCAACCAATTGCTTGACAGCACAAACACATCAGGATCCAGAAAGGAGCAACATGGTACCATTCTTCGAATAAAAGAGATCAGTACAAAGAAAGGTACAAAAGTAAGCCAAAGGATCACAGAAAAGAATCTCGCCTGGCATAAACTGCAAACAAAGTTTAGAACCAAAAACAAAGACGGTGAACAATGCTCCAATATCCCAACCACTCGATCCTTCGAAAAAAAAAAAAAATCCTAACCACTCATGCCAGTCAAACGCCTTCTACCATTCCTTTTTGTCTTATGAGAAATCGATTCTTTTCTGCTTTGGAGAAACCATCAGACAAATTTATGCCGGTAATTTTCAACTCCTCTGAAAACTTATCACTTTCAGATAAAAAGCTCGATTAGTCTACAGGAAACACCGCGCATTTGGAATAAGCCGTCCCGTCCGTGGATCAAAAAGGGTGCGAACAAAAACCATACCATAAGAAAATACTCGAATTCGAACAACAGCTACAGATCCGAATCTATCTAAATCACCATTCACTGCAAAGAACACCTCACAAAAGAGTTTATTCTGAGTCCTAAAGCTAAACCCCTCCTAACTTCAGAAATTACAAATTTTTTACATACATACGCTTCTCCGGTTTCTTCCCCTCGAAATCAAAACGAAACCGAATATCAAAACATGTCCCCAACCGAACCCCCAAACCAAGCCATTACCCATTTACCCTCAGGACACTTTGGATTTTGTACTAGTATAAGCGCGATCAATTTCGACAATCAAAATCATGCGATAAACCGAGAAAAAGGCGGTGTTTTGAGGACCAAGGATCACAGACGGACCGCGCAGCCGCCGCGGTCAGCCTCAGAGCCCATCGGAAAGAATCACCACCACCCGGCAAGAGACGCGGCGGATTACAAGCTCACCTCCCACACGACCATGGCGTCCTGGTTGGTGCCCTTCCGCCCCTGCTGCGTGTGGAGGCACGCCACGGCGCTGGCGCCGTTGCCAAACATCCTCCCGGAGACCCGCGCGAGCTCGTCCTCCGTCATCTCCCCCTCCTAAAGGCAGCTTGTTGCCTCCGCCGGCGCCGGCGCCGGCCGCCCCTCCCGGCTCCCGCGGCGCCTCTTCCGCCACGCCGCCGTCCCGTCGCCGGCGGCGGGGCCTCCGAGGAGAGGCAGGAGCCCATGGCGACCAATGGGAAGGAGGCAACACGGTGGAGCACAGGGTGGGAGTGGTAACTGCTGTGTCCGCTGGCTGCAAACTGTGATGTGGCTGTAGGGTTTTGATGATGCTTGCAATTTGCACGTCTTGTGGAGTTTTGTATCATCTGGATTGTGTATGGTTATGGTCTTGTTGCTTGGAGGTCTGTGCTTAAAAAAAATGTTTGTTGTTTTAGTTTTTAATTAGGGTTTGGTTGGGAGCCGGTTTAATTGATTATCATGATGATGCTCTCCTCTCCTTGTGGGTGATGGAATCCTATGATGGGGAAATTGGGACAATTTTACTCCAAGATAAGGTCAATTTGAAGTTGCGATGTCTTTTCCATGTGTGAAAAATAATGGTGACTGTCTCGATAAAGATACTCCAAGATATGTACATTCTTAGATTTTTAGATATGCTTATTTTGGAAGTTGTAAACACTTTATGTTGGTTTCTAATTATTTTTGATCCAAACCTGGTTTTGGATTTCATCATTTGGAAGTTGTAAACACTTTTATGTTGGTTTCTAGTTATTCTGATCCAAACCTGGTTTTGGATCTCATAATTTGGCTCTGTAAGTACATTTGAATGGCATCGTGGTTTTAAGTTTTATTATCAGTGCAATATATGCTTATATACAAGGAAAAGTAAACCAATGCAAATACTAGCACAAAAAATAATTAATATGGGAAAAGGCAACAAAAGGTAGGCACAACAAAGCATGCAACCCAAAAAAAAAAAAAAAAACAAAGCATGTGCCCCTGTCGTCATAAAACACACTGATGGGTACAGCCGTACAAAACTGCATTTTTTTTTTTTCTTTATTTTGTGCTTGCAAGTGTCAAAGAATCCTGAAGGCTGAAGTAGTATCCTGTTCAACAGTCAGATCTATTTGATAGCACTAATCCAACCTGCACATGATGGGCACGTTGGATTTTTTGACTGCTGTGTTACTGATGAGCTTCTAAATAATTGTCCTTGGATGAACATTGTAGAGCCAATGACTCAATGCAAATATAATGCAGTCGTGCTTAAAAATGCATAGTATCATCCATACTACCATGTCTTGGTAAATTATCAATACCCAAAAAAGAGTTTTTCTTTTTAATACAGTATATAATTGCGCACCTGCCAAGTAGTAGCAGTCCAATCCATCCACTCATCTTTGTCAAACCACTAGCTTTTGACACAAGGGCAGCTTTTTGGTGCATCGATCTCCTCTTTGGATTCTAAGATTGAGATGTTCCCACTGTACACTTATAGTATACTCTTTGTCATAGCCTTTTTTGTCAGCATGGGGACAAGTGATCACCTTATGGGTTCCCCTTTGTCCTCATCATCAGCACAAGTGCATGCAATTGTTTAGCTGATAATGCTCCTTTAATTTAAACTGCATAGTTAGTTTATCATGTTGATGAGCACTACAGCAGTGTTCACTAATCAGCAATTACATGGACAGTGATGCCAGGGATGGCTACACTCATACTAGCTACTAGCCATATCTGTCAGCTTGTTTAGTTCAGAAGAAAAAAATTGTTATATCTTTCCCTTTTCTGTAGGAGTTATCTCTTTCTCTTTTTTATATTTATATGTACAGGATAGGAGTTAGAGTTATCTCTATCCCTCCTTTTATAGGAGCCATCTCTTTCCCTCTTTTTATTGGAGTTGTCGATCTCTTTCCTGCAAGCTGTGTGTGTATATCCATGGCTCTGTATTGTTGCATTTTATTCCTTGTTTCTGATGGAGCCAAGTCAATGCAAATCTGTGGGCATGCCCAAATCCAGTTCAGCTGAGGTTTCAGACGTGGCCGCCTGTCAAACTTTGGAATATACGCGGCGGTGCTTGAGTTGACTGGCCCACTCAAAGTGCATGCAGTAGGACAAATTGCGTTGACAATAGCACGGCGTTTTTTCAGTGAAACCACACAAAGTAAAAAAGTATAGTAGATATCATGTGGTTGGCCAAGAAGATCTTCTCATTTTTTTTAGATAAAGGATAAATAATATCCGGCTTCATCTATCCAAGGATAGAATCAGACCAATTATTACAAAACACACACTAATAAAGTTTACGCCAAGAACACAAAAGGACTCACACTCCGGGAACGGGATGGAAAAATTCTTGACTAAACATGACCAATAAATCTATGCGAAAGCCATCCATTGGACCCAAAGAAGATCTTCTCATGACTAATATTAAACACTTGTGATGCCGGCTGGAGAACTTGGTACGTTGCCAAAACGGCGTTTCTCTTATGGGACATCCTTCAAGAACTCATCATATATAAATAAGTACCCTTAGCCTTTACCACCACACCATCCATGTACAGCTCGTGCTCCTCAGTCTCATCAAAATATAAGGCGCACGGTATTTCAAAGAGCTTCTTTTGGGAATGAATTTGATGATTTTCAAAGAGCTTCTTGGGATGAGTTTGATGATTTTGCCAAACACTTTCCTGTTTCTGAGCTAGGAGATGCTATATAATAAATGTGGATACTGTTTTCCCTACAAAATTAGTTTAATTTGGAGTGAGTTACAGTAACTTGACATATCCATGTGATCGAGATAACACATGGGGGGTAAATATAAATGGCATACGCGTTCACGGAACGTTCCATCCTTTCGGAGATGGACCTGACCTGAGAGCGATCTTGCTGTCGCAGAGAAGCAAAGGCCGGGGCCGGCAACGCCCACGGCCTGATGGATCCAACTGCATGTGGGAGCAACGTGCAGGATCGGAGAGTGTGTGTACACGCCTGTCGTCTCGTCTCGTTCTCATCTGAAGAAGCCACCGATCGATCGATGATCGATCCAAGGCGGCACGGACTCGGACGCCGGTCGCCGCCGCAGATAATAATGCATGCCCTGCTCCGCTGTCGTCCCGGACGTCCGTGGCACTGGCACTGGCTGGCTTCTCGATCGGCCACCGGATGGCCGGATTCGGAACGCGTTTGCATGCCACTGTGGTCTCGATCTGCTGCCTCGCTGTGCACATGAATGAATATAATGTTGGCTAGCTACCACCACCTGTGCAATTAGTCAGTTGCGGTGGATGGCCGGCCGATCGCTCACCGTCACCGTACCTCCTCCGGCATGCATGCAGTAATGCCGGCAGTGCATGCGTTGGGGTGCTGTTGGCGTGCGTGCAAGACAGGGCAGGGGCAGGTCGTGCAGTGGTCATCGCTACCTGCCTCTGCCTGCGAGAAGATATTGAGCTTCAATGTTTGTTGCATCAACATTCTCATCCAGAGGTGGTCTCACTCGTGCTTACTGTACGTACGTAGCTTACAATGTCAGTACAGCCGCCGGCCAGCGCATTTCGATCGGCGGGCACTTCCAGTACGCTAGCTCAGTACGCTTTCGAAAAAAAAAAAAAAAAACACACGCGTTTGCATTGTACAGGTGAGCAACCCAGCTCACTCTTCCTGCACGATGCCATGGGCACGTACGTCTGTCCAGGGCCAACAACCTCTACCTGTGCTGCCTTATCATTAGGGGAAAGGAAAGCAGCGGAGAACAAGAACCGCATCGATTGCTGTATTTCCAAGCCAAATCTCACATAGATGGATAGATCCTGTCGGTCGCGGGTCCATCCATCGGCCTCGTCGTCGTCGTCGCCGTCCATGAACCACAAGAAGCCACACCGAAACGCATGCGGTCCATGACTCCATCCGTGCAGTAAATGCGGCGGCGAACTCGCCGCCCACGGCGGTCCACACCACTCCGACCCCGTACGTGCACGTCACCGGCGCCGATGGCGGGAGGCCGGTCGTTCTCGCTCTCGTCTCGTGCCCGCGGCGCCAGCTCTCACTGAATTTATTTAGCGCGCGGAAGATGGTGATTGTCAGTTGTGACGAGAGTAACTCAACCACCCCACACGCCAGGGTTGTTTGCGTGGGCAAAACTGCAACTCGACTTTTTACTCCATAGAACCCAAAAAAGACGAGAGAACTATCTTCCAAGTCAGCCTATTTCAAATTTGATCAAAACTTTATAAATAAAAATAGTAACATGTATAACATCAAAAAACAGACGAACTCCTTTCATATTGGAAAAGGAAGACGTTTTTGATAAGGTTTGGGTCAAACATTGGGAATATAAATCATGAATAACTTTAAGTCGTTGAGTTTGGAAATGTGAAAATCATATCAATAGATTTGTCTTGAAAATTACTTTCATAAAAATATACATATATAACTTTTCAATAAATATTTTTATAGAAAAGACAAGTAAAAGTAGTTTTTTGGAGACCGTGTCATTTGTCCTAACCGTCTTTCTTTTCAAGTATGGAGGGAGTACAATATTGTGAAAGATGTATCTTATGATGTATTAAGAGTAAAATCCACTAGAGGTCCTTAAACTTGTCATGAGGTCTCATCTAGGCCCATGTACTTAGGAAACTAGGAAAATAGGTCCCCTGAACTTGTCACGAAGTCTCATCTAGGTCCAAAACCGGGTTTGGTAGGCGGTTTTGCTACAGTAAATGGTTTTTGTCCTTTTCTTTTTTAAAAACATTTAGATTGAATCTTTGAAAATTCATAGTAAAGCAAAAAAAAAATTATAAAATGAAGAATTCAATTTTTTTACTCCACGTGAGTAGATCTACAAGTGAATACATAATATGGTATGTTTTAGTACAAAATTTTTGTTGTAGCTTTAGATCTATTCTTTTTATGTAATTAATTGAAATAATTAAGTAGCTGCACTTCTAATTATTTTATTGGACTAAAGCATATCATATTATATATATACTCACTTTGCATAGACATGCGCATGTGGAGTCTAACAAAATTAGATTTCTATTTTATAATTTTTTATGATTTACTATGATTTTTTAAGATTTAGCCAAATAAATAAAAAAATAAAAAAATAAAAGCTTTCAGAGCAAAAATATTTTATACTAAAGTATACCATACTATATGTTCACTTGTAGATTACTCATGTGAAGTCCAAAAGAATTAGATTTTTTATTTTATGATTTTTCAATAATTTACTATGATTTTTCAAAGATTCAATCTAAATTGAAAAAGAAAAACAAAAATAAAAAAAAGAAAATGACAAAAACCACTTAGTGTAGCAAAACCGCCTACCAAACCCGGTTTTAGACCTAGATGAGACCTCTTGACAAGTTCGGGTACATGTATTTCTAGTTTCCTAAGTACATGGATCCGGATGAGACCTCATGACAAGTTTAAGGACCTCTAGTGGATTTTTACTCATGTATTAATAACAAAAAATTGGTGCCTTTTAGACAAAAAAAAAAAAATGGCCAAACATAAACATGTTTGACTTAGGTCAACTTTAGAAGTTACTCTAGTTATGTGACTCATGATTAGCTGGCAGCAATATCACGTTCGTTCTTATCCTATTCTTGCCGACACATGGGTCCTGCACTCCCATTGAGTTACAAAATTGGTTAAATGTGTCTGAAAACCGAATTATTACAAAAAAAAAAAAAAAAGATGGGTGGCTTTCGAGGACCGCGATATGATAATTAGGGCGGACGGAACCATTGGACAATCCAAAGCTAACTCAATTGTTAGAGGTTGTAGAGTAGTATCAATACTTGGTTGCCTACCAAAATTTACCATGACAAAAGGTTTGGCAAGTCAAAATTGTTAAAACCTGGGCAAAGATATTTGCCATAGATACAATAACGACCAAAATTGAGAAGTTCAAATTTTGGTAGCAAACCAAATGACAACCAAAAATTTGGTTTTGTCCAAATTTTGGCAAACAGAATTTGGTCATCGACCAACCGGTCTCTCAGATATTCTCATCTTTTCAAGTAAATGGTAGAGTTTCTTTTTTTTTTTTTTTTGGGATATATATAGCTCTTTTTTTTTTTGGGTGCTAGTACTAATACTAGCAAGATCTTTTTTCTACGATCATTTCTAATTTACAATTCTTTTAAAATAGCAAGTAGCATAGGAGGGATTAGCAGTTTGCAGAATGATCAGATCCTCCATCATCATGCATGTATATGGCCCGGGCCATGTCCATGTATACTGTTGCAATCATGATATAGTACATTACTACGCACAGTGGGATCAAGATTCAAGCACCGATGAATAATAATGTTGGGTCTGCATCAAGGAAACACCATGATTCAGTACCAAAAGGATGCCTATCAGTATTCTGTACCACTTCACCGGTTTCAAATAGCTACTCCCTCTGGTGATTAAAAGATGACGTTTAGGATAGCCAAATTGCACAGCAGGGCCCATTTGGCACGTCTTAGGTTAGGTCAAACTACATATATCTACTATATATAGTGGGTACCACGCATGCATGAATACATTCCATGGTTTCATGCACATTTTTTCTGTATTTCCTGTACAATGGACGACAGGAGTAGGTCACTAACCTGCTGGCGCTATGCTTCTAAAAGCTTAATTTGTGGCTTTTCTTCACGTTTCAATTTGTAAACATGCATCTTGTTTTTTTTGGAGTCTTCTGGCGTCATTTGTAGATGAAAAGAAAGTGAGAGCTGCCAAGTGATAAGAATTGACAAGTGGTGAGGGGCCTTTTTAGATCTTTTTTGTGTTGACTTGCTTCTGCACGCATACCAGGATATGTTGTGGCAAGGATTTAGTTGGGATGTGGGACACGGTATACGTCTTCTTCAGTTCCTTTTGACAAAATGTGATCCTTTGGTAGGAAAACAAACGGGTTTTTTTTTTTGACATAGCTACAAGTTGTGTACTTTTTTTTTTCAGTAAGTCTAGTTATTAGTTTAAGTCCTGTAATTAACTCTTCAAGTTTGTGAACTTAACTCACTAAATATACGGTGTTGTATCTGGTGTGGCATCCATGTTCTCTTTCTCTCTCTCTCTCCCCCCTCCCTCCTTGTATGTATCTCATATACTACGACCTACACCTCGTCATTTCTCTCTTCTTTGTTTTCCTCCTTAAGGTAAACCACTTGATTGATAAACAATGTGCGAGATGAAACAATATCCTGGCGCTATTTACTATATACCATCATGCCTCCACCAACTAAATGTTGCAAGATGTCAACCATAGCGCAAGGATTAAGAAGAGAAGAAAAAAAAATGTGTCATTGTTGGTTGATGTGTCATTTTTTTGAACTACAACGGGGTACGAAGAGTCCCCACCTGAATATATTACATAAGATCCTAGCCGAAGCCTAGTGGGTGGACGGTCATGGACCCCAAGGGTCGGGTTTGCCTTGGCGCCAATTACAATCAATGGAGAAATGATAGAGTATTTACATGCAAGCAATTTATTTTCAGAAACTAGGAGAATACAAGAGTTCCTATGAACACGACACTACCAGAGGTTCGTCGTTAACTTTGCAAGCATCTACCACATATTCCACACTAGGAGTCGTCAATCCTCAGAACCACATCATGTTGGTGCTTCCATAGCTCCCAAAAGCATAGCAGGATTAGGATCGACGATGTTGCTCGGTCTGGTGTCCCAAGAGGAGGTTTAGAGAGCAATTTTGATGGGATTGAGTATACAATACCTAGTTTTATAGTTCGAGAGGTTAATTGAATAAACCTTAATGGTCAATTAAGCTATTCCAAGATTTTTTTAGGTGGTGGTTATCCCTACCATCATAATTTATATTGGAATTTTGTTGTTAGTTTGGATTAAGTACACATGTTCAAACCCCACTTTATTTTTATCCTAAAAATTCTAAAAGCACATGTGGATGTTGGAGCTAGAGGAGCTACGCTAAAATGGATCCTTTATGGGCCTATTTGCCATGCCTCTGTCTCCAAGAATTTCTATGTCAAAACGAGCTCTATACACACGGACGGAGCCAGCAGTAGGGCTGCCGGGCTCTAGCCCCACCTACAAGCCGATAATCAAGGTTAATTACTGTAACAAAAAAAAAAATCACCATTAAATCTTAATGCAAATCAACATCCCTATTGTTTCAGCCCCTAAAATTATTTCTGGCTTCGTTACTATACATTCTTACTTCTTAGATCTACAATTTTGGGCACATTGAAAGTACTTTATTGTGCAATTTTGTGTACGAAATACATACGTACAGATCACTTTCACTGATTCAGACACCGCTTGCATTTTTTTTTTTTTTGAGAATGACACAAAGACAACCTTGAGACACTCACAACACGCACACACACTCACCCCTATGAACACACGTACGCGAAACCCTACCAATATGAGCACCTCCGAAGGCTTGAGCACCCGGCAGATCTGGAGATTCTCGAAGTCACCATTGGCGCCTCGTCGTCGACGGGAACGTCGCTTACCACTTAATGCATAACGCCGGAAAATCGTGAGTTGCATTGGCCAAAGTTGCATTGCATTGGCTCGAGCTACGGCTGCACACCGGGAAATCCTCTACACGCTTTTTTCACATAAGTCAACACATTTATATATGAAAAGTACTTTCCGAAGAATGACCTACTGACTTGACTTGCTAGTCGTTCTTCCTAACTGACTGAATGCATGTACACCTCCATCGATGACAGTTCAAGTCGGAAAGCTCATTCCGTCGTCAAAGTTCAATAGCCAGCCAAGGAAGTAAGCAAAGGAAAAGTAAAAGGCAGCAGCCAGCCATAAAGGCAAGAAAGAATAAACCAGGCAAAGAGGAAAGGGATATATCGATCTAGAGGTAGCAGTGCAAGAAAATAACATCACCACTGCCGGCCCATTGTACATGTTCCATCCATAGTTTTAAATAGCGGGCTAAGGGTGTTTAGCGGTTTGCTTTTCTCAAACAGCTATAGCGGGCTATAGCGGCTAAATTGTATATGAACATAAATAGCGGCACACGACTTCGAAAAGGCTATAGCGGACTATTTAAAACAAGGCAATGCATGACAATGTTGGTACACGGTAGAAGACCTAGTAATCGCTAACAATAGCTTTATTAAAGTGTCCATGTTTGGAGTCATCAATTTTAACTGTCTCGTAGCATTTTTCTAGTTATGTTAGGTAAACTTTTAGTCATGTCATTAGCTAGATTTGCGTCAGATTTATATACATTGAAATTTTGTTATCTTTTTTTTTTTTTTCCCGTAAACTTCATTTTCCAACAATAAGTGGCATTTTAAGATGCACACAAGTACCATGCACAGAACTCGATTTGACCATGGATACATGATTTGGTTGAACTTGTAAAAGTTTGTGTTGTTTGAACGAAGAAAGCAAGATTTATGATATCAAAATGTTGTCATTGTTTGCACAGGTGACTACCGATCGACTAGCTATAGACTAGTACTAGCTAATCTTTCGCAAAACAAATGCTCTTGCTTATAGTTACTAGCAAACCAAAAGAAATTGTAGCTTGATTCTCGTATGCCACTAGCAGCTCCAAAGTAAATCTATTGTAAAACAAGGCAAGAAAAGAGAAAACTAAGCAACTCACCTAGAAAAAGAAAGAAAATATGCTTGCTACTAGTAGTGCGATTCCTCTTGAAACCGCAGATGTTGTTGTTCTTCTCAACCAGTAGACGGACGTGACAAGCCGCACAACAACCAGTTGAGGGCTCTCGCGAAAGAAAAAGAAGCGGCGAGGCGGCGCCGCCGCCACCCTGCGGCCCCCGTTTCTCTCGCCTCCGGCCCGCTGCCGGTGGTGACGAGGGAGCGGGGTCCGCCTCTTCAACAGATCTGCTGTCTTCGTAGAGTCTTGATTGAGTCCACCTAGGTCTAGGGTTTGCTCGCCGTCGATGTTCGGGCGGTGGAGTTAGGTCAGACCGGAGGAGCGTAGCTCCTCCCGCGGTTTGCTTTTTCTGGCGGCGACGCCGGGCGATGCGGGAGCGACGGCGCGGCGCAATGAATAAATTCTCGCAGCTTCTCCCGTTCTCCGATATGGCGATCTTCTCCGACGTCAACGGAGAGGGCGTGGAGACCGTCGAGAGAGTCGAGAGCCGGCACATCGTCGTCTTCTTGGGTGATGATGTTGTTGACCCCGTTAATCTCAAGGAAGATGTTCTACGGTGAAAATCGAGCTTTGCTTTCGGGTTGCCGACTGGTGGAATCGAAGGATGCGTCATGGGAACGGAGTTGGCCGATGCGCTGGGAGACGGTTTATTCGGGGTGATTCGCCCGAAGTAAGTCCTCCTGCGGCCTCCACCTTGTGGAGTTTAGCTCGTGCCCCACGACGATTGGGAAGCGGCTTCGGCGACGGTGACGAAACGGATCTCTAAAGGCTTTGTGGAAGATGAACAAGTTTTGTATTTTTTTAATTTTTTTTTTTTTAGGATTTTTATTTGTAAAAGGGTCGGTGTAGTGCACCAAGATTAATACATGTTCTTTTAAAAAAAAAAAAAAAACAGTAGACGGACGCAAAGAATCCGCAAGGAATGGATGGCAACGACGCCGAAAGAGAGAAAAGGCAACCGACCGAAGAAAAGCAGGCGCTGATGCAGTTGCCGGGCAAAGCTGCGGCTGCCGCTGCGCTGCGCGGAGCTGGAGTCTGGAGCACGGACAGTTGCAGGTGGCACCACTAGATCCTCGCGCTTTCCTTTCGCCCGGCTGCGTGCGTGCGTGGGTTTCGCTCGCGCAGAAGCCGCGGACGCAGCAGAATGGGGGCAATTTGGCAACCGCTACCGCTACAGCGCGGCGGCACAGTAGCAGCAGCAGTAGCGCACTCGCCCCAGGGGCAGGGAATCGCCTCACCACCACTCCGTTCCGTTCCCCAATCCATCCTCGCCGCCCGCCTGGCCTTCCTCGACGCCGGTCCCCGATCAGATCCCCGGCGGCACGGTGAGCACCCTCCCTCGCCCCGCCCGTCCTCGATTCCCCGCGCCGCGTAGTGACCGACCGATCTATCCATCGAATCGTTCATCCGGCTGCTGCTGGTACTAGTAGGCTTCAGTTCGAGGGGCCCTTTGCTTGCTTGTCCCGACCGGAACTGCGGCCGCCTCGCCGGCGGATTACTCCTCGGTGGCGCTTGTTGTTAGGGTTTTACTCTCTGGGAACTGCCATGCCTGATTGCGTTGCTTCTGATTCCCCTTGTTTATATGGACGCTTGCAGTAGAAATTCAGCGAGTTTCGTTTCAGTGTGCAAAATTCGCATAGATTGGGTGCAAATTAGTGCTGCCGCTTCAATTGGTTGGTTCGTGAGCCTGCATGCATTTTGGTAAACTTATAAACCTGATGCATTGATGTAGTTGTGATGCTACCTACATTGCCACTCCCTATTGCATCCTTTTCAGCATAGTTTTAGCCTTGCCTAAATTCAGCGACTGTTGTTTCATTCTGAAAATTCATAGAAACAGAAGGGAACATATCCTGTGCAATAACGCCGTGTGCAGCGTATGCAACCACCAATGAAGACCATAGGATCTAAATCCAACGTCTGGGGTTTTTTTTTCACTTAAACCCTCCCACCTGAATACACACGGGTTAGATTTAAACCCCACAGGTGGAGGGGTTTAAGTGAAAAACACCGCAGACGTTGGATCTAGATCTTATGACCTTGATTGATGGTTGCATACGTTGCACACGAAGCTTGGTTGCACATGATACATTGCCGAAACAGAATGGGTGCAAAGTTAGTTGTTCCGCTTCAGTTGGTTGGTTCCTTCCTCAAGTGCTTGGAGATCAGAATGCCTTCTGTTACAGTTAAACCTGATGTTATTACTATTACACTGCGTTCATGTAGTGATGCTGCTTTGGCACTCTCTAGTGGACCGGTTCGTGCATAATTTTAGCTCATGAGCTAAATAAAATGGGAAATTTATATGCTGCCATGGGTTACATATGTTCCTAAATAATATCGCAATGCTGCCGTGTGATCAGTCTTTAAAAAAAAGCTTTCAATTCTGGTTCTGAAATGAGTACTTGTTGGTAGGCACTGACCATAACATGCCATTCTGTGAAATATGTTGTTGGACTATGTTTGTGCTCAAAGACCTTGATTTTCATGTGTTCTCTCGCAGGAATCTTCTATTGGATCGATCGATAATGTGGCGTGATGCTCAAAACTCTGCTCACTATCTTTGACTACATCTGATCCAATTGGAGTACTGGACCACCTCTTTCCGGTCAAATGGGAATTGTCAAGATAGAAAGTCGTGAGCCTGCAGCCAAGAGTGGTCACAGTTGTGGAGATGAGGACCTTACACAAGAGGACAGAGTGCTTCTTCAGAGCTTTCCTGATTCTGAATCTCTTGGCTCTGAACAGCCAGAGGTTGACTGCGAGCTTGCAGCGTCAAGAGGTCAGATGTGCAGTATCCCCTATGGGCTTTATGATCTACATGACTTGACAGAGGTTCTTTCTTTGGATACATGGAATTCATGCCTGACGGAAGATGATAGACTCCATCTTGCTGCCCACCTCCCAGACATGGAGCAACAAGACTTTATCACAACCATGAAAGAGCTGTTCGGTGGTGATGCTATGTTCTTTGGGAATCCACTTAGAAGCTTTTTCCTTGGACTGAATGGTGGGCTTTATTCTCCGCAAGTTTCCCAGGCAAGGGAGTTACTGATGATGCTTCAAAGACGGAGACATTATCATTTTCTCAAGTGGTACCACGATGGTTTGGTTGGTAAGTTTGCATCCATGGACAATCTGTTGAGGAGTTCTGATACGAGTGCTACTCTTGGAGAGAAGGTTCCCATCTCGCACAGACGGGTGCGTGAGAAGCGTTTCTCATGTGTTAGTCTTAGCAGTACTACTCCACCAGTTACTATCAAGGATGAAATTGCCACTGTTTCTTTGCCAATGAAACGAGCCAAACTTATGGATGGTCCATTAATTACTCATTGTTCAACCCAGGGACATAATGAAAGAGCCAATGTAGCCATATCAACAGAAATGAACTCATTGGAAAGTCAAACCTTCCATCCAATCAGTGACCCCAGGAAAAATTGTAGTAAACTACCAAAAGGTGTGCTGAAAATAAGGACTGGCTGTGCTTCTGTTATTGGTGACAGTGAAGGGACACATTATAGACCTGGACTGGTTCGAGCTGATCAGTCAGGAACACAGAGCTCCAGATTTTGCACTCCACCTCTTGTTTTTGCACATGATGTTCATGGTTTCTCTGAGAATTCTTCTCACATCAACAGAATCAATGGCATGTCTGCTAGTTCACAATGTCTTCCCTTACAATGGGAAGGTACACTAGAACCTTACGCAATCCCACTTGGAGTCCAAATGGCAGTTCCAGAGGAGCACAGTGCAGTTTACCCCTCCATGATGCTGAGAGGCTTCTATCAACCAGCAGCTAACCATAGTTTAGCATATTCCAGTGAAGCATATGACACCAGAGAATGTGCCCACATGAAAGACCTTTTGAAGAACTTTGGTGGTCAAAACATCATAGTCCATCAAAGTTCTCCTGATCCATATGCAAGAGTCGGGGATGATCATCAAATGAACGGGTGCTCCAGTTCAAGCAATGCTGAAAATATCTCTGAGATGTTGAGCCTTGGCACAAGGACATACCCACATCATAGCAATGTCTCGGAGCAGCTGGAAACCATGCGCAAGTACCATGATGGCGTGAAGCTGGAGCCACCTCCTGCCAGGCCTGTTACTGAAGCTGAAGAGTCTCGTCAGTTCGCTTACACCTACGCTAGGAGGAAGCCACACAAGAGATCAACTATGGCAGAAGATACAGTGCCACCAAGTGTGTTAGACGGCATGGCCAAAATGAAAGCGAAGGCAATCAAACTCTGAACTGAGGCTTGTCAGTTGCAAACATAGAGAACTGAACATAATTGGGGTTGAGGACAGAATTTAGTATCCATCTAACATAGTAAATAAGTATGAATTATTTTACTTTTACCTTTCTCCTGCAATATCGATAGACCAAAGTACCAAACCCTCCCAGCAGAATATATGTCTGTTGTCATTGTCAAACGGGATAAGTAGCTTACACTTGTAACTCTGAAGTATGTAAATCAGTTATATCTTGCTCCTATTTTCAGGAGGATTTTTGCTTTGCTATTATAGATATATATCCAGGAGTAGAGTTCCATGCTGAACTGCGATGTTTTCTTCTGTCCCTATGATCATACTGTGCCTTTTGAGCTGGGCGGCGGTAATAATTCTTTATATAATCTGTAATTCTGTGCCGTGATGGTCAAATTTGTATAATCTCTTGTATTTCTGTCGCTCTCAGCTATCAAATTCAAAATTCGTCAAATTTGAGTTTGAGTTTGATGGTCGCTGTCTCACCCCTCAGTTAAAAATTGATTTTGAATGATTATTGAGTTCCATTGAAAAAACTTCTTTAGAATATATGAACTCGACTGGCCACTTCATTTTCAAATGTACTACTAAATTCGATTCTAGATTGTAGTTTGTTTGACTTTTTCAACCCTAACTTTGACAACTTGTCTTATTCAAAATTTTGTGTAAAATATTATTTTTTTTATTGGCTTGCTTTATTAATAAATGATATTTAAAAATAACTTAAATTTGACGCCGATCTCAGCCGCATCATTCCCCACCTTCGCACGGATTCAAATATTCGAACGGAACGGACGCTCCCCATCCTCCGCGAACACGGAAATGCCGGCGCCACCTCGCCTCCTCCCACTCCTCGGCCGCCTCATCGTCGCCGGCGAGATTCGCCGGAACCCGGACCACCTCCGCCGCATCATACCCCACCTTCCTTCGCACCCCAACCTCGCCGCCGCCCTCACCAGCCTCTACTTCCCGCTCTTCCCTCCTCCGCCACCTTCCTCCACAACCTGCTCATCCGCGCCGCCACCGCGTCACCCACCCCCGCGCCTCTCCTTCGCCGCATTCTCCTCCCTCCTCCGGTCTGGATACCTCCCCGACCACTTCACGTTCCCCCTCTGGTCAAGTCCGCCTCCCGGCTCTCCTCTTTCCCGCGCACGGGCGAGCAGGTGCACGCCCAGGCTGCCCGGCGTGGGTTCTTGGCCGAAATCTTCGTTGTCAATTCGCTGCTCGCGATGTACGCGGCGTTCCGAGACACGGCGTCGATGCGGGGCTTGTTTGAATCCTGCGCTGAGGTCGCCGACGTGGTGTCTTGGAACACGGTGGTTGCCGGCTTCGCCAAGTGCGGGGAGATTGGGAATGCCAGGCGCGTGTTTGACGAAATGCCTCATAGGAATGGCGTATCTTGGAGCGTGATGGTGGGAGCTTACGCGGCTGCTGGGGAGCTGGATGTAGCGAGGGAGATGTTTGATCGGATGCCAGCCGTTGGGAGGAACATCGTCACATGGAACTTGATGGTGACGGGGTTCGCAAGACATGGGCTGTTACCGTTGGCGAGGAAGATGTTTGACGAGATGCCAGTCAGAAATCTTGTGTCATGGAATGCAATGATCCGAGGGTACGTAATGAATGGAGAGATGGATGGTGCGAGGGAGTTGTTTGATGTGATGCCGGAGAAGGATGTCGTGTCCTGGACGTGCATGATTTCTGGGTATGCACAGGCTGGGCAATATGCACAAACCCTTGAGCTATTTAGAACAATGCAGAGCCATGGTGATATCCGGCCTAATGAGGTGACCATGGTGAGTGTGCTCTCAGCTTGTGCACATTTGACTGCACTTGAGGAAGGGAGGTGGGCTCACATCTTCATTGATAAGCACAAGATGGTTCTTGACAATGAGTTCAATATTGGTGCTGCCCTCATAGACATGTATGCCAAGTGTGGGAGAACAGATTTGGCTACCAAAATTTTCCATTCCTTGGACCCGAAGAATGTCTCCGCCTGGAATGCACTCATTACCGGGCTGGCAGTGAACGGTGATGCTCGGCGATGCATTGATGTGTTTGAGCAGATGAAAATGTCAGAAGAAAAGCCGGATGACATAACATTCGTCAGTGTGCTGACAGCCTGTGCCCATGCTGGGCTGGTTGATGAGGGTCGGCAGTGCTTTCGGAGTATGTCATCTGTTTGTGGTGTGCAGCCGGAGCTCAAGCACTATGGCTGCATGGTTGACTTACTTGGGCGAGCAGGGTTGCTTGATGAGGCAGAGGAGCTGATTTGGGGCATGCCGATGGCCCCAGATGTCAAGCTTATGACCGCACTACTAGGTGCTTGTCGAGTGCATAAGAGATTTGATGTAGCTGAAAGAGTACAGAGCAGGATCCTCAACCTCAATACAAAGGAACCCTTTTATTCTTCAAAAACGCGGGAGAGCTGTGTGTCGCTGGATTGAGAGGAGAAAAAGAAGGGGATAAGAGCGAGCTCTTTCAAACACACACCACCATACATACGCGCCTATTACAGAATACAAAGCAGCCTAGCTGTCATGTTCTGCTATCTGACATTTATGCCACTGCTGGCAGATGGGCTGATGCCCTAGAGGCAAGGGGCTTTATCCAGCTCAATGTAGTTTTAATTCTTGCAGTTGCAGAGGCTTTAGCATTCTTTACCATCAATTGTAGTGCATACTGCATACGGAGTACGTTTTTAAACCCCAATAAGCTATAGGGACTAGAAATTATTGTTAACGAAGCAGTTCCAGTTTCAGAACTGTCTGCAATCATCTTATCCCACAAAAGCAGAAGGTTTGCCTTTCTCTTGCCACAACTGATTTTTATTCATTTGTCTGTAAATTGCCCTCAACAATGTATGTTTCAGTTCCTATAAAACCATGAACTAATGAGGCAATAACAAATGCCAGTGCACAAGGGTACATATGCATCGATTACTTATCTTAAAAAATGCCCACCTCATTGTCCTTATGCCTTCATTAGGGAATATGATTGCTTGCATCTCCAGCATTTCATTCAGGCCGTCCTATCTTCTCCAAGCAATCTCATCTCTCAAGATAGTCCATTTAGTTAAAGTCCTGATATGATGCTTACAAATTACACCTGATTTGACTAACAGGCCATGGATGCCATCTATTGTCTATTCAGGAGACTTGGCACATTTCCTTTTCAAATATATGGTTTCCAGCGTCGCCTGCTCTGCACTAGTGTGAAGCCCTCTGTTCCTTATGCCATTGCGCTAAAATGCACCTCAAGCCCAAATGGCCGAGCCGTGATTCATGACAGGTCCAACAAACCACAAAACATAGGCTATAATTTAGCTAAATTACAAACAGCCTGTTGTGCTGCCAAGCACAACTAAAGAAGATCAAATAAAAGAGCATTCAAAACAAAATGATATTTTCAAACTAGTCGCGACATCAAACATTGCCAATAACTTGTCCATGGAGGTTTAGTGCATTACAGACTAGTAAGTCAAACGGTAGCACTATAGACTGACACAATAACACAAACATTACACAGTTCATTTAGCAACCCTCCTACTTCAACAATAGAAAAAAGGAAGACCTCCTCAAATTTAGCAGCAAACAAGAGTACAAGTCAAGCAGCAACTACTCAAAGGATGCGCACACACCTACCCCTTTCTTCACATTCAAAGGGATCAGTTTTAGACAAATGATGGACATGGTAAATATGCATAAAGTTGTGGCCACATCCTTTACTTGTAAAATAAAACCGAGCACGTCTTGAAGCCCTTTTCTCCAGCTGGAGCAGATGCTGCTGCTCTGCAAGAAAACTATCAGTCACATATAAACTTTGACACTGAATTGTCATTGACTCCAGCATCTTTGCGTTCAGTACAAAGAATGTTGCAAAGTTAACTTGTGGCATTGTGCCTCGATAAGAAATATTCAACACAACTGTCTTGAGACGGATGTCAAGGCACTTGATAAGATTACGATGTTTACGGCGCCATAAATTCTTGTTTCGGCTCAGGTATGTCTGAAAGGAAAAAAAACAGTATACAAACACAAGAAATTCAACAAGTCACATCCAAAGAATATATTAACACAATGAATTTACTACTTCAGTATGTTTACCTGGATATACAACTTCTCCAAGCATGGGAAACATCTCATCAGGTCTATAATCACATCCAGGCTAAGATTAAAAAATTGACTGCTAAAATCTTCACAGTACATGCCTGCGTTGTCGAGTTAGTTATCCGAATGTCGAGTTCATGCGGCATGACTGCATGAAGCATGTGTCACCACATTTATAAAAATCGATATTTAAAATTTTTTCTGCACACAGAAAAGCAACTAAGAACCTGTAAAAGGTACCTCAATAATCGTTGAACCCAAAGTGAGCCTGGAAGACTCGTCACCATAACTCAGGCAACCCAAGGCCTCCAGATTAGGAGCTGAAATAACTGATACACGCAGTCGCATTCGTCCCCATCGTGATGATCTAAGATATAGAATCCTTCTAAGGCAAGGGGCATCCTCAACAATGAATTCTTCAAAGAAGGTCATTTTTGTGATGAAACGGAGCACACACTCCAATGCTTGTAACGCTAGCTGAGTTGATCCTGACACAGCGGAGGCCAAATATTTCGCAAAGCATCAAGCACTCAAGGACGGGAGAAGCAGCAATGATGCTATGCAGGGAATCCTCCGAAATGCTGACCAGTTGAAGTGCGAGCTTCTTGAGCCGGGGGAACTGAAGCCTCTGGATGATGTCTTCAGAGAGGTGGCATTCGCTGAAACTGGCGACACAAAGGGACGACGAGAACCGGAAGGTAGATGCCGGCGGAGGTGGCGGTTGCAACACCTCGCCCCCCCAGAAGCGGGGCCAGCATTCAATCTCTTGGAGGTTGTCGAGGGCCGGGGATCGGAGCCATGCATCCAAAGTGGCGGGGCTGCTCCATAGGTGTCGTGCGTTGAAGCGAAAGCGGCGGCCAGGCCCCCGGTGGGCGGAGAGGATGAGGGAGACATCATCGATGTTGCGAAGGTCACCGGCGTCGAGGTTGAGAGGGGCGGAGCGCCAGAGATGGCGCCACCGGGTCGCAAGGATTCGGGTGCGGGCGGCATCTTTGGTGGGGAGGAGAGAGAGACGACTTCACCCAGAATGGCGTCGGGAAGGCTGCTGATTCGGTCGAACCCATCTTCTTCCTCTCCGCCGGCTCCAGGCGGCGGATCTTGGACGTAGGGCTCGTCTCCTCCGGCTCCAGGAGGACTGGAATCGGACGCACCTGTTGATTCGGTCGACCCCAGCTTCTTTGCACCCTCCTGTTCCGCGCTCTTGGGCGCCTCTGGCTTCCTTCTCTTGGCACGGCGAGCCGCCGCCGGCGTGTCCATTTCCGGTGGCAATGGGTGATTGGGGAAAGGGTGGAGAGCACACGGCGGCTGGCTGTGGCTGCCTGGCTCAAGGAACGCCGCCGCCCGCCGCCACACACTTCTTTCTTCTGACTCTTCTGACGAGGTGGCCTCCCGTTTCCGGCCCATCATAGGCCCAGCCCACCTAAGTTTGGCTTCACAGCCACATTTCGAATGCAGCTGCAGCTGCAGCTGCAGCACCAGCACAAACAGTCTTCCATCAAAAAAAAAAAAAAAAAAAAAAAAAAAGAAGGCACAACAGGGGATTGGTAGAGATGATGATCTGTCGCACCTTTTCCATTCTGTTTATTCAGGAGACCGATGGATGCCATCTATTCTGTCTATTCAGGAGACCGGCACATTTCCATTTCAAATATATGGTTTGCTCAAGATGCTTCCCGAAAGCATCATGTGTTTCTTCTTAAGATAGTGCTATGATTGAGAGAACCTGCAAATACAAAAAGGGTGCTTAGAAGTTTTACGAAATTGGACCATGTGTCTTCCCCTCTCTCTGAATATTTGTTTTAATTTAAAGAAACGTCCCTCTTTACCTCACAGAAAATCGCTGCATCTTTGCTGAGGGCTAATTGCTGCGAGGCTATCTTTTTTCTCCAAATATCTGGCAACGTTGATATGGACAAGCAGTTCGGCAATCTTTTATCCCTCGAACATCAACTATGCCATGGCTGGGATTTAGTAGTGATTTTCAGGAAAGCTGTACAAAATTCTGTGAGATTGCTACATTTCAAGACATCCTTTGACAACCCCGCAATGGCACAATATCAGGTGGAGCATCCACTTTTTGAGTTCTTATACAGAGGCTTTAGCATGGTAGATTGGATTACATTCTTTACCTATTATTAATAATAAAAATCCGTTTGAGATGGTGATCCATGATGGTGGAATTTATGGCTTTTTTAAGATTTCTTGTATCCTATCAATGGAGGTGGAGTAGTTTGGTTTCTTTTCAGAATGAGAGGATGTAACTTCGCTTTTTAGTATCAATTGTTATTGAAAAAAAAAAAAAAAAAAATTGAAAGATCCGGTTACCCGGCTTTGGTTATATTAAGACGAAGAGCATAAAAGTTTACATTACAGCGCGAGAGGCGCCCCCCTGCCGGCCTAGGCGCAGTCGGGGGCTTCCTGAAAAATAATAAAAAGGCTGTTGGGACTGAAATTCTTTTTATCGAACAGTTCCAATAAGTTTCAGATGTCTGAAACCGTCATGGACAGTCTGGATACCGCAAAAGGGTAAATGATCTATGTGCATCTAGCAGTTTATATAAATAATTGTATGTACTATAAAATACAGGTTTATCTCTGTTGTTAAATTGCTAATCATCCTTTGAGAGGGGAATCTCAACTTGCCAGTCCCCACAGTCCTCACTCCGAGTGAGTGAGCCACTCCGCAGCTCCCCACCTGAGTCGCGAGTCAACGTCGGGAGACCGCATCGGCGTCGGCGCCTCAACGTCGTGCCTCCCCATCGATCCCGTCCCGTATCGAGCTCGCGGCGTCGCGCTCCTGGCTCCGGCAGTCCCATGCGGTTCCCCTGCCCGACGCCTCCTGCTCCTCCACTCTCTCCGACGCCACTTTATCCCTGCTCCGCTGTCTTCCACGCCGCCGTCTCTGCCCTTCGCAGCCACTATCCCTGCAGGCAAGGTGCGGCTTCAACGAGTTCAAACAGCGACGAGTCCCTGACGACGCGCAGCCTGCTGCTTCCATGATTCTCTTTTTGGTATGCCCGTCTTTCTTCAAATGATCAGTCCACGCGCCATGTTCCCTGACAGACAAGTAGCTAAGCTCACTTGGGCCTTTTTCACTTTCCCTTTTCTGTTGTGTCTGATTTTCCTCTCTTGGCAAAACCTAGGGCGATTGCTTGCAAATCGCACCGGTCCCCCAAGCAGTCGATCAGGTTTGCTAGCAGTTGAGAAATATCATGTGGTTGTCCAGAGAACTAGTGCACCTCCCATATATCTCTGTTACTCTGTATGTTGTGTACACGTATATGATATTAGCTCATTTTTAGACAGTAGTGTTTGAATTTTCGGATAATTTTCCTTTTCGACTTGTACACAAGACTTTTGTTTATCCCTTTTTTAGAAACAAGAACTACTTTTCATAATTCAAATTCACATGTTTATAAGCTTTCTGCAACATGTCAATTGTTCTCTCTGAATGTACTAACTTGGCCATGCAGTATCCATGTAAGGTTGTACTTTAGTTTTAGAGAAATGAAATGACCTAACTTTAGGTTTATCCATGCAAAGTTGTAACTTTAGGCTTTGTTCATATCCTAGCATAGTAGCATCTGCACCAAACAGCTTACAGAGCTGTATATTTTTTTGGTGACCGAGAGGGAGATGTCATTTAAGTGTACTTGGGGATAAACCTGCACTTACATGCCAAGCACAAGTGACAGATGCTCTATCTGCATCCTGGCTGTGACCCTAGCTTGTGGTGTATGCTAATTGGCAACTGCTAACGTTCTTTGTCCATATATGGTTGCAGGAGTTTTAGATAATCACACAGACCGGCTAATGGCAGAGGATGGATCATATATGGAGCAAGGTCGTGCAACTTATCAGTTACTTAAAGAAATTACTAACAATTTCTCTAAGGACCGAGAACTTGGTCAAGGTGCATCCGGAAGGGTTTACAGGGTAAGATCGTAGGTGGTTTCTGTATACAATTTATTATGGTCTATAGAGTACATATACTCTTGACACTAGATCTCTGATTGTCAAATCTGATTAGTGGTAGCAAAAAGTTTCAACTATTCTTGACCATGGAGAAAGTGTTTTAGCATGCTGTATCATACGATGCATATGGCCTTAAATCACTTTCAAAGTCATTATCATCAATTATAAAGGGAGTAAGTAAAAGCAATAATATTGACATATGAATTAGCCTCATAGCCTATTCACTAAACTGCCACCCATTCTCGGGGAAGAATTACATAGCCATTTAATGCAAAACATCATCATGACAGCATCCTCTTCAGATCTCCTGAGGTGCATTATCTGCCGTCTCAGCTCTGAGTTTGCCATGACAGACCTTGGGGCCCTCCATGACTTCTTCGGCATCTCCGCCACTCGGTCCTCGGTTGGCTTGTCCCAGCGACAATATGCCGTTGATCGTGTTTCCTAATCTTCTACAGATATTACACTAATGCCCCTTGACTATTAGACCTTAACACCTCCGTCCTCATTAAGTAGCCAAAATAACCACTTGCTAAGGAGACAAGTTTTCGTAACTGATAGATTTGCAATGCATAATCTTCCCTAGTCCTTTGCTTGGCATAAAATGCCCCTTTGCTACCTGTATTTCTTTTTATTGGTTTTGCCTTGCCAAAAGAATTATGGACTGAGAAAAAAAAACGAATCTTTTGGCACACCTCAAAGGACCTCAAGGAAGGACACCATGAACATAGGAAGGCAATGAGATTGAGTTTATGAGCACTAATCCCCCCTGCAGACATAAATTCGCCCTAGGTTGTGGCTAGAAAAGGTTGGCTGGCTAAAGTTTAGTCGTGTGTTGTTTGAATACATGGACTAGTAGCCAGTAGTATTCCTTGACAAAGACTCTTAATGCCCCTGGGAGAGGAGAGAGAAAAGGAGATAGGGCAGTGATGCCATTTCTCAATCAGCCAATCAGGTGGCTCCTTTTAGTCCCATTAGCTGGGTATGGACAACTAATGGATTAGTTGTTAGTTGGGGTGTGGACTAAACTTTAGTCCACCCATTAGTCCTGTTTGGATGGCCTAGTATATCCAGAACAGGTCCTTAGTTTCTAGTCAAACCATTGTGTTCAACCAGTTCCAGTCACTCCCATCTTATGGCTCCTTCACGTTCCAACGATACATTTGAAGGTAATCCAATTGTTTTTTTTACCAGTATTACATTGAAATAATTACGCACTGATCCTCCCATTTTATGGCCTCACCGTAGCAATATTCACTTTATGAGAGTTTTATCTTCTGACCAAGTTGTTTTGATGATGTCATGATAGTATCATCTGTATACTGTAGAATGTGTAACCCATTCTCTACTATGTGAGGAACAACTAAAGCAATCCACCCATCATTTTTGGTTCATTATATTAATTGCGCACATATCTGCCAAAATATAAACTTGTGGTGGAATAGGAGTGCATGGAAAATAACTACTGACGTGTCTGAACCGTGATTAGGGGCTCATGTTGGGTTTCAACTCTAGCCTACCCCAACTTGCTTGGGACTGAAAGGCTTCGTTGTTGTTGTATATCTACCAAAATATAGAAAAATATCAAGTTGTATTGAGTACTGATGCTTTTTATAGGGAGAGTTGAAAAATGGGAAAAAGGTTGCAGTGAAGATGTTTCATAATGCCAGCCCACAACTTGACGAGCAGATATTCAAGAATGAGTTCAAGAATCTTACAATGCTCAAACATCAAAATACAGTCCAGATTGTAGGCTATTGCTGCGAAACACAATGGGAGCCGGCAGAGCACAATGGACACACTGTTTGGGCTGAAAAAGACCCATATAGCACTCTGTTTCGAGTATTTGCATAACGGAACCTTAAGAAGCATCTTGATGGTACACCGCTTGAATTCGAGGGAATGCGTGCGTGTGCCTATATAGCTCCATTGGTTAATAAACCTAGAGTGCTAGATATTATTATCTCCCAGCCTACGTCGAATTTTGGAAATAGAAAACAAGGTTTTTCTTATTTTTTTATTAACATTAAGAAAAAAAAAGAATAGAATTAAAATGGAATTGTCAATATATTTTTATGCCCTTTTGAAATCAAAAACACACATGCCGCACAAGACACATACACACAAATATGTATTTATACATATATGTGTACATGCATGCACATGTATTTGTATGTGTATTATTAAGCATGTCGAAAAGGAATCCTCTATATTTGCAGTTGAATAGTACTCTTTTTTCACCTTTGCAGATGAATCATGTGGAATTGACTGGAACACACGTTACAAGATCATCAAGGGGACTTGTGAGGGCATAAAATACATTCACAAGGAGTTGGGTATTTACCACTTGGATCTGAAACCTGAAAACATATTGCTAGATGAGAAGATGGTGCCTAAACTTGCAGATTTTGGTTTCTCTAGAATTTTCGATGAAGACATAACCCAAACCATAGCGAATTTCAATGTAACACGGTAAATTACATGCCTCATTGTATATGAGAATCCTTTTCTAATAATCAAAATGGGCTTACTAGACAACATCGGTTTTGATTCCATGCAGTGGATACGTTCCACCAGAGTACATCGAGAGATGCCATATCACAAATAAGTTTGACATATTCAGCTTGGGTGTTGTAATAATAAAGATAGTTACAGGACCTATGGGCTACTCTAAAAGTGCTGACTTGTCAGACAAGGATTTTACTGTTCTGGTAAGACGTACTATACATCTTTTGACAGTCAATTAACTTCTAATAACAATGATAATGCTACATCTTGCATTTATATAGTATAACCCCAGGTTTACCTAATTACTTGCCGATTTCACAGGCTGAAGAAAAATGGAGGAATAGGTTGGGAGCAGAATGGAATGGCTCCTTACTAGAAGCATATTGCCAACAAGTAAAAAGGTGTATTGAGTTAGCTTTGAACTGCGTGGAGAAAGATCGAAATAAAAGACCCAGTATAGAGGATATCATTGAGAAGTTAAATGAGACAGAAAATTTGATAGATAATTTATTAAGAAACGACCAACAGCAAAAGGTATTTAAGATCTTACATAGTATAACTGCTCCGTGTAAAGGCATACAAGTAGAAAAATTAGTCAATACAGCATTGGAGGATGCCCATTTTACCAAGTCAAGTAATTTACCAAACAAAATATATAGGCCCACTTGTCAGCCCCTCTCACTCTAGTCAATTTTTAACAAAGATAATGCTTATAACCCCAGCTTTACCTAATTAACCCCAGCTTTACCTAATTACTTGCCGATTTCACAGGCTGAAGAAAAATGGAGGAATAGGTTGGGAGCAGAATGGAATGGCTCCTTACTAGAAGCATATTGCCAACAAGGAAAAAGGTGTATTGAGTTAGCTTTGAACTGCATGGAGAAAGACCGAAGTAAAAGACCCAGTATAGAGGATGTTGTTGAAAAGTTTATTGAGACTGAAAATTTGATAGATCAATTATTAAGAAACGACCAGCAGCAAAAGGTAATTAAGATCTAAAGGCGTACAGTAGAAAAATAAGTCAATACAGCATTGGAGAATGTCCATCTTTCCCAGTCAATTAATTTACCAAACAATCATCACATTCCCTTTGTTGCCACTGCCTCCATTGTAGCTCCACAAACCTTCTGCCAAGCTGCTGCTTTACTGCTGTTGTTGCCTTATCTGTGGGGAACACATATCCTCTGCAATATTCATGTAACACTTGGTTCTATTTAAGCTGGGCAAAAGGGCTACCACTAGTCTTTCCCAGGATCCAAACAAACTCTATGGATTATATCAAAGCTATAAATATATAAACTATGATTGTTTGGTTAGTTCTATGTATTCTACTGGTTAAAGTTAGAAAAGTGAGCTGCAGAGATAGATTCTAATCTGCTACATATTGTTGTACAAAAGGAGTTAACTATTATGCTGTTTTATTATTGATTTTGGTAAATGCAAAGGGCCATACTGCTTAGTCTCCAAAGTTCAATAAAACTATACCATTTTTCTTTAGAAACATGGGGAGGTATAAACACATATAAGTTTATATATATTAATTAGCTAACAACTAGTTATTCTGCTTATAATTGAGATCCCAGTGGCGCAACATGCTGGGGCTTTATGATTCTCATGACCAGCCATTGCCTTGGAGAAAATCTCATGAAACGCCTGAATCTAATAAATAGCCGCTTCCATTGAGAAAATATCATGAAAAAGATACAATGCAAGGGAGAAACAAAACATTAAGATGCAAACCTTTTGAAGTAAAGTTACTCAAGCACATGGCACTTAGATGCACAAGATACATTTGGCAACCATTTGAGAAATATATCACGAAAGAATAATAGTTCATTTTAGAATTCTTCTGAAACTTGTGTTCACGTCAACCAAATGAAATGGCATGTGAAAAAAGGACAAATATGCCACGGAACACAGTACCTAGATGCCTTTACTTTTTCCTAAATCAAATAAAATTACTCCTTTTTTTCTTGAAAACAATAAAATTACTCCTTGCTTAATTAATATCAATAGATTGTCACATTATGAATTTGCAAGGTTTTGTGATTCATGTGTACCTTACCTTTTACTGTCTTTCATTTGTTCTCAGAAATGGTTGTCAGACGATAATGGTACCTTCATTGGTAATCTGTTCCAATTTGTTAGATCCTTCCAATGCAGCACAACACAGGAGCCAAAGCTTCATGAACACTATATAATCCAGTTGCAGTCAGACTTTCAATGGCTGTATGACACAATACCAGCAATCTACCACTTGATCCAGCGAATAGAATGGAGCCAAGATGATCGCATGGAAATGCTGCTCTGAGAACTCAGGGATGCAGTGTATGATGCGGAGGACCTTCTCGATGAGTTTAGATGGTATGAACAAAAGGTTTCACTAGAGGGCAGTGCGGCCTCGGTGCATCCTGTCATTGACTTCTTTCATAGTGTCACCAGCTTCAACAAAGTGTCCGATATCCAGAAGAGGCTAGGCAATCTTTCTAATTCTACAGATCTTGAGCAGATGGGCCTGGATCTAGCTAATACACAGTTACATAGGCCAGAGACCACCTATTTTATCACTGAGCCAAAGGTATTTGGTCGTGACAATGAACTGAAGGAGCTGATGAGACTGCTTGGTGTACTTGCAAACGGTAGCTTCAACAAAGTGTCCGATATCCAGAAGAGGCTAGACAATCTTTCTAATTCTACAGAGCTTGGGCAGATAGGCCTGGATCTAGCTAATACACAGTTACACAGGTCAGAGACCACCTCTTTTATCACTGAGCCAAAGGTATTTGGTCGTGACAACGAACTGAAGGAGCTGATGAGATTGCTTGGTGTACCTGCAAACGGTAGCGGGGCTCCTAAAGGCAAGAGAAAAATAAGTGGAGTCATTGCATTAACAGGCAACCAAGTTTGTACTACCCTTGATATCAAATATGAAACTCAAGAGAACGAATATGGAACTCGAGAAGACGACTCAGTAGAAGAATATGGGAGCCCAAAGGATGGCTCAGAAAATGAATATAGGACTTCAGAGCGAGACTCAGAAGAAGGCTCAGAGGACAAAGCAATAATAAATGTTCATGTTTTGCCTATAGTTGGAACTGGTGGCGTTGGAAAGACTACTTTGGCCCAAACTATTTGCAATAGTTCACCTGTAAGATCTCACTTTGACATGATAATTTGATTTGTGTCTCAGATGACTTTGATGTCAAGAGGTTAACTAAGGAGGCCATAATATCATCTTCAGGAAGAGAGGCAACAACTGATCATTTGGATTCTCTCCAGCAGATTCTAGCATATAGTGTGAACAAGAAAAGGCTCTTGGTTATCCTTGATGACGTCTGGATATTCAATCGGGCTCATTGGAAGAGGTTTTGTGCACCTTTACAAATGTAATCCAAGGAAGTATGATGCTTGTCACCACTAGGTTTCAGCAGGCTGCTGACCTAGTGCGCACAATGGATCCCTTTCCACTACAGGGTTTGCATGATGATGCCTTTTGGGATTTCTTCAAAAAATGTGTCTTTGAACCTGATAGCTCGGGTATGGATCCTAACTTGGAACGCATTGGTAAAACAATACTCCCAAAGTTGAGTGGTTCTCCTTTAGCTGCCAAAACTCTTGGAAGGCTGCTAGGAATGAGGCTTGACCCTCAACATTGGAATAATTTACTACAGAGTGAATTATGGCAGCTTAGACAGGGTGAAAATGATATTTTGCCAGCTCTTCGATTGAGCTACAAATATCTGCCTTTCTATTTGAAGAGATGCTCCTCGTTTTGTGCTGTGTATCCCAAACATTATGAATTTGAAAAGGTGAGTTTAGCTGAAATCTGGGTTGCAGAAGGCTTTGTGGAACCTCATGGTAGCATTCCAATTCTAGATATTGGCTGTAAGTACTTTGAAGAACTCGTACAACGATCCTTCTTTCAGACTGTTGGTTCTAAGTATGTAATCCCTGACTTGATGCATGAAATGGCACGGCTTGTTTCAAAGGAAGAGTGCTTCATCATAAAGAACTTCAGTGACATTCAAAAGGTTCCTCAGAATGTTCGTCATCTGTCGATATTGCAAACCAATGATGTGGCATGCTCAGACTTAATGAGCCTAGGCAATCATAGAAAGTTGCGCACCCTACTTTGCAAAATAACCTTATGCAATAAGACTGACACTTCTATGTTGGAGCGCTGGTGTACTGAACTTCGGTTCATGCGTGTCATTGTTTTTGCTCAAATAAGGGAACTGCCAAAGAGCATTGGCAGCATGAAGCATCTTCGCTACCTTGAAATCTTGAGAAATAGTCATCATCTGGAGAGACTTCCTTTAGAGATATGTTGCCTCTATAATTTACAAAGAATATACGCTAGAAATGTGTGTTTGATAATGTTCCTAGCGGATTTGCTATGTTGATCAATCTACAGAGGTTTGAAGCATTGGGATTTAGATTTAAAGATTATCTAAGTGAATCTCTTCCAACCTGGTTTCATCCACAATATATTCCCAACATAAGTTCATTGTCAATCAATGATTGCAATGGATTAAAGTGCATATCACTTCCTGGAAACTCACGGCACATACACCCAATTGAGATACCTGCAGGGCTAGTTGATAGCATGGTAGGTGTCAGCATTGGTAGTGCTTTCTTTTTCTGGTTGACATATCAATTGAAAACTGCAAAAATCTATCAAGCCTTGAACAATTTCTGCAGCCAGCTTATATACCGGCCATAAAAAGATAGTAATTGCAGGATGCCCAAGTTTAGAATTGATACCAGCTGAAAGGTGATGATACGGTGGTACCGTTTGTGTTGATTCAAATATGGGGCGATCCTATTGATGAAGAGGTGGACGAAGCCGTTGCCAAGGTTTTCCAGAAGCTCGGAGTGGAAACAGCCATTTATGAAGCTGTTTCATTGTGCAAATTACTTTTCTTCTCTAACTCCTCGTCCCTTCGTTTCTTTTTGCTTAGCATCAATTTTCCAACAATAAAACTAATTTCTTTGCTTCCTTGTTAATCAAAGGATTCATAGACTTGAAACAACTCGGCACTCGCATCTGATAATTTTCGTATAATAGATAGACCTGTGGAACTCCCCCTCATAAAGTAGCGACTCGTCAGGTTCGAACTGACCTAGGCCCTCGTCAGACCTATCCATCAACAAGAATCGCTTTGGTTACGCAGTTCAAGACAAGAAGAGAGGCAACCTCTATACATCTGCGAGTATAAGGGAAGGGGCCTCTAGTTTCTACTGGAAGTCGTTACCAGCTTGTTCTTTTCTTTCCAGTTTTCCAGATACGAATAGGAAGATTTTTTAGCCCAAACCTAGCACTCTCTTTTGGTTGGTTACTTCACTCACTGAAAAAGAGAATCAATAAGCTCACTAAATAATTTAGGGCCGTTTTGGATCCTTTGAATTTGGGAAATTTGAGATTCCCTAACTTTTCTAAAAAGCTCAAAAAAGCTCTATCTCAAATTCATAGGGTGGGAGATAGGAATTGAATTCCATTGGCCCGACCGCAAAACACCCTTTGAGATAGACTTATTTTCATAACTTTGAAAAGACAAAGTAATCTTAAATTCCAAACTAAATAGCTTAATTTATTAAGTAGATTTCAATTCCTCAAATTCAAAGGATCCAAACGGGCCCCTAAGATTATTTAGTGTCTTATATTCTGGGATTTGCAATCGGTGGTGCCTGAGCTAGTACAGGAGGATCCTAGTTGTTTGTTTTGGAGGGATAAAGGTGATAGAATTATCCCGCCCTTTTGTTTGGATGTGGGGACATGCGCATATGGCCTGTAGTTCTGCGCTCGGCTATAGCCCTGTTGATCCGTTGCTGTTGCTCACCTTTAGCCGCGCTTGCACGTGGAAAGGGAGAGTGGTGATGGAATAACATTTTCGTGTTAAATCCAAACTGTTCATGAAATTTAATGGTGCATATTTCTTTCTTTCTTTTAAATTATTTTTTGTAATTACTAATGCCTTTCGTGAATACGTTAACACGGTTGTGTAAATATAAATGACTAGCAAGGTCATGTGTTTGCGTGGTCTTATGATCTTGGCGAACCTTCCGTTCCTCCCCCTTTTCTCTGAATACAACAATGGGTTTCTCTTTCTTCTAATTGTAAACACAGACCTTTTTGGCTTGTGATTACTTTCAATTTGGGGTTAAACACTAATAAATTTATTTATTTATTACCTCACAGAAAATTGCTGCATGTTTACTGAGGGCAAATTGCTGCGAGGCAAGCAGTTCGATCCAGTGATGAAAGTTTTACAGCAAGTATCAGTAAACCTCACAATACCTGGTGGAGCAAATAAGCAGTTGGTACTAGAAATCCTTTTGGCGAACAGCTCTAGCTAGTTTCAGAACTGCCTGAAAACTATCAACATTCAATCGTATTATGTAATCGATAATTCGATTACATTTACCAACTCTTTTTGTAAACTTTACTGAAATATTTTTTTTTTTGAATAGTTACTGTCGATATTCCACCACTGCGATGAGCAGGGGAGTTGTGACGGTGCGTGTGAACGGGAAAAGCTTTTTGACACTGCCGCGATGAGCAGCTAGCAGATACAAAACCGAGCAAGCAAAAAAAAAACAAAAAGGAATAATTGTATGACAGCAGGATAATAGCAGCACTATTATACCAACATTAACGTACTTAGTTCGATAACTCACGCATCCAGCCCCATACATTGCAGGCTAGCAAAAGTAAACCACACAAAATAAACGGATAACTCGGATGTTCAGACACGATAACCAGATAAGCTACGCTAACAACTCCTTCCACCGCCAAGCAGGAGCTTAGTCGACCTCCTCCATCTTGCTCGCCAGCGTCATCCTCGAGAGGGGGCATGTCAGTGTCAGCCTCGGGGCCTCGTCCTCGTCGATGCTCAGGCCCAGCTTGAGCATGCGGTGGATGCGGCTGCCGAAGGTGTTGGGGTCGTCCAGGCTGAAGCCGGAGGTGAGCAGGGCCGTCTCGAACAGCAGCATCACACGAGGTCCTTGACAGACTTGTCGTTCTTGTCAGCCTCCGCACGCTTGCGCAGCTCCTCCATGATGGCGTTCTCCGGGTTGATCTCCATCGTCTTCTTCGAGGACATGTACCCAGACATGCTCGAGTCCCTGAGCGCCTGGGCCTTCATGATCCTCTCCATGTTGGCGGTCCAGCCATACTCGCCAGTCACGAGGCAGCAGGGGAGTCCACCACGCGGTCAGAGACCACAACCTTCTCCACCTTGTCGCCCAGCACCTCCTTGATCACCTTGCAGAGGCCCCTCGAACTTCTCCTTGAGCTCCTCCTTTTTCTTCTTCTCGTCCTCACTCTCATCAAGCTTCAGGCCCTCCTTGGTGGCAGAGACGAGCTTCTTGCCCTCAAACTCCTTCAGCTGGCCAATGGCATACTCATCGATGGCATCCACCATGTAGATGACTTCATAGCCCTTCTTCTTCAGCTTCTCAAGGAATGGGGAGTTCTCAACAGCCTTCTTGCTCTCACCAGTGATGTAGTAGATGTCGTTCTGGCCCTCCTTCATCCTGGTCACATAGTCCTTCAGGCTCGTCAGCTCATCGCCGCTCTTGGTGGAGTGGTACCTCAGGAGCTCAGCAATCTTGGTCCTGTTGGTGGAGTCCTCGTGGATGCCAAGCTTGAGGTTCTTGGAGAAGGCCTCATAGAACTTGTTGTAGTCCTCCTTGTTCTCAGCAATCTCAAAGAACAGCTCAATGCACTTCTTCACAAGGTTCTTGCGGATCACCTTGAGGATCTTGTTCTGCTGGAGGGTCTCACGGGAGATGTTCAGAGGAAGATCCTCAGAGTCAACAATGCCCTTGACAAAGCTCAGCCACTCCGGGATCAGCTCCTCACAGTTGTCCATGATGAAGACTCGGCGCACATAGAGCTTGATGTTGTTCAGCTTCTTCCTGGTGTCAAAGAGGTCAAAGGGGGCCCTCTTTTGGCACAAAGAGGACAGCCTTGAACTCAAGCTGACCCTCCACAGAGAAGTGCTTCACAGCAAGGTGCTCCTCCCAGTCATTGGTCAAGCTCTTGTAGAAGGCAGCATACTCTTCCTTGGTGATCTCCTCAGGCTTCCTCATCCAGATTGGCTTCTGCTTGTTGACCAACTGCCACTCATGAGAAACCTCCTTGATCTTCTTCTTCTTCTTTTCCTTCTCTTCCTTCTCCTCATCAACATCCTCAACCTTGCCCTCCTCATCCTTCTTATCTTCCTCATCTTCATCATCTGAGATTTCCTTCTCAGTGGTCTTCTCAATCCAGAGAGAGATTGGGTAGCTGATGAACTCTGAGTGCTTCTTGATCAAATCCTTCAGGCGGCGCCTCCTCAAGGTACTCCAACTGCAGCAAATAAAAGCATATATTGTAAGAGAGTACAGACTTAACTAGCTCAATGATAAAGATAGAAGATACCTAAACATGCACTCAGAAAGTTTTTCAATGTTAACTGCAACAGCAAAAGATACCTAATTATCAAATGTTCAGTTAAACTCAAATAAAACAGTTATTATCAGTTTTGTATCAGTCATTCAACTTATTTCATATCAATGCTATTGCTGAATACATATTTAAAACAAGAATTTCTATTAAACATCTTTGAATAGCATCATTTGACAGCAATAACAATAGACTATAAACAAGAATTCCTATTAAACATGTTTGAACAGTATATCATTTGACAGCAATAACAATAGACCTAGTTCCTGGTATTCCTAAGATGAACCAAACAAACTTAACTTAATCACTGAACTTGATCTAAAAAATTGGTGTGCATTTATCACTTTTACCAACCTAACAAAACACCAGCACAGTTATGATAGCAGCTTAAAAACTACACCCACTATCCACTTAAATAGCCAAGCGATTTCAACAAAAAGCTATTATATGAATGTACATTAGCAATGTCATCAAGAAGTGCTACAAAAGTTAACATCGGCTGATAGCAACTAAAATTAACATGCAAAAACATGAACCAAGTAAATTTGTGTTATACCTGATCATCCTTGAGGTAGAGTGTCATCTTTGTACCCCTGCCAAGTTGCTCCCCAGAGGTGTCACGAGTGACAGTGAAGGAGCCACCAGCCTGAGACTCCCACACATACTGCTCATCATCATTGTGCTTGGTGGTCACAACGACCCTCTCAGCGACAAGGTAGGCCGAGTAGAAACCAACACCGAACTGGCCAATCATGGACACATCAGCACCAGCGGCCAGCGCCTCCATGAACTCCTTGGTGCCAGACCGGGCAATGGTACCAAGGTTGTTCACAAGGTCTGACTTGGTCATACCAATGCCGCTGTCAATGATGGTCAGCGTGTTGTTGGCCTTGTCAGGGACAATGTGGATGAACAGCTCTGGCTGGGCATCCAGCTTGCTCTTGTCAGTCAGGCTCTCAAACCTGATCTTGTCCAAGGCCTGTTTGAAAACAACGGCGAAACATAAGTTAGTGGCTTGATTCATAGACTATCCCATCAAAAGAACTTCTAAAAGTAATGCAGCATAACATGAACAACATGCAGGAGTGTATCGATGGGACCAAGAGTAGGACTAAGAAAGTAATTAATTGAGGGAATCATGCACAGCATCAGCAAGTATATATGAAATACTGTTTCATAACAACCCAGCACCCATTGCACATGACTACTAGCACAGTATTGAATTTAGATAATTGTTAAATGAGGGAAACATGCACAGCTTCAGCAAGTATATACTGTGCACTGTATTGCAGATTCTAGACTAGCACAGTATTGAATTTAAATAAATAATTTATTATTATTATTTTTAACACAAATTACATAGCAAATTTATTTTTAACACAAATTACACAGCAAATTTTTACTGATGCCATAATGATCAAATCATACCTAACATTTACTACTTAGGGATAAACATACCCAGCTTGGATAATAACGATCTCAACTACCAAAACATATTCTAACTACAACAGATCGCTGAAAGTAGACACAGTACATGCAGATAATAAATAGCAAGGCACGAGATATAAAACAGATCGAACTACTGAACTAGATTTATGCCATACATCCTCAGCAAACAAAGTAGAGGATTCAAAAGGGCCGCCAGCAACAGTGCAAAACCCTACATAACCCACAACCACCAGATTCAAAAAACAAGTCAACACGCGGCGTAAGGCCGTAAATCCTCCGATCTATCCATCTATCTACCGGACGGCGCTAGGGTTTACGGCACAGATCTAGTCTAGTTCCAGAAACCGCAAAGGCAGTAGGGGTCGTCGGGTGTGACGGGGGATGAAACTCACATCGGACGAGTTGGAGATGAGCTCCCTGAGGAAGATCTCCTTGTTGGAGTAGAAGGTGTTGATGATGAGCGAGAGCAGCTGGTTGATCTCCGCCTGGAAGGCGAACGTCTCCGTCTCCGTGGCCATGGCGGCGAGACGACCTCTTCCTTCTCCCGGACGCTAGGAGTAGGCGGCGGTTGCGGTTGCGGTTGCGGCGGCGGCTAGAGGAGAGGAGCACGAGACGAGGGTTTGTGGGAGGGAGGCAGAGGCAAGCGTGGGACGCGATGGGACTTGGGAGGGTGCGGAGGAGCGGTGGGGATTTATTGGGCTGTGGGAGAGGAGGGGTTCTCGAATGTTCTACCAGGCACCAGAGGCCGGGGAGGAGGGGGCGGGGTGGGGTTGACTGACTTGCCGTTGGGCCCGAAGTCGTGCGGGCCCGACGTGGTGGGGCTGGAGTCTCCTGTCCCACCTGTCAGTGGCTGGTGCTGGTTTCGCTTTTGTGTTTTATATATAGCGTCGGAAGGTTCTAGATTGGGGTTTAGGAGCATGATTACCTTAAATATTATATTATTATAGCCTTTTTTTTCCAAAAAATAACAGGCAGGAGTTGGCACGTCCATCTACGAGGAAATAGTATTGGGTACAGTACCTTTTGGTTGGATGGATTTGGGAAGGAGTCCAGTACAAATCTTGGAAGGAACTTGTACGTACTTCTTCTCCCTCTCAAAATAATAGGCGTCATTCTCATTTTCGGTAAATCAACGTTGTCCAAAATGCCGATAATTATATATTAAAATATATAAATATTTATACTAAGTACTAATTAGTATTATCGAAAAAGATCTTTAAATCTAGTTTTTAACAAATTTATTTGAATATTTAAATGTTGTATGTATTTTTCTACAAACGTAGTTAAAGTTGAGAAAGTTTTCGAAGAAAGACGCATCTTATGGTGATATCTATTTTGAGATGGAGGGAGTACTGTTTTATCATATATAAACCATCCAAATTTTGCCGTGTTGTTACCAACAAGGAAATTGCACTCTTCTTAATCAGTTTGTTTTATACGTCGTGGCAACCTCAGTAGACCCGGTCCTCCCCTTCGCCTGTGCAATTTGCGAGGAACCTTCTGGACTCACGTGCTGCAGGCTTTTCGGGCCGGGCCGGCAAAAGAACGGGGAGTCTTCAGACTTGAGGCTTCGAGCTTTAGATCATCAGATATCTGAATGAACTTCTTGTTACAATTTGAAATTTGAAAGTAACCCTAATTTTTGGCTTCCTTTTGCATTAGCCTTCAGCAATTTGTCAGAATATAAACACGGTAAGAGAAAACAGACTACTGACAAGGGGTATTTTAAAAAAACGTGGGCATTTAGATGTGCTCAACTGCTGATAAAGTGATAAGAAAGGGAGGAAAGCGAAAGAACGATCCTTTGCTTGGTACAAGAAGCGACGGAATCAGTAGCCTGTTGTTGTCCCTTCTCTGTTGGATGGAGGGGAGCCAGCAGGTTGAAGCTCAACACCCAACGGGGAACGATCATCACCCCACGTTTCCAGTCCATGCATGAAAAAAAACACTACGAACTAAACTAGCACAGTATATGCAATTTTTCTAGGCCAAGCTGGTAACGGTAACATGACGTGTATTTTTTTAAAACAATCACGTGTACTACAAAGCATTGCACGCCTAATGTAGGCGATCCAAACCTTTCACTTCATGTCATTCATCGGTTGGGTTAAATGTGGCGTTTGACATGTCATTCGTTGGTTGTTTCTGTTTCTTTCTTCTCCTCCTTGCAGTTTCTTTTCCACACCCACCTCCACTACCCACTGCTTGCCCGAACACGGTCGCGGCATGCTCGTCGGCCTTGAGGCTTTTGCATCACTCTTGATCTCCACTACCCATTGCTTGCCCGAAACATGGAAGCCGCATGCTCGTCCGACCTTGAGGCTTTGCACCACTCTTGATCAAGCTTGATCCACGGATGACCTGTGCGTCACCCTCAGTCTCGACTTGCACTACCCCGTCTACTCTTGACCTGCGTGTCGGTACCCGTTATCACCTATCGTGGGTCCTCCCCCTCCAGCCGATGCACGTCGTCACATCATCCTGTTAAAGATGTTTGGTTAGAAATAATAAATCTCTATTTTTTAATTAATAAAATCCATTAATATTATGAATCTTTCTATCATTAACATCTTCAAACCAAATGGATCTTCTTCCTGGTTGCCTGGCCACGTAATTCCTAGTCGTCACTTTTTGCTAGACAAGTTCTGGAGGCTTCCAACCAAACATGCCTTACATATGAGTCGCGGTGGCCATTCATGCAAATCACAAAAATCAAAAAATATACACTTGTGGATCTCTCCGTTAAGTGTTATTTAGCTAGTGATTAATGGATTAAGTGTAAAATGTAGGTATGGATTCCCCATTTTTAAACTTATAAATATAAATATATCGATTGACATTCCTACTGTATATAATATTTCCAAGCCTCTCAAACTTATCATATAGCATATTTTTTTGTTTGTTTGTTTGTTCTTTTTCTTCTTCTTCTTGTACATGCACCACCACACCAATCCACCATGGTCCATGGGATGGTTTGTTGTTTTAGCAGGCACAGAACGACAAGAAACCATTCTTCTGTGATGACTGAAGACATACTCCTACGCCCGCTGTGAAAAATATCTTGAGAAAAGTACACGCACATTGCTGAGGGCGGCACTAATGTCGTCTTCTCAGTGAACGAACACGGTGGCGCCACGGCAAACGCCTTGCATTGCCCTGCCCTGCTTGCTCCAGAATCGTCTCCTAAACTAATCATCGTCCCTGCAGTATCCATGGCGGGAGTTCCGGCTTACCACTCCTTGGATTCGTGCACAGACGACGGCGAGCACATCGGCCAGACGGCCACCCTGCCATTCCCGACGCCGGCACCGGCATCCCCGTCGTCGACTTCAACGCCTCTCGTCAACGGCGCCGCCGAGCAACGGGCACAGGCGGTCCGGGACGTCGGCCGGGCGTGCCAGGACTGGGGCTTCTTCATGGTATGCATTCCTCATCTTTGTTCTAGAACATCCTCCGGCCGTCTAAATTCGTAACGGATTGTCCCGTTCTGGCACGACGTACATGGACGAAGGTGGTCAACCACGGCGTGCCGGAGGATCTCAAACAAGCGTTCATGGATGCGTGCGAGGAGCTGTTCAGTTCACCGGAGGAGGACAAGGCGGAGTACCTATCGGCCGGACCGATGGCGCCCGTGCGGGTCGGCTCAGGCTTCTACGCCGCCGTCGACGGCGCCCGGTACTGGCGGGACTACTTGAAGATGTTCGCGCACCCGGAGCTCCACTGTCCCACGACGCCCGCGAAGCTGAGGGAGGTCGCGGCGGAGTACGCGGCGACGACGCGACGCCTGCTGCTGTCGCTGGCCGCCGCCGTCTCCGAGCCTGGGCCTCGCCGCCGGCCGCGTCGCCGAGGCCATGCGCCTTGACTCCTGCTTCCAGATCCTCGTCGCCAACCGCTACCCGCCCTATGCCGACGCCGCCGGTCCGGGGCTCGGGATGCCCGCGCACTCCGACCATGGCTTCCTCACCTTGCTCTTCCAGAACGGCGTCGACGGGCTTCAGGTCCACCACGGCGGCCGGTGGCTCCTCGCCACGCCCCTCCCCGGCGCGTTCTTCGTCATCGCCGGCGACCAGCTGGAGGTAGTTGGTTCGTTAGCGCGGCACATCGCGCTCACTTTCACGGGTTCTCGTCGGTCACTGACTGTGCGTGCGTGTGCAGATCGTGAGCAACGGAGGTACAAGGGCGTTCTGCACCGCGCGGTGGTCGGCGGCGAGCGCTCGAGGATGTCCGTGGTGAGCATGATCTCGCCATGCCTGGACACCGTCGTCGAGCCGGTCCCGGAACTGGCGGCGGACGGGCAGGGATTGCAGTTCCGGGGAGTCAGGTACAGGGATTACATGGAGCATCAGCAGAGCAACAGGCTGGACGGGAAAGCAGCGCTGGACATCGCCCGGGTGCAGCGTGTCGTTACTGCAGGAACACAGAATTGAGATTGGCAGATTGCTTCGGCTAGTATAAGAAATTTCTCGGCGCTAAAGAAATACAATCGTTTAAAGAGATTATGTGGCTGTGAGTTTATGAGTTGCAACCATGACGTATCAAAATGTATCACAAGATTTCGAAGAACAAGTAAAAAAAGGGTTTCACATTTCAAAAGGCTGTCCACACTCTGATCAAAACCAACCTTACAACTATATCACTCTCTAACTCTAATCCAAATTTTATAATAAGCCAAGAAAGTACGAAAACAAAACATAGAGTGCGCCTGAGACATGAGGGATATCACCAAGAAAATAGATCGGGCAAGCCGTTTGGATCATACCCTTCCGCTATCTCAATTTCTATGCCACCAAGATTTTCCTTGCTGCCATGGGAAAGCCAAATCGGCTCGCCTAGGCTAGCAAGAATTTCAAGGCCTATGCCATCTAGTTGAGGCGAGGTGAGGGAGCCTAACAGAAGTTCCAAGCACCCTCTATATTACTCCCTCCATTCTAAAATAATAAATTATAAGACGATTTGTCTTTTTAGATATATATTACTTTTTTCTACGTATGTAAGCATAGTGTATCATAGGAAAAGCTATATACCTAGAAAAACAAAAAAAAAAAAACGTCCCATAAATTTGAATAGAGAGATTAGCACTTAGCCTCTCCTCTCCCATCTTCTATACTACATCCCAACTATTCATATACTCTTAATCCACACTACAACAGTGGTTGTCCGTGATCAAATCAACTACTAGAGTGGAGCAAAGCAAGAGGGTTCACTGGCACCCGTTACAATTATCTAGGCCTTAATTGTTGTAGTAGACAAAAGGCAAGAGATAAACAACTCCATAGCTCTACGCCTTCATTTTACTAAATTACACAAACAAGAGGAGAAGGCGTAATTCACATAGTCGTAGGCGTAAAGTCGTGCCCGTCAGCCATGACGCAGACCGACGGAATACGAACGCCGTGCTCAACCGCTCATAATAAAGACCAACCCCTTCTCCGTCACGACTCGTCAGTCGTCACCGCAGGGGTAGCTGCCGGCCTGCTGTCATCGCCATCGCCGCCGCGTGCGTTCTCGAACCTTCCGGTGGTCTACAAATACCCGTTCCCCGAGGCCGGCGACGCCGACGCGGTCAAGCCTTCCTCCGCCGGCTGGTTCACGTGCTCGACGACGGCGAGCGTCTGTCTAGGTGCGTATAGGACGGCGGGGGCTCAATCCGCCGACCCGCAAACTAGATTCGCTCGATTCAATTGTTTATTAAGTCGAATCAGCGGCTGTTTCTGTGACCGGATGGTGGTGGTGGTTCTCGTTCCTGGGGAGGCGAATTCTGCCATTTTATTCGTCCTTAAAATTGGGGCTGGATTTAGTTATTTGGCTATAGGAGTAGTTTGGTTCAAGGATAACCTAATTTGTTGGATATATGAAACTGGATTGCTCATTTTGGTTCGATTGGCTAGATGATGATTATTAGTCCTACTAGATTAGATGTGCTTGAGGTTTCGAGGTTTTTTTTTTTTCAGTGACTAATTCCCTAGCTTCCTTCCTGACCAGACTGATAACCTCAACAGTAGCACTGTCAGATTCTTTGGGTAATCTGAGGAATTGATAGCATAAGGTGGGTCTTGTGTAAGAAGCACGATGGAAGAGAGCAGGATAGCTCGGATTTCAGTCACCTGGAGGGGCAGACAGCTTGATGTGGATGCTGATCCAAGCTGCACGGTGAAAGAATTTGGGCAACTGCTGCAGGACTTGACTAGTGTTAAGCCAGAGACGTTGAAGCTCATTGTTCCACAATCTACAAACAAAGGCTCCAAGCTGATCACGCCATTCTCGGATCCTCATTCCAGATTGACACTGAATGAAGCGGATATTAGCGAGGTAAGATGTGGCTAGCGCGCGCCATTCGCCTATTCGTTGGCATGTGACGCGACCTGGTGGGTGAAATCATTGTGACTGATTTTTTTTTTCTGATACAGGGAAAACCTATCCGAATGATGGGAGTTTATGATGATGAAATCGAGGAGGTATCTGACAATGGCAAAAAGACCAGACCAACGTATAATTGGATTTGAGGAAGAAGAACAGCGGCTTAGGCAAAGATCATCAGGCAGGCCACAGATTTCACTCAAACTTCCTCAGGGGCAATACATCTTCTGTGATTTTCGGACGCTTCACTTACCCGGGATTGAGGTTAGTCAACGCTCTGCTCAATAGGTTCATTTGAGCGGTATGTACTTTTAAATATATTTGCTAATGGTTTAACGAACTACATCAGTGTATTTTCGCACAAAGTTCTGTTAGTGTCTAGGATCGCTTCTAAACACTGGGAGTTGAAAAAATGCTAATTGCTTTGTAGTGTCAACAATAAAATGGTTTTAGTTGTAAAACCTTGTCTAGAACATACTAGTATAAATACACACATTTCTTTTTTGTATGACCATGGATGTGCAATCAGGTTGTTTTGACTTAAGCTGCTATACCTGTTTACTTACCTTTTTCCTATCAGCTGAATCCTCCACCTTCGAAGCTCTGAAACGAATGCACATGCTTGCATGCGACCCTGGTATAATTGCAATCATGAAAAGGTAATTGCCTTAAAGAAGTAATCCTATGCTTATTAACGGAGTTTCATCAATTTGATTTGACTTTTTTGTTGTTGTTGTTTTCAGCATAAATGGAGAGTCGGAATCATGACTGAGATGGCTCCTGTTGGAAAAGTAGGCGTCAGTCCAAAATGTATTTTAGGTTTCAATAAGGTAAACATAAACCATTACAATTTGTATCTATTAGATATACAAATAGATAGAAAATTAGTGCATTAGTTTCTGAACTGTACCTGTGGGTCTTATTATTCATGTAGAACATGGGGAGGAGATATCTCTTCGCCTACGAACTGATGACTTGAAGGGATTCAGGAAGTATGAAAGTATCAAGAAAACTCTACTTCATGAGCTTGTATGTATTTTTTTTGGCTTTGCTAAAGATTTCCCTTATAGTTGTTCTTCACCGCATTGGGTCTTTTTATCTTATGTCAAAGATATCTCTACGCCTATATTGCAATGCAGGCACATATGGTGCACACTGAGCATGATGCAAACTTTTTTGCTCTTAATAAGCAGGTGTTTTCTAGATACTCCCAATTACATTCGGTTGCCCTCTCTTTACATTTGAGTTCATTCAATCTTATATTTGCTTTTAATATCTGGTAGTTGAATGAGGAAGCTGCTTCCATGGACTGGACCAAGTCTACAGGTCATATGTTGAGTGGACGCAAAATCTTCGATTCGTATGAAGAGGAATTTGTTCTAGACGAAGAGATAACTGTTGCTGGTCACAAGCTTGGTGGAGAATCAAGTTCGCTGGCTAGTGCTCGTGCATTGTCAGGGGCTGCTGCTTACCAGCGTTTTTGGATGCATCTGCTAGGGTGGATCGTGATGCTTCATGCACTAAAATTCAATATAATCCGGGTGATGTTCCTCAAGAATTTGTTCATGAAACTTTGAAGGTAGAGCCAGATCCAGATGATGTTATGCATGTGGATTCAGCAGCTGGGATATCATTGGCAGGACAGCCTACTATCAGTTACTCTGAGCCTGATCCTGATGATGTTGTGAAGCATGAGAAGGAAACTTCTGATAGATGCCTACAGCCTGATGCTGCCGATTCCTCAAATGCTAATAATCTGAACCAGGAGCTGAGGTTTGATGGAAGACACCCTAGCGAACCTGATCCTGATGATGGTACTAATGAAGTTGTTTCGGAATATGGAAACAAGATGGAAGTGGATAGTGAACTGTCAAACAGCATCGCAGTTTTATCTGACCCTGCTGATTCCTCAAATGCTATTGTTAACCAGAAGTTGGTCATCGATGGGAAGCATGGCGAAGAACCTGATCCTGATGATACTAATTGTCAAGATGGTAATGAGACAGAAATGATAACAGAATGGAGTGGAAACTCCACTGTTTTGAAGTCTGAACCTGATCCTGACGATCATGTTGGTGATTCAAACAGCAATGAGCTGCAAAGGATTGAAGAACCAGTTGCAGCCATCTGTTCACGACTTCAGAAGTCCATTGAGATGCTCCGGTTGCAAGCAACACCTGCAGAGGCAGAGTCTGCTATTCAAACACTCTTTAAGATTATCAAGAATGTTATAGAGCACCCAAATGATATTAAATATAAGAGATTGCGTAAGGTATACTTGGTTGTTCTCATTTCTCATTATTCTTGCATATTATGATGCATCATTCATTTGCTAAAGCAAATTCTCACAAATCCTTCCCATTTCCCATATCACAGTCCAACCCACATTTCCAAAGGAGCGTAGCAAACTTCAAAGGTATTACTGTTTGCTCCACAGTTGCCACTGCTTACTAGACTCCTGAAACATAATCTATACTAACTATTTAATCTCCTTCACTCCAAAACCAGCTGCAATGGAGGTTCTTGAATTGATTGGTTTCTGCGAGGATGTGATCTCAGATGAGATTGGGCGTTCAGATACTTACCTGGTATTGAAAAGGAACGATCCTGGATTGTTATGGCTGGCAAAGTCCTCTCTTGAAGTCTCTCTGGCTTGAAAAGGTTTGATACATCATGATTGCTATTTTTCTTTGTGGATATATTTGATTATTTGAGCAAGAGAACTAGATATTGTCTGCACCATTTTCCTGTATAGGGACTGCTGTATACATGTATATGAATAATAATGCACACAAAAATGTAATGCAACGCTCAACGTTCAACTTTCTGCTCTTTCGTTTGCCTTATCTGTGCCTTTTGTCTTTGCTGGCTTTTCCTTCCCATGTGATGTACTGTTGAAAACTAGCCACATGCCAGCAAGATATCGAATTTGACTGATTCAGGATTTCATTGTAAATAATTGAATTGCCAGATTATGCTGCATTTTTTTCTTTTCACTTGCTATTTATAGTATACTGCAATTATTTTTCCAGTGTCTAATACTCTAGTTGTCTCTTGCAAGACTTTAATGCACATAGTTTTTCTGAGAGGGATGGAAGAAGAGAATGGTGTAAATGGCAGCCATTCTTAAGAGAGGCCTCTCAAACAGGCCCTGCCGGTCTTCCTCCATTTTGATTTCTTTTTTCTTGATTTAACTACTAGATGGGTCAAGAGATGATTTTGAAGCAACTAAGGCTGCTGCTTCTTTTTTATCTCCCTTTCCAGTTTGTTTTAAAAATCCGAGGAAGATGGGTTGGTGGCTCGTCGTCCGGGCAATCTTTGTTTCTTCCCCATGCACAGATTGTGGTCGATGATGCCTACATTTGAACAACCAGCCTGAAGTACATGATTCATATACAAACTGGACATGGGAACTGTTACAAGTTATTTTTGGCATCTGTTCTGAAATACAAGACGGGTCTACAGTAGGTGACCATAAAGAATTGAAGAAATAGTTGCACTTAACCAACAAACATCACAGCGCAAGTAGATAAAGCTGTAAACAATTTTATTAGGATTGAAGATCTAAGAACTACAGCAGATAAATGTTTCCATAATAATATCCAAACGAGAACAATAGTGTTAGGCTAGGACATGGCCTCATCGTGGATAGGTGTTTGACAACAATATTTCTTCTTCCATAGTGTATTGTCTACTTGCTTCCATACTGAGTCCATCAAATGAATTATACAGAGCAACATTTTGATCCTGTTCATATCTATTTGTTGCTATGTTGTGTCGAGTATGGTTCCTTGTGATTCTCAAGTTTTCTAGTGTCATCTCAACATCCCTCATTGTAGGCCGATCTTCTCCATTCAATTTTGTACACATTGCTCCTAGTTTGGCAACTTCTTTGACCTTTTCAAGCTCTGCCTCTTCCATGATTTGAGGATCTATTATGCCATTTAGGTCACCTTCAGCGATTAGTGCTGCGAAATGTGAAACTAGGCTGTCACCATCATTAGTCCGTATAGTAGGTCTCTTTCTAGTAAGTAATTCTATAAGGACAACACCAAAACTGAAAACATCACTCTTATCTGTTAGGACGGGATGTATAATAATATGTTGGGTCTAAGTAACCAGCGGTTCCTTGAATGGCCGTAGTCACTCCAGTTTGATCAATTGAGATGTACCTTGAAGCCCCAAAGTCTGATACCTTTGCTGTTAAACTGTCATCAAGAAGTATATTAGATGATTTGATATCTCTATGAAGCACTGGTGTTGAAGCAGCTGAATGTAGATATGCTAGAGCTTTGGAAGTTTCGAGGGCAATCCTCATCCTGTCTTCCCATGGGAGTGATATGTTTCCTTCAACATGAAGATGATGAGCAAGAGTGCCATTTGATATAAACTCATAAACTAAGAGTGGAACTTCTGTCTCTAAACAACACCCAAGGAGTTTGACAATATTCCTGTGGTTGATTTGGGAAAGAATTGCAACCTCATTTATGAAGTCATCAATTTCTCTTTGTACTATGATCTTTGATTTCTTAATGGCCACAACTTGCAGGTCTAAAAGTCCTTTATAGACTATACCATGCCCTCCACCTCCAATTTTATGAGATGGATCAAAATTGTTTGTAGCCTTCTCTAGCTCCCCAAGGTAATGATCATCCTTCCACCAATATCTGAATTTTGAGGTATTAGTTGTTGAAGTAGAAGCCCATGATTTTGCTTGAAAAATCTTTCTTTTGCCCTTTTAGCCTTATGTTGCTTGATTTTACGTGCTATGAAGGGCACACCAAGCACCAAAAGCAAAAGAATCATGCCGCCGCCTACTCCTAGCCAGAGTAGAACTGAAACACATAATTAAGACCAATGTTATAATTTGCAATTAGAGAACTAGTTCTATGGAAGAAGGCTTGGTTATAGATTCTTGTTAAACAAATTTGTGACACTCATTAGGTTATTGCATCGGTGTATCCTAATAAGATACCCAGAAAACAAAATCAGGTTACCTGATTGACAGCCCCCTTTTGTGAAGGGATCCCCGTAGCTTCCACGCTTACACTGGCAGCGGAAAGTTCCAGGCATATTTGTGCAAACCCCGTAGCATGAGTAGGATTCGGGATGTGCACACTCGTCGATGTCTGAAAAGATAGGATATAGTGTAAAAATATGAACAAGTTTCATTGACAAATAGAGACATCAAATATCTAGAGCTAGTGGTAAATTTTTGAAACTGTCCCCACATTAGGTACATAGTCTCCCCCTTCCCCCACCTCATTGTAGAAATAGGCCGGAGAACATTGTATAATTAATTTAGAGCGTGGACACTATTATGTTCCATATATGTATATGTATACACTATTATTTGAGATATGGTACCGTACCATACCTGTGCATCCATTTGGTAGAGAAGCATTGTTGCCCTCTAAGCCTGGAGGGCACTTGCACTCATAGCTGCCTTCGGTGTTGTTGCACACCCCATAGCAGGGGTATGCCTTTGGATCCTTGCACTCGTCGACATCTGAACGAATATGTATAGTGGGACATCAGTAGCACACATTAATAGAAGAGATAACCCAACAAAGAAACTGAACGCAAGCAGCTAGAGATGAGATAAGGGTTGCCATGTCCTCTAAACTCCATGAATGATAGGCCGGATCATATATTATACAGGAATTAATACACGATGGAATTAATCATGCATGGAATTACCTGTGCATCCGTCGGGAATGTAAGGGTTGCCTTGGTAGCCCTGGAGGCACTTGCAGATGTGGTCCTGAGGGCCAGGGTTTTGTCCTTGGGGAAGGCAATAGCTGTGCCTGCTGCGGCATGCCGCCGACCGCGCCGAGTACCACCCATCATCGCCGTTGATTTGGCACGTCGTGTGGTTGACCCTCCATTCCAGCACCGCCGGTAGCCTTGTTAACGGGTTGTGGTCGTCCGGTATGAATCCCGATCCGATATCCATACCAAGGCTGGCAACCTGGGGATGTGGGTGGGGATGTTCACCCAGAGAACCTTGAAGTCGTAGAAGAAGGTCTCCCTCAAGATGGTCGCCTCGCAGAAGGAGACCCCGGTGCCTGGTACCGGGAATGACCAGGTCTTGCCTTCCTCGTCCCAGTCGCACAAGGCGCTGCAGCTGGCCACGGTTGTATTGGAGTAGTCCACAGCGGAGACTAGGACGCTGCACCCGTCCACGAACATCCTGTTCCTCACCAAATCAAGACTGTACAGCCCACCCTCCCTGAGAGCGCCGCTCCACGTATCGCTCGTTATGGGATTGGGGCCTAGGTAATTGTACTTACTACTGGTGCTCGGAAGGTAGGCGAAGCTGGCGTTGATGCGCACCGTGGGCGCCGGGGATGGAGATCTCCAGCACCTCCACCGCGTGCCGTCACCGAGGAACAGCTTGGGCGAGCCGCCATGGTGCCCGCCCGCGCGATCTGCTCGTTCCTGCAGGTGACCTTTAGGCCTTGGAGGTAGCAGTCGTGCTCCACACCGAACGGGTATGGGATGCTGATGTTCCCCGCACTGCCTGGTGCAGCCTCTCCGGCGGAACGCCGCGACATCGACCCGCGGCCGCTGCTGGCGTGCCAGCACCAGCAATGCAACCACGGCAGCACCCCGAATAGCACCACTCTCCTGCTCATCACCGCTATGCTCGTCTCCAAGATTGAAAACAATTTCTGTTGTTTGTTTGTTCTTCTAACACTGGTTCTCTGAGTGAAGCAGTACAGTGCTCCTCTATATATCAGCCTGCACCTTGCATATAGAGATATAGTGGCTACCAACAATCGGAGGTTAGGAAACAACAAGGAAATGGATCTGGATTCATACATGAATCACGTGGCTAGATCTGCCGATTTTGCATCCAACAGTAGTTTACAGCAGTGAGCTCCCGACAAGCAGTCAAGCACTAATTAATTAAGCTAATCCCCCTGATACCTGCAAAGTTACATTCAAACAGATAGCAGCACGCAGGATTCTGATCCTCCGCGTGGTTGTTACAGACATGCAATGCATGCTTAATTAGTACAGTACAGCTGTTCGACTAACTTTTTTATTTTATAAATAGTGACAGGATTATTAAGTTCATCTTTATATGGTCCACTGTAGGAAATGGATCTTTACATGCCATGCTTATATCCTAGCAGTCTAGCTGTTTGATTAACTTTCTATTAATTAATAATGACAGGATTATCAAGTTCATCTTTTTGCCCACTTTAGGAACTAACGTGCGTGTGCCTCCACGCTGCGTTAGGTAGCTTTTCTCAAAGCACATGAAACTTCCCATAAGTTAGGACTTCAAAGATGCATGTCTGCACCGGTTTTTCCAGCACCAATGGAAAATCATTTATGTGAAGCTCTCAACCTTTCATTTGACGTCTTTAAAAAAGGGCTGAGCCTAATTCAGGCGGCCTGAGGTGCAATACTTCAGTGATCAACTTAAAAGTCCCTTGTAACAAACCTAAAGTAGCAATTGCATATTCAACAAACAGGAATATGTTTTAGATAATAATAATTCTCTACATTGAGTTAATATAACTTGCAATTTTTCTTGCAAGTGATAATACAATCCATGCATGGAATATGTATAAGAGCCAAGTAATTCTCAAATATGTACAAGAGAACAAAAGCAACAGTTGTTCATGTAGGTCTCAGAATTTTGAGTTTTAATATTTGAGTTTGTAAACTTGTATGATGGTGTCATCTGGATCTCCAATTCCTGAATATTGATATTTTTACTCCTTGTACTTGTACAACGGTGTCATCTAGGATATCAAGAGAGATTCGTCCCTTCGCAAACTAAGGGCAGCTCGTGAAGTTTGTTTTTTAGAATGGTGTAAAGGTGTTGTTTCTCACAACTACCTACCTTGTGGATCTCAGGTTTGCTTGCCACCGCGTGGGCAGGGAGCGCATTGGGCCAGGCAGCGCGTTGTATCTTGCTCTCTCCCCGTCCCGGTGCTTGTGTTGTATATCTATATGCATTGTTTAGCTAGTCCGACAGTTCGAACAAAGGAATCTTTCACCAAAGTTCGATGCTGCAGTGTACAAATTGAACATTATTCCTCTTTCTCCCTCCCCTCAAGGTTCGACTTTTTCGCAACACAGGAATAGTGCTCTAAAGCAAGGGATTTCATTTATCTTACCATCACTGACTGGAGATCCTTAACAGATCTTCCACGTTAATTTAGAGCATGACTGATTCAGGAGTTCATTGTGCTTGAATTTCCAGATTATGCAGCATTTGAAACAGACGGGAGAAACAATTTTTTTTTTTCAGTGTGAGCTTTATATATGCCATCTCTTCTGCTCTTGATAAGCAGACACACCGAAGCTGAAAACAGTAAATCCCAATCGCACTTACTTTTCTAGTGTTTAGTTGTCTCATGCAAACAGTAATGTGCATAGTGTTTTTCCCCCTTCTGAGAGAGGCATGGAAGGGAATGGTGTAAATTGCAGCCATTCTTAGAGAGGCCTCTCAAACAGTAAAAGCCCTGCCAGCCTTCCTCCATTTTGATTTCTTGTTTCTCCATTTAAGTACTGGGTTTTGGGTCGCCAGATGATCAAGCTACTCAAGCTGCTGCTTGTTTTTATCTTCCTTTCCAGTTTGTTTTAAAAATGTGAGGAAGATGGGTTGGTGGTTTGTCGTCTGGGCAATCAGTGCGTTTCTTTCCCATCCACAGATTGTGGTCGATCATGCCTACATTTGGAACATGCAGCCTGAAGTACACGATTCATTATATAAATAAACTGGACTTGGGAACTGGTCCGAGTTTGTTGTGACCGTAGCGAATAGTTGCTTCTGACTCTGATATGTTCCTCACAACGATTTGTTGTGACTTCCCATTAAAAAAAGGTTTGTTGTGACCATTGAGAATAATAGGGTGGAGTGGCAAGAGTCGCAAGACACACATTGTTGCCTGCAGGCTGGCCATGGTTGTGATTTTATCATTTCATTATTGAATAAACGAATCGCACTTAATAACCAACAAACATCAAAGAACAAGTACACAAAGCTCACAATGATTTTATTAGGATTGAAGATCTAAGAGCAGTTACATGTTCCATAATAATATCAAAAGAGACAACAATATGTTAGGCTAGGGCATGAACTCATCGTGGATTGGTGCCTGACAACAACATTTCTTCCATAGTGTATTGTCTACTTGCTTCCATAGTGAGTCCTTCAATTGAAATATAAGGGGCAACAATTTGATCTGTTTTGTATCTCTGTCGCTATATTATGACTCGTATGTTTCTTAGGGATTCTCAAGTTCTCTTGATCCACATTGAACAAAAATCAGCGGGGATACCTTGCTGACAACAACATTTCCTGTTCCATACTATATCGCCTACTTGCTTGAGCTGGAACCACTTCAATTGACATGCAATGGGTCATGTTTTCACCCTCATCACGTCTCCTTGGTGTTTCATTGCATGGATTTTTCTTGTTCTTGATTAACAAGGTTTCAAGTGTCATCTCCACTTCCCTCATTGTAGGTCGGTCTTCCCCATCCATTTAGTACACATAGCTGCTAGTGTGGCCACTTCTTCGACTTCTCCATCTTCCTCCTCCATGACTTGAGGATCCAATATGTCAATCAAGTTGCCTTCTTTAAGTAGTGAGCTGAAATGTACAACAAGCCCTCCATTGTCGCCATATCGATAGACAGATGGCTTCTTTCTAGTAAGCAATTCAATAAGAAGAACACCAAAACTGAACACATCACTCTTGTCAGTCAACCGACCTGTGTTGTAGTACATTGGGTCTAAGTAACCAATTGTCCCTTGAATTGCAGTAGTCACTCCTGTTTCATCAATTGGGATGTACCTTGACGCTCCAAAGTCTGATACTTTTGCCGAGAAACTATCATCAAGAAGTATGTTGGAGGACTTAATGTCTCTATGATATATTGGCATTGAAGCAGATGAATGCATATATGATAGTGCTCTAGCAACTTCAAGTGCAATCCTCATTCGATCACTCCATGATATTGGTCCTTCAACATGGAGATGGTGGTAAAGAGTTCCATTTGAAATAAACTCATAAACTAGCAATGGAACTTCTGTTTCAAGGCAACATCCCAAGAGCTTCACAACATTTCTGTGGTTCACTTGAGAAAGAATCACAACTTCATTTATGAATTCATCGATTTCCTTTTGTACTACAATCTTTGACTTCTTGATTGCGACAACATATTGATCCAGATTTCCTTTGAACACAACTCCATGCCCTCCACCACCAACTACATGATCACTATCAAAATTGTTTGTAGCTTTTTCTAAGTCCCTTAATGCAATAATCATCCTTTCACTAATATTTGCATTCCGCGATATCAACTGCCGTAGTAGTAAACCATGATTTTGTTTAAAAAAAATCTGCCTTTACCTTTTTCTGCTTGATTATTTTTATTATAACAGGACCACCAAGTGCTAAGATCAAAATAATTGTAGCACCACTAGCTCCAATAAGCCCAAATCTCAAACCTGGACAAAATAATGGCAGGTCAGATTCATGAGTTCCTAGCAAGCAGACATAATCAAGTTTGAGTGTTAGCCTATTTTGGTTGAAATTTTTTCTCTTGCCCTTTTGACCTTATGCTTCTTGATATTACTTGTTATGAAGGGCACAACATCAAAAGCAAAATAATTGTATCGCCATCGACTCCTAGACTGATTTTCAACACTGAAATGTAAATTTTAAGAGCCCATATATCATAATTTGTATTTGGCAAGCATGTTCAATAGAGAAGAACGATTGGTTATTGATTATTGTTATTACTACAGCCTATGGAAATGTCTGATTACTAAGCACTTCATCCTACCCAAGCAATAGGTTTTCATATCAAGAAACCAATTAACAATCAGATTATTACAGATGTTACACATAAGCAGCTAATTAATGTCACCTGAGAGGGACGTGCAACCCCTTTTTGTGGAGGGATCCCCGTATGTTCCATGCTTACATTGGCACTGGAAAGTACCAGGCAAGTTTATGCAATCCCCATAGCATGTATAACGATCGGGATGAGCACACTCGTCAATGTCTGAAAAGGCACAGCATAGCAAAAACATGAACAAGAGCAGCCGCACAGGAGAAGCAGCCATATAAATCAGATAGCAGCAGTAAAACTTAGAAAAGAATTGCGAAGAAACTAACTGAACACGATAGTAGTAGATAGGAATTTAGTGGATGGGCTATACATGGCTAATGCATTGGTGAATGCCTTCATCATATACTTATTTGCGATAGGGTACCTTTGCATCCATTTGGTGTAGAAGCATTGCCCACGAAGCCTGGAGGGCAGTTGCACAGATAGCTGCCTTCAGTGTTAATGCATACCCCATAACAGGGGTATGTCTTTGGAGCTTTGCATTCGTCGACATCTGAACGAATAGTGAGCCATCCGTAAGTAGCAACACATTAATGATAGATGTTGATAACTAACCCTAAAAAGGAATTACTCCCATCCGTTTCAAATTATAAGTCACTTTGATTTTTTTTCCATCTATTTTATTATGTATCTAGACATATTATTATATCTAAATATATGCATAGCAAAATAGATGTACCAAATAAGTCAGCCTGTTTGGATCCATATGGGTTAGAGTTAGGATCGAAACAAGAGGGTTAGATTGGATTAGTTGCATCTAACCCACCTAAAAAACTATCCCGCCCAAGATGTGCTAACTGAAGCTAGTTTAGATTTGGCCGGGCCACTAGAAAGTGCCTTTTCTCTCTCCCTCCACTCACACCAAATGATTGAAAAAAGTATATTTAATGTCAATATAACACTTTTATCCAAACACCTCTTTGGCTAGAGTTAGTTTAGAGCTAGAGTTAGAGCTCTAACTAAATTAGAGTATTCAAACATGCCCATAAAATTGAGGGAGTACTAGCAAGGAGTACACAACACACAATGGAATAATCATGCATGGAATTGTGTGTACTAACTAATTACCTGTGCATCCGTTGGGAATGTAAGGGTTGCCTTGGTAGCCCTTAGCGCACTGGCAGATGTGGTCTTGAGAGCCATCTCCAGCGGGAAGGCAATAGCTGTGCCTGCTGCGGCATGCCGCCGACCGCCCCCACCCATTGTCATCGCCATCGTTGGGTTGGCACGTCGTGTGGTTGACCCTCCATTCCACCACCGCCGGTAGCCTTGTCCATTCGTCTGGGTACGAATCCCGATCCGATATCCACACCGCGACTGGCGACCTTGGGGTGGGGGTGGGGGTGTTCATCCACTGAACCTTGAAGTCGTAGAAGAAGGACTCCTTCAAGATGGTGGCCTCGCAGAAGGAGGCGCCGGAGCCCGGTACCGGGTATGACCAGGTCTGTTCTTCCTCGTCCCAGACGCACAAGGCGATGCAGCTGGCCACGGTTGTGTTGGAGTAGTCCACGGCGGAGACCAGGACGTTGCATGCATCCACGAACATCCTGTTCCTCAACAAATCAAGACTGTACAGCCCGCCCTCCCTGAGAGCGCCGCTCCACGTGTCGCTCGTTATGGGATTGGGATTGGGGCCTAGGAAATTGGCCGTGCCCGGAAAGTAGGCGAAGCTGGCGTTGATGCGCACCGTGTTGTTGGGGATGGAGATCTCCAGCACCTCCACCGTGCCGTCACCGAGGAACAGCTTGGGCGAGCCGCCATGGTGCCCGCCGTGCGAGCTGCTCTCGTTCCTGCAGGTGACCTTTAGGCCTTGGAGGTAGCAGCCGAGCTCCACACCGAACGGGTATGGGATGCTGATGTTCCCGCACTGCCTGGTGCAGCCCCACCGCGGGAACGCGACATCGGTCGCCGCTGCCAGCGGCCGTGGAAGCACCACCACCGATACCGATGCAACAACGACCGCCGCGAGTAGCGCCACTCTCCTGCTCATCGCCACCCTCTCGTCCAAGATTGTGAACATTTGTTGTGTTGTGTTTGTCGTTGGATCTCCCAACACACTACACTGCTGGTTCTCCGAGTGAGCAGTACTCCTATATATCAGCCTAGTAACCATATAGTGTGGATCGCGTAATAGTCTACAAAGTTACGTACCAATAATCGAAATAAAGTTAGGAAACAGCGAGGAAATGGAGCCGGATTCATGAATCACGTGGTTAGATTTGCCGATTTTGCATCAAAATAAACAGCAGTAGTCTACAGCTCCTCAGTCCCGAGTCCCGACAAGCAATAAGCTAATCCCCTCAATAAGATACCTGCAAAGTACGTTCAAATTAGCCAACTTTTGAGCATCACGCGGCAGCAGGATTCCCCCGCGTGGTGGTTGCAGGACATGCTTAGCCTAGCTTTACATTCACTTTTTGATGAGAGGATTAAGTCCAGCTTTCAGACCACTACTGAGTATAGGATATGCCCCTGTACTGCGCGTTTAGTGGCTTCTACCAGGACACATGAAACTTCCCATAGGTTAGGACTTAGGGGATATGTGATTTGCCATGTTTGTAAAAGGAAAGATGAGTCTTTACTTAAAAAAAAAAAAAAAAAAAAGGAAAGATGAGCCTAACTTGGCGCGTGAGATGTTGTTGGTACTTAAGGGATCAACTTAGTCCCTTGCGACCCGGTTGGGCGCAACTTTCCCCACAGCCTCCGAGCCACCCTCATGCTCTCATCCCCGACCGCCGCTAGAGCTTGACGCCGGCATGCCGGTAGAAGGCAAGGACGGCGGTGGCTGGGTCATCCTCCTTCATCTCTCTCTCACCCGAGAGGTCCTTTCATGGTATAATTTTCGGCCATGGTGGAGGTCGGCATGGTACGGCTGCCGACAACGGTATTCCGGCGTCTTTGTGCCCAAATCCCGGCGCCCTCTTGGCTGGATCGGCCTCTTTGGCGGCGTAGATCCGTGGAGTGGTGGCGGGGAGGCAGCCTCCTCATTCCTCCCTCTACCATCTCGCTACCACCTTCCTTCTCTTCTCCGGCGAGGTTCAGCGAGGCGGCCAGCGGTGCAGCGGATCCGTGCCCCTAGTGGCCAAATCTATCATCTATTCCTTGGATTTTTCGTGCTCCTTGCCGGCGAGAGGCCCCTCGCCTCTAGCCTTTCGTTAAAGTGGCCGGGCGGTGTCGACCAGTCCGGATTACGGCTCTAATGGGTCGAATCCGGCGTCGGTGGCGCCCCTACGCTCCTCCTTGGCGGCGGCGGCGCGGTCGCGTCCTTGTCTGGCGGCGGCGGCTGGGCCCGTGGGCGCGTGTCTTCCTCGGTGATGGCGGCGGCTGGCGTGCCCTTCCGGTGTATGCGGGCGGTGCGTGGCCCATCCTAATGGCGACCTCACGTCCAAGGTGTTCCTCTTCTTTCACGGCGTTGGGGAGCTCCACGACCAATGTAGCCCCGTGTTCTTGGATGAAAATTTTGCTCGGTCTTCGACCGTTGCCGCGATGACGGTGCTATGGTGGATCGTTCTCTTTCATGGGGGTTGTTGTGAGAACCTCAACCTCTATGGATTTCTCTAGATGAAAATGGAAGAAGCGATGTTGGTTCGGCGGACGGCGATATCTTGATGTTGCTCTCCTGTTGGGGCATCGCTATGGGGTCCTTTTGAGGGCCATCTTGGAGTGTATGGAGGGACGTGGATTGTTGATAGGCAACAGTTGATCCGAACATCAAGTTTCTAAGTTGACAAGAGATGTGATGGATTGGTGCTTGCGTAAGTTGCTGCAAGATTGGAGCGGGAGCGAAAAAGAAGATTGAAGCTTAGTCTTCGAGTTTTCTCACTTTGTTTTTTAGCTTTTTTTTCTTGTTTTGTGTAACCCCTACCCTGAGGTTTAGAGTCTAAGAACCGTTGTAACGTTTTGGCTATATATATATATATATCCACTTATGGATATAGTGGTCAGATTGAAAAATATCCATCATCTAAAAATTTTTTAGTCCCTTGCAACTAAGGTCCTGTTTGGAGGAGTTTTAGGAACTTTTTACTAAAAGTCCCCAAAAAAGTCCCTCCTGTTTAGTTTTATAGGGCTTAAAAGGGACTTTTTTAGCCCCAATTCTAAAAATTCCCTCTAACTAAACATGGTATAATTAAATCTAAAGCACACATTGCATTCAGCAACCAGACATTTTTCTTGATAAGTCTACGTGGAGAGAGTCCCCAAGTGCATTTCATTGACGGTGGCTCTCCTATAGCCATGTCTGGTACAAATAAAGGAGGATTTTCGGTACAATACTTGGCATGGCTGTTAGCAACTCCAATATGGGAGCAAACTGAACTGTGGGGAGAAAAATAGAGTACAATTCGCTTTACACACTATGGGTATCGAACCAAGGGAACAAATTGTTTGGTTCACATCTAAAATTTGATTTGAACGCTAATGGAAAAGAATAGATAAAATAATCAGAAAGTATTGTATGCATGCGAAGGCCATGTGAGAGAGAGGGAAGAGAAATTAGATTCCTTCATCTTTTATTTTAATTTACTCACCGCAAGGACGACCAAATCGAACTAAACACTGTAGTTATCAATTCCTTGTCAAAAAAAAAAAAACACTGTAGTTATCGGTTAAATCAATTCAGACACTGTTACTAATTAAGGGACCCAATGCTGCAGTTCGGTTCGAACCAAACACTAGAGTTTCCCTTAGTTGTTACATTACGTTAGCTAAAAGCCAGACTTTTTTAGATATCAGATTCTCCCGGCTTCAAACCTCTTCAAACAAGAGGTATCATGCCACAATACTTACAAGAATAATTTGGCTCAAAAATCAAGACGCAAAAAAATATTCAACATTTATTGCCCAATATGAATATGAAACCCAAACAACCATCCACCAGACACGAAGAACTACATTCAAGGCATCAATAGAACCCCAAAATTTTTGGTTGCTATTGACTCTGGAAGTTAACCAACAATTATTCCTTCTGGTCATCGGTATCCTGTAATAGAGCTCAAAACTAAAAGTTAGTGCATCCCCACTACGAGCGTATATCGTATTACACCAACCTCAGATATGTGGTCAGATGACACTAGCGTCTGGCGGGCGTTTGATTCTCCATCCAGCGCCAGGGAGCGAGAACAGATATTTTTATAAAAACACGCCCGCACGCGCTTGGATTTTTGCAAAATCCCCCATGAGTTGTCTTGAGTCACCCGCACCCGCACCCGATCGAGTCATGCCGCATCGAACATTCCCGACGCCGCCGCCCGGAGTGGCTCCTCCCATCGAACTCCCCGGCGAGCGGCTCCTCCCCGCCGCGGGCGCCGTGACCGGACCCACCAAAGCTCCTCCATCGAAGCCCTGCCCGTCGAAGCCGCCCTCGACCGGCTCCTTGTCCACGCCCGGCCAGCTGCGCCATGGATCCCCCGACGCCGCTCGCTGGAGTCGACGACGCCGGTGGCGAGCGCGACAACAAGACGCAGGCGCCCATTTCTTGCTCGTGGTCGTGGTGCATCGACTTGTTTTTAATTAAGGATCGATCGAAGCTACTGAAAGCAGGCACATGCAGTAGCTTCTGAATGTTCAGAGCTTAGTTTCTGAATGTTCAGAGCGTAGTAGCTTCTGAATGTTTCTGAATGTGCCCTGCTTCTGAATGTTCAGACCATGAGAATGAATAGAATGAAATTGTGCATACTTTCTTCTAGATGCAGTAGACTGGTAGTAGTACTAGTGGCCGCTCGCTATCTGAGTTACTAGTAGTTGCAAGTGTTGTCCCTGAAGTGATGCAGTTTAGCTAGTAGTGTGTTCGCTTCTTCGGCACATGATCCTTGTTGGAAATGGGATGTTTAGCCTTCAGTCTGTACTTACCTTACCACAAGCATCTGTGATGCGTGTTTTAATCCTCAGATCTCAATAGATGCCTGTTTTAAATCTCAGATCTTAATAGATGATGGTATTATTTGCTCTTGTGCATACTACGTTCTGAATGTTCAGACCATGAGAATGAAGCAAAAGTGGTCGACGATGATGAGCAGTGGTCGTCGAGGCTCTGCGTGATGAGGAGCGGGTCCGGCCTCGCGCCCGGCGCCGCCCGGCGCCAGGAGGTCGTCCACCAGGATGCGCACCTGCACTCGGTTGTCTTGGCTTTTTCACGGCAGCCTCGGCCCCGCGGCGGCGGCGTCCGATCTGACCTAGGCGTCGCTCTCGTAACGTACAGAACCCCAGGCGGCGTGACTCGATCGGGTGCGGGTGCTGGTGACTCAGGACAACGCAGGGGGATTTTGCAAAAATCCAAGCGCGTGCGGGCATGTTTTTGTAAAAATACCTGTTCTCGCTCGCGGCCTTTGATGGAGAATCAAGTCCCAGGATCATTTGGTGTGCGCGTTTGTATCTGAGGTTGGTGTCTTGCGCGGGATACGTTCTCCCCCACTATAACCACTAATGAACACACACATCATTTCTTGTTATACAAATTTCCAAGCAAAGCATCACATCTCCTGTCAACAAGAAAGATGTAAGATTCGGACCCCCCCCCCAATTACTGCTGAAAACTTACTAGAGGTAGGCGAAATCGGTTAATATGTGGAGGTGGCCATTGTGTATGCCTTCTTTCAAAGGTCTCTGTTAATAGCAGACCTCTGAGGGCAATTTCTTTACGCACCTTGGTTGTCGATAAAAAACAAAAAATAATCCAACAACCGACCGATAAGCTTGTTCTCGAGCCCACTAGTCGGATCGGCCCTTCTACCGCTCGTCTTGCCGCTCATTTGTGAGGAAGGGATGTGGCTCGCCGCTCGGGGTGCTCCTGCTTTCGTCAATGTTGGATTAGGTCCTCTGTTGGATCCATGCTTGGTGGTGGGGAAGAAGGATAAGGCACCGGATCCAATGGTTTTTGGTGAGGTTCTGCGGCTCGGTAGTGGTAGGGGAAGGCTAGATCCACGCTCCCTCGGCTTTGGTGGTAGTGGGAGGCCAAATCTACTCTCCTCTAGATGGTGGTAGTGGGGGAAGGTCGGAGCCGCACTCGGTGGTGCGGATCCATGCACATCGTAGGCAAGAGGAGGAAGGGGTGCTAGATCGGGGGGGTGGTGGGGGAAGGCAGGTCAGATCCGTGCTTAGTGGAATAGATCTATGCTCGGTGGTGCTGGATCCGCTGCCGCCGAGCTTACGTTGAGGAGGAGCAACCCTTGCCACCGAAGCGCCACTGCCATGCTACTGAGCTCACAAGGAAGATCAGCACCCCCACACATAGAGAGAGAAGGGAGAGGGAAAGGGCGTGGTGAGAGAGAAGTGCATGGTGCCGAGTTGACTGAGTTAGAGAGGAGTTGCACGACGAGGGAGAGAAGATATATGGAGAGTGGAGTGTTTAGGGTTTTTGATTTCCTTTATATATGTATATAATGAAGATGGTTGTGAGCTTGGGGTAGGTTAGCAGGTGGCGTGATTTTTGAGCGCTTTGCCTCATAAATGTCTGCTTGCGTATATGCTTTACTATGGCAAACATTTTTACTTACTCTATAAATTGATTTACCGAGGTGAGCAATCTTGATAGCCTCTATAAATTAAATGTCTAGCTCAGTGAATGGAGCATGCCTCGTAAAATCATTTTTGTACTAGTGCCCTTCTGCTTAGACCGATAACTAGACAAGTGACTCGTGAGGTGTTATGTGGGGGTGAGGGGAGGGTTTGAGACACGAAAAAAGGTAGACGTGAGATTTCACTCTTACGAAAGCTAAATTTAAGACCCAATAGGTATTTAAGACACCTAAATTGAAGACAAATGTTTTCACCACTGGTTGATGAATTCAAGAATCAGCTTCGTTGCCTAAAAGAATCCAACTTTTCAAGCGCTGTAATATAGCATCACCCTTATTAATTCTTAGAGGCCTCTGAAACAGCAAAAGTCTTACCAGTCTTCATTTTGATTTCTTGTTTCTTTGTTTAGATACTTGATTTGGGTTGACCGATGATCTTGAAGCAACTAAGGTTGCATGTTTTTTTATCACCCTTTTTCCAGTTTATTTTAAAAATGAACGAAGAGGGGTTGTTGGCTCGTCATCTTGGCAATCTGTGTGTTTCTCTTCCATCCACAGATTGTGGTCGACAATGCCTACATTTGGAACATCCAGTGAACTAGTACCAGTTTCATGGCATTATCAGTTCTGAAATGTTCCTCACAACGTTTTGTTGTGATCATAGAGAATAGGATGGAATGACAAGGCAACACTGTTTTGCTTGTCGGCTGCCCCTGGTTGTGATTCTATCATTAGTGAAGAAATAAATTGCAGTTAACCCACAAACATCAAATCAAAAGTACACAAAATCTCAACAATTTTATTATGATTGAAGATCTAAGAACTATAGCAGCTACATGTTCCGTATTAATAACAAAAAGACAACAATAATGTTAGCCTAAAACATGAACTTATCGTGGATATGTGGCTGACACCAACATTTCTTCTTCCATAGTGTATTGTCTACTTGCTTCCATAGTGTGTCCTTCAATTAAAATATGAGGGGCAACAATTTGATCTGTCTCGTATCTCTGTGTTGCTATATTATGACGTGTATGCTTATTTGTGATTCTCAAGTTTTCTAGTGTCATGTCAACTTCTCTCATTGTAGGCCGATCTTCTCTATTCAATTTTGTACACATTGCTGCTAGCTTGGCAACTTCTTTGACCTTTTTTCATCCTCGGCTTCTTCCATGATTTGAGGATCTATTATGCCTAATATGTCACCTTCAGCGACTAGTGCTGTGAAATGTGAAACAAGGCCAACATCATCACTAGTCCGCACAGTAGGTCTCTTCCTAGTAAGTAACTAGTGCTAGGGGGCGCGCTTGCGCGCCTGTGGAAACAATGGAATTTGCATGTTAATTAGGTACATGAATATGGTGATGACGACGGGCATTTAGAAGCAAAGTCAATACATAAATGGTTTCGGTACATCTAAAGTTTCCATATGACAAACAAAGTTTACAATATCGGTGGGAAGAAAGGCACAAACTACCGATTACAATGTGTAGGATCAGAGATGTCGGTTCATCATGGTGGGTGCGTCGTTAGGTCGATGCGTTCTGTGAAGTTTTCCTGGTCAGTGCAGGTGCCAGCTACGATCGGACTCCCAACCTTCCTCCTCATCTTCTGGCCTATCTGTATGGTGATTGTTGTAGAGTTAAGTTTTGTTTGCAAGCATTGGTGTACAATACCTACGTGTTAAGGTACACCTATGTATATCGATGTACCTGAAGTGTAGTAGCCTTCATCATGCCTACAGATATGTGGTTGTGGGGGATTGAGCATTGCCCATACATCTATAATGCATCATGTGGTGATAAGAAGTATAGTTAGTATACCGGAGAGTAATATTTGTACACAAAGATACTGAAGGAACCGTAACCTCTGTCCTCTTTCACATAGTGTTCCCTGAGCACTTCTGGATCAACTTCAAACTGTGTGGCTGGTATAGGACAAAAGAATAGCAGCTGTATAAAGAAATTTTATGTGGAGAATTAATGGAATGCAAAATTTGGAAGTGCTTACCCGTGTCCATGTCTGGTGTTTCTGGAGAGCCAGGGGACTGTGGCGGCGAGTAATCACTGGTGAATCTTGGTGCTTCACGAAGTGGATAAGCTTGCAGACTGACTGGAAATAGGTAATTGGACACTCCATAACCTGAAGATTGGTAGTACTGGATACCAATATGGCTGCTGGATGGGATGGAGCGGATGCTATATGCATAGCCAGTAACTCTGCATTTGCCTGTGCGCTTGTTGAAAGCAATCGACTCAATGGCGCAATATGGCAGCAACATCGGCTCAACACAGTGACGAAAGCATGCATGCGGTGGAATGTTGCTAATGTCTACAGCTACCTGGACATCCTAGTCAATTCTTTCAGTTTTGTAGGTGTTGGACCAAGGAAGGAGGGTCATCCTGAAGTTATCACCAAAGAGACCATTGGACTGTAGAAGATGGTTTTGATCAGTTGATGTGGATAGGCAGATGATGAAGTCTGAGTGGAAGGAGGCAACAGTGAAAGTGTTACATGGCAGACCAAACTGGTTTTGAACTGCGGAAATGATATCTCTATTACAGAGACATATTGTGGCAGGGTTGCGGTTAACAGCCAACACAGCGGTGGCGAGGCTAGCTTGTTTCTCGATAATCTGAGGACTGTACTTGACTGGGGACGGCAGCGGACTTGCCATGGAGACCTGGAATTATTATGTTTGGAAAATGTGAGGAAGCAACACTCAACACTGGATTCATTTGGTAACAAAAACTAAGTAGAATATGTCTTGTTTTCTTTATGTATACATGTTCAGTGGAAAACAGAGAACACATAGTTATTTAAAAATTCGTACTCTGTCCGGCAATTAAACACGCAACTAAACACGTAGTAGGTACTCACGTGTATAATACTAAACTGTATAAATGGATTTCAGCGAGAGCATAGTCCATGCTTCTGTAGCTGCGACAGAAGGAATGCAATGTTCTTGGGACCTCTGTAGTTGCGACAGAAGCTAAAGCATAGCTCATAAAGTTGTTCATGCTTTAAGACACAATGGTGAAATTAGTCACTCTAGATTGACGGCTATCTTCAAAAATTCTAAGCGCCGAAACAGAGTACTAATTTTGGGCCTTAAACTTTGTAAACTGTTTTTTTGGGCATGGCTGTGTAATAGAACATAGTTGTATGAGCTGAAATAAAGTGACGTATTTAGATCCGAAGAGAAGAGAGGTGTACTGTTGTTCTCGCAGTTTCTGGATGAGCTTTCGAATCGAAGATCGCCGTGCGCTAGAGGAAACGGAGGTGCCCATGGTAGAATCAAACCCACTGAGTGCCTAAAAAAAACAGGCCGCGCACAACAGGCGCTATGAATAGAAGATACCTCAACCTCGATACCATACACAGGGGTTCCATCCTCAGATACCTCCGAAACAACAGAGACATAGGGTACCAAGCACTTGGCCGCTACGAATCGCAGCAGCGACAGATAAGATGTAGCAGCTATAAACATGTCTTTTTTCTCCTGTACCCTCACTAAAACTAAGACACACACACACACACACCCGGCCACCCAGGCTGTACTGAATCCCTCTATTGACCCAAACAATGGATGGTATACACCGCAAAAGAAGAGAACCCAAAAGTACACCGCAAAAGATTCTCAGTAACAATGAGTAAGCACGCACAGAAAGCAATAAGCACATATATACAACGATACCGGGCAAAGGAAACATAGGAAGAAAGACAGAAGCACTCACGTTGCCACAACAGCAGGAACACAAAGCTCCGAGAGTCTCTTCCTAGCACAATGCACCTGCAAACAGAGAACAAAGATAGATCAGCAACCTCCACCGTGCACAGGCATTTCAACAAAGACCTAACATGCACAAATCCAGCAGAAACAAAACACCCGCAGAAGGCACCACAACGCAAGAGAATTCAGATAAAACGCATTGCCAGCCACACAGACATTTTAGCAAACATGTTCGGCTCATACGACGGCCAGGCACGAAGAACAACTACACACACCAAGCAACAATGGCGGACACTACTTCGACGATAGGAGAAACAGATCACAGGTCAAACCAGACATTCTGGTAGCTCACGAGGACAAAACAAACAGTTCCAATCCGAATACGAAGAGAAGAGAGAAGAAAGCGAAGCCGAAGGGGAAGAGTTGACCGTTTGCTGCGCCTAGACCTTAAAAACCTGCCCTCCACGACCGAGCGGCCGTCCCGCTGAGAAGCGGGCCTGTCCACCCCACCAGCCAATACGATGTCGACAACGGCCACGCCGTGCAGAGGCACGTCGAGCCCTGCCCCGACCGCCCCCAGCAGACCCGCCCCGGGCAGATCTCATCTGCACACTGAAGAGTATAAACCACCGCAGCCGACGCGCGGGCCATGGTACCCATCCCGTCCCCACAAGTCAGTATCAGTGGCTAACAAAGGATGAGAAACCGGACGAACAACCAACCAGTCGTGGAGGAACAGTGGAGCGGAGCGGCTTCCGCGCGGCAGCTACCCCACGACTGTCTCAGCCAATGGAGAGTCGACAACAACCCTACGAACGACATGGAGCAGCACGTCACCCGCCTACGACGAGCCGTGGCGAACAGCAGGACGACTCTCCCCGTCCACTCCGCCAAGAGGATTCACTGACGATCGGGCCCAGCAGCACCCGGCTCCACCAAACAGACACTGCTGCTCAACCGGACGCCGACGCGAACACAAAGGCGCCATGCACGGACACACATGACGTACGGCGCGACGGAGAACCGCCGATCCCAAAATCCAGCGGCCAGCATGGATCAGGACGACGTGTGCACTACGACGCCTCGCGAGAGCTGCCCCGTCTAAAGACTTTGAAATTCTATTAGAAGAACGCCAAAGCTGAAAACATCACTCTTATCTGTTAGGCGGCATGTATAATAATACATAGGGTCTAAGTAGCCAATGGTTCCTTGGACGGCGGTAGTCACTCCAGTTTGATCGATTGAGATGTATCTTGAAGCCCCAAAATCCGATACCTTTGCTGTTAAATTATCATCAAGAAGTATATTAGACGACTTGATGTCTCTATGAAGTATTGGTGTTGAAGCAGCTGAATGTAGATAGGCTAGAGCTTTGAAGGTTTCGAGGGCAATCCTCATCCGATCATCCCATGGGAGTGATATGTTTCCTTCAACATGTAGATGGTGAGCAAGGGTGCCATTTGATATGAACTCATAAACCAACAGTGGTACTTCTGTCTCAAGACAACACCCAAGGAGTTTGACAATATTCTTATGGTTGATTTGGGAAAGAATCACAACCTCATTTATGAAATCATCAATTTCTCTTTGAACTATGATCTTTGATTTCTTAATGGCCACAACCTGCAGGTCTAAAAGTCCTTTATAGACTATACCATGCCCTCCACCACCAACTTCATGAGATGGATCAAAACTTTTTGTAGCCTTCTCTAGCTCCCCCAAGGTAATGATCATCCTTGCACCAATATCCGATTTCTGCGATATTAGTTGTTGAAGTAGAAGCCCATGATTTTGCTTGAAAAATATTTCTTTTGTCCTTTTAACCTTATGCTGTTTGATTTTACGTGCTATGAAGTGCACACCAAGTGCCAAAAACAAAAGAATCATGCCGCCGCCAACTCCTAGCCAGACAAGAACTGAAACACATAATTAAGACCAATATCATAATTTGGATTTTAGGAAACTGGTTCTATGGAAGAAGGCTTGGCTATTGATTCTTGCTAAACAAATATGTGATTTTTTTTTTTTGCGAAACAAACAAACTTGTGATTAAAGAAGAGCAATTGCATCGGTGTATCTTAATAAGAAAAAAAAAATCAGATTACCTGATTGGCAGCCCCCTTTTTTGAAGGGGTCCCCATAGCTTCCACGTTTACACTGGCAAAGGAAAGTTCCGGGCATATTTGTGCAAACCCCGTAGCATGCGTAGTAATCGGGATGTGCACACTCGTCGATGTCTGAAAAGATAGGACAGTGTGAAAAACTACGCACAAGTTACATTGGCGAAGCGAGACATATATATAATGGTAGTAGCAAATTATTTAAAAGTGTACACATTAGGTACAAAGTTAACAAAACAACCTTAGATATATAGGCAGGAGAACATTGTATAATTAATTTAATTAGAGTGTGGACACTAACACTATGTTCCATATATATGTGCTCTTATTTGCGATATGGTACCATAGCATACCTTTGCATCCATTTGGTAGAGAAGCATTGCCCACGAAGCCTGGTGGGCACTTGCACTGATAGCTGCCTTCAGTGTTGTTGCAGACCCCATAACAGAGGTGTGTCTCCGGAGCAAAGCATTCGTCGACATCTGTAGTATCAGAATGAAGTTGAGTGAGCCGACAACCATATGCATATATAATATTTCTTTGATTTATGAATAGAAGTTTTGATTTATGTATGCATACCTTTGCATCCGTCGCGAATGTAAGGATTGCCTTGGTAGCCCTCATCGCACCAGCACATATGCGCCTGTCGTGTACCATCATCAGTGTCGTTCTGGCAGTAGCTGTGGCTGCTGGGGCACGCTGCCGATGACCCGTTGCCGTAACACGTCGTGTGGTTGATCCTCCAGTCCAGCACCGCCGGGAGACTTCTCCAGGGTTGGTCCGGATGGAAGAAGCTGGTATCCGAATCCGAATCCGAAAAATCCAATATCCAGGCCACTGTTTCCATGGACTCGGCGGGGTCGCCGCCGCCTGCTCCGGTGTTGGTACTGACAGCCTTGAACTCGTAGGAGCTGCGCCCCATCATGATATCCGCCTTGCAGTAGGGCATGATGGGGACAGAGTGAACAGAGGACCAGGCGTTGGCGCTCTCCTCGTCCCAGTCGCACAAGGAAGTGCAGGTGCTCAAGATTCGTCGTCTATCATCATCAGTGGCGGTATCCCTCTCCTTCCTGAGCAAGACCTGGACATTGCAGCCGACCACGAACAGCCGGTTGTCCGGTGACGCAACGTACACCCCGCCCTCTCTGAGAGCTCCGTTCCAAGTGGCACTCGCTATGGGCTTGGGGCCCAGAGTGTTGGTGCTGCTGTTACTGCCGGGGAAGTAGGCGAAGCTGGCGTTGATGCGCACCTCGGCCAAGAGGATGTCGATCTCCAGCACCTGCACGCTGCCGTCGCCCAGGAACAGCGAGCTGTTCCGGCAGGTGAGGTTGAAGCCGGGGAGGTAGCAACCGGGCTCCACGCCGAGGCCGAACGGGTACGGAATGCTCGTGTTCCCGCACCGCCTGGTGCACGCCGCTTCGGTTTCTGCCAACGCCGGCCGTGGTGGCAGCACCGATGCAGCTGCAACTACCACGGCTGCCGCGAATAGCGCCACTGATCTCTTGCTCATCACTACAACCAGCCTCATTGATGCTAGTGATATATAGCTAGCTAGTTTTATTTACTCACTCCGTCGATAATAGCAGCAGGAGCAGGAGTGTGTATATATAGCATTTTCTTCCAACGACAGTGATTATTCTACGACTGAACCATATCTTCCTACCTGCCTCGCCCACTAGATATTTACATACTAACAGACAGTCTCCACCAGGGAATATATATTGGTGATGATTCACGTGGCTGTTTCCAAGGCTTTGCATGATTGCATCAAACAGCTCCCGGCCGGAATAAGATACCTAAAGTTAAGTTCAAATTAATTATGCCAGGTTTTGGGCATCACGCGGCCGGACCGGGGAATGCCAATTGATCGCAGCAGGATTATATTACCCCGGCCGCGTGGTTGTTGAACCACATGCTTAGCCTTTTCAGTTTTAATGACAGGATTAAGTCCAGCTTTCGGCGCCCCACTGTAGGAATGCACACGTCTGATTTGTATACTGCCTGCAGTATGTATGTGCCATTAATTGCCGTGTTGTGTAGTGTATAAACATGAAAGAAAAGGAAATAAAGCTGAACCTAACTTAGACCGCGTGAGGTGTGGACGACTTAGGGATCAACTTTTAGCCCTTGCAACCAAATCCATACCTATTTTTTAGACAATAGATCGATTTGTTCCAGCGTTAAGCATCTCCAAAAGAAGAGGCATGCATCACGCCAGTGATTAGTATTACAAAGAATTATATATGACTACTAAAAATCAAAAGGCGGCAAAGTGTGCTAACATTATTGACCAATGTGAAACCTAAATGAGCATCCATGAGATGTCAACAACTGCAATGAGTAATGACGTTTAAAGATGAAGAGATGTTATATACTTCCTAGTTCACGAAAGGATATGCAGCAGGATTTGTTCAAGTCAAACTAGCTTAACTTTAACAGGATTGCTAAACTACACACGTGTGTTTTGTTGTTGTTTGTCACACGAATTTTTTTGTTCCTCCGATCATCATCGTGCGTCCATAGTTGGCACCCTCATTTGTGTATCTGTCATAGAGGGCCCACTAAACTTTGTTTTTGTTCCTGTTGTTTCCCCGTCGTCGCACCCGTCGACACAAACAAGGACGACTCGCAGCCGCAGATACTCTCCGCCGCCGCACCTCTGCCCACCAGCCGCCACCTTCTTCCGGGCTCTGGCGATGTCGGCGGCGATGGGGGCGCCAAGATCCACGGCTTCCGGGGCTCGGCTGCGCATTTCCCCAGGTCGCGGATGCTCGGGGGAGATTCCTCGGGCTGGGGTGTTCGGGGCGCCACCATTTCGGGTCGCTGCGGCAGTTGCTCCGGCGAGCTTTTGATTACCCATCGCGGACTGCTACCGAAGGTTTGTACTTGATTCCGCTTGATTATGGTGCTATAGATTTTGTGGTTCTGTACTGTGTTGATGGAATGGGGAAGTTGTTCGTCCCCGGCTTGTCCTGGTGATTTTGTCGCGGTCGCTTCGATTCAAAAGGTGACCTTGGTGCTCCGCCCCTCCCCATTTCTGTGCGCCTCCTCCCTCTCACTGATTCAGTTTTTGGTTGGATTTGGGGGATTGTTGTGTTGTGGTTGTGGTTGTGGATTTGGTTGCAGCCCAATTCTCTTCGCATCGCTCGGTGGCACAGGCAGTGGCCTCCCCGCTGCTTTGGTTTTGCGCGAATGTTGTCGGCAGGCAGTGGGTAGTGCGGAGGTTGTCTGTGACAGACAACGGGTGGGGCGGGTTGTGGGTTGGGGCGCTTTCCTTGTGCTTCGCTTCCCACAGTGCAGTTGCGCCGCACGGAATCAGTGGGTGGGGCGAAGCTTCTTCGGCCTACTCTGGTGCGTGTGGGTGAAGGAGGAGGCATCATGCCATTTCAGTTTCCGCCAGCTGGTGGTGGATGCTAGAGGCTTTTCGATTTGGTGTCTGTCGCTGCTGCCTGTATGCATTAGTCATCCCGTGTGTGGTGTGCCTGGATGCTAAGTTCCTGTATATGTGTTCTCTTTTTTTCCTTATGGTACACAATTTGGTCCTACAAATTACTGCGGTATGGCAGTAAGTTAATCTGGTCTACCAGATCAAGCCACAGTAATGTATGTTAATTAATCTAGTTCTGAGCTCAGTTTAATTACTGCCTAATAAAGAATAATTTATTGCTGCTATTTGAACCATTGATTCTTTCAGGCCTACATGCACGGTTTTTTTTTCCAAGGATAAACGCACAGTGCTCCATGACACATTGATTCAGCAGGTTCTATCCTTCAAATAATTTTTCTAACCACTTTTGAGCTATTCTGTTTCATAAAACATTGTCATGATTTCCAATTGTACTTGTTTCTGAACTGCACTGCACATCCATATATAATAAAGTGTGTCGAGCGTGAAGCATACATGCTGCTGGAGTCTTGAGTCACATCGATTTTTTATAATCTCACTGGTAGAAAGTTCAGTGTGTTTTCTCTTCTCACTAGTAGCAAACCGTATGCTTTCAGATTTTTGATATCTGAATGTGTCGATGCTTTCTGATTCAAAGTTCATAACTCCAGCAACTTGTACCACAGCGACATCACTGTATTCCAACAAAGGCCAACATCATGATCTCACTGCACTTTTTTTTCTTTGATTTAATGTTTGGCCTCGTAATCTAACAGACCTGTATCAAGTGATTACTTGTCCTAGGTGTGGATCAGAGTCCCTTTTGTTCAGTTCAATTGTCATCATAGTGTCCTGATAAATTCTAGTATTATGTATTTTCTAAGCATTGCTTTGTTAGACTGATTCCATCAGTTGAATGAGATTTAGCACGTATGTCTTTTTCTGAATGTGAACCAAAGTATCAGGATCTTATTATGGTGCACTTTTTCAGTTTTGAGTTTGTCTCTTGTTTGTTTCAGTCTTATTCCATTTGTTTCGCTTTGTGTTAATATTCAGTTATCAGTCATCAGTGAGTTATCAGTCATCATTCTTCAGTTTGCATTCAATTCTTAGTCATCAGTGAGTTAAAAAAATATTTAGTGTGTCAAGCGTAAATCATTTTGTCTGAACTTTGTATGTTTCTGAACTTATAGAAAATTGTAGTTATCAGTCACTGATAACACACACCATTTGTTTCACTTGTGATAATATTCTTGGTTTTCCTTTTTTTGCTTCCAGTATTGTTGTGTCAACAATCATTTTCTGCCTGTTTTGCTTTCTGTGTTCTTCCCTTCTATTTGTGTACCACGATAGCTTTTTAGCAATTCTGTGCAAGGGTTAAACTGAAAATGCAGTACAGTTTGACTGAGACCTAAATATTTTCAATTTTATATGTAGTTTCAGTCCTAGTTACTCTTATTCGGTGTGTGTGTGTGTGTGTGTGGGGGGGGGGCGATGTTGGTTAGTTGTGTTTTGGGAATGGCGATGTTGGTGGCTGTGTTGTGCTGTGTTGTTGTCGCCACTGCGACTGTGTTGTGCTGTTGTCGCCGCCGTGGTCACTTCGTCGGAGATCTGGCTATTCAAGCCTAGGAATTAGCTTGGATTGCACTTGTTACTCAAGTACTTGAGCACTACCTTGGGTGTAGTCACAGAGTCTCTCTCTCACTCTATGTTTCCTCAGTCTTCCGTCCTCATTGAATTATCAGTCTTCAGTCATCTGTTTGCATTCAGTTTTTCCGAGTCTGAGTCTCAGTGAAGTTTACTTTCCTCAGTCCTTAGTCCCAGTACAGTTCAGTTTCAGTTATTGTTCAAGTTCAGTCATCGTTTCAGTATAGTTCAGTCATTGTTTCAGTCATAATTTCAGTTTGTTTCAGTATGTTGGAAATTTCATCCATCCTCTACTATTCCATCAAGTATCATCGGTGTCACCATTTTGGCTTACTGAACCTAAGCCGAAGTTATTCTTAAGCCCAGGTGGCTGCCTAATTCTACAGTATCATCCAAGTGCCTAATTCAGTTTTTCTGATTCTGAGTCTCAGTCAAGTTTACTTTCCTCAGTCCTTAGTCCCTCTTTTCGAGTTTTCAGGTTTTGTCAGTCTTGAGTTTGTCAGTTCAGCTTGTTCATTTAGCTACCGTGAATTTGTTTCCACATTAAACAAGCAAACTGCATTGTGTATCAAGCTCTATAGCTTTACTATCACGAGTAGCTCTGTAGCTCCTGCGACCGTTTTTTGAGTACAAGCAATTATTAGCTCATCATTAGAGCATTTACTTGACTTTGGTTGTTTTGAGTCTACTCACGATTTGCAAAGGCGCTTATTATTTTCGTGCATCTTAGCATTTCTACTGAACTACACTATCTTCCGAAGCACAATCCTGAATTCTGCACTCAGACAATCAATGTGTGGGAACTTGAAGGTACGGCTGCCCATCCAGTAGAAATGGATAAAAGGTAAGCTAACACTATTGGATATACAGTATCCATGCATTTTAGATCTGTCTAGCCAATAAGAAATCTTTTTTCAGTGAGATCAAATGTAGTTTGATCCACAAACAGTCAACTACAATCACCACAAGATAGAGCTGAATCATTTTTTTTTTTTAAAAAAAAGACACTGTGCTGTATTATTCTGTGCCATATCTCAGTCTCAAACATGATTTTAAAACGGAAGTAACATGCTGCTATTGATTTTGTTAAGGAAGCTTGCTAGTTGGGAGAACTTCCAAAGAGCTAGACATTGGAGGAAAGGGCCAGGGTTCTGTCTTAGCAGGAATACATGCGGAGTTTTGTCAGCCTCTTGACTAAATGCATTAGAACCGGCATTCAGTGTAGGGAAAGATGGTGGTGCTATTTTCTTGCCAGAAGACTGTCAGATTGATGCATTCTAGGCTGTCTCTGAGAATTTTTTTACCAGTTTGTTTTGCACTAAATTAGCGTGAGTTAGAGATTGAAATTTTGTGGTTGCACTGATGTCAGTCAACAGCTTCCTGAAGGAGTCCTCACGGAGAAAATAGAGAATCTCGGAGCTAACCTGCCTCAAGTTTCCTTTTGATAAGATCAAGTAATGTATGTTAATTACTCTATGTTCTTGATCCGAGTGTCATTACTGCCTAATAAACATTATTTTAGTGCTGCTACTTGAACCAATCCCAACAATTTAGGGGCTACCCTCAAGTTTTTTTGTGGGCTTACAGAATACAACAATTTGGAAAAATGAAACAAGCCTAACAAAGAAGGCAGAAGACAACAGGACAGAAGACAGAGTTGCTTTTATTTGGCTGTGTAATTTCGTGTGAAAACAACCTAAAGAACACACAATTTTTTCTGTTATGTGTATTCGTGTGTTTTTTTTAAAAAACACACGTGTGTTTTTTGCCTTAGAAACACACGGGTACAAGGTAGACAAGCCCAATTAAACGTTTATAGTGACTAGTATTAATGTTTACAACTCCAGCGAGATTTACCATGAATGTTAGTATATTTCATATTAATTTATTGATACTTATTTTGTATCATAAATGTTAGTATAATATAACTTTGGTCAAACTTTAAATTATTTTTTACTACGAATGTAGTTTCTAGTTTACTATAAATGTAACAAAATTTGCTACCATGCCAATTCCATTCTAAGTTCTCAGTGAATATTTATTTTTAGAAGTACATTCAAATGCCAAATTTCCTCTACAACCAGTATTTGTATGAGGTTGGGGACATATATAATAGCCTAAAAAATGAGAGCTCAATAGTATCATTTCAGCTTGGCCATCCTGTTGCGAGGTATGAGGAGACATCAAACGTTAATGCCATGCTTGATATAAAACATAAAATTGGGTTACATTTCACGCCGTTATGTCAATTTCTTGGATAGACCATGGTATCAGTCTCAGGTGAAAAAACTGTGATGGATGAAAAAAAAATGCAGGATAGAAGGAGGGGGGTGGGGTGGGGTGGGGTAGGGGGTATATACCCAATGGAAAAGTAAAGTCATCCAAAGATAATATTTGAAGCCAAATACAATTGGGGATTAAAGATCATAGTGAATTAACTGAAATGGTTTAGAATCATGAGATGGAAATAATTCAAAGAGGAGTCTAGTGTGTTGACCCACTTGGCATGCATGTCATATGGGACTATCTTCTCCATGAATTCATATGAAGAAAATAGTTATTAATTCCACATGTATGATCATGTTCTTATTATAGCTATGCATAGTACATATACAACCTAAATTACAAGAGATAATTACAACCAATTTTATAACTAGATAGGCAACTAACAATATCACAATCCGGCTAGCTATCAATGCAATCATCAAGTTGGTTGCATTGCTAGATTGCAACAGTATCGTGTGTTGCTTGTGCATTAATTGGTTAATAGGAGACGGAGATAATACTGTAACATTGCCTTCTTGTTTACTGGAAAATCCTTCAAATGACATATTGTGGTGAAAATGTTTCTTTTTATAACTCTCAAGTTTTCAAGTGTCATCTCAACTTCCCTCATAGTAGGCCGATTTTCTCCATTTAAGTTTGTACATGTTGCTGCCAGTTCAGCTACTTCACGGACTTGTCCATACTCTTGCATGATTTGAGGATCTATTATGTCAACAAGTTTGCCTTCATCAAGTAGGGATGCAAAATGTGAAACAATGCTATCACCATCACTTGATCGGTAGATGGATGGTTTCTTTCGAAAGTTATTAGTTCTATAAGAAGAACACCAAAACTATAGACATCACTCTTATCAGTCAGTCTTCCTTTGTAATAATACATGGGGTCTAAGTAACCAATGGTCCCTTGAACCACTGTGGTCACTCCATTTTGATCAATCGGGATATACTTTGAAGCTCCAAAGTCCGATACCTTTCTTTGTTAAATTATCATCAAGCAATATGTTAGATGACTTGATATCTCTGTGGAGTATTGGAGTTGAAGCAGCTGAATGTAGATAGGCTATAGCTTTAGAAACTTCAAGAGCAATCCTAAATCGGTCACCCCATGGTAGTGATATTGGTCGATTGATATGAAGATGATGCTCAAGAGTACCATTTGGAATGAACTCATAAACCAACAGAGGAACTTCTGTCTCGAGGCAACATCCTAGAAGCTTGACAACATTTCTATGGTTGATTTGGGAAAGTATCACCACCTCATTTATGAACTCATCAATTTCTCTTTGCACAACAATCTTTGATTTCTTGATGGCAACTACTTGTAGGTCTAAAAGTCCTTTGTACACAACACCATGTCCTCCTCCACCAACTTGATGAGATGCATCAAACTTGTTTGTTGCCTTCTCAATCTCCCCGTAAGGAAATGATCATCCTTGTACCAATATCTGACTTTTTGTGGTATCAATTGCTGGAGTAGCAACCCATGGTTTTGCTTGAAAAATCTTTCTTTCATCCTCTCGGCCTTACATAGCTTGATCTTACGTGCTATGAATGGTGCACCAATTGCCAAAAGTAAGAGACTTGTACCACCACCGACTCCTAGCCCGATGCTTAAACCTGAATAAAGTAAGCAAAGTATGGTTGGCTAGATTCAAGAGTTTGAAGCAAGCAATAGGCATGTTCAAATAAAAAAAAATTAGGATGCAAATGAAGCTCTAGTTTTCTCTGCCTAAACTGGTGATGATAGCACTAATTTATATACAATGTAATGCGATGGGTGCACACAATGGATCGTCACCTGTGAAGGATTTCTTGATTGTAATGCAACCTCCTTTTTGTGAAGGGGGACCCATATGTTCCATTCGGACATTCACAATGGAAACCTCCAGGAAAGTTTAGGCAGCTTCCGTAGCATGAGTGTGCCACTGGGTCTACACACTCGTCGATATCTGGAAAATATATTTGTGTTGATCACTTGATCAGAAGTATGAATAAAACTTTTTTCATGATGGTACAACACGAACAAGGTAACTAGTGCGCCATCGCTATGTTACCATGCATGTTTAATTTGTTTATACTGAAAAAACAACACGAACAAGGTAACTAGTGTATCCAAGAATAAACCTTAGTAATTAGTATCTGAATAAGTTGTAATCCTAGTTTTGATTTTCATTGAGAGGTATATAGGTACCTTTGCATCCATCTGGGACAGAAGCATTTCCATGAAAGCCAGCAGGGCACTTGCAATTGAAATTTCCTACTGTATTCTTGCAGTCTCCATAGCATAAACGGGTGCCTGAAGAGTTGCATTCATCGATGTCTGAACAAACACAAAAGATTAGCATGTTCATACATGAATGCATGGGAATAGAAATAGATATACAAGGGATTATTCTAATGTATGTATTTGTACCTTGGCATCCATCAAGAACATATGGATTGCCTTGGTAACCCTTGGAGCAGTGGCATAGATACGTCCCACCATGGCCAACAGCAGTGGAGTTTTTACAGAAGCTGTTGGCACTGCGACATGCCGGTGCAGACGCATTTGCTGAGCACGTCGAATTCCTCATCACCCAGTCTAGCGTTGCCGGCAGCGCTTCGGGTCTACCCTTGTCGTCGCCGGTATAACTGAAAACACCGTCGACGATGTAGACAGAGTAATCAGAGTCAGTAGATGCCGCTGCTGTGTAGTCGATCCTGTGGACGTTGATGTTGTAGAAAGAGCTGATGGGAACAATGTTTGCCTGGCAGCAGCCAACGCCCGTGCAGGCGTTGCTTGTCCTGAAACTTGAAGCACCAGCATCTGCTACCACTGCCAGTGGGCACACGGCGGTGCAGGAGCCAAGCAGGTGGTCGTGCCATCCTCCACGGACGTCGACGCGGATGCCGCAGCCAAGAATGGCTACGCTGCTTGCTGTCTCCGACGACAAGAAGTATGGCCCGTCCCTTGGCAGGCCGCCACCCCATGTCCCGGTCGCGGCGCCGCCGTGCGTGGGGGAAGTGAGCGCGACGCGGGTGTTGTTGATGCGCACCGTGGCGTCGGGGACCGAGATCGCGAGCACCTGCACGGTTCCGTCGCCGATGAACAGCTTGGGTGGATGGTGGGTGTGGTCGCAGGTCAGGTTGAAGCCGTCCTCGCCTTCGATGTGGCAGCCGGGCTCGATGCCGAACGGGTACGGGATGCTGATGTCGCCGCAGCTCCTGGTGCAGTTGCTCGCCCGACCAGCTGATGAGCCTGCCGCGGCGGTGGTGATGATGAACGGCGGCAGCAATAGCACTACTGATGCAGCCGCAGCCACCGCGAATGACAATGCTGTCCTGCTCTCCGACACCCTCGTCGTCGCCATGCACTTGCTATTCACACGGTGAATGACAACAATGCGAGGCTAGATGGCCGTGGCAACAATGCGAGGCTAGATGGCCGTGGCAACAATGCGAGGCTAGATGGCCGTGGCTTTAGCGACGACGATGGATGATACTTGTTCTGCGGGTATCAGTTCATGCCATGCCGCAATATTAATTATGTATATATATGTGTACACATGCTATGCCCGAGTGAAAATAGAAAAAAGACGACGAATTTTAAAGGAAGTAAGTAAACACTTGCGAGCGAAGCAAGCACACACTTTAATTTGTTATAGTAGAGTAGCAATGCAAGAAGTCTTTATTCCCACAAGCTAAGTCAGGGCTCGTGTATATACAAAGAAATCGGGGAATATATATATGACGGTGTAGTTGGGACTTATTGGGAGGTTAGGTGTCACAGATTTGCTAATGCGTAGCACGGAAATAGGCGCATGTGGGGTACGTACACCATCTAGGAAAGGCATGCACATTCATTTATCAGGTGTAGATTACTTTTGTCAGTGCCCACACATTGCACTTTGCATGCAAGACCTCGCATCATCGCCATATATAATCAGCTACATTAACTATATAATATTCGTTGTTCAACCAACACATACAAAGTGCATATCTGCAACATATATATTATCCATATGAAAATCACCGAAACATATACATAATCATTTAGTAGACAACAAATATATTGTTTCAGTTATTCATAACTGCACAAGTTCATCGAGCGTAGCTTGCTGACAAAATTATTTCCTCTTCCATACTGTATTGTCTGCTTGCTTCATTTGTTATCCGTTCAGGCAGGTGTTGAATTATAGTTTCATCCTCAGTGGTCCTTGGTGCTGTAATACATGGAACAATCTGCTTCTTAGATAGCAAGTTTTCAAGTGTCATCTCCACTTCTCTCATTGTAGGTCGGTCTTCTCCCTTAGTCTAGTACATGCTGATGCTAGTGTAGCTACTTCTTGGACTTCTCCATCTTCATCTTCCATGACTTGAGGATCGATTATGCCAATTAGGTTGCCTTGTGCTAGCATCTTTTCAAAATGTGAAACAAGGCTATCACTATCATTGGACCTGTAAAGGAATGGTTTCTTCCTAGTAAGCAATTCTATAAGAAGAACACCAAAACTAAAGACATCACTCTTGTTCGTCAATCGTCCGATGTAATAATACATAGGATCTAAGTAACCAATAGTCCCTTGAATAGCTGTAGTTATTTCTGTTTGATCAACTGGAATATATCTTGAAGCTCCAAAGTCTGATACCTTTGCTGTTAACCCATTATCAAGAAGTATGTTGGAGGACTTAATATCTCTGTGGAATATTGGGACCGAAGTAGCTGAATGTAGATAGGATATAGCTCTAGAAACTTCAAGCGCAATCCTTATTCGATCAACCCATGGTAGTGATATTGGTCCTTCCACATGGAGATGTTGATAAAGAGTTCCATTTGAGATGAACTCATAAATAAGTAGTGGGACTTCTGCCTCAAGGCAACATCCGAATAGTTTCACCACATTTCTATGGTTCACTTGAGAAAGAATAGCAACTTCATTGACGAATTCTCCTATTTCTCTCTGCACCACGATCCTTGATTTCTTGATTGCCACAACTTGTAGGTTTATAATTCCTTTGAATATAATACCATGCCCTCCTCCGCCAATTACACGCTCGTTGTCAAAATTGTTAGTAGCCTTCTCTAGATCCCTTAATGTAATGATCATTCTTTCTCCAATATCGGCATTATGTGATACTAGTTGCTTCAATAGTAGCCCATGATTTTGTTTGAAAAAATTCTCTCGCATCTTTTTCACCTTTTGCAGCTTTTATTTTACGTATTATGAAGGGAGCACCAAAACCAAGTGCTAGCAAAATACTTGTTCCACCACCTAATGCTAGCCCGATGCCTAAACCTAAAAAGAGAAAAAAATGGATGTTTTAAATTCATATACATATGTTTGAATGATCACAAACACACATTCTTAGAGCACCAGTAATACTACGATGATAATAACATGGAAAGTAAGTTAAAAAGTGGGTGTAGCGGCTTGTCACCTGTGAATGAATTCTTCCTTTGAACTATAATGCACCCATCTTTTTGTGCGAGGATTTCCGTAAGTTCCATTAGGACATTGGCACTGGAAACCTCCTGGCAAATTTTGGCACGTTCCATAGCACGAATACACTTCTGGACTTGTACACTCGTTTATGTCTAGAAGATACATGCACAACATAGGGGACATATATATTAATTGCTCACACACCATATGCATACTGTGGAGGAAAACATACCATTCTGTAAGCATTGATATAAATATAATGCAATATTTTGTTTACTCACTACCAGGAATTCCCATATAAATCTATATGTCTATAAAATACATTGACAACAAAGCAAAACATAAATACTATATGTGTTAATGATTCAAACTTTGTTATCTTTGATAAACAATTAGTTAATCTTATGAAATGTTTAGTTTGTGCTACAAAATTGTTAGCTTCTCCTTCCTTTACAAATTATAAGATAGTTTGACATTTTTAGATACATAGTTTTTGCTATGGATAACATACACTGCCTATACACATAGTAAAAGCAATGTATCCAGAAAAGCAAAAAAATCTTAAAGTTTGGAAATGAGGGAGTAGTTTTGTATTTATAAATAGTTTATAAATCGTCCATCCACAAATGTAAGGATTCCTAGGATTCAACTTAATTATGATGGAAAAAAAAATGTACCCGTCAACTAGATACCATAACATGCTAGTGTTAATCCTACAAATTTAAGGGTAATAGTCTAGAAGTCCATGCATATATCATGGACAAAGTTTGAAACATAGAAGTCCTTACATCTGTGAATGGAGGGAGTACTAAGCAAAAGGTTGTTGCCCCAAATAATATATTAATTATGCAAGAAAGTAATGGTCAAAGTGTGATATTAAGACTGCAACATGTCATACCACAGACCTTATATTTTTGGATCGAGTACCATTATGTTATCACTGGTAATGCAATACCATACCATATTTACTAAGCAATGAAACTGCTCTCTACATTTGAAATTAGATAGCTATTTTGTTTAGTTTAGATAAGACTCTGACCGACAATTTCTTCATTAATATGCCATTTATGTGATACAAGATAATAAGCATAAGTTAGTGTTTCTCAATGCAAATCTAACACACCAGTTTTGTATTACAAAAATCATGTATAACAGACGAATTATTAGTCAGAAGCTTGTCCAAATGAAACAAATATGAAACTAATAGATTTAAACACAGGGAGTATAATTATTGAGACCAGATAAATGAGCATGGTAAACATCTTTGTAGCTAGTGTGAGTGCCACAGGGACACTGTGACACATATGTAGTAAGCAAAAGACAGTATTTTTTTTTTTTTTTGAGGAATCAAGTATTGTTTGTCATTACAGTGGTACTAGGGCGTCAAATTAATCATGAATCTGCACTGCGTGATAGACGATTGTGATACCTGCGCATCCATTCGGGACTGAAGCATCGCCCTTGTAGCCAGTAGGGCACATGCAAATAAAACTTCCTGGCGTATTCTTGCAGTCACCGTAGCAAGGGTACATCTCTGGAGAAGTGCACTCATCTATATCTAATAAACAAGCACGTAATTAAGTTATTAATTAGGAACAAGTTTACACATTCATGTATGTCAATGATATATACTATATATATATACGTGCCTTGGCATGCATCGGGTCCATCGGTGACGTATGGATTGCCTTGGTAGCCTTGAGAGCACTGGCACGTGTACCCACCAGCACCTGTAACATCATCTAGAAAAATAGATGACATGTCTTGTAGGCAAGAGCTATGCCTACTGCGGCATTCAGGAGCGGACACATTTGCAGGACACGACGAATTAGCTATGAACCAGCTTAGCGTGACCAGCACCGGTTCATCATGCATGAAATTTGGGTGATCGGTATTATTATAATAATCCTGACCAAGTGGTTGTAGGTAGACAGAACCATCATCTTCAATTGATGCAATAAACCTTTTGATTTGGATGTTGTAGAAAGAGTAGCCAATATCGATGCTGTACAAAGAGTATGCCATGGTAAGTCTTCCACCTAGAATAACATTATAATTTGCCGGAGACACAGCAGTGCATGAAGCGATCGATTCATGATTGTCTCTCCCCGGAAAGCCGCCGCAGCTCATCCCCCTTAACATATTGTACCACCCCGACAGGTAGTACGGGTACGCCCCGCGTTGTGGGAGGCCAACCCACCATGTTCTATTCACCATGAATTGAGCTCTATCATAGATCAACTTCACCTGGCTGTTGATACGCACCGTGGCGTTGGGAATGGAGATCTCAAGCACTTGCATGCCATCGCCGAGGAATAGCCTTGGTGGCCGATGATGGTGGGAGCTATTCTTGCATGTGAGGTTGAAGCCGGCGGCGTGGTAGCAGCCGGACTCGATGCCGAACGGGTACGGGATGCTGATGTTGCCGCAGATTCTGGTGCAGTTACTAGTCTCCGATCCGGTGGCTGCCGCAGCTGGTGCCGCCGTTCCGCCGAATGGCGGGAGTATCGCAAGCACCGCAGCGAACGCTACGACTCTCATAGGAGTAACCTTCTCCATGTGTGTATGCTTTGCTTTACTTTTTTCATTATTTGGCGGACTTGGTCTTATAATCTGTTTAAACTGTGCTGCTTGCCTAACTTCGGTCATCCACGGTACAGGCTACAGATTAGTTCTTTTTTTTTTTTTTTTTTTTTTTTTTTTGAAGAGACGCTACAGATTAGACTGATTGACTAACTGACTTAACCACTTGTGGTGTAGGAACTGGGATTACAATCGAGTACTTTCCAGCGCGCTATTTTCGTTGGAGGTGAATTTCGGTGAGGTAGATTGAGATGTTGTTTGGTTCCTAGAGACTAAACTTTTTTTTTTTAGTCCTAAGGACTAACAAAAAGTCCCTCCAAGAGAGCCTTTTAGAGATTAATAGAGAAAAAGTCTCAAAAGTTCCTCCATATTTGATTTGGTAGGGACTAAAAGAGACTTTTTAGTCCTAAAGACTAAAAGGTCACTAAACCAAACAACCCTAGAATTTCGGCAGACATCAGATTCGTTCCTCGGTGGGTCAGTCACCTCCCTCGTGTCCAGTGAACGTGTCCCTTGCAAGCCAAGAAAGATCGCTCGGTCTCTCCCAATGTGACCATCAATGCCAATCAAGTGCCAGTGCGCCACTGCGGCAAAAAGCTTAAGAGTACTCCCTCCGTCCCATTCCGTGCCATCTTTTTCGATGATTCGTCTTATTTAAATTTTTTGCATAAACATAATTTATTTTCTTATGACTTATGTTATTAATAAAGATACTTAATATTAATTAATTTATTTTATTATTTGTATAAATATTTTGAATAAAACGGATAGTCAAACATTAAGTTAAAAAGTCAAAAACAACAAACTCCATGCGAGGGAGTAGCCATGTACTCTAGCTAGAGTCAATGTGTAGCATGAACACGGTGCGAATCTGTGGTGTAGGATCTCCAGAGGAAAAACGTGTCACTGTCGGACCACTCCCTGCTCCTCTGCACTCTCGGTCGCTTCCATCGTGCCTGTCAATACAACAAATTAACATTGCGCTTTAATTTCGTACAACGTCATGGTCAGCACGCTCAACGGGTCGAGTCTCTCGGTGATCGTCTTGCGTCTGCCTACTTTGTCGACCAAGGTTGCGGGAGTACACCGAGGACATCGTCATCCATGGCGCTACCAGAAGCGCTCCCGCCACGCTTGATTGGGTCATCAACAATGGGATATGTCCTTCCACAAGACAACGAAACGGAACGGTTCCAGAGTGTTGCAGTGCCCACAGGCGTTTGCCCGGAAGGTCTAACAATACAACCAACCACAAGGCGGCGGCTTGTCGGGTGGCGCAAAGGGCCACGTTGGGCATGCCTCGCCAGTACCCAGGGGTAAAGTTAAGGAGATGGAGGCGATAGCCCGGCGTGGTCCACGTCAGCTCGAGGGGACGAGGCTATAGGTTTTGGGTTGCACCCAACCCACCCCACCTTGGTCGTTACCGCTTCGCTGCTCTGAATCCGGGGTCGTCTCAATTAAGCTTAGGATGGACCTCATATGATGGTCAGGAAGCTCATCGTAGACATCATGGCTGGAGCTAGAGGAGGGCTTGCCATCGCCTCGCGAGGTGAGCTGCCAGAGCGGCATGACGAAGTGGGGGCCAGCTCCCCTAACGCAGCCGGTAGTGAGCCCGCCATGAAGGGCCCGGTCACTCCTAGGACTGGGGGATTCGCCCCCCAGGGCTTAGGATGAGCATACTATCCTGGAGTTGCGCGAATGTTGGCCTGGAGGCCTTCTCCCTGGCTGGAAGAGGTAAAACTCATGGTCATCCGGAGCTCTAGGAGGGAGGAGCACCATGTCGTAGCCATAGTATATACCATATACATTGGGTGGGTGGGGTTGTACACGGTGGACACTTGACTTACATTGACTCGCTCGTGCAATGCTAATGGATTGCTATCATGCATAGTAGTACAGTTTTACATCCATAAAAAACATATAGTACATAAAAGTCACTGTCATGCAAACGAGTAGTGCGTCTTCCAATTATATATGCATCAGTGCACAATATATATAATATTTGGGACACAGCCGAAAGCAAGCTTTAATTCAGATTGGAGAACCAATTAAAGATGACAGAATTCACATTACTTCTTAACTTATACCTTGATGATTATGAGTGAGGCTAGCGTTTAGCTGCATCTTAGAGTATTCTGTTTCAGGTTAGCCCTGTGTTTAGAGTTAAGGTAGAGTTATTGATGTTTGGTCAGTGCAGCACTAATGAGTGCTTTAATCTGTGTAAACTGGAGCCCCCAGTGGTCGGGCCGGGGTATTCTTAAGCTTTCAATAAAGCCGGGTAATGCCTTTGGTCTAAAAAAAAAACTACATATTATTTGGGCCACGACCCTAGTGGCCCTAGGCCCCCAAAGCCACCCCCAGTTCTGCAAACTAAGCTAGGTTGCAAGCAGTATGGAAGTATACTCTGGGTTAATGTGCCTAGGTGGTGCATCCCTCAATCATGAAGTTTTAGCAGGATGTAATATTGGGCGCCGACAAATCCTTCCTCCAGGTTTTTCAAACGATTTTTTTTTTTTTTTTGAAACGAACTTCCGCCAGGTGATTGATTTCACATTTTCACCTACTCACCGCCGAGAGCAGGTGTCAAAAATGGTCTGCAAGTTCTGATCTTCAGGATGGCTGCTGGCATATCAGAGGGAGAGAAGGCGCTATTACATGACCCTCCGTGGTGATCTTAAGCTCTTAACAGTCCGATCCATTTGGAAACAAAGAAAGAGAAACGACAGAATCTTGAAGAGAAACGGTAAGTTCCCGGTTGATGCTTTCTCTGAAATATCAAACATGCATGGAGGATTACGTACATGTGGAAATTCGCAGAGGCAAAAGATTTTGTTACTGATGGTGCAGCGCGGCCGACAAGCCAGAGAGCGAGGTGTGTGGTCAACAGTGGCGGACTTGAAGCTGACGACTAGTATAGATAGATATATACGCTAACTGTTGCTAGCTTCTACGTGCATGCAATTGGCGGTGCGTATAGAACGCTAGCTGTACTGGTGCATGGACGACGGTATAATAATATACGCATATATGCATCCAATTGTTCAGGGCGGAGGGCACGCAAATGCCTGAAATTGAGCTGATATATGTGAAAGACATGATGGACACAAGATTCTTGTGGTAAGCGCAACTTATAGGCCATTGTTCCCACTTTAGCTTCAACCGGATACGGCACAAAAAATCTGAATGCAAGTTTCTGACTAGATCTCCTTGCAACTGAAGATTTAGCATATGGCTGGAGCCTCAAGAAAACCCAATCACCAATCTGAAATGATCTTTCTGATTGATTTTTATTAGCCTGTTTCTTCATTCTTGCTTGAGCTCTCAAGAGATGTTGACGAACCAATTCTTGCATCAATGAGCGTTCAAACATCCGGTCACTAAGATCAGGAATAACCACTACTACATACAGGTTCTATAGGGCGTTTGGTAAGCCTCAGAGGGCGGTTTTACAAAGCCGCCCCTAATCTTCCGTTCTACGGTAGTTTTCGATAGCAGGGGCGGTTGGTGATGCAACCGCCCCCTTTGTATGAGCGCCCCTGATGGCTGTATGAAATCGCGTTTTCAAAATTCAAAAAAAATACCAAAACATTTTTTTATTTTTTGGGGAGCAGCCCATCGCCATGCGCCCTAAATGGTTTCAAACTAAAAGTCATCAACTACAAAGTTTCATAACTTTTCGAGATCTACATTTCATATGTAGAAAGTTTTTCCCATCCGAGGTCGTTTATTTAAATTTGAATTTCAAATTTGAGACATTTCAACACAACTTTTGCATGACTAGATGATTTCAAAGTAAAAAGTGGTCAACTATAAAATTTCATAACTTTTCGAGATCTACATTTCATATGTAGGAAGTTTTTTTTTTTCCATCCGAGGTCGATTTCTGAAATTCGAATTTCAAATTTGAGACATTTCAACCACGACTTTTTGCATGCCTAGATGATTTCAAAGTAAAAAGTGGTCAACTATAAAGTTTCATAACTTTTCGAGATCTACATTTCATATGTAGAAAGTTTTTTCCCATCCGAGGTCGATTTCTGAATTTTTTTAAATTTTAGTGCCTTATTTCAAAATTCGGATCCCATTTGTAGGGCGCCAATATAGAGCCGCCCTCTTGTGGACCGCGATTAGGGCGGACTCGTGATTGAACCGCCCCTAGTAATAGTAGGGCATTTCAGGGACTGTAAACCGCCCCTAATGTGGTCACTACTATAGGGGCGGCTCGTATGGGGTGTCGCTATAGGGCGTTTCGAAAAATGAACGCCCTAATGCAAAAGGGGGTGTTCTCTTAGTAAGCTTTTGTAGTAGTGAACTAGACCAATACTCTGAGCTGACAACCCAAAATGATGAGGACTATAGCCATACAAAACGTCAAATGGTGTTCGGCCTAAAGCTGAATGGAAGCTTGTATTGTACCAATATTCAGCTAAAGGCAACCATTGTTTCCATAAAAGAAGAAACAAAGGCTCTTTGAACAAAATCAAGCTTAAGGGATCTAGAAAAGGCTTAGCTGAATGGAATAGGTCTTGTGCTTCTAGTCCTTGGTGGACCCTACATAATTCATGAAATCAAGCTTCTAAAGGTGAAAAAGAAGAAACAAAGGTTCTTTGAACAAAATCATGGGTTACTTCTACAACAGCTAATATCACACAATATGAACTTTGGTCAACGGATGATTATTACCTTAAGGGATCTAGAAAAGGCTAAAGATAATTTTATTTTGATAGAGCTCGTATAGTTGGTGGTGGAGTGGGAGTTGGAGTGCCCGATTGTGGGAGTGGGAGTTGGAGTGATCGCCATCCTCGACGTTGCAGAGGTGAGGTCGTTGAATCCGTCGCTGCCATCGGCGTGGTAGCAGACGTCCTCAATGTCGAACGCAGGTACGCGGTGGCGATGTTGCTGCACCTCCTTGTACAGTGTTTGACTCCTAGCTATTCCAGTGTTCCGCAGCCGCGTTGATGCTGAACGGCAGGAGCATCAACAGCATGGCAGGCTACTACTACTGCAACCATGGCTCTTTCTCCTTTCCTAGCTAGTTATATCTTCTCCACGTGCTGGTTACAAAAGATGAAGGTGCTTCTCTTCTACTATTGCAGGAGAAAGCACTTCAGCCCGGCTGCTATCTTACATTATACATAGAGTACGTGCTCACTGTTTTGTCAACGGAGACAACCTGATTTGTCGGTGCTCTCGTGGTTTTGGTCGGCCACGCCATAGACTGACTCTGACCAGTGTTAGTCAACTATTGCTTAATTTCCTCCTATCTTCTCGATCGTCAATGCAGCAGATGCAGATTGATGGAATAATCTGAACACACATCACATTCGTTCGCTTCTGGTCAGTCGTCTCTCTTCATCTCTTTGTATCTCTCACGGGAAAACGTCTCACTGCCGGGCCTACTACAAACCGTGAGACCGACTGATGGACCGAATGTATTTTTTTTTTTGGGGCTTGGGCCTGTTATGTGGTGGGCCTCGGATTTTACAACAGGATGGGCTGGCTGCATTGTGGTCTGTGCCAAAGACCATGGCCCAGCAGCACAGTATCCCTTTTTATTTCTTTTTTTTTAAACCAGCTGGAAATTCTAAAAAATCATAGGAAGTCAAAATGCCAGGCTGGACTGCTGCTAATGGGCATTATTAGTACTTAAATGAAAATGGTGAGCCTGTTGATAAAAAAAAAAATGTACGTATATTGGTTTATGCTTAGAAGCTTACTCTCTACTTATTGAGTGAATACCATATTTATTGTATGCATATGTGCAGCGTCACTTAAGGAATGTTACTTTGCTGCGATGATGGTGATCTTGACGTATTTCAAGTATGTACATATAGTGTAGTATTGTTTGTGGTACCAAGGGATGCACGATCTGAATAGATTGTGAGATGGTACCCAGACTACGAGACTAGCGGAGTGGAAGAGTGGAAGGTGGATAAAAAGAGCACCTTGGATATATACATGTAGACTCTTGGAAGATGACTTTGTATCATGGTTCTAAAAAAAAAAGCAAAACTCGGTTGCACTGTTAACGGCCAAGGCGGATCGTACATATCCGCGGGTAGTTCGTTGTTGAGTGCAATTGTATGCATGAGAGCAACTTTGTTGGATCATATATGGAAATCAAGTTTTATGACGTTTCGTTCATTACTATGCCAAACAATGAAAGTGGCAAAACAACAGCTGACAATGGAAGTTGAATCAAACTGACCTGATGGAGTCCATCCAAATTGAGTCGTGTTATGTTGGATCACAGGTCAATTCAGTTGTGTGCACTTGGCTTGGGATCGGTGTCGATCCGGTGCTGGAGGACCTGACTAGCACACGTACTACGAGAGAAGACCATTGGCCATTCGCATCGCATCGTGCCCAAGTGAGGGACGTGCCGGTGGAAAGACACACACGGGCATCAGCGACTGCCCCCAATGTCAGGTAGGGGGGACACCAACACGTCTGATCTCCCTCCCCGAGTCCCCGTACTTTGCCGTGAATGGCGGGCAGCGGGCGGGCGGGCGGAGCCAAATGCCAAAAGCAAAAGGCATCAGAAAGAAGGGAAACAAAGTGTTCAGTTGATGAAAAGTGATTCCAAAAAAGTCTTCTGGTGGTTTGTCACATCAAATCTTTTCGTTGCATACATGAGGTATTAAACATAGGTAAACAAAAAATAAATTATATAGTTTGGCTAAAAAGTACGAGACAATTTTTTTAAGCCTATTTAATTCATGATAGGAAAATAATTAATAAATATAAACGAAAAGTACGTCTGATCTCCGATTGCTTTTTCAGTCGACAGAGAGACAGACGGCAGCAGAGCAGAGGCCCCTGGTGGCATGCAGCAGGCAACAAGAGGCAGGTCCGGTACCGGGAGATGGACTTGGGATCCTCCTGGCCTATGGGCACTTTGGCCAGATGGCGATTTGATAGACGACGTGGAAGCCTATGGATGCACTGCCTGCCTGAGTCCCTCCATTCAGGGAGAGGGAGAGAAGATCAGCGTCTTTGCATGTGCACCTGTCGCGCCGGCCTCTAGACTCTCTGGCTGTGCACAGAATTTGAATCAGAGCTCTACTGTACGGTCTTGTTTAGATGGCTAAAGTTTCTAACCTTTTTCCAACTCTCTCTCCATCACATCACATTAAATACACCAAAAGACATATGTTTGGAGTATTAAATGTAGGTAAAAAAATAACTAATTACACAGTTTAGATGTACATTACGAGACGATTCTTTTGAGCCTAGTTACTCCATGGTAGGATGATATTTACCACTACCAAACGAAATGTGCTACAGTGTACGATGTGACATTTAGTTTTAAATATTTGCCATCTAAACAAGGCCACGTCAGATGGCCTGACTGGTTTCCATCTTCGTGTTCCCTGTAGTACCCATGGCTTTATTTGATTCTCTGATCATCCTTGTGCATGTCCCACTAGCTGCCCAAAAGGTTCCTTTATTTTTTGTCCTCAACTGAACGTTTACCACCGTCGCGGAGCACAGCCATTGCCAGCCGATCGATCATTGGCATGGTACGTGCAGCCTACAATTTCGGCCACCGGCTTTAGGATTTGCATTTCCTACCGTGGTTCGGCGCGTGCCATCATAACACAAGGCAAGGCCTTCATCACTTTGCTAGTATATACGCTGCATGCGCTGCAAAAAAAAAAGAGTCGCATCGCAAAGGCACGTTGCTTTGTACGTTTGGACTTATACTGGAGAGCAACGGCCGGGAAACAGTACGTCACAAAGCGCAGCATCGGCCCGGCCCAGTCTTGCCTCGTGTTGGGTCAAAAACACCACACACACACACACACCGCCCACACACGGACACTCTCTTCCTTCTCTTTCGATGCAGCGATCCGTGAATATAGGGTGGGACTCAAGCCGGCCCCTTAGACCATGTCTAGCTCAAGCCCTTGCTTAGGACCCTACCCTAAATTTAGGAGGTTGGGTACAAATCTACTACAATAGAGCTCGTAAATGAAACCTCATTTTGCATGCCACTTCAAATTATAATCGAAGCCGTCCGATCTAGGATTCTCCTATCTCCCTCTCATTTATGGGTCCCACCCCACTTTCTCCTATCCCCTCTCTTCTTCGTCATTGGCATCGCCGAGTTCGGCCGATTTGGGGAAGAAGAAGGCACGGAGCTTCGTGGATTCGGCAATTTGGTGGTCCCGTTGGCGGCGGGAGCGGCCAGGCATCGGTCGATGCCCTCGGCTCACGCTATTTGTGGCCCCGTGGGTTCGCCCGATGCGCATCGAGCGGCGACTGGCGGCGGCCGGGCGGCGGTGCTTCCCGACGGCTGGATCGGGAGAAAAGCGTGCGTGCGACAGCAAAGAAAGGCTTGGCGGTGCTTCGCAGAAGAAGAGAGAAGCGGTCGGCGTGAACAAAGGCGGTGACCGGAGCGCGGTGATGGCGTCCATGGCGGCTCCCTTAGATGTCGCCTGGGTCGCGCTCCTCCCAAGGCCGTCGTCCCGACCCACGGAAGGGCGTGCCCCGCCCTACGCCCGTGGCATGTCGCTTTGCGGTGGGCGACTAGCGGCGACTGCCCGGGCACAACAAGCGGGGGTGAAAAGGTCCCTTGTGGTTTTGGTAATTGAGTGACAACGTGGGTGGACTAATAATGTGTGATTGAGATAATACCGGGAGACTAGTTCTAGCGATGATGCAATGAAGGAGCTTATTGCATATGAGACATGACATGGAGTCATGTGACCGAGGTGGTGAAGATCAAGACAAGGCTTGGCTTGATGGACCGATTGCAAGTGTGAAGGGCAAGTCGAGGCGGTGCTGGCGATGGACCGCGAGGCGGTGAAGCTTAGGCAAGACTTGGCGCCCGACGGACCGGCCATAGCGGTGAAGAAGAGCAAGTGAGGTCAAGATCGATGGACCAAGAAGGTCATGTGATGATATGAAGTGGATCATATCATTCTTGATCGTGTTGGTGCATGAGTTGCATCGGCACTTGGAGATGGAGCGGAATGGAAATGCGCAAGGCAAAGGTATAACCTATAGGGCATTTCATTTCGCCGGTCATGAGGAGCTTAGAGAAGTTATGACCGGGTTTAGGATAGATGGCCGTACTATCAAGAGGGGCAAACTTGTTTGCATATCGGTCATCTAGTGCCACTTGTGCGATCTAACTTTGCGATGTGTTAGGATCGAGTGGGCGTGGTGAGAGCTAATCCGTCCTTGGAAAATGATTGTGAAAATGCTAACACACTTGCACATGGTGATGTACACTTGATGGTGTTGGTACATTTGCAAAGGCGGCGATGGTTTGCATGGTTGAGTTGGGTTCGGCGCTTTTGAGAAAATGAGATGCCTATTTTCTATTGCGCCGGATGCAATTTGACGGAGAAATCTTGCTAACCCTCGTGCTCAAGTTGGTATACTTGTTGGGTAGCAAGTTGGATCAAAGGAGACGGAGAAACGATGAAGTTTCGCAGGAAACATCGACCGGACGCTCCGGTCGGCGGGTCCGATCCGAATCTGAGAGCTTTGCATTTGGGCTGTTTTGAGGAGCTCGGACGGGACGCTTGGTTTTGATGGGTCGGTCACCACCGGAAGCATGGACCGGACGCTACTTGAGGGCTGTAAACCGGGGGGCCAGGGCGTCGTCGTTTACGGCCGGGCCTTCGGTCGGTGGCGGCCGGACGGTGAGCCGGACCAGTCCCGGTGAGTCCGGTCGATCGCGCCCGGTCAACACGCCGAAAACTATGGTTTGAAGCACCAACGGCTCTATTTTGGATGGAGCCTATATATGTAGGCACAAAAATCCTACTCCTTGCGCCGCACACACCGACAAGCCGGAATAGGCGGCTTTACTCTTGCCGAAGTGTCTTGAATCGAAGGCGTGCCGATCCAATTTGACTTAATTAATTGGGGGAGGTAAGCGTGAGATCTGGAACATGCACGGTGAGACCAAGGCAGTTCGCTATGTCCTCCCCCGGCCATCATCTTCGTCTTCACCCTCTTCGAGGAAGTGGTTGTATGTCCGATAAGACACGTTGGCCCCTCAAAAGCGGGTGTCCTTCTTGATACTTTCAGGAACTGATTGGCCATGAGTGACAGGCGCCTTGAGAGTTGTCCTAGGTCATCAAATTCCATCTTGGCTAGCTTTTCCCTAATGGTCGGATGCATACCCCGAATAGCTCTGACCCGACAAGCGATGATGCGGCAAGCTCAAAGAGTAGTAGGAATTCTTTGTTTTCCCTGAACCTGCGCAAGAACTCTTGTGGTGTCTCATTATATACGTGTCAACCCCATCAAGTCAACGAGCTCTTTCTCATTGGAACATTTGTAGAAGTATGAATGGAATTTGTCTTCCATTTCGGACCATGTTCAATAGAATTGGCCGACAACGTGGCAAACCATGTAAAAGCCGGCCTGTAAGGGATGATGGGAAGAAGCGAATCCTCCATGCTTCATCATTGGCAAGCTCTCCCAATCAATCGGATACCGGCCCGATGTGTTGGTAGTAGAGGTGTCATCTTGTCCGAGAACTTGGTCAAGTCGGTTGGAGGCTTGGTCTTGAAGAAAGCGCCACTTTCTGTTGTACCAATCGGGATAGGGTGACTGATACACATAGGGCGATTCTTGGGCTTGATCCCAAATTGGTCTTTGCATCATATCGGCCATCCTCGCTAGGAGTATATCCATATTTGAATTCGTGGTCCATGAGATGGTCTGGCGCCGGTGGCTTATACCCGAGGATTTGGCATAGCATGAATTGTGGAGTAGTCAGCGAACTTCTGTGTAACCGGGGCCAAAGGGATTTCTCTGCAACCCAGCGGCCATTGGAGCTATTGAGTATGTGTTGTATCTTTGGAGGATTCGGGTGCACGAGCGCGCCGCTTCTCCATGAGTCTTGGCTCCGGATCCCTCTGGTTTTTCGGTGTCTTGTTCTCTCCCAGTTCTTGATTTGTAGCTCCTCTCTTTGGTGGTGGCTTAGGCGTATGTATGTATCTTGCCCCTGAAAGCTCACCAAGCAGGAGCCTCAAAGTGTTGATCAAACTCGGGTCCAAAGCTAGCCTTCATGATATCGTGAAAAGTGTTGAAGAACGCCCGTATTGTGATTAGTCATTGCTCTCCCCAACGGCGGCAACAATCTCTTCCATCCGGCCAATTTCTTGGGACTTGGTTCTTCATCTTCCTTTCCTGCCCCCTCTTACGTGTCGAAACTGTTTGAGCATATTCCTTATCACCGGGCATCACTATCTTTGGAAGATCTGTCTTTTGGATGATTGTGCCACTCTTGTGCTTGGAGAAACATGACATGCACTTTTTTGCCGAAAGGCTGCGCACATATCTCTCACTATGGCCTCTTGATCGAATTTGGGCGGGTCACTCATCCGGATTTGGATGACATTATCCTTGTCGGCGTTGTGGGGGCATCGTGTTTTGATCTTGAGTTGTCCCACCGTACTTAAAAAAAGTGTGTAGGCACAAAAATCCTACTCACTGCGCTGCACACAGCGACAAGCGGAATAGCTGGCTTTACTGCGAGTGTCTTGAATCGAAGGCGTGCGATCAATTTGACCTGTTAATTGACAAGGAGGTAAGCGTGAGATGCGGAACATGCACGGTGAGACCAAAGACAGGTTCCGCATGTATGGCTCTAAGGCGGATGTAAAGACATATAGCTATGAAAGCTATCGTCGATGAATAATGAACGATTCGGTAAACATATATGAAGATATAATGTAATACTTGTTTGCCGAATGATCATAAAGACATGTATGAACAAATAAAGTCGATCATTATGATGTGCTATCGTAAAAGCTCTATTGCATAGATCGAATCAATTGACAACATGACAAATAAAAAGAATGTAAGTCATAAATATAGATTAGTGATACTCATAACACGTGAAAGCATAACCGTGTTCGGCAAGCTTGCGAATCGGGTCCATGAAGAAGGAACTACCCTACGTAAAAACCTATCAGATTAAAGCGATCTCTAGTCCACCGGATGACTAGCTCTAGAGTAACCCAAAGATCTCAGTATCCACTTAGGATGACACGATCTGTCAAGATCTAAGCGTATACGAACCCACAACACGTGACAACTTAGATTGATCTATCTCGACTCACGATGAGCAGATAGATCTAGTAGTATAGTAAGATGAGCAATGAAAGCACTAAAAGCAACTAGATCTATGATAAGATAAAGCGGAGACTTCTCAATCTAAATTGGGCAAAAGTGTGTGCAAACATAATTAAATAAACAAATTGAAAGCATTGCAAACACGTGGTAACTTAATGAATTCGTTAGATCTTGTCAAAATCTAATGAAGCCGATAACTAGCTCTAAGCGGACCTTAGCCCACCGGATGGCTCATGATCGACAAAAGAACCCTCTTGCCCCCGATAGCTTAAATCCGCTGACGATACTAAGCGTGAACAAGACTTCTTGCAATAATCTAAATCCGCTGGCGATACTAGACATGGTGCAAGGTTGCCGGTACTTACGGAGGTCGGCGGGTCGATGAATCCTCTCATGATAGATCGGCGACACGACTGGACTCGAAGGGTGGCGGAGCCAAGGCACGGGCGGGTTTGTTGTATTTGATTTGGTAGATACTTTTCGATTCTTAGGGGTCTTATATTTATACCACGGGCTTTGACGAGTCCTAACTAATTACGAATAAATGTAACTAAATATCTAGCTAAGATACATTGTCCTCCAAGTCTTTCGAGTCGTTGGCGCACGTGGCGTGGGCCCTCATCCTTGGATATCCTCCTTGGCGCTCCACGTTTGCGAACCATCATTTGCTCGGCTCCTTTCTCGGACTTCGGGCTCCTAGCCGAATACTTGGCGGCTCCTCGAATGCTACAACGTTCTTTGCTTGTCTTTTGCTGGCGAATGACCTCTTTCCGAATCATCGTGTCTTTGGTCCATCGAGTCATCTAGGCCTTACCAAATTTTGGTGTTAACACGAAGGCGACACTACTAGAGCGTGTCTTTGAGTTACCTCACTTGTGAGTGTGGGTTCAATCGCGGTGCCTTGAGGGGCTCACTTGAGAGTGGTGTCTTGCGGTGCCTTGCGGGCGTGCTTTGAGGGCAAGTGATTTGCGGATCACTTAGAAGAACCATCTAGGTGAAACAGGAGGAACCACCCAAGGTGTTGGTCGACACAACGAGGAATAGCGGGAAGTTGGCAAGCTTCTCGACACCTCGAGTAAAAAATCAGCGGTGTCAACTTGTCTACTCTTCTCGGTGGTTTGCATTCTCCAAATCACAAGCTTTGTATTTACATTCATTTATACCTTGTGCTTGTGAAGTAGCTTTTGCAATTACTAGCTTGTATAGCTTGTTTAGTTGCTTTGCTTAGTTTGTGTAGCTAAGTAATTTGAGCCTTTGGGTTAGGCGTGTGTTGCCTTGTCCATTGTGCATCTAGTGAGCTTAGGTTGGCTTTGTGCTTTTGCTCATTAGAATTGTGTAGGAGCTCAAGCTATGCTTATCACCTCATTTGCTTTGTGTAGGATCTTTTGTGAGGTGATTTAGAGTCATAGCTAGAGGGGTGAAGTCTTGGCTAAGCGAATTGTTTTATTTCCGCATTGTATTCGGTTAGCCATCGCAATTAGTTTTAGAAAGGACTATTCACCCCCCCTCTAGTCCCCATCTCGACCCTACAAGGGGCAGCTCTTTTCGCTAACAAGCAAGTCCCACTGGATATAGGGTTTGGATTGATTTTTCCATTGGAGTTTTGAGTCATTTTGGGTCTCTCTTTTTTTCAAGCGACCATGCAAATGAAATTTGAGGCCTAATTTGAGGGCCACCACTGCAAGTGAAACTAGCACACTAGGTCGTTTTTATAGTACATGTGGGCGCTGAATTTTGACACTACCAATTTCTATCGTATAATAACATACAATAGTGTTTATTGCATTTTTTTTACACAATTCCTATCTGTCTGTTGAAAGAAATCGTGGCTCTCTGTCTTGCATCATCTGATGTCGACATGTAATTTTGTGCCGTCCGTTTCCTTGTTGGGTCCGTGGCTGTGCCCGTCCGTTTCATTGTCGGGTCCGTGGTTGTGCCCGTTCGTTTCCTTGTCGGGTCCGCACCCGCAACCGTGAACACACACTTCGTCGAGTGTTATCACGGAGAGGAGAGTGACACTATTTCGAATTCCTCGTTCCTCGCGCCCGAACACGAAGCGTCTCGCGGAGGTGGCGATTCCGCGGCGGCGGGGCTATTTCTCAGCGAAGGGGGCGATTCCGCCGGCGATTTCTCCGGCGCTTTTCCTCCTTCTTTGCATCCAGGCCCGACGGATGTGGTTCTCTCCCTTCGGTACTTGCGGAGCTTGTTGCATCCACCTCTCTCTCCATTTGTGCTCGTCGATAGTTGTGGTTCTAGATCTGGGCTGCAATCCATGAATGGTTGAAGATCCTATTAGCTAGTTGTTAGTTTTGGCGTTGGATTTGTTTGTATTTGAGGTGTTGCCCGGAATGGTGGATCCGTTAATTCTGATTAGGGGATGTTGTGTTTTGGTGATGGGAGCAACCTGTCCTCTCTGATTCTCTGGATCCATGCATCTTGTATGATTCGGTCCTTAGATTAGGGTTTAGGTCTGATGGATTCCTATCTCTGTCGATTTGTGGCTCTAGGTGGAAGGATTTTGATGGGTGGAGTGCGCGATTTGTTGACATGCATGTGTGAGTTGAAGTTTGATTGAGACTATATTTAGGATTTCTATATTTAGGGTTCGTTTGTAATGGAGGATTTTGGCCGCAATGGTGGAACCGTGGCGTATGGATTTGGGGTTGCTTTTCAGTCCATGGATGCCTCATGTGCTTGGATCCTGGGAGCAGGGTGTTTTCTCTGTATATCTGGATCTGCCAACCTGCCAGGACATACTTATATCTTGTTCTATTACGGTTATACTAATTCATAATAATGTTGTAGAGCCCACTTCATATTAAATATCAAACTCAGAATCCTATCCTTTGAATTGGGAAGAGTAAATGTATGCAAAATTTAAAGTTCCCTTGATTGTTGCATAATAATTGTTTAAACACTTTCGAAATATTCTTTGATGATGGAACAAGTTTTTCCTAAGCCTATCATGATCCGGTCATGCTGCTAAAGGTGTGTTTCGGTCCGAGACCACCAAGCAAATGAAGTGTCGTCCATTATATTCATTGTTTTATCAAATGGCTAAAATCATGATTCAGTCGTAGTGTTAAAGGTGTTTTTAGGCCAGAAAAACCACCAGCTTAACTTGTGGCCTGATACACACCTTGGATGGTGACTTGACTTTTGTTCACTGAAAAAATAGCATGCTATAGCGTCGAAATAAGCGCCTCTATAGCGGCTAGAAGTAGCTATATATATGTCATGTTCTAACAATTATACCATCACTTAGATATTTCAATAAATATGTTTATATAGAGAGTGCTAGATGTTGGAATGGCGATTCGGACCAAAACAAAACGACCTCCGCCTGAGCGATGCTTCGGGCGGGACGCGTAGTTTAACACGATGACATGAGCGGAGTAAATTAGGGTTTCATAATGAGTCCACCAACCGAACCTTTACACCGAGGTCAAGGGGTTCACAGCGCAATGGCAAGGGCTATTGGTTGGGGGGCTCCCACCCAGGGTTCAAATCCTGGGTGCGACACTTTATCTTGAATTATTTCATGATTTTCCGACGCTGCGCATGAAGTGGTGGCGGCGTCCCCGTCGATAGAGAGATGCCTGTGGTGACTTCGTGAACTTCAAGATTGCCGGCTCAGTCCTTCGAAGGTGCTCATAGGGGTAGGGTTTACGTACGTGTGTTTATAGGGGTGAGTGTACGTGCGTATTTAGCGTCTATGTTATCTTGTGTAATTAAAAAACCTTTTACATCGAGGGTACTCCCCTTTTTATATGCACGTGGCTGAACCTCAGTTCTTTTTACAATTACACCACTTAAATATGTTATGAAGATTCTCTTAGTTCACGTAGAGTCCCAAGAGCACGTTCGTCTTTTGCAACCACCAACCGCCATGGTTCCTGGGACGCTGGCCTAGCCCCATGGCGGCCCATGCTGCGTTAGTGGGCCTGCAAGCTCCCGCGGACGGGCAAAGGGGGCAGGTCTCCACCTTCGCTCTGGGCACCTTCAACATGTTCAACGGACTTCGGCTCACTGGCCGGCGCGCGTGCGCCAGGATCCGGAGCGGTGCACGTGCGCCGCTTCGGTTACTAGTGCACATGCACCCGGTTTGGGCCAAGTTTTTTTTCGGCCCATATGATTTACGGTTTCTCTGTCAAGTTTATTTGAGAAGTTTTTTTTTTCCGACCTACTGTTTTTTTCTGTCTAGCTTCATTGGACCAAGTTTTTTTTTTCCGGCCCATATTGATTTCTGGTTTCTCTTGTCTAGCTTCATTGAGCCAAAAAAATTATTGTCTACAAGCTAAAATTTTCTCTTTTGGGACATCGGGTTTGTGGGTGAAGTATATGGGCGGGGGATGGTTTCACATATAAATGAAAGTGAAAGTAAAAATCCACATACAAATGTGAAAAAATAAAACTGAAAAAGATAAATGTTGCTTCATTTGTCTTGAAGACTCAAGTTAGGGAGCACTTTGTACATGAAAATAAAGACATATTTGTCCAGATAAATATATGTGTTTGTAAAATAATTAACAAATACAAATCCACATGTGGCTTCTCGTGATTTGTAGCTAAAAATCTCCTGAAAAAAAGACCGGGTAAGCTAATTAGAAACTTTATACTCGGGTTTATAAATTTACACCTAGAATATATATAAAACTTGTACCTATCAAATCATAAACTTTATACTATGCTTGTAAAACTTTGTACTACCAAATTACAAACTTTGTACTCTTTTTTGGTTTATAAATTTACACAAGAATTACATAAAACTTTTAACTATTAGATCATAAACTTTATACTATAGTTGTAAAACTTTGAACTACCAAATCATAAACTTTATACTATAGTCCTAAAACTTTGGACTACCAAATTAGAAACTTTGTACTCGTTGCTTTATAAATTTACACCCGAATTATATAAAAACTTTTAACTATCAAATCATAAACTTTATACTACATTTGTAAAACTTTGAACTACCAAATTTGAAACTTTGTACTTGTTCGTTTATAAATTTACATCAGAATTATATAAAACTTTTAACTATCGGATCATAAACTTTATAATATAGTTGTTAAACTTTGCACTACCAAATTAGAAACTTTATACTCGTTGGTTTATAAATTTACACCAGAATTATTCAAACTTTAAACTATTTCTTGGTCGGAAGAGTTGAAATATGCGAAAAAACTAGGTTACACAATCTATCCAATACAAGGATTAATGTATGAGAAAATGCCTTACCCTTTTGAATACTTTATAAAGATTTTTGTAGTCAAAGACTTGAAGCAAAAAGAAAAATGGTCATGAAGCTTTGTCATTCATATTAAAAACAACTATGAACGATCTTTATGGCTGATTCGGTATGATGCCTAAAAGTACTAAGACAGAAATAGCAATAAGTCATGAAGAATTTTTGGTAGCGAGAAAAGAAACCTGGGTATTTCGATTGTTGGGGGAAATGTTGTTGGGAGGTGGTTGCACCATAAACTATAGACGTGGAGCACTAACTAGAAGGTAAAAAAAAATCTTTTGAGCAAAAAAAAGTGTGCAAGTTTATCAATTTGTGCACATAGGAGAAGCACCAGAATGGTTCAATTCAAATTTTACCCTAGGACACTCTAATCGAGAGATCAAAGGATGATAACAACTAGTATTACTATTTCACCATCGTCTCCTATCAAAGTAATGGTTAATGGCTAGCGATAAAATGGACACTAGCAACGACAAAGCAGTTACGAACTAGGAAGGATAGTTTAGGCTTGGGCTCATGCTCTGCATCTTTGATGCAGTAGCATGAGAGATGAACAGAGAGCACATACATGAACAATGCTTCGGAAGCCACAAATTATTATTCTTGACCTATGAACCCCAAAGACTTGAGACATACAGGATGGAAGAGATGAGTTCTCTTCATTAATCATATAATAAAGAAAAAGTGTCATTACAATTAATTAATTGGGGGATCGAGCACAACTTCAGCAAGTATATATGAAATATTGATTTGTTACCACCCGGCACACATTGGCCATTGCGATTCTAGACTAAAACAACTTGAGAGCACATACATGCATTCAGACTAGGATAAACAAACATTCATATTAACACATATATAGTATTCGAGAAAAGGGGAGGGGAGGGAATCTGCCACTAACCTAAGATATAGCACTCAAAACCGGACAGAAGTGATTCTCCACCATCAACACACAAGTTCTTTGAAAACAAAAACAATTAGGGCGAGATAAAAAAAACAAGCGAGAAAATTCAATAGAAAGCGATTGTCGAATAGATCTAGAAGACAAAGATAAGACTGAGGCAAAACTGAAAGGAGTGTGAATGCGGTACAAATTAGCCACAGTAGGAAGGACCAAGATTTCCAAAATGACTCGCCAAGTAGCTCCTCCACACAAAAAAAACACGGAGCAAAATACAACTCTTTGCCTTAATTACAAGTAATATAGGCATTACAAAAATTGCTATCGATACTATAGCTCCAAATACTCCATGCCGTGCGAGAATATATTCTACAACAAATCAATAAGGTAGAAATAACCCTTGCAATAGAGATCGACAACTTTGAAGATGTCGGTTGACACCACCGAAACAACCAATGGTTGAGCTCGGCCTCACAAGTCGCAGTGTTCGCACCATAGCATAGAAATTTCATAAAAACAATGAGTAAAAGATCCCACTTAAAACGGACCTCTTCCATGGCAAGAAACTAGATATAGAACCGAGGAGCTACACCCCAAATATTAAATGCAAATGGTTTGAAGTAATAATAAGAACCTATTTACTAGAATAATGTGCTTAGTTAATATTTCCTAGACTATCCTTTCCAAATTTTTGAAAATTAAGTTAGTGTCGCCCGATTCAATGATTTACAAACTTTGGGATATCAGGAAACAAGATTCAAAACTTTATGCGTAGAACAATAAATGAAAATATAACACGGCGCTCCAACCAACCACACGACAAACATTATCCTATCGATTGCACGGGCCTTGGGGGCGGCGCACCTTGAGAGCGGCAGCAACATTGCCAGCATTGTTCTCCTCAATGAAAATGGGCGTGGAGTTGATGATGGGCACAATGATGATACCCACGAAGTTCTGCCAGTCGGGCGGCTTGTTCTGGATGGAAAAAAGAAACAGCGGAATCACACATCTATCAAAACCTCTCGAATATAAATCCAAAACATACTTAACTAAAACAAATCTTTTGCACTATCAGGTTCAAAACTTTACACTCATAATTTATAAACTTTCAACTTTGACATTACAAACTTTGTACTTCTAGTTTTGAACTTTGAACTATAACATTATAAACTTTGTATTGTAGAGTTTAAAACTTTATACTCAGAATTTATATAAACTTTATAATAATCTTTAAAATATGACACTATAAACTTTATATTGCTAGGCTCATGATCCTTCACACTTTGTCTTTGTCGGAGAATTTAAAAAACTTTGTATTATGCTAGGTTCAAAATCTATAAAAGTTTATGATTAGAATTTATAAACTTTCTTGTCATAATTTATAAAACTTTGTAATGCTAGGTTTTAAACCTTTACACTTTGAATCTATAAAATTTGAAACTGTCACATTACAAACTTTGTCTTGTGCTAGGTTCAAAACTTCACACTCGAGAAATGATAAACTTTTAAACTATCACAATGCAAACTTTTTTTTTGAAGCAGATTAAAAACTTGAATGTATCAGATTATTGACTTTGTAGTGCTAGGTGAAAAACTTTACGCTCCTAATTAATAAACTTTGAGCTATGACACTATAAACATTATACTACTATGTTCAAAACTCGAACCAACACATTATAAACTTTTGTCTTTGCTAGGTTGGAAACTTTACACTCAGAATTTGAATAACTTTAAACTATGTTCAAAATTTTGAACTATCAAATTATAAAATTTATACTTTGCTAGGTTCAATACTTTTAACTACCATATTATAAACTTTTACTTTGCTAAGTTCAAAAATTTACAAGAAAATTATTAAGTTTGAACTATGACATTACAAACTTAAAACCGCTAGGTTCAATGATATTATAAAATCTATAGTACTAGGTTTAAAACTAGCTATGAGGTTTAACAATGATTTTGAGAATATCACAAAAGGTAGAGTAGCATATTTTATATTCACAGGTAGCAACATATTTGATATGTGCTGTCACACAAATGAGATGCTCTATATACATATTTGATAGCAACTAACATACAGTGAAAAGAGATGCTCTATATACATATTTGAGTTTAAAATAAGCATGGTGTGCCTTTGGCCTCAGCTACCTTCGCTGCACCAGGGGAGCTAGTAACCAACCTGTTGTGGCATGAAATAGTTGTCATAAGGCCCTCCACGATGCCAAATTAACTATTGGACGAGGAGATGCTCGCCGCTCTCGCAGCAGCAACCAATCAGATGAGACAGCCAACCAATGCACAGCTGCCCAACTATCCTCTCCTCCTGCACCCAAACTAAGACAAAATTAACAATGACTGAGCCTAGCGAACTATCTGCACTTTCGGTTCTAATTGGCCTGAGTTTAGACACAGAATGGTCCAAGCCTCTATTCATGCATGACAAAGCAAGTGATAAAAAGATGGAACTTTTCCACACTTTGCAACACCAAGTCCAGGAATTTTAGTAAGGTGGTATTTCATTCTAGTTATTCCGCCATGATAAGTTTTCTCACAGTAGTTGCACTTAAGAGAATTTTTCTTGTTGGCATCTGGCATGGTGCAGTGCTTCCAAGCTGGGTCTAATGCATCATTTGATTCCTGGCCTGTGGATGCACAGCTGGATACTCCTACAAAATACAAAGAAAAATAAGAAATAAATTGAATCAAGTGCCACATTGCTGCATTAAATAAAGAATGGTACTGGCCATTGCTGCAGTAACAAGCACAACCATAGCTGCAGTTCAGACATGCAGTTCACACAAGGTTCTGGACATACAACATCTCCCAAGGTTCTGGACATGCAGTTCAGACAAGAAAATGAAGTGCCATTGCTGCAGTAATTAAATAAAGAATGGATTGCTTGCTCTGAAGTCTGAACTGAACCGAGCTTGCACACTAGTTTGAAAAGGCTAATTAAATAAAGAATGGATTGCTTGCTCTGAACTGAATCGAGCTGCAGTTCAGACAAGAAAACCGAACAAGAAAATGAAGTGCCATTGCTGCAGTAACAAGCACAAAAAAAATTCAGATCAAACTGACTGACATCCATGCAGCACACATCTTTTAGCTTTACATCTTACTAAAAATAGCGTGTGCTCAAGCACACATCCATGCAGCACAAATAAAATTCAGATCAAACTGACTGACATCCATGCAGCACATTTAGCTTTACATCTTACTAAAAATAGCGTGTGCTCAAGCACACATCCATGCAGCACAAATAAAATTCAGATCAAACTGACTGACATCCATGCAGCACCGATTTGACCCTCATCTACTAGCGTGTGCTCAAGCACACATCCATCTCGCAAACAACATACTGCAGCAATGGCCAGTACCATAGCTAAATTAAATGATGTAGTGTTATTACTGATGCCTGAAAGTTTCTAATCTATCTTTATTACCCTACAGTTAGTTTTGAAAAATGTAAAAAAATCAACATACTGTAGAGGTACAGCAGCAGGATTAATCAGACAAATGACTTGCATCGGTGATTGCTATCATCCACCAGCCGACATCCATGTTAATATATGCATGATAAATCATATCATTGCAAAAGCCAACGCACACACGGCTGACAGCAACAACCAGCAACTGAATCCATGAAAAGAAGGAAACATGATTCATCTCTTTCTCCCCTATCCTCTACATCTCATAGAGTAGCACTGGAAAAAACAAAAACATAAGCAGGCGACTGGAGAGGCATGGAGCAGCGATGTCGCATACCTGGATGACCTGCAGCAGTTGAACGCCACCGGTGACTGACGGCGTCGAATTCCTCGCTGAAGCAACCGCGGAATCTCGGACGCAAAATGCTTCGCCCCGGTGCTGACTGCCGCCTTCAGAACCTCCGCTCCTCTAGCTTGATTCTGACTCCACCTACCACAAATCTGCCCAAATCGAGAGAAATACAGTGACGACTCTGACCTCCCAGGAAAGTGAGAAAAGATAGCATGAGAATTAAGCACACTCTTCACCTGTTCCAAATTTCTGGAAATTAAGTTAATGTCGACCGATTCAATGATTTCACAAAACTTTGGGATATCAGGAACCAAGTTTCAAAACTTTGTACTTAGAACAATAATTGAAAATATGACTTACAGGCATGTCCTATTTTTAAAACCACAGTGATATCTGTGTCCACAAACAAGGGAATACCATCTTCCCAGGGAAATTTTAAAGTTATCTTATGGCTTGCTTAATTTATTTAGTGTAATTTATTTTTTATTTTCTAACATATGTCTAGGAAGATATACTTTCAAGATTCATAGCTTCATGCAAACTAGAAGCAAGCACTATCAGTGCATGGACCGGCTTTTTAAAAAGGATACAAGAAAATTGCAGTCATTATTTGAAGAACAACGAGAAAAGCAGGTCAAGTAAGTAGGCTCTCTCAACCCTGAGCAACACATTGTAGTAACTAATAATAATTCTTAAAAGTTACAGGCTCAAACTATTTACTGACACACATTCCTCTTATGTTGACATACAAGGTGGTCCCTTGTGGTGCACCACCTGGTTTGATTGAAAAAGTGCCACATTCAGAGCAAAGTGATTATGTTGATTAAGTGATTCAGACCACAGTTCTAGGTTGATGTCCCTTAGAGACTAATTCTATTGAGGCACATGTATCTTGCCTGAACATGGTCCAACAGTCAAGAGATAAAAACATCGTTATTATTACTTCTACTTGGGGAGCACCCTGTACTATTGTTGTGATTAGGTGTCTGTTCTTAACAGCTTACTAAACTAGACCATTAGATTGATGCTTGTGTGGCTCATGGTCAGCTTAGTAGTCAACTAATGTGACTAAAAAATACTAAATGGATTTATTCATCTAGTATCCAAGGGGGCGATTAAAGCGAAATTTTGACCGGAAATAACCCTCATTATTGACCTTGCCCACCACTCAGCCAGATTAGTCACCTAATAAGGGTGTCCACAATGGCTACAGTAAATAGCAGGCTCGAACAAGCTACAAACAATAAAAAATAACGAAACAACCTAGGCAAGATAGACTCAGAACACTTGGGAAGACATGCGAGCTGGGGGCTGCCATCAAAGCTAGCGCTGAGATCTCTTTCCCTGTGATTGGATAATCAGCCATTTCTGAAAGGCCCAGTCCTCGATCCAAGGTTTTAGTCAAAGTTCAAAGGTAATAAAAAACAAAAGACTCAATGTCGCTATTTGGACATCACATTTTTGTTTGGTGTGTATATCCTCTGAATTATACTTTTTCAAAAGTAAAAAACCACCAATATAACTAGAACTACACAGAACTTTTATGATTTCATTGTTTCAACCAATGCAGACTTCTATGCCTTCTAAATCTAAACTACATAGTGTGCACTAAAATTAAACTAATAGTTATTAACAAGCAAATAAAATACAACATTACAAACCATACAGTACATTGCAATCTAGGGTGTGCTGCATGTTCGCATTGTTTTGATCCCAAAAAGAGTACAAAAGCAAGGAATCTGTGCTTCCATTAGCACCCAGGCCACATGGTGCCTCTTAACCGAATCCATGAAACCAAAGAAAACAGGATTCAACTATTTCTCCCCCTTTGCTCTGAATCTAATAGAGTTGCGGTGGACAAAAACAATACACAGAATCAGTAGCACTGGAGGGGCAGGGACCAATACCACACATACGGATGAGCTGCAGGTGTTGAAGAAGGCGGTGTGGTCGGCGGCGTCGATGTCCTTGCTGCAGGAGCTGCTGGATCTCGGCTTTTGATCGCTTCACCGTTGGATCCTCCGCTACTCCAACTCCAATTGGACTCTGCCTCCCTCATTTTTTCCAAAATCGAGATGAACATGGCGACGAATCTGGCCTCGATTCGTAGAAGCACCAACCTACCTAGTCAACCCCAAAATCCCACCACCCCAAAAATTCAGAAAACCGCAAGGACGAATCGAGCTCGTTTTCAAATCGGAAAAACACGTTGTACCTTTCCTTCACCTGGGCGTCGATGTCGATGCGGACGCACCACCGCCGGCAATACCCACCAGCTAGGCTGCGCGGCGAGGAAGGCGTGCCCGTGGGTGTGGTGGCAGATGAAGCAGCGTGCCGGCTTGCGCGGCGTGGAAGCGTCTGGCGTATGGGCGGGGGAGCGGCAGCGGACGACCGCGCCCGGCGTTTCAAAGCGGCGCCAGCGTGGGGGCCGGAGGTGGAGCGGCGACGGCGAACGCGCCCGGCGTTTGACGACGGCAGGCGTAGAAGCTAGAGAATTGGGGAAAGGAATGGCGATGGGTTTTCAAATTATTTTAAAAACACGACCTGTCCGTGAGTCTGTGACTGAAGAAAGGCTGGACAGAGAGAAACAAAAAAACAGAAAGGAACGTGACACGTGCTCTTAGAGCCGTGCACCAGCAGATGAAACGGGCGCGTGCGTAAATAGCATTTGGGTCTTCTGCTCGCCCCACGCCTCGGGCTGCCTGCTCCTATTTTGGGCGGACTACCATTCAAGGCTGGCCTTGACATAGACGCTAATTAAACTGACAACAGCCCAATTACCCCACCGGTTCACCCGTTTAGCTAGGTTCAGTCTTCCCGCGTCCTGTTGTCGGACCTTGTACAGTCTTCTTCCTCGCCTTGCTCTTGATCCTGACACCCTGCTTTGAAGTCGGCCGGATGATCGGTCAGATCATGGTTGTTGGTGGCACTGCACTGAGAGTCCGGACTAGAGCAGTGCAGTGGTAGTTATGACGAGATCGAGGAAAGGCCGGTGCTTACCATTAGTAGCGAACGCCCTGTGTGGGTCTGCTCGCTGCTGGTGATCGAGCACGGCCAAATCCAAGGAATATATATATATTCAAGTCGTTCAGAGTTCACACGACTGGAGCACGGCGGCTAGATCGATCGGCAGAAGCAGGTGGCGCTGTCAGAGTAGTACAGTAGCAAGTGAAGTGATGGAGTGGTAATGCAGGCCGGCTTGGCCGGGTAACCAAGAACAAATGTACTTACTCAAAAAAAAACCCAAGAACAAATGTTCCCTCAAAAATAAACCAAGAGAAAATGCACGGAAATGCTCGAATCATTGTCATCAGAGTAGTCGCTGCCGACGTGTACGTCGCGGTATATATGATTATGCGAGAATTCATCCTCACGCGGCTGGCGTAGAAAGATGCATGATTCGTTGGTTGCACAGTGCAGGCCGACGAGCAAGGCGTGGTAAACGGTGGTAGACTTGATGAGAGGTGATCGACGTACGACGACTAGTATATACGATGACGCTGCTGGTGGTGCAAGCAATCGACGATGCTCTGGAAGTGTGGTTGTGACGACGACGCACGGTGATGGAACGACCATCGTCAGAGCTTTATTTTCATGCTCAAGTGGAAGTGACCAAGTCGGTGAGCTTTATTTATAGTGTAAGGATATGACTAGTGCTTCCATATAGCAAAACAAATTGAAGTGCCCTTTGCTAATTTAGCTCTCCGTTAATTTATTTGTGCTCACACACATGAAGAAGGTAGCTAGTAGCAAAAAAGCTGTATTAGTCGCCACGTCGCTTCCAAATATATAAGGAGATCGATGCAGTACCAAAATGGTATGAACCTGTACCAACTTGTGAGATTATTATACTCAAGAATTAGCATGGAATTAAAATTTTGGTCATATCTTTCCAAGAAGGTTGTAAGTGAGGAGATTTGTGTGGGTAGCAAGCATATGATCTGCATATGCGTGAGAACTATATATCAAAATTGCGCACATGCACGTTAAAACTGCTTATTCAATCCAATTACATGATTATTAGAAGATAATGTTAACATAGAAACACCCAGCTCCCAAAGCAAAAGTGAGGGGGCCTTTTACAGGTGGAGTACCAGGGGCGACCTGAACTACAGAAAGATTTGGAAAACTCGACACTGTGGAAAGTAGAAACCAACATATATGAAGCACTGATCATGACTGACGAGATCACCTGGGATAGTTCGAGGACATCAATATCTCTTCCTCCATGGTGTATTGTCTACTTCCTTCTTGAGTAGCCCGTTCAATGCACATGTGATGAACCACGGTTCCATCATTGTCGTATCTCCCTTGTGTTGTATGGCATGGAACATGCTGCTTCCTTTAGCTAATAAGTTTTCAAGTGTCATCTCCACATTCCTCATTGTAGGCCTATCTTCTCCTTTTCATTTTTGTACACAATACAGCTAGTGTAGCTACTTCTTGAACTTCTCCATTTTCCTCCTCCATAACTTGATGATCCATTATGTCATTATCGAAGTTCCCTTCAGTGAGTAATGCGGTGAAATGTGAAACAAGACCACCACGATATTCAGGCATGTGCACAAATGGTTTCTTCCTAGTAAGCAATTCTATAAGAAGAACACCAAAACTGAAAACGTCACTCTTTACGTGTAAGTCGTCCTGTGGTATAGTACATGGGATCCAAGTAACCAATTGTTCCTTGAACAGCTGTAGTCACTCCTGTTTGATCAATGGGGATATATCTAGAGGCTCCAAAGTCCGATACCTTTGCAGTTAAACTACCATCAAGAAGTATGTTGGATGATTTAATATCTCTATGAAATATTGGCATTGAAGCTTCCGAGTGTAGATAGGATAGAGCTTTAGCAACTTCAAGTGCGATCCTCGGTCGGTCATCCCATGATACCCGATATTGGCCCTTCAACATGAAGATGGTGATAAAGGGTTCCATTTGAAATGAACTCATAAACTAGTAGTGGAACTGCTGTCTCAAGGCAACATCCTAAGAACTTGACCACATTTCTATGGTTCACCTGAGAAAGAAAGACAACTTCATTTATGAATTCATCAATTTCTCTCTGTACCACAATCTTTGATTTCTTGATTGCCACTACACGCATATCTAGATTCCCTTTGAATACAATACCATGTCCTCCACCACCAACCACACAATCTCTATTAAAATTGTGCGTAGCTAGCTCTAGCTTTCTTAAGGTAATAATCATCCTTTTCGCTGATATTTGCATTTTTTTTGATATCAATTGTTGCAACAATAACCCATGATTTTGTTTGAAAAATATCCTTTTCATTCTTTGTTTTTTAACTTTACTCATTATGAAGGGTCCACTTTGAGTGCTAGAAGCAAAAGAGTTATACCACCTCCAACTACTAATTTGATGCTTAAACCTGAAAAAAGTAATGGTAAGGTATATTCATGAGTTTGGAGTACACAAGCATATACGAGAATAAAGAGATTTTTGTTTGTCATTGACCACAAGTTAGATTTATACTTAAGGATTAGATGTAAATTGGCTAGTGAAACATGTAAATTTGCAATAAACTTGGATAGCGTCTTGTTACCTATGAAGGAATTCTTGATTGTAATGCATCCCCTTTTATAGAATAATTTCCATAGGTTCCTTCTGGGCATTGGCATTGAAAACTTCCCGGTAAATTTGTGCATATCCCATAGCACAGTATGTTTCCTTTTTCTCGCATTCATCAATGTCTAGGATATATTCCATTTTGAAGGAAGAAAAAAATGAGGTTCAATGAAAAGAGGAAATCTGAAATTTGGAGCAATAGATATTTGGTAAATAAACATATATAAAAGCGATATAAGATTTGATAGTCACAAAGTATTGACTTGTTTAAGTAATTTTCATTTAGGTTTGTCTTAAGTCAAACTCTTGATCATATTCCCTCCATATTGGAAAAGGAAGACGTTTTGGATAAGGTTTGGGTCAAACATTGAGAATATAAATCATAAATAACTTTTAAGTCGTTCAGTTTGGAAATGTGAAAATAATATCAATAGATTTTTCTTGAAAATTACTTTCACAAAAATATACATATATAGCTTTTCAATAAATATTTTTATAGAAAAGACAACTAAAAGTTGTTTTTTTAAAGACCATGTCGCTATCCTAAACGTCTTTCTTTTCAAGTATGGAGGGAGTATATATTATCTTAAGACATTCTAGTTCTTCTAATTGGTAAATTTGACTCATCACAATATTACCTGGTTCATCATAACCGGTTCATGCTGAATTGTGGTAGATTCTTCTAAGTGTTATTTATTGTAATTCATACATAAACAACCAAACATTATATATTTTGGAGTAGTATTGGCCGTAAATATATGATCCCTCCATCTCAAATTGTAAGTCATTTTATAAAATTCTTGGAGAGTCAAAGCTTCTCAAGTTTGACTAAATTTATATGACAAGATAATAACATTCATGATGCATTAGATTCTTCATTAACCGTTCAAAACAATATCATTAGGTTCTTCATTAATTATATTTTCATATATAGCTATTTGATGTCACAAATATTTGCAGTATTCTCTATAGTTTTTGGTGAAACTTGAAATGCTTTGACTCTACAAGATTTTTAGAATGACTTACAATTTGAAATGAAGAAAGTAGGTATTAACTTATAGAAAATCCGTCATACCATTACTGTGAATTTATCTACGGCATGTGTACGTGTGTTATATAGAGTGATACATAGCTAGTGATTTGTAAACATCATCTTGATTTGTGTCAAGTTACGACCTTTGCATCCATTTGGGATATATAGAAGCCTTGTTGCCGATATACCCAGCAGGATCGGACACCGACAAGTAAAACCTCCAACTGTATTCTAGCAATTGTAGATGTGTGGAGATTTGCATTCATCGATATCTAAGCATATGCAACTATGAAATTAACTAGTGGTAGTAGAAAAGGCTAATCTTATCGATGAATGCATGTAGTATTAAGAAAGACACTATAGTAGAAGACTGTCTCACCTTTGCATCCATCAAGAACGTAAGGGTTGCCATGATAACCATCAGAGCAATTGCACAGGTATCCATGATGGCCTCGAGCAGTGGTATTTGTGCAATTGCTATGAGCGCTGCGGCACTCAGGTGCGGTCCCACGTAGTGGACATGATGACGTGTAATTAATTACCCAGTCCAAGGTGGCTGGAAGTGCTCCAGGCAGAGGATTCCCCTCACCCAAAATGTTGGTATAACTGAAATTACCATCATCAGCTATGTACACGGAACTCCCAAAAGAAAAGCTATTATCATTAAACAGCGGGTAGACTTGGATGTCGTATGAAGAATAGCCTAAAATAACGTGTTTGTAACAACATCCAACGTCCCCACAGTCGTGGTCAAGAATGTAACTTTGGTCGTTGGCAATTGGTGCTGGCGCTGGCGGGGAGGTAACTGGTGGTGGTGGAATTATCGCGACTGCAGCTTCTGGTGCTAGCACTGGGGAGGCAACTGGTATTTCACCTATTGATATTGGGAGAGGTTTTACCACGCTTGAAATTAATATGAGCCATTCATCCCGTTAGATCTAATGGCTAAAAAGTCAGAGGAACCAACCAAGTGGTAGGGAGGAACCATGGGCGGAACTGAATTATAATGAATTCTAAAGGGTATCACTGTCTTTTAGATCTGATGAGGAGTTGCTGCGCTTCTGAAGAAACTCGCGCGCTCACTCGGTTGTCCGCCCGCTTCGCCCGGCGCGGCGAGTACGCGCCTACGCTGCCGCTGCGCGCCGCGGAGGTCGCGAAGACTTCGTCGATGGTGCCGTGATCGCCCGCTTCGCCCGGCTGCTGAAGTTACCCTGGGCTGCCGCTATGCGCGCTCCGGCCGCCCGCAAGGGGCTCGCCCGCCGCGCTGCGCCTGACCGTGGCGGCCCTGCTCGCCCATGCCTGTCGCACCAATCGCCCGAGGCAGGGCCAGCACGCTTCGCGTCGCGTCTTCGGCAGTGCGGCCCGTGTTCACGCCCCGCGATCCCGATATCGGCGCAGCTGGCGTTTCGCGTGGCTTGTGGTGCGGCAGCGCGGATGGCGCGTCCATGAACGTCGTGGCGCCGCCATACAACAGGCTCAAGGTAGCAAACGCGGTGACCGTACGTCGTCGATACACCCATGCTTTGTAGTTTGAACCACGCAACCTGGTCTGGCCGTCCGGCCCGTCCACGATATCTATCGTTCCCGCATGACAGGAGCAGCTCGAATATGTGCTTGTTGTTGTTGTCTCATTATCAGTAGGTCGATCATGCAGACAGACCATGGATTCCGTTCTGTTGGCCGTTCGTTCGAGGAATAAAGGACGAACCATGGCGGTATTGGATACGCCCTCCGTCGGCCCGTGGCTGATTCTTTCTTCTCCACCGCCCGCGGGACGCCGCTCGCGACCGTGACTTGGTCTGTCGCCCCCGCCCGCGGCGCCGAGGGCGGCGGTCGTTCGCGGCGCCCTACGCTGCGCGAACGGGAGGGCAAGCTACGACGGCGGCTGCTTCCGTCGCGGTGGCGGACTCGGCGGCTTCCCCTCGGAGGCCCGACGCGCAGAGTGGTGGGCCTTGGTCGAGCTCCGCCCTTGGCGTGCTGGTGCCCCGACCGCCCGCCGCCGCGGGATGCGGGCATGAGCTCCATCAGCGGGCGCAGCCGACCCCGCAGTCGCGGCTCCTCCTCGCGATTCTGTTTGCCTGCTGTGGCGGCGGGTCCTCCATAGGCCGCCCCTGCTTGGCCTCGATCTGGCAGCCTTCATGGCTTCATGCGGGGAAGAAGAAAGGGACCCAGGAAAGTACTAAAGTACCCTTATACCGTGAACTGAGGAGAGGAACCGGCTGAAACGAAATGAACGGGAGGAACCACCAAGCACAGTAAAAATTCTCCGATATTGGTATGAGATCTGGGCACAGGGCGGTGCAAGAACTGAGCATGTCTTTGTTCTCGCCGCCCCAGAGATAGAGCTGGACATTACACCCAATCAACACTACACTGTTTCGTGTTGATTCCGACAGGAAAAATGGCCCGCCGCCTTGGGGAAGGCCAGTCCCCCACATGGCATTGCCACCCACGGCATACAAGGGCGTTGCATCCACGCGGCTGCTGTTGCTGCGCACGGTGCCAAGGGCAAGTGAGATCTCCAGCACTTGCACCGTGCCATCGCCAAGGAACAGCAGCTTCTTCTTATGCCCGTGCAAGCTATCCTTGCAGGTGAGGTTGAAGCCAGCGGCATGGTAGCAGCCGGCCTCTATGCCGAATGGGTACGGGATGCTGATGTCGCCGCACAGCCTAGTGCAGTTACTCTCCGGCGGTGCGGATGCTGCCACAGAGCCTAATAACTGCATGACAAATAGTACTAAATAAGCACCCAATGCTAGATCTCTCCTCCGTCCTCTATCCTCTACCACCACCTTCTCCATATATGAGCTTTGCGTCTGTCCTATATGTGCAACAAAGAGAGAGTGGTGGTTTGCAACTACAACAACTGCTAAGCACTGCCGTGTTCGTCTAAACCGCATGCATATATAGATCTACTATATATAGAACGTCTTGGTCCTCTTTCGTCATCGATATCGAGGTCACTTGACGTGGCATATAGTATATACCATATACATTGGGTGGGTGGGGTTGTACACGGTGGACACTTGACTTACATTGACTCGCTCGTGCAATGCTAATGGATTGCTATCATGCATAGTAGTACAGTTTTACATCCATAAAAAATATATAGTACATAAAAGTCACTGTCATGCAAACGAGTAGTGCATCTTCCAATTATATATGCATCGGTGCACAATATATATAATATAATATTTGGGACACAGCCGAAAGCAAGATCGAATTCAGATTGGAGAGCCAATTAAAGATGACAGAATTCACATTACTTCTTAACTTATACCTTGATGATTATGAGTGAGGCTGGTCTTGAAAATGCCCATACAGTAGTGCACAACAAAAACTATTTCAATTATGCTAGGTTGCATTTCCCCATACAGTAATGCCCGGGGGCTGTCTTACCTCCATGGGTCGAGTTTTTTCATGGCTTCCATTTGATCAGCCGGAGGACTTGCTCGCTGGCATGGCATAGTTAGGCAAAAATATGTGGTGAAAACTACCTACTAAAACCAAAAAAAATTATTAGAACATGAATGTTCCTGTCCAGCTTTTTAATGTCCTTTCAAAAGCTCACAATTGGAACGCCAGTTTACCACTCACAAATAGAAAAGCGATACAAATAGTGGACAGGCACTAACTAGACTCGACTGCCTTTAACAGCTAGCCTCCGCAACGCATGCAAAGTGAACTAATTAAAAGGCGCCGTGAGAAACAAAATCAAACACTTTCCCTCATTACCTTCCACACACACAGACAAAATCAAATACTTACTCGAATCTCGATTTAGTCGAGGCTGACGAGAACCAGAAATGCGATTTTATTTTGTTGGAGGACAGAAAATCAAAAGTTGATTGAGTTTAAAAATTTTAACTTCGGGGTACTACCCCCGCACTGGCTCTTCAGATATACTTCCTCCGTTCCAAATTGTAGTTCACTTTGACTTTTCTAGATTCATTTAGTTTGCTATGTATCTAGACATAGTGTATAGCTAGGTGCATAGCAAAATCAATGTATCTAGAAAAGCTAAAGTGAACTACAATTTGGAACAGAGGGGAGTGTATTTTAGGGCCATCATCCGACATCCATGCACACACGCTCTGGAGCTTGGATTCTCTCGCGCGTGGACTCATGCAATGCTGCCAGATCGTCGACAGGCGACAGCGCCCTTTGTACTTTGCATACGTACCAATTCTTCTAATACCTGTCCGTATACGTGATTCGTGTGATCACCCTCGTTTCGTTTAAGTTTGCAGAAGCGGCAGCAGAGTGGCAAAACTCCTGTACAGAATATAATAATACACATATGTATACGTGTACTACGATCGACACATCCCCTGCTATTCAACCTCAACCTGTACACGTGTAATGAACAGCGCTGCCGCTAATGGCGACTTGACTTGACTCGCTAATGGTGTTTTTAGGTCCGGAATCACCAGCTTATTAAGATAATATACTTTGGTTCCAACGGCACTACTGCTATCTATTATTATTCTTGGTAGCTGGTAGGCCCCTGACCTCCATTATATTTGTCTTGATCAGCTATACAGTACGTGCAAAAGGTTGAAGAACATGGAAGGAGCAATGGAGGTCGTCAGTCATGCATTCATCATGCTGATGATCGATTATCATGGCCAATGGAGCTCGTCAGTCGTGCTGCCGACGGAATGATGGTCATGGCCAACGCGGTAGTGCCGTTGCCAGTGGAGCTCGTCAGTCATGCTCCTGGAGTCCTAGTGCTGGTACGGTCGCCGTCGCCGTCGTCTTTGGGGGAGAAACCAAGTATATATCACTCTGCCGACACCCTGACGCCGACTACAATACCGTGTGTAATGTAGTTGCAACTTTGCAGAATTAATACATAGGGACAACAGTCGGAGTACCCAGAGAAACTGTGGATTACAAATTACAAACAAAACAAAAACAGCATCCCACTCCCGCAAGAAAAAGCAAAGGAGCAATGTTTGTTCTTTGACTAGACATACGTACATGTGTCGAATAGGGTTGCAGTAGACTCATGTTGTAATTAGCAGTATATAAGGTTAGATGAGCTAGGTGTTAGATCTTATATAACTTGACCGCTCTATAAGGGCATCTAGAATGGCTAGCTCGTAACCTAGCTTAAATTTAGCATTGTTTTCATATTTCAATAAAAAGGAGAGAAAAGCTAGCTCGAAGAGCTAGGCTTATAGACGCATCCTAAAATCATGTGAGAGTGTCATATGGGCCTAATCATGCTATGAGCCATTCTAAGAACAAGCACTATTGGAAAGTTGGCTTAGAGTTACTATTTGACTAATAACATTGTGTGTGTCCTAAAAGGAGGAGGGGGCTACACTTGTAACAACCACTCGTGAGAGTAGCAACACAACGTGATAATTTTGATAGAGCTCGTATAGTTGGTGGTGGAGGACATGGAGTCGTGTTTAAAGGGATTCTACATCCGCAAGTTGTATCAATCAAGAAATCAAAGATAGTCGTTCAAAGAGAAATTGATGATTTCATAAATGAAGTTGCAATTCTTTCACAAGTGAATCATAGAAATGTGATGAATCTCTTAGGATGTTGCCTTGACTCAGAAGTCCCTTTGCTAGTTTATGAGTTCATTTCAAATGGAACTCTTTATAACCCCATCTTCATGTTGAAGGATCAAGATCACTACCGTGGGAAGATCGAATGAGGATTGTAACTGAAGTTGCCAAAGTGCTATCCTATCTACATTTATCTGCTTCAATGCCAATATTTCACACAGATGTTAAATCCTCCAACATACTTCTTGATGATGCTTTAACTACAAAGGTATCTAACTTCAAAGCTCCTAGAGACATCCCGATTGATCAGACAGGAGTACGGTTACTACAGTTCAAGGAACATTTGGCTACTTAGATCTAATGTATTACTACAAAGGCCAACTAACAGACAAGAGTAAGGGGCCTACCAATTATTTCACAGAGATGTTTTTTTTTTTCACTTTCAGACATCGTTTTTGATCCTCCGTCCTAGCTTTGGCTGCGGTGCCCGATTGTGGGAGTAGGAGTGGGAGTGAGCGCCATCCTCGACGTTGAAGAGGTGAGGTCATTGAAGCCGCCGCTGCCGTCAGCTTGGTAGCAGCCATCCTCAATGCCGACCGCGGGAACGCGGTGGCTATGTTGTTGCACCTCCTTGTACAGTGTTTTACTCCTAGCTATTCGGTGTTCCGCCCGCTGATGATCTGAAAGGCGGGAGCATCAACAGCGTGGTAGGCTACTACTACTACAACCATGGCTCTTTCTCCTTTCCTAGCTAGTTATATCTTCTCCACGTGCTCGCCTGTTTGTTTGGTCGGGCCGACCGGGCGGCCGGTGATGATGCTTTGTGAGAGAAAGTACCATTGTTTGGGTCTTGACCGATCTTTGTGAGAGGAAGTATTCACTACGGATTCGAGGATGTTTGCCCGGTGTCTCAAGCCCTCGGTAAACAAGGAAATACCCTCGGCAAACCATTTGCCCGGTGTAACACTCGGCATAATATGCTCGGCAGCTAGGAGGTCGGCATCTAGAGGTATGCCGAGGGCTTTCGTGGGGCAGACGAGCAAGCGTTTGCGGGGCGGTAAAAACACCTTGGGCAAACAATCATCATTTGCCCGAGTGCCCCACGGCCCAGCTTTCGACAAACAAGGCTTGTTTGCCCAGTGCCTTCCAGTCGGCCCTCGGCAAACAAGGCTTGTTTGCCAAGTGCCACATGCCATAGCACTCGGCAAACCTTTTTTTTTTTTTTTTTTTCTACTAATGCAAATCAAGCATATACATATATGTCTCACATATACGGTATTGAAATTATACACACGTTTAGTATGACATACACAAATAATCACATTATCTCTCATTCAGTTATCAAACTCGAGTACATAGTTAATCATGTCACTTGACAAGTTAACATCAAGCTATCCTTGTCTTAACATATATATATATACAACCTATGAACAAAAGAAACTAGCACGGTGTTCATGGAAGACATCCAACATTTGGTAAAAGCTCAAAATACTACCATTAGTACTTTGATTATTGCCTCATAGAATTCTGCAACACCTTTATAACAATATCTTTTTTTTGGCACCGTCTGGTTGAATTTTCTTAAAAAAATATCCAAGATCGGTTTGCCAAGCACGAACTCTATGGGCTCGGCAAACATTTTTTTAAAAAAAATTGCATAACGTTTGCCGAAAGTGCTCTGTTGTTGGTGCTCGGCAAACATTAACGTTGCCAAGTGCCGGCTGCGGGGCACTCGGCAAACAATTTTGAAAATTTTTTGAAAAAATTAAAAAATAGCAAATGAATTCAAAAAATTACCAAACTTTCACATGACACATTCTTTGATGTCTATGGACTATACAAAAAGTTTCGAGTGAAACCACAACTCGGACCGTCGCTTTCACTCCAAATCATATCGGATCCTTCTCAACAATCACAAACTTCTTCGGAGATGTTGCATGTTGTGAGGGATGTACGTGACGACTTGTGTGAAACATTCTCAATTTTTTACCATAGGCTCCACATACAATATCAGGACATCTTGCCAAATTTCATGATTTTTGGACTTTGTTTGCTATTTATAGAATTTAAAACCGCTCTCGCACGAGGTCAAGGTCGTGTTTCCTAAACAAGATATTTGAAATCTCTTTTCATATCATGTGTAAGGCCTCAACATGGGCTCAGTAGCTTAAATATCATTTTGTTACTCTTTTTTGTCAAATATTTGTAGCACTTGCAGTTCAAATTTGAGTTAATTCAAAAAATACCTGAAATACATTTAATTAGTTAAATATAGCAAACTAACGTAAAAAATCACCAAACTTTAACATGGTGTGTTACATGTTGTATTTAGTGGGCACATAAAAATTGAAGGTCTAAAACTTAAAATAAAAAAAACATTTGCCTAGTGCCTATTAGTTAACACTTTCGACAAACGAGTTGTTTGCCGAGGGCGAGGATAATACACTCGGCAAACATTAATGTTTGCTGAGTGCCTGCTGTTTGGCCCTCGGCAAACAACTGTTTGCCGCGCCTCTATTTGCCGAGGGTTCTTTTACGGACGCATTTGGGCAAATAGGTTGTTTGCCGAGAGCCCGAGTTTCGGCTCGGGCAAACAGTTCGACCCCGGCAAAAGGCTGATTTCGGTAGTGATTTCTGGCTGGCTGGCTGTTTACAAAAGATGAAGGCGCTTCTCTTCTATTGCAGGAGAAAGCACTTCAGCCCGGCTGCTATCTTACATTAATATTATTCTTACTATACATAGAGTACGTGCTCAATGTTTCGTCAACGGAGACTTAGCCTGATTTGTGGGTGCTCACGTGGTTTTGGTCGTCCACGCCATAGACTTGACTCCGACCAGTGTCAGTCAACTACTGCTTTCCTCCTATCTTCTCGTTAATGCAGCAGATACAGACTGATCGAATAATCTGAGCACACATCTGATCACATTCGTTCGTTCCCTGCTGATCAGTTGTCTCTCTTCATCTCTTTGTATCTCTCATCAGGGGAAAACGTGTCACTGCCGGGCCTAGACAAAGTGCGTGACCAACCGACGGACTGAATATACTTTTTTTCTTCTTGGCTTGGGCCTGTTGTAGTGGGCCTCGGATCCGACACCAGGCTGGGCTGGCTGCGTTGTGGTCTGGACCGAAGACCATGAACCAACCATACAGTATTCCTTTTTATTTCTTTTCTTTTAAACCAGCTGAAAATTTTAAAAATCATAGAAAGTCAAAATACCTGGCTGGACTGCTGCTAATGGGCATTAGGACTTGAATGAAAATGGTGAGCCTGTTGATCAAAAATGTATATTGGTTTATGATTAGATGCTTACTCTCTACTTATAGAGCGAATACCATGTTTATTGTATGCATATGTGCATGGTTTCAAACCTCACCTAAGGAATGTCACTTGGCTGCGATGATGGGGATCTTGACGTATTTGAAGTGTGTACATATACTATAGTATATTGTTTGTGATGCACGATTCGATGAGCTTGTGGGATGATACCCAGACTATGAGACTAGCGGAGTGGAAGGTGGATAAAAGAGCACCTCCGACACATGTAGACTCTTGGAAGATGACTTTGTATTATACATGGCCATTGTGCCGTGCCGGCACGGCCCGGCGACCCGGCGTGCGGTGCGCTGCCGTGCTCGTGCACGGGCCCGGCCCGAGGCACGGCCTTTCTGAACCCGTCCGGCCGCCCGTGAACACGGCGTCTTCCGGGCGCACGGCGAGCACGCGGCATGCTCGCCGCCGCATGGGCGTTGGCTGCCTGGGCACGAGCCTCTGCGGCGCTGGCCGCTGGGGTCGGAGAAGAGCGTCGTCGCCACGCGCCCTGGGACGCCTGGGCGTGAGCCTCCAGCGCCGCCCGCCGCGAGATGGCCGGCCGGGCGCGATCCTCCGCACCGCCGCCGGCGTGGCGGCCGGAGAAGAGCGTCGATTAATGAGGCGGGCGGAGGAGAGGGAGGAGGCGGAGCCGAGAGAGGAGGGCGGTCGCGGTGTAGGAGTGTGCGGTGTAGGAGAACGAGAGGGTGGGCCGGTGGGGTGGGGATTGGGATGTTAGGGGTTCTGGGAAGGCAGGTCGTATTGGGCTGTTAGCGAGGCTGCCCGCCTACCTAATGCATCGGGCCGCCACCGTGCCGGCCTTTTATCCGGGAGCCACGGCCGTGGCGGGGCGGCCTGTGCACGGCACGGTCGCGGTCGTCAGCGTGCCTCGGGCCGGGACCGGGATCACCGGGCCGTGCCGTTCCACCCGCCCGTGGCCGCGGGCTGCATGGCCATCTATACTTTCCATCATGGTTCTCAAAAAGAAAGCAAAACTCGGTTGCACTGTTAACGCCAAGGCGGATCGTACATACTAGAAATGGTCGCGGCGTTGCGCTTATGGCTAGTAGACCTGTGATATTTTTCTTTGGAAGTTATTATTTGTTGTGAAATGGTTTAGATTAACTATGTAGGCTTTGTTCCATATGTGTAGTTAAAATAATTGTATAAGATTAATGTGGTTCGATAAGAAATTTTTATATATATGTGTCATGGTTTGTAGCAATTGTTGTACTTGTTGTATATTTTGGAGAGTTTGTCATTGTGAAGGCATTATTTTATTTATATGTTGTTTTGGGGTTTGAAATGGTAATATTTTTTATTTTATTTTTCATTGAGAGTTAGGGTGATTGGATGAGTATGGTTGTTAGTTATGCGTCGGTGTAATTGTCGCCATGTTATATTTTATATTTATTATTGGAATGGAGCTATCACATTTTTTTTTGGAGGAAAGAGGCTAAAAGTATTTATTAAGTAGCCGAAAGTTTAATATGATGATATTTTATCATGATGACTTTCGAATAACTGGATTTCCTATTCTATGTTTTTAATTTGATTTTCATATGTACCCATAAAAAACATAGGACTAGCTATACTGACAAAAACTTCCAATTAAAATATGTTCTATTTTGGATTCACTGCATAGAATTATTTATGAGGATTTCAACAAAATTTGATTTTTTATTTTATGATTTTTCTTTAATTTACTATGCATTTTTGTATTGTTACAAAATTTTTTCGTGTAAAAAAAGAATAGATAAGACAAAACAGAGTTGGGCCAATTTTGGCCCATTAAGGCCTGGCAGGCCCAGTAGGGAGGGAGGCCGGCCTTGGCTGTGGTGCGATTTGAAAAACTTCGAGGGCTTGCCCGTTAAATTTCCGTGAGAAGCCGTGGATTTGCGGGTTGATTTCGTATAACTTTGAGGGCTTTTTGCAAAATGACCGGGGCTCGCCCGATCGACGAGCCGTCCATCCGGCCGATCGGACGGCCGAGGCAGCCCGGCGGCGTGGCCCGCTGGCTGGCCCTCTTTTGTTTGCGTGAATCGTATAAGAGAGATCGGCGGGTAGTTGGTTAAGTGCAATTGTATGCATGAGAGCAACTTAATTTGTTGGATTATGGAATCAAGTTTTATAATGTTTCGATCGTTGCTATGTGAAGACGATGAAAGTGCTATCTTAAAAAAAAAAAAAACAATGGAAAACAACAGCTGACGATGGAAGTTGAATCAAACTGACCTGATCGAGTCCATCCAAACTGACTGATGTTATGTTGGATCACAGGTCAATTCGGTTGGTCTCGTCCAGTTGTGTGTACCGTACTTGGCTTGGGATCGGTGTCCACGCGAGAGAAGACCATTCACATCACATCGTGCTATCGTGCCCAAGTGCGGGCCGTGCCGGTGGAGAAGACACGGGCATCAGCGACTCCGCCCATGTCTCGCGCGTCGGACGGCCGAGGACAGCGGGGCCCGATTTGTCCTCCCCTTATTTAGGCACCACCTTATGTCCCCATCCGAGCCGAACCATGAGCTTTCCCGTGGTGCGCCGGCGCCACGCACTCCTCGTTTTACTCCTCTGCGCCGGAGCACTCGGTTTCTTGCCCTGCTCGAATGGCGCCGCGGTGGCGCCCGGCTACGTCACCGTCTCCGCCGCCAGCTTCGCGCCGTCCTCAACGTGCAGCGCCCCGAACCATCTGGTACGCGGATAGTGGCAGCAGCCTGATCAGTTCTTCGGCCTGTTTCTCTTTGGTTGGGACCTGAGCGTTGATTGATTCGTTGGCTGGAATGTTTCAGTTGTGCCGCAGCGGCGGAACGTCACGTCCGCCGTGCTGCGTCTGACGCACAAGCACGGGCCGTGCGCCCCCTCGCGGGCGACCTCCCTGCCGACCCCGTCGGTCGCTGACATGCTGCGGGAGGACCAGCGCCGGGTGGAGTACATACTGAGGAGAGTGTCGGGGCCTCAGCTGTGGGATTCCAAGGCGGCGACGTTTCCGGCAAACTGGGGGTTCGACATCGGCACGCTCGGCTACGTGGTGACGGCGAGCCTCGGCACGCCGGGCGTCGCGCAGACGCTGGAGGTGGACACCGCCAGCGACCTGTCGTGGGTGCAGTGCAAGCCGTGCGCGGCCCTGGCGTGCTACAGCCAGAAGGACCTGCTCTTCGACCCGGCCAAGTCATCGTCCTACGCCGCCGTGCCGTGCGGAGGGCCCGTGTGCGCGGGGCTGGGCGTCTACGCGTCCGCCTGTTCGGCGGCGCAGTGTGGGTTCGTGGTCAGGTACAGTGACGGGTCCAACGCCACGGGCGTGTATAGCTCCGACACGCTGACCCTGCCGCTGAACCACGCGGTGTGGGGCTTCTTCTTCGGCTGAGGCCACGCGCAGAGCGGGCTCTTCACTGGCAACGACGGGCTCCTCATCCTCAGCCGCGTGCAGACGTCGCTCATGGCGCATGCGGGGGGTCTTCTCCTACTGCCTCCGGACGAAGCCGTCCACCACGGGGTACCTGACTTTTGTTTGTAAAGGTGGAATTCAAAAACAACATAAAAAATTATGGTCACTTTACCGACCGCAACACTCGTAAAAGCTGGGAAAATTGGGATGCAGGATCCCTAGTTTCCCAGATTTTCAGCGTTAGGCGCTTTGGTAGATATGGTCGATTCACTGGCGAGGCCGATTTGGCTCTCGGTGAATCGACCATAACTCTACCGAGTAGCCCCATGATCGGGCTCGTTAGAGATGGTTTCTCTATTTTTTAAAATTAAACTCTACCGAGCGCGGCGTGGCGGGGGGCTCTCGATAGAGTTGGTTTTAAACTTCTTTAAAACAAAACTTCACCGAGCACGGCGTTGGGTTGGGGCTCGCGGTGAAGTGCTTTGGCGAGAGGGCGGGCGCTCGGTGGACTTGACATCGACGGCGCCCATCGATGTCTATTCTACTTTGGCGAGAGGGGTGGCCCTCGGTAGATGCGCCTACCGAGCCCCCTATTTTCTGCTCTCGGTTGAATATAATGCCTTTCCGTCCAAGATTTCACCAAAGGGCTTCTAATGAGAGCGGCGCAATCCACCCTTTACTGAGTGTTTCTGGCGCCCAGTAGAGGGCCCGCCTCCAGTAGTGCAGTATACGGCCGGGCCTGGGTGAACTACTGTAACATGCGAAGGAAACTGCTGTAATGATTAAAATTAGCTCTTGGAGCTAGCTCCGACATACATCACATAAGTACAAATTTCAGAGCAAGGTAAACCTGAGGTTCTATTGCATAAAACTTAACGTACTTCAGAAAACAAGCTTCCTACACCATTTGACGAATGTCTGGAAGTTTGCCAACTGCATTCTATCCGCACTCGGCAAACAACAAATTTCGAGTGCTAGATGCAAAACACTTGATGTACCTGTGGCTTTCAAAATTATAAATTTTAGAAAATGACAACTTTAAAGCACATTTTGAAGCAGTAAATTAATTCAATTGAAAAGTTTTAGACAACAAAGTTGTATAACTCCTCAAGATCTATAACTTTTATTTTGGTTATTTCTTCACTTCACAAGCGATAGTAACGTTTGTTCACAAAATCTACCTCTCACATATAGTTTCATTAAACTAGATATATAAGATTTGTGAACAATATTACTACCACTATGTCGGATGAATAAATGACCAAAATAGAGTTTGTACATCTTGAGAAGTTATGAAAACTTTGTAATTTCAACGTTTTGATTTGACATCATCTTGTTATGCAAATCTATGTTCAAATTTCAAAATTTTAAATTTCAATTTTTCAAATGATCTCGGATGAAAAACAATTAAAATGAGAATTATCGATCTCAAAAAGGTTATGAAACTTTCTAATTGACAACTTTTAATCTGAAATCATCATATCATGCAAAACTATGCTTGATTTCTCAAATTTAAAATTCAAATTTGGTAAAGACCTCGGATGGAGAAACTCGAAACGAAAACTGTTGAGCTCTAAAAAGTCGTGGAAATTTTGTAGTTGACAATTTTTTTATTTGAATTTGTTTAGAGCCTCAACAAGGAATTTATACTCGGTTTAGTATAATATGTGGGGAACCAAAATGGTATTTAGACACAATTGACAAAGTGTGGTGCAGTGGTAGAGTGGGGTACGTGCGAGGGAGAGGTTGTGGGTTTAAATCCGGCTGGCCACGTAGTGCGTGAATTTTGAGCGAAAAACAACACGGCTTATGACTTCGGAGACAAGTGGGGGTTCCCGTGATAACTTTTTTTTGTTATCTTTTTTGGTTTTTTCAGTTCAAATTTTGCCGAGTGTTTTGTTTTCCCAAGCGTTTGGTCGTGCCATTCGGCTCGGATCCGGTGCCCTCGGTGTTGATGACAACGGTGGTAGCTATGCTAGGCACAGCGACGGCTCTGGCGGCACCTGACGTAGCAAATGTACCGTGACCAATTTTGTGCAAGAGGACGTGGAGCCATGAAGAAAGCCTTGTCCCTCTTGGGGTTGATGATGGCGACATCTTGGGCGTCGGTTTCTTCCTTGGAAGTGTTCATTGAATGGTTCTCTTCTCGTTGCGCAGTAAGTCTTCCATGGGTGAAAACCTTGATCTTGCGGTCAGATGATGGCGGCGTCGACGCCGACCGCGTTCCTCTCCAAGGAGGCGTTTTTTTTTTTTTTTTTTGAAGCTTGTGTTCGGTTAGTCCGTGACGGTGTTGACAGACATTGTGGCGAGGAGTTTAGAGGCCTAGCTGAGGATTCAGTTTTACGGTGTCCATGGTGGAGAAAGGCGATCAAGAGGGGAGCATTGGGGCGGCGATCGTAGGGCCTCACAACTGTTTGGCAGAGTTACGCCCACAAAGTTAGAATCTACCGTGTGTATGCTTGCGGCGTAATAACGAATAGCTTTATGCACTGTTCACTGCGAGAGGCTGGGATATTAATATATATATTTTTTAGAAAAAGTATATATACACCCAAACTAAATGAAGCGTCGTCCATTTAGTCTCTGTTTTATCAAATGGCTAAAATCACGATTCTGTCATACTGCTAAAGGTATTTTTAGGCCCGAAACCACCATCTTAACTACTAGTGCCTGATAAACACGGCTTGGGCGGTGGCTTGACTTTGACTTGCCCTTATAGTAGGAGTAGCCGAGTAGGCATGCCCCATATTATTTCAATTCAGCCATGCAGTATTGCAGGTAATGCATTAGCTGAATACAGTGTAAGTATTTTAAAATTTATTTACTTTGTACCGTGCATAGGTACTTTAAAAAAACAAGACATAATATTACATAATACACAGAAGAGAGCTGGTTCAGACAAGGTTATCAAAATTGACTTGGATCTTAGGGTGATTATGTTGGTATTTAAGGTATTGGATACCACCCAACAAACATTAGTCACGTAGGATATGATCTACAAATACTATATTGCTCAAGGCAGATAGAAGGGGAGGGAGGTGGGCCAAAAAGAATTTGGGCCAGCGTGAAGGGAAGACAACTGTTGTGTCAAACAGCAAGGTAGCCCATTTGGGAACAGAAAAGGAATACAAGATGAGCCGAGAACAAGAAAGCGATGAGGAAAGGCCAAGAAGACCGGAAAGCATATGGGTTTGGGACTACTCATTGTTGGTATGTGCCGAAAGCGCAGGACCCCGAGTTGCCGAACCAACCAAATAATTCGAGCGAACACAATGAAAACCGAACGGACAATTAGTGGGGCAGCTTGTATTAATTTTCCATCTATCCTTTACAACCCTTCCGAGAGACTATTTATACGTGCTCATAGGCTTTTACATAACCAAAACTAGAAGAATACCCCGAGCGTTGCTGCAGGAATAGAAATGTTACAAAAAAAACTTCATGTGAAGCGGGGAAAATTCTGAGAACAAATTCTATTTTATTTAATGAAATACGCGCCTAGGTATGACCAAAAAAAAAGAAAAGCCATATATAGAAGTTTCATTCTAAATGATAATAAATCAGAATCACACACCTGAATTAAGTCCCAAACTCACACTATATGTTGTTTATGTGATGAAACAAACAAACACATACACGGCAGTCACAGATACAAACGAAACGACGTATACATAGGCTTCTTGACCTGTTTCCCTGGCTTCAGGGGATCGATCGATCAGGCCTCTCTATCTTGTCCAATGTGGCGTCTATCTCGAGGATGGTGCTGAGGTTCATGGGGCTGACGTAGTCTAGCGAGCCGGACATGAACTGGCTGACTTGAACCGGTTGGCGCGTGTCTTTCCTGAGAGCCCCTTCCTTCGTTTCACGCCTTATTTCAGGCACCGAAGGTGCGGTCCGAAGTTCCCCAAAGGTGTTGATTGCCTAGTTATGTTTGCCGAGGACGGAGCAATGCTTTCAGTTGATCGTTGTAAGGAGCCCGTGCTGCCCCCAACAAATATTTAATCTTTTCATGGTTTTTATTTTATATTATTGAATTCATTTTTTTTTTGCAGGAACCAAAAGTTTTGTGGCACAATTAAATTCAAGAAAACAAAAAAAAAAAATCAAAATTACAGATGACCTGTCAGGGAGTAGTAACCAAGTGAACTCATATGGACTAATGTAGCTAGGTAACCAATGCAATAAAAATACTAAAATAATTGTTAGGCTAATCGCAGCCAAGTGTTGACGTGCGCAGCGCAGTGGTAGAGATGTCATCTAAGGATGGCAGCGGATCGGGTTCGGATCGGGTGAAGTCTCCGTACACCCAAAACCAAAACCCAAAACCGAAACCCAAACCTAAATACGGTTCGGTACAAATCCATAATCAAAATCAAACCCGTAATATATATACACATATTCACATATATAAATGTTTTTAGTAAATATTTTTATGAGTCAAATTTGAAGAAATTTACCAATTTAAGTAAACAAGTTATTATTAACATATTATAAAACATGAGTTTTAATTTTAAATGATTTATTTTAGATATCTATTGGATATCCACGGGTGAAAAAACTAAACCCGAACCCGAAACTGAAAACGTGGGCTTAAAAAACTAGCACCAAACCCAAAACCTAAAAAACCGAAACGCACGGATATCGCCCCGAACCCAATCCGGTGCCAGCTTTAAATTGTCATCCTTAATTCTTTACACGGTCGGTGTAGGAAGATTCATAATTTGGATGCACGCTATGCCACGTCAGAAGAATGACTATACTATTGCGCAGGCCGACGAGCGTAGGTGTGGTCAACACGGTTGGAGGACATGATGTGGTAGTTCATGGAATCATGGGCGACGTACCACCTGCAATTTTGGAATAAGGGCACGCAAGTGGCTGAAATAATTTTTTTTGAGAAGGAACATGTATTAATCTTGGTGCATTACACCGACTCTTTTACAAACAGAAATCCCAAGAAAAGGAAAATTACAAAGAAGTACAAAACTCCTGTTCATCTTCCTCGAAGCCTTCAGAGATCTGTTCGTCACCGCCTTCGAAGCCGCTTCCCAATCGTCGTGGGGCACAGAGCCAAACTCCAAAAGGTGGAGGCCGCAGAGGAGGACTTACTTCTAGGCGAATCAGCCGAATAAACTGCCTCCCAGGCGCATCGGCCAACTCCCGTACCCATGACGCATCCTTCGATTCCACCGCCGGCAACCCGAGCAAAGCTCAAATTTTCACCAAAGAACATCTTCCTTGAGATTAACAGGGTCAACAACATCATCACCTGAAGAAGACGACGATGCGCCGGCCCTCGACTCTGGGCCAGGTCTCCCAAAGCCTCTCCATTGACGTCGGAGAAGATCGCCATCGGAGAACGGAAGAAGCTGTGAGAATTTATTCCGCTGCGTTGTGCATTAAACATCGCATCGCGTCGCCCGGGAAAAACAAACGCGAGGAGCCATGCTCCTCCGGCACAACCTAACTCCACCGCCCGAACATCGACGGCGAGCAAACCCTAGAACTAGGACTCGATCAAGACCCTACGAAGGCGTTGAAGAGAGGCGGACCCCCGCTCCTCGTCACCACCGCAGCGAGGCCGGAGGCGGGGAGCGGGGGCCGTACGGGCGGCAGCGGCGGCCCTTTCTTTTTCCGCGAGAGACCTAGGCAGACCTAGGCGGCGGAAGTCAGGGCAGCTACGTACGGTTGGGCAGTTGAAGTGGCTGAAATAATTGAGCTAGACCATCCGTCATCACAGCTTTAATTTGCAATGCCCAACTCCACTGACCAGTTGAGCAGTTGAGGTCTTCGGCCGGCAGCACCTAGCTGTGCTCTGCCACTTTCACATAATATATCATCAACACCTTCTGCTGCGCTATTTATAGTGAGAACGACTGAGTCTGTTTCCATAGCCAAACGAAACAAGGACTACTTTGTTCATTTAGTACCTCTCCATTATCGTTGTGCTCGCTCGCACACATGAGGAAGAAGGTAGCTAGTGGAAATGCTGCATTAGCACTTGCTGCTGTAGTGGCCATGTTGCTGATAGTCCAGGCGTTTGGCGGCGCGGCTGTACCAGCCGCGACGACAACAGCCCCTGATGGTGGGCTGGGCAGCAATAGCTGCACAAGGACCTGCGGGAACATCAGCATCCCCTACCCGTTCGGCATCGAGCCAGGCTGCTACCACGCCGCCTGGTTCAACCTCACCTGCAACCACTCCAAGCTGTTCCTCGGCGATGGCACCGTGCAGGTGCTGGGGATCTCGGCCGCAGACAGCACGGTGCGCATCAACAGCCCCGGCGTGAAGTTTGAAGATGGTAGCGTCCCCACGAACATGACATGGGGGGTCGGGCTCCCACAGAGCGGCCCCTACTTCCTGTCGGAGTCGACAAGCTTGTTCCAGGCGATAGGGTGCAACATCCAGGTTAGCATCCGGGGCGGCGAGCATAACTACTTGGTTAGTTCGTGTACGGCTATGTGCCCGGCAACAACTCTTCAAGATTTTCGTTTAGAAAATGGTAGATGCACAGGTATTAGCTGCTGTCAGGCAACGATCGTTCTAGGCTACTCTTCCTACACCATTCAGAGCAACTCACTTCCTGATGACGGAGGTGCATCGATGATCATGCCTCCGGTCACATCTCTTTATATATACACAGTCGACCGGAGACACGAATTCGACGTGGACAAGCTTTTTGGGTTTTATGGGGCAGCTGATTTTCCTAGAGCGCTGCCGGCCACATTAGACTGGATAATCAGTAACTCGACATGTTCAGCAAATAAGACCACACCCGAATGTCTCAGTACTCACAGTCATTGCCAAGACTCTACAGCCGTTGGCCACCTCGGGTATCTATGTAAATGCGATAAGGGGTATCAAGGCAATCCTTACATTTACGGAGGATGCAAAGGTATGATGAGCACACTACCGGAAACGAGAGCTATCCCGTGAGGAAATAGTTTCCCGTGAGCGGAAAGAAACACTCACGGGATAGAGGGCTCTACCCCGTGAGCATCAAGACCGCTCACGGGATACCAACCACTCACGGGATAGGCTCTATCCCGTGAGCAACAACTCACGGGGTAGATACTCGACCTATCCCGTGAGGCCCCACTCCACGGGATAGGTAACGACCGTCACCCCCCCCCCTCCGTCCCACTCCGTTATCCTATCCCGTGAGCCCCGCGTGCCGCTCCACGGGATAGGGGAGAGGTGGGGGCCGGGGTGCCCGTCGGCGCTGCGGAAGCCGCGCGGGGGGGGGGGGCGCCGCGGTCGGCCCTATCCCGTGAGCCTTTGCGTCGGCTCACGGGATAGGTGGAGGTGGGGCCAGGATGCCCGCCTGGGCGCTGCGGAAGCTGGGCTGGGAGGTGGGGCCGCCCCGTTAGCCCTATCCCGTGAGAGGTCTATCCCGTGAGGCAAAAGGAGGGCCACCGGGAAAGGGCCGCTATCCCGTGAGCTTCCATTGCGGCTCACGGGATAGAGGAAACCCTTTTTTTTTATTTTTGTGTTTTTGGGACCCAAACTTTTTCTACATTCCCTACACATAATATGGAACTCTATGTTAAAGTTTGGTGAATTATTGACTTTATTTGGTATATTTAGAGAATTATTCTCTTTTACGGTAATTTTTGAAATGAGGTCAAATTTGAACTGCAAGTGCTTGATTTTTTTTGAAAAAAAAATAGTAGAAAATTTATAGTTCTCTTACTCAGCACATATAGTAAGGCCTTGTATATAAAAAAAAAGACAAATCTGGAATATCTTAATACGAAATTAGGAACGCTATATTTTGTGCTCGGGTGGTTTAAAAAATTATAGAAAAGCAACCGATGTGAAAAAATCATGAAATTTGATATTATGTCATGATATCTTATGCCAAGGCTATGATAAAAGTTTGGAAACGTTTCGCACAAGTTGGCACATACGATGTTCACAAGCTCCAACATCTACGTAGAAGTTTCATGTTTGTTCGGAATGATCAAGTGTGTTTTCATGTGGTTGTGGCGGTCAAGTTGTGGTTTGGCTATGAAACTTTTTTCTACATGCAAATGGACATCGAGATTGTGTCATGTGAAAGTTTGAGAATTTTCAAGATTACTTTGATAATTATTATAATTTTATGCTACAATTAGGTAAATAGAACTAGAGATAAAGCCACATGAAATAATGGTCAAATTTACACTAAAGCATCACTTATGTATGGATGAGTGAATATGACAAGGTATTTTTGAAGTAAAGTCGATCAAAGTTTACAAATATTTCTTTGGAAAAGAGAAAGGGAGGGAGAGGAAAATATTTTTCGGAAAATGCGCTATCCCGTGAGCGGCTCACGGGACCAGCGCTATCCGTGAGCGGCTCACGGGATAGGTGGTCGATATCCCGTGAGCATATTACTCGCTCACGGGATAGGCGTGGGACCCACCTCGGCCGAGGGCGCGGCAATTTTCCCGCCCGTTTTGGGGAAATTTTTCGAGGCGACCCTATCCCGTGAGCATATTATTCACTCACGGGATAGGAAGCTCTATCCCGTGAGCCGCTCGAGGATTGGTAAATCTTTTTTTTTTTAAATCGACATTTGCCACTTATCCACACCACACCACCCACACACGGACACACACGGACACACACACACACGCCTTGCCGCGCCACACACCGCCCCGCCGCCGCCCGCCGGCCCGCCGCGCCCGCCGCCCGTACGCGCCGCGCCCGCCGCCGCCCCGGCACCGCCGGCGCGCCGCGCCCGGCCCCGTCCGCCCCGCCGCCCCCGCCGCCGTCGCCCGGGGCCCCCCGGCGCCCGGTCGCCCGGCCCCAGCCGCCCGCCGCCGCCTCAGCCGGCCCCAGGAGAAGGAGAAGGGAGGTGGGGAAGGAGAAGGAGAAGGGAGGAGGAGGGAGGGAGAAGGAGAAGGAGGGGAGGAGGAAGGAGAAGGGGGAGGGGAGTTGGTGGCCTGGAGAGGAGGAAAAGAGAAGGGAGAAGGAGAAGGAGAAGGAGGAGGAGGAGGAAGGAGAAGGGAGGGAGAGGGGAGGAGGAGGTGGTGGCCGGAGGAGGAAGGAGAAGGGAGGAGTGGGGCACGCCGGGCGTGCCTCGCCGCCGCCGCTTGGCCGCACGCCTTGACCTCGCACGCCCCGCCCGCCGCCGGCGGATTAGAGGGAGGAGGACCGCCCACCGTCGTTCGTCCGGCCAGCCCGTCGTCTTCATTTTTCGCAGGTATTGTAATGTGATTGTCGCCATCGTGCCATGATGTGAATGTGGTTGTCGGCCATTGTGCCGTGATGTGAATGTGATTGTCGGCCATCGTGCCGTTTGTTTAGTTTGCGGTATTGGTAACCTCCCCGTGCGGGGAGGTTACATCAATTTTCAAGCGAGCCCGTATGTTTATTTTTATGCGGAGAGGAGCCCTTTGGAGCGGAGTAGAGTGCCTTGCCGAGGCAGTGCGTGGCGGTCTTGTTCTTCTTCCTCGTCGGCTAGCGACTCCACCGAGAAGAGTATAACCCCTTTTCCGTATCATGGTCGTAGTTAGATCGCAGCGACTTAGTTAGGCGTCTCCGTTCGAAGGAGATACGGTTGGAGGTATGCGAGATCCTGCATACCAATAACCGTATCTGTTTAATTAATCACGTTTTTGGACGGCCAGGGATGCGTAGATGAAGGTCGGTTTCATGCTCCATTCTGTCGATTGAGGAGTTTGGTTGCATCTCTCTGTTGTTCTTGAATACACAATCTCCCGTCGGGACGTGTATTGGGGAGGGCGCGGGATCTTCTTTGCCCGAAAGTCTGTCTCGAATAAGTGGAGCATGGAACCGACCTATCCCCTCAGCGAGGCGAGAAAGGGAGAGGGAGAGGGAGCGGTTCTACCGTGAGGCGGAGGCACGGAGGGCTGGCGCACACGAGAAGAGCATGGAAGCTCTCCAACGGTATCTCGCGCGTGTTGGAGGCAAGATTGGTGAAGAGCCGCCGCCGGAGATCTTCTTCGCTCCACCACCACTGCCGGTGTACCCTCCACCACCACCACCGATGTACGGTCCACCGCTCGGCGACGGCCAACCGTCGATCTTCCCTCCACCGTATGGTGCCTCTCTGTGAGTTTCTCAAACTAAACTCCAAAATGAAATGGTATGGTGTTTGGAATGCACCATGAGATGTGCACTTGGACATGTGGTTGTCGGCCATCGAGCCGTTGTTTTGTTGCGAGGTTTGGAAACCCCTACGTGTAGGGGTGGTCTTTGTGCGAAATTTCTACCGAATTATCTTGTTTTTTTCTTTTTTTCAAGTCAATAGATCTACCTTTCATTTTGTCTCACAAATGCAATATCTTTGCCTATGTGCGGGATCAATCACATGCCTCGAACCCAACTTGAATCGAACAATTGGGAACGAGGTGCGGCGTATAACAAGAGGACCGCCCCGTTGGTAGTGAGGTTGTGATGGTTTAGGCGACAAACTAGTGAGGTTGTGAACTTGAAATTGTTGGAATTGAACTTGTGAACTAGTGAGGGCGACAAACTTGTGACTCGTTGGATGTTATGTAATATATGTGTCGTTTTTTGTGCCATATATATGTGTCAATTATCTGCTGCAATAATCGTGTTATATATGGATATATATGTGTGTCAATTGATTTCTTTGTAACAAAAAAAAAAAGAAAAATAAATGGATCTATCCCGTGAGCAGCTCACGGGATATCGCCCAAAAGCATATCCCGTGAGTATATATCACAGCTCACGGTATATCGACCACAGCTATCCCGTGAGCCATATGCGCGCTCACGGGATATCAACAAAAAGATATCCCGTGAGTTTAGCGTATGGCTCACGGGATATCGGTGGTGGGACCCCGCCGCGCGTGGCGTGGCGAGGGGACACCTGGCGTAGCGGGGCACGCCTATCCCGTGAGCTACCACGTTAGGCTCACGGGATAGAGGGGTACATAACGGGTTGCCTCCGGCCCCGTTGACGTCGCGTAGGCCCCCGTTAATTCTTGCCCGTGGCGTTATGCGCTCCACGGGATAGGATATCCCGTGAGTATAGGCGCAGCTCACGGGATACCCCTGCTATCCCGATGATTTCTATCCCGTGGAGGATATCCCGTGAGCAACTCACGGGATAGCCGTCCCGTGGGGTGGAAGGGCCTATCCCGTGAGCAATGGCTCACGGGATATCTCGATTCGGTAGTGGCAGATTTGCCTTTAATCTTTTTAATCTATATAATGGTATATATGTCCAGGCCTGTCTGCCGAATCTGCTAGCTAGTAGTTGCAAACATCATATCCTTTGTATATATAATTGTATTATACTATCTCTAGTAGATACATAATATTTGATTCAAAAGTAAAACTCTTAGCTAATATTAAATGCATTTATTTTGCTATAGATATCGACGAATGCAAATCTCCGTACCAATATGATTGCTATGGTGTTTGCAAGAATACACCTGGAAATTTTACATGCCAGTGCAAAACCGGCTATACAGGCAACGCTTCGGTTCCAAATGGATGCATAGGTACGTACATGCTGCAAATCGAAAAGACAATTGCAACTTACTATTCCTGCCTTTTTCTTTCAAATGCACAACATCTTAGACAACTACATGCATGGTCGTGTGGTCAAATATTGAAGATGAGATCGATGTGCAATGATTAATGTGTATTCGAACATCACAAAGATCTCTAATATGACACTACTCTTTGCAATATCTAGAAAAATATATCCATCTTAAATTCAAGAGAATTATGTGTTATCAAATTATTCTTCATCATGAATAATCTATATAAGCCAATCTTGTATCAGTACAAAAATTTTAGATATCGATACTTAACTTAAAATGACTTTGACTTAGGAAAAAAACTAGATGGACACTTATACAAATCAATACTATTGGCTAGCAATTCTCATATGGCCTTATCTTACCACCGTACATTGCTAGTAACCAGACCAATATCCTTTCTAACATTTGGTTTTCGTGCTTTTTTCTCCATTTAAATATGGAGTACGCTCTAGACATTGATGAGTGCAAGCACAAGGAAGCATACTCGTGCTATGGGATATGTCAAAATTTCCAAGGAAGTTTTCTTTGCCAGTGTCCTGAAGGAACATATGGAAATTCTTCAATAAAGGGGATGCAATACAATCAAGAATTCCTTCACAGGTTATAAGGCAATATGTGCAATATATTTTCTCACGAACTAAACCTTTCTCACCTCATTCACAAATTAAAATAAATTCATTACTTGATATATTGTTTTACTTTGTAATATGATAAATGTGTCCGTCATTGTTTTTCTTATAGGATTAGGCATTGGGCTAGGAGTCGGTGGTGGAACAACTCTTTTTCTTCTAGCCCTTGGTGGCCCCTACATAATGCGAAAAATCAAGTTGCAAAAGGTGAAGAAGATGAAACAAAAGTTTTTCAAGCAAAACCATGGGCTACTTTTTGCAGCATTTAATCTCATGCAACACTGAGACATTGGTCAAAGGATGATAATTACCTTGAGGGATGTAGAGAAGGCAACAAACAATTTTGATACAACACGTATCATTGGTGGTGGAGGGCATGGTGTCGTGTTTAAAGGAATTATAGATCTGCGAGTTGTGGCAATAAAGAAATCAAAGATTGTTGTTCAAAGAGAAATTGATGAATTCATAAATGAAGTTGCGGTTCTTTCTCAAGTGAACCACAAGAATGTGGTGAGGCTCTTAGGGTGTTGCCTCGAGACAGAAGTCCCATTGCTAGTGTATGAGTTCATTTCAAATGGAACCCTTTGTCATCACCTTCATCTTGAAGGTCCCATATCACTACCATGGGATGATCGAATGAGGATAGCAACAGAAGTTGCTAAAAGCGTTATCCTATCTACATTCAGCTACTTCAATGCCAATATTTCATAGAGATATTAAATCCTCAAACATACTTCTTAATGATGCTTTAACTGCAAAGGTTTCAGATTTTGGAGCATCTAGATATATCCCTACTTGATCGAGGCGGAGTGACTACGGCAGTTCAAGGAACATTGGGTTATTTGGATCCAATGTATTATTACACACAGTCGATTAACAGACAAGAGTGATGTTTTCAGTTTTGGTGTTCTTCTAATAGAATTGCTTACTCGAAAAAAGCCATATGCCTATCAATCTGTTGATGGTGGCAGTCTTGTTTCACATTTTGTCTCACTTCTAGCGGAAGGGAAATTAGATGACATAATAGATCCTCAAGTCTTGGTGGAGGTTAAGGATAGAGAAGTCCAAGAAGTGGCCACACTAGCATCAATGTGTACAAAATTGAAGGGAGAGGACAGGCCTACAATGAGGGAAGTGGAGATGACACTCCAAAATTTTCTTGTTAAAAGGAGGAAGGTTGCAAATTCCCAAAGGAGTCATGATCCAAATAATACTATGGCTCGATACATGTCAACTGAACCAGCTAATAACGAAGCAAGCAGGCAATACACCATGGAAGAGGAGATGTTGTTGTCAGCAAGCTTTCCACGATGACCCTAATTTGTTGTTCTTAGCAAAAATGCTTCACATACTTATATCTTGTTCTATTACTGTTATACTAATTCATAATAATGTTGTAGAGCCCACTTCAGAGTAAATATCAAACTCAGAATCCTATCCTTTGAATTGGGAAGAGTAAATATATGCAAAATTTAAAGTTCCCTTACCCGTTGCATAATATTTGTTTAAACACTCGAAATATTCTTTGATGATGGAACAAGTTTTTCCTAAGCCTATCATGATCCGGTCATGCTGCTAAAGGTGTGTTTAGGTCGAGACCACCAAGCAAATGAAGCGCCGTCCATTATATTCATTGTTTTATCAAATGGCTAAAATTATGATTCAATCGAAGTGTTAAACCACCAGCTTAACTTGTGGCCTGATACAAAGCTTGGATGGTGACTTGACTTTTGTTCACTGAAAAAATAGAGTGCTATAGCGTCGAAATAAGCGCCGCTATAGCAGCCAGAAGTAGCTATATATATGTCATGTTCTAACAATTATACCATCACTTAGATAGATATTTTAATAAATATATTAATATAGAGAGTGCTAGATGTTGGAATGGCGATTCGGACCAACACAAAAGCGACCTCCGCTGAACGATGCTTGGGCGGGGGGCGCGTAAGTGAACACGATGGCGTGGCGGAGTAAATTAGGGTTTCATAATGAGTCCACCAACCGAAACCTTTACACCGAGGGTACTCCCCTTTTTATATGCGCGTGGTCGAACCTTAGTTCTTTTACAATTACACCACTCAAATATGCTATGAAGATTCCCTTGGTTCACATAGGAGTCCCAAGGGCACGTTCGTCTTTTGCAACCGCCATGGTTCCTGGGCCGCTGGCCTAGCCCGTGGCGTCCCATGCGTTAGTGGGCCTGTCGGCTCCGCGGACAGGCAAAGGGGGCAGGTCTCCACCTTCGCTGTGGGCACCTTCAACATGTTCAACGGCCTCTGGCTTTTTCTGCTCGCCCACGCCTCGGGCTGAGGCTTTTGCCTGACTGCTCTCCTATTTTGCGGACTACTCCCTAAATGCCTTCAAAATAGATGTCATTCTCGACTTCGAGAAGTCAACATTTTCAAAATCTTTGGCAATTATATATTAAAATATATAAATATTTATGCTAATTAATTAGTATCATCGGAAAGATCTTTTAAGTCTAGTTTTTTAACAAATTTATTTGGAGATTTGAATGTTGCATGTTTTTTTCGACAAACTGGTCAAAGTTGAAAAGTTTGACCGGCACACATCCCATAGTGACATCTATTTTGAGATGGATGGAGTACCAATCAAGGCTGGCCTTGACGTAGACGCTAAACTGACAACAGCCCAATTACCCCACCGGTTCCTCGTTGAGTTCAGTCTTCCCGCATCCTGTTGTCAGACCTTGTACAGCCTTCTTCCTCGCCTTGCTCTTGATCCTGACACCCTGCATGCATTAAAGTCGACCGGATGATTGGTGTCACTGCGCTGAGAGTCGGGACTGTGCATTATCACTCCATCACTTCACCAGGGCCGTCCCAATGATTTCAAAGGCCCTTGGGCAAACAAGATGGTAATAATTTCTTAATATGATGATTAAAGTATATAATACTATTAATAACAATAGTTAACTTGCAATATAGGTTTGTGGGAACGTTTGGGCCCGTTCCCCATCTTGTATTCGTGTGCAAACGAGTGGTCTCATCTAACAAATTGGCATCTCCTCGAAAAAAAAAATCTAACAAATTGGCATCATTATACTTTTGGTAATTGCGATGCGAAGCGATTGATCGGTAGATGACATGGAAAAGCTAAATATCAAAATATGTAGACAAATTAATTTATATTTTTTTGACTTGTGTCGTGTCTTGACATTTAAATTTTCATTTGAGAATGTCAAATATACACTAAATACTACTCCCTCCATTCCAAATTATAAGTCGTTTGACTTTTTTGGCTACAAGTTTGACCATTCGTCTTATTCAAAAAATTTGTCAAAATATTGTCAAATTCAAGTCATTCTTTAAGAACTTATATTATTAAAAAAAGCTATGGCAAAAAAAGTGATATTTTGCACAAATTTTTGAATAAGGCAGTGGTCAAACTTGTTGTCAAAAAAAGTCAAACGACTATTTATATATTTTGGGATGGAGGGAGTATATGCATACATATACTCATGGGCCCCTCCATGGCATGGGCCCCGGGCGCCGCACCGCTGCCCTCCTGTGGGGGATCGATATTTGGGATACATCTAGCGATCACTCAACTCACGGTCAACGAGCCAAAGTAGCCCGAAAACGTGGCGAGGCGAGGGAAGGAACCCGGGCGTCACGAAGTCTTCACGGGCGAGTTCCCCAGCGAATAAGCCCGAGCACGGACGTTCGGGATCTCACACACGAGCTCTCAGAGATGAGATTCCCCTTCCGCTTCGATCGGAGCTCTCCCGATGGCGAGCTCTCAGGAGTCCTCGCCGCGCTCGACCTCACGGAGACCTCTTTCGCCTCGCTCGAGATCCCAGCGGCGAGCCCCCTACGGCGACGGCCGCCCGGGACCTCATCCGCCCTATCTTCTCAAGGAAAGCTGCGAGTACAAGAGTTGGTCAACCACCCTCGGCAGGCTCAACAACTCTGGCGACCCTTTGTAGCCACGCGGGGCAACATTGGCGAAAGAGCAGTCAGTCGATCACCTCGTCCCGCCCCGTCGACTCCAACAACTCCGCTACGATACGGCGCGGGTACATCACGGCGTACACTTTCCCCATCCACGGTATGGGCGCACCCATGTCGAGAAGGCGCATTCCAACTACGATTGGAGGCGGGCGGCGCGACCACCGCCCAAACCCGGAATTCCAGCGTCGACGGCGACCAATTTCAACATCCGGGCACGCCCGAGCCGGAGGGCTCTCGCCCGTGTGGTGAGCTCGCCCCGTGAGCTCTTTTGCGCCTACCACACCTCGTAAATCGTTTCCGTTTCTCTAAGTCCCTCCCTGAGATGAGCTCATGTGTGCCGCCCCTTGCGGCTATAAAGGGGGAGGTAGGCCTCGGGTTGAGGCAGGTCCAACACCCAACTTCATAGCATCCACGCATACATCCACCCGATATTGGCACTAGCCTCAATCACAGACTTGGGAGCCTTCTCCCTCTCGCCCCGCTTATCTCGAGCCCGGTATGATGAGCGTTTGAGCTCGGATAGTGATCACCTTTGGACTAGGGTGCGCGATTTGCCCCGAACGTATACATTTACGTGTCATTGTCTCTAGAGCTAGGCCATTGGAGCACGCACTAGCCGGACATTACGTGTGGACGGTGGTATTAGACCACGGTTAGCCAGGTTGGCGCCCGGTAGGGCAGCGCTAGTGCCGTTTCCCACGGCGGATGCTTCCTCCGCTTCATCGACGGCCCTTGGGCGCTAGCGATGCGCCGGCACCATCGACTTCTCCGCCGGCCGGCGAATGATCCCTCACCGGAGCTGTCTTCACCGTCCGATGCGGCGTGAGGACATCCCGGCGCGCCCGAGGCGGCGCCGACTCCGTCCTCGCAAAGCACGGGCGTCGACCTCAGCGCCCGGTCAGCCCATCGGCGCCGCCGCGGATCGCTTCATCCTTATCAAGGACCTGCTCCGAACATCACGGGGGCGAGCCCACGAGGGCTGCATTCGCGGCGTGACCTTCTCCACCGCCAACGCGTCGTCCTGCGGCTCGGCTGAGAGGAGGAAGCGTCGGTCGACGAGTTCCACGGCGACCTACGCCGGGATGTACCCGGCGGGCAGGAGCCTCCGCTCTCTTGGGGCGGCGAGCGGCGGACCAGCGTCCTGAGCTCGAGCTCTCCCTCGATGGGATGAGCCTCATGGTTGTGACCCCACGCGTCGGTGCTACATGTGCCACACCCCAGGGTGCGGTGAACGACCATCCGTCAGCGGCGCCCGAGCACACGCCTCGAGAACTCCGCCGTAGCGCGCCCGGCGCGTGCGAGCCACCGGTCGACAGCGTCAAGGCGGCTGGATGAGCTCGAAGAGCTCGGCGCGAGATGGCTCGGGGCGCCAAGCCCATTCTCGCCGAGGACGGGGAAGGCGGTGTTGACACTGTTATCCTATACTTTTTATATGTCAACAAGAGATGAAATAAGGACATAAATTGAATATATACTTAGTTTAGAGGTTTATACTAATAAGTTCCACGAGTTTTGGTGAATTATGTATTTCGGGGACTTAATAGATAAATGCAGAGAAAGATGGAGAAAGTTAGGAATATACAAGACATATGATGACAAGACTTGGCCGTGAAGCAACTCAATCAGAAAAGTGAACTAAAATATTCTAGAAGGCACCGAGAGAACATCGAGAAGGAACGAGGAGGCCAAGAGGAGGAAGGCCACCTGGCGGCCGCCCGATCGGGGATTTGGCGGCCGCCGGTGGGGCCAAGAAGTCGACCTCGAGACTTCTAGGTCGGTTTACCACCGACTTTGTGGTTGTATCTACACCGTTGTTGAAGGTCGGTTTGATCCAATGGTCATCGTTCATCGCCAAGGCCTATATAAGAAGACCATCGCCCCGGGGGTTAAACCCTAATTCATATCAATTCATTGTAATCCATTATCAACCAAAGTCGGGGAAGTAGAAGAGATTCTCCACCGGAGATTAGAGTTAGCTACTAGTTCTAGTTCTAGTTCATCTAGTTCTAGTTCATCCATGTTGATTAGCGTACGGATACAATTAGAATTTGGGTGTGCCTACCCGAGTTCTCGATCTTCAAGTTTTACGGTATGAATTATCTTGTATCTATGACTTTTGCACTTTATTAATAATATGTGTTTGTTTTGCTATGTTCTTACTTTATTCTAATAGTATGATTGATATAGATGTAGTTTATGATAGATATATGTATCTATTCGTAGAGCGCCTAATTCAATACTCGAGTGGGTTAGGTGGTAAAGATATTTATGTAAGCGTGGTGCTTATATATGATTTACTACTTGAATGCACCTTATATTCGGGCGTGTGGTAGATCGCGGGAGTGACAGATCCAGTTGAGTCCTTTGGAATCCACCCTCCGTTTATAAGACACGTGGACATTGATTATGGGGAATATCTTGTTTTCGCTCTTGATTTTCCTTGATAGTCGTGGGATACATGATCTAGAGTCTACTATGCTATAGATGATAACATATGCCTTAGAGTAGATGTAATAACTTAGTAGATTAAATGCTATAGATGAATTACTTGTCTCTTATAGAAGTCCAATGTTAAGTCTAACTTAGTAGTTATTCTCTGTCTCGTATTGTGTGATGCCTCTCGCCTTTATTTATCATTATCATATTATTATCATTATTGGTTTACCCCTTGCTAAAGTAAGCACTAGTGTGAGAACCTCTCATAAGTATGTCACTTATTAATTATGTTTGCACCCACCTTTCAATTATTCCTCCATGTGGTAGAATATAAATGACAAAACCTGGATTACTCGGTGAAATGCTACTGATGGTATTTATATGCGTGCGCTTGCGGATAGACCTTTTATATTTATTTCCTTAGATTGCAAACAACACATATCACAAGTATCACATATGCATTTCCTAGCATTACTCTTTGGGGATGACAACTTAGCACATAGTAGTGTTAAGAGATGAACCACACTTGAGTATCTTTTTTGACTTATAGCCCGAGGTGGGATTAACTCCACCTTATGTTATAGTGACGTTAGATTTACCAACAAGCATTTTGGCGCCGTTCTTGGGGAGGAAATAAAAAGTTAGCTAGACATATTAATAAATGGAAACTTTTGATGAGAATCTAAACTAGGTAGTTGCTTTAGCAGGCTTACCCTTGTTTTTCTTTTGCTTATTTTATACATTGTTTATCAAATTGGAAATTGATTGTGATTCACTCCACTTCATTCATCGAGAATCAAATCGGTCAAGAGAGCATATATCAATTTTTTGAAGCTATGGTTGGAAAATTCCTACGAGAGTTCTCTGCTCCAAGCAATGAGAACATTAAATGCAGGACCAACACTTTGCAAATTAAAGATCTTGAGTTTGAGCTCAAGCCAAGCCTCATCAATATGATACAAGCTACTCCATTTGGTGGAAAGATTCACGAAGATGCACGCTTACATCTGCAGAATTTTTACGAAGATTGCCAACACCTTCTCACCTAAGGATGTTCCCCAAGATATCATATTACTCCGCTTATTTCCATTCTCATTGAAGGAAAAGCGAAATCATGGTTCTACGCCAACAAAGAAGAAATCAAGAAATGGGATAAATGTTCTCTGACTTTCCTATCAAAGTTCTTTCCCACGGGTAAAACCAATGCCCTATGAGGAAAAATTACCAATTTCCAACGGCGAGAAAGGAGAATCAATTCCGGGTGCTTGGGAGCGTTTACAAGAATACATATCAGTTGCTCTCATCATGGAATAGAAGATTGGTTGCTCATGCAAGGATTTTATCATGGATTGACACAAAGAGCACGAGAACAACAAGATGCAAGCTAGCTGAAGGATCATTTTTATCACTCACTCTTGACAAAATTTGAAGCACTCATGAATAAAATATCGAAAATCAAAATTTGGAATCAAGACACTCAACACTACCATCAGATAGAAGAAGTCTGCGAGAAGAAATAAAAGCAATATCAACCAAGATGGATGTGTTATTTGATTGGCTTGAGCGAAGAGCGAGAGATAAGCGAGGAAAGACAAGATTTACAAGACTATATTGATTACGCATTAAATTCAAGCATGGTACATTAACAATTCAACATCAACTCAATCACAAGAACGAAGGTTACAACAGCTAATCAACAATCCAGGTAAGTATCAAGGTAATATTCCTAGAAACCCATTGTTAAGAGAGTTAATTGAGGAACAAGATAAGTTAAATAATGTTCTTCTTAAAAAGATTGTTGCTAATGATAAAGTTTTAAAAAGATATAACTCTTAAGATGGATAATTTCTCATTTGCTTTTAAAGATCAACTTGCTTTTTTAATAAAAATGTAGAAAATCAAATAGCAAAGTTATTTTTTTGCAAAATCTATTGCCACTAACCTTGAGCGAGGTAAATAATGTTACTACAAGAAGAGGTAAATCTACACGTGATCCTGTTGACCCAAGAAGGATAATAGAAGCTTGGCGGTCGGGACACCAATTACGACATCTGCGGCACCGGCAACAACAACAAGACACTGTGGTACAACCAACTAGAGAAGAAGAAAATGATGACATAGAAGATTTGACTCAAGAACCTCAAATGACTCAAGACTTTCATGATACAAATCTCTTACCATATCCAAGAAGAAACTTAGTGGACCCCAAGTGGATGATCGGTTTACAAAGTTTGTGGAGGTAATTCAAAAGTTATATATCAACATACCTCTACTAGGCGCTATTCAAGTCCCAACCTATGCCAAGTATCTCGAGAGATATCTTTAATAAGAAAAGACCACTACCCCCACTAGGAGGTGATCAAGCTAATGAGAAAGAATGCGGTGCGGCTATCCTTAATATATTGCCACATAAGATGACAGATCCGGGATATCCGTAATCAATTGCTCAATTGGAGATCATCATTTTACGAGCACTTTGTGACCTTGGAGCAAGTGTTAGTGTAATGCCCAAGACTGTCTTTGACAAACTCAAGCATACAACTTTGGAGCCAACTTCAATATCATTACAACCGTGAGATCAATCAATCGGATATCCCTCCGGAATTGCGAGAGAATGTACCAGTTAATATCGAGAGGATTCTTTATACCTGTGGATTTTGTAGTTTTGAATATGCCACCCGGACTCAGTATCAATCATTCTAGGGACGACCTTTCCTTAGCACAACTAATGCACATATCAATGTCACGGTGGAGATATTACATTCAATTTGAATGGAAAGGAAGAAAAGTTCGCATTCAAACCCAAATCGAGCTTAGCTTGACGACAAATAAGATAGAATCGAGAAATTGAAGAAGAGTCATCATCGGTACCATCTCAGGAGCAGGAGAATTCATCGATAATTAATAAATTTTGGGAAGTCAGTTCGAGGACTTTAACTACGGACATCTATCACAAGGTAAGTCGGTAAGTAATTATATTTACATACTAAGCATTTTACTTATAGAAAATTTATGCCCCATATAAATAATTTTACGATTGTGTAACAACCCGTGAAAATATTTATTGTGGAGGCTCAAAAATATTTATTCTTACATTATTATTTTTTACTCCTGCATTTATATTTTGAAAATACAAAAATAGAGTTACTATGTGATGGGTCCTACATGTCATACACTCAATACCATATTTCACCTAACTTGGACAAGACATATACCACTCAAACCTCACCTACCACCATGCACCACTACCCGCCATTCTTTTCCACCGAAAAACCCACTCAAAACCATGGCATTGGGGTGAGCAATATCTTTGCATGAAGGTGAGTGGGGAGAGGACCCACCACCATGGCGGCCGGCGCCATCACCATTGGCGGCGGCCGGGGCTCCCAACTCCTCTATAAAGGCCCCTCATCCCTCGCTTCTTCATCACACCAACATTGCTTTGCCCAACATTTTAGCTTGCAATTCAAAGTTCTAGTATCCGAAAGCTTTGGGCTTTGTAGTAGAGAGAAAGAGAAGTAAGAAGGAGGAAGGAAGTGTTTAGTAGCAATAGAAAGATTTCTTGAGAGAGGAGAAGATCTTGAGAGTATTAGAATAAACAAGAGTAATTAGTGGAGGTACTGTCCATATGGAGTAATCAAGATAAAACTACATTAAGGGGAAGTTACTGTCAAAATAAAAACAACCTTGCAAACTTTCTTTTGGATGACTAACCCCTGGACGACTAACTTTGGGCCGACTGATTTCGACTTTTTATTCTAACCCCTCTATTAGTTTCTTGTTTGTTTTTGTTTGTGTATTAACATTTTGTAGGATGAACATGGAAATCATTTAGTGGGAGAAGATCACAACATCTCCAAAAACTTGAAGAATCATCTTCCAGAGCTCCATCAGAAATGAGCTACGAGCCAGAGCAAGATGTGCCACCACATCCCCCTAGCTGCTTGATAAGAAGGTTGACCTCGACTCACATCTCAAATTTCATGGACAATATGAGAAAGCAAGGTACAATCAATTAAAGGGTCGTAAGTTCACTCACACTCCTGTGATCGACCGTGATCTTCTAATTCAGACAGGTATGGATGTTGAATTTGCTCATATTTTCCGCTTTTTGGGCTGGGAAACTTTTGCGAAAATCACAAAAGAAGGTTCTAAGTATTTGACCATAGAATTTCTTTTGCACCCTTCGTTGCACTCGATGAAGGAGTCACATTTAGATTCTTCCAAACACGGTATTCTCTCACTTGGAGAAATCTAAGTGATGCACTTGGTTTTTCTACACTCTTGTGTCATGGACTTAGGCGTAGCTTTAGGCGATTTCAACCAAGCAAGCTGTTTGGAAAGACTTGACCAATGTAGATGCATTTTTTGGATGCAAAAAGCGAGAGACTTACACTTACCCACCTTTCACTTCTTCCATAAATGGATACTTTTCACTCTTTTGCCTAGAAAGGATGGTCATAATGTTAGAGTAGGAGAGTTACAATTGATTTATGCAGCTATAAAGAGAAGACAAGTTTCACCGATATACATGTTAGTTCAACATTGGATAGCTGTACCAACTCTCCTAGGAAATGTTAATTGCACGTCACTTATCACTAGAATTGCCAACCACTTAGGACTCTTGGATGATAACGCTCATGTTGCTTTCCTAAGGGATGATAGACCTGTCATAGGTTTTGATTTCTTTAGTAAGGGACATATCTTGAAGAAAATTGGAAGTACTCTTGTCATGACCCATGCTACTTGTTGGGGAGATTGATTTACCTAACCCCGAACTCTCCATATATCAATGTCTTGATCTTTATCTGTTAAGTGTGCAGGCACAACCAATTAATATGCACGGGGAACCATGCCAACTCGTCGAGACACGTGCCCATGATCCGGTTTGGGCGGGGAGCGGACCCAAGACCACAAGAGCCGGCATTTGGAGGATACGGCCATGGACCTACCCCACACCTTCACAAGCGGTCTGATCCGTTGATCGGTCCGCGATTTGAACAAGGAGGCCGAGTGAGCAAGGTGGTGATGCTCATATTCGCCGAGAAACCTATCGTGGAAGTGGTTACTTCTACGATACTCCAGGTACCGCAACACCCTACTCCTAAACCACCTCGTAACTCTTTTTGCGGGGATATGATGCATATGCGTTCCAAGGGATGTACAATACCATCCTAGACATAAGGCATGACCGAGGTCAACCCGGTATAACTATCGAGAGAATGGAATGCGGGACGGTCGAACATCACCGACATCGGAGATACCATCGAGCAATGAGAATGAAGAAATGAGTGTCATGCGTGGGCGGGTCGCCGCGGCGTCGCTGAACCCCCGAATCAACATCGGCAGGGGGTTGCCCCCCACTTGGCGTGTAAGTCTCAATGACCCTAGCGGTTATCTATTTTTTATATTTTGTTTAAATTTGTTTTTGCCGTTTGCTAAAAAAATGAATAACCATGAACAACCAAATAAAAAGAGTGTGTATAATTATCTTATTTTAAAGTTTGTTTGAATAAATTAGTAGCTATCTTTTGGAGATGATGAATAGTTGCTCATTTAATTTTCTTACAAGTACCTATCATTGGTTTAGAATTCTCCCATTCTATGAATAAAATTTAAAATTGAGAAAAAATATTTTGAGCTTGAATTTACGTGGGAGCATAGATCCGAACTAATCTAGGTAATTTGACAGATATGATATGAGATAGTCTCGAGCTACTATTTATCCTACTCCTAGTTGCACTAAATTACGGAGATTTGATTTGTGAAAATTTGAAAATTGCATGATGAGTTTCCTATATGATGAGAGAGTTCTAAATTCCTACTACTGACCATATACATGTTTCTAGAATAGGAAAACTCTTTTATCATTCACTACTTGATTAGTGTTGAGTTTAGTCAACCATTGAGACCCTTGGGAACTTGTCATACAATTCCACTTACACATCTCCATATATATATATATATATATATATATATATATTCCATACCACACCATATACATACCACATACTTTTCATCCATTTGCTAGCCACCAAAAATGTTTCACTCCTATCCTGGGAGTGAACACCAAAAAATATTTCTTATCTCTATATTTATTCTCTAAACTCCATTTATGCTCCATAAATTTCATTTATTATCTCTCAATTATTCATTTGACAAAAGAAGAAACTTGGGCTATGCTTAAAAGAAAAAGCAAAGAAGAAAGGGGGATGAAAAAAATGGACAAGTGTCCTGAGGCGAGTAGAGCCTACCTCCCTAAAAGAGATGAAAAATGAACAAATGTTTGAGGGCTTAGTAGAGCCCACATCTCTAAAAAAATAAAAGAGAGAAAAAATGGACAAAAGTCGAGGGTGAGTAGGACCCACCTCTCTAAAAAAGAAAGAAAGAGAAAAATAAAAGAGAGTAAAAAAGGGCGAATGTCAATTGAAAACAATGGGTACTTAGATGCCCCTCTCGAAAAAATAAAAAAATAAAAAAGAGAAAAGCTAGCCCAAGTTCTCTTTTGTGTCTTCTTAAAAATTCAAAATGAGAGATCAATTTCCTCAAAGGAGCATGGTAGAATTAGGATCATTATATCCCACCACCACCATATATTCACTTCACAAATACATTCCATACACTCACATTGTATGACTTGTTCCTTTGGATCCGTTGTTTGACTTTACAATATATGCTTTGCAAGTATGTATCTGTGTCTCCTACCTATGCGCTCGGATATAAGCCTTAGAAGATAAGTTGAGAGAAGGTATGATACATTTGCCATGTTCCACAAATACCATATCATGAGAAGGCATGACATCATTGCCTTGGTAAGGATCCAAAAAAATACCACATATGAGAGATTTGAAAAAGAGTCATACAATGGAAACTTCGAGTTTTATTTTGAAAATTTATAAAAACTCGGAAACGAGAGGTGAAATGAAGAGTTTGAAACATAGTGCTTGACTTGATTGTTCTATCTTTTAATTATTCAAAGATTTAAGTGCGGGTAAAAGCCCCATATATTTTGAGATAATAAAAGTTAGTTGGAAGATTAGAATGTTTCACCTATCTTTGAAGGAGAATTTTTAAATTAATGACATGTGTATTTGTGAGAGAATAACTCATTGTAACAACTCGGATCCACTCTAGTGAAAAGCTTTGCTAAGAGACTAGCAAAGGTTAAGCTTGGGGGAGCTTGTTGACACTGTTATCCTATACTTTTATATGTCAACAAGAGATGAAATAAGGACATAAATTGAATATATACTTAGTTTAGAGGTTTATACTAATAAGTTCCACGAATTTTGGTGAATTATGTATTTCTAGGGACTTAATAGATAAATGCGAGAGAAAGATGGAGAAAGTTAGGAATATACGGGACATATGATGACAAGACTTGGACCGTGAAGCAACTCAATCCGAAAAGTGAACTAAAATATTCTAGAAGGTACCGGGAGAACATCGAAGGAACCGGAGGCCAAGAGGAGGAAGGCCTTTGGCGGCCGCCGATCGAGGATTTGGCCGCCGCCGGTGGGGCCAAGAAGTCGACCTCAAACTTCTAGGTCGGTTTACCACCGACTTTGTGGTTGTATCTACACCGCGGATTGTTGAAGGTCGGTTTGATCCAATGGTCATCGTTCATCGCCAAGGCCTATATAAGAAGACCATCTGCCCCCAGGGTTAAACCCTAATTCATATCAATTCATTGTAATCCATTATCAACCAAAGTCAGGCAGAAGTAGAAGAGAGATTCTCCACCGAGAGATTAGAGTTAGCTACTAGTTCTAGTTCTAGTTCATCTAGTTCTAGTTCATCCAAGTTGATTCTTGCGTAAGATACAATTAGATTTTGGGGTGTGCCTACCCAGAGTTCTCGATCTTCAAGTTTTTACGGTATGAATTATCTTGTATCTATGACTTTGCACTTTATTAATAATATGTGTTTGTTTGCTATGTTCTTACTTTATTCTAATAGTATGATTGATATAGATGTAGTTTATGATAGATATATGTATCTATTCGTAGAGCGCCTAATTCAATACTTTCGAGTGGGTTAGGTGGTAAAGATATTTATGTAAAGCGTGGTGCTTATATATGATTTACGCGAATGCACCTTATATTCCGCTGTGTGGTAGATCGCGGGAGTGAGTAGCGGTCTGTTGAGTCCTTTGGAATCCACCCTCCGTTTATAAGACACGTGGACATTGATTATGGGGAATATCTTGTTTCGCTTTTGATTTTCCTTGATAGTCGTCCAGGATACATGATCTCGAGCTTCGAGCTCGCGAAGTGCACGACCGCATCAACCGCGATGAGGGGGCGGCGGCTCCCGCAGGTGTTCGGAAGGGGCGTCTCGGGAACTGGCGGCTTTCCGCTCCCTGCCTTGGTTGCCGGCCCCAGGGCGGCGCGCGGGACGGCGGCCTCAAGGGGCTCCTCCGGGGGGGGGGCCGTCCAGCCCGACGACGGTTCGGCGTCTCATCGCCGGGGCTGCGGGAAGAGCCGCAGGCCTCCTCCCATCCCCCAGGAGTCCGCAGCGGTAGCGGTGCGGCGGCCGCGACGCGGGCACCATCAACGCCCGCGCGAGCGGAGGGACCCGGCCGGAACAAGAGCGTGCCTCGGGGCGGCGACCGCCAGTAGCGACCCGCGACAAGCACCCTCAGCACCTGGCTGGCGACGCGAGGGGGTGCCCGCGACGGTGAGGAAGACAAGAGCATGGCCACGCCCGAGGCGCGCTAGTGGGCCATCTCAGAAAAGGATCGTCGCGCCTCGAGCTCGAGCTCGAGGAGACCCGAGGAGCATTCGGCTCGCGCATCCACGGCGCCCGTTCCTTTCGCCTCAGAGCTCCCAGGCCTCGGTGCGAAGTACAACGGAGAGACCGACGCCCCGCCACGTGGCTTGAAGACTACGCTGGGGTGCAGTGGCGGGCGCCGGCAGCGACTATTTCATCATCCGCAACCTCCCACTCTACCTTGCGGATCTCGGCTCGTTTGTGGCTCGAGCACTGCGCAGGAGGACCATCCACGGCTCGGGAGGACTGCAAGGCGTCTTCATCGGCAACTTCAGGGGTACGTACACCGAGGGGCCGAAACCTTCACGACATGGGAACTGCGAGGGCTGCACCAGCGAAGGGGGGAGAGCTGCGTGACTACATCGGGCGCTTCTCAAGCTCGCAACAACCTCTCGAGGCCTCCGCTCCGAGATCATCACCGCCTTCACCTTCGGCACCACCCGGGCGAGTCTCATCCGCGTGCTCGGCGCCCGAAGCCGATTTGTGAAGGAGCTCCTCGACCTCGCCACACGCCATGCCAAGGGAGAGGGCCGCCGTCTCCGCCGTCGGGCAGAGGCGGGACCAAGGCGGCGGCGGGGAAGCGGGGCTCAAACTCGCAAGAGGAAGAACAAGAAGAACAAGTGCCCTGCGGCGACAACGGCGACGAGTTCATAGCGTGGCGGACAAGCGCAAGGCGGCAGAGCGCGGCAAGCCATTGCGATCCCCCAAGGAGCACTTTGACAAGATGCTCGAGGAACCATGTCCGCACCAGAAGGCCGGTCAAGCACAAGATGAAAGACTGACGCCTCAAGAAGCTACACGTGATGGGCGCGCTGCGGGGAGACAAGGGCGACGCGACAAAACCCTTGCCCGGCTCGAAGAGTTCGGCGGCGACATGCGATCGAGGATGGCACGTCAACGTGGTCTTCTGGAGGAGCTCTCGGCTACGAGTCGGCGCCGACAAAAGCTCACCGCGCCGCGGGTCCTCTTCACCCAGAAACTGCGTGCTCCCTACCTCAAGTGGTCAAGCTCGGCGCGTCCGCGTTGATAAGACGGACCACCCACGACACATCCGTTACCGGGGAGGTACCCGCTTCGTCGTCGACCCCATCGTCGGGCACCACTTCGGTAAGGTGTTGATGGGCGGAGGCGGCGGCCTCAACCTCCTCCATCCCACACTCCAAGCCCTCGGCATCCCAAGGCGCGACTCATCAGCCGCGGAACCGATCCACGGTAGTGCTTAGGGAGGCGAATGGTCCGCTTCGGGCGGATCGATCTCCCTATCACCTTCGGCACCGGACAACTTCCGCAGGAGGTCCTCACATTCGAGGTGCTCAGTTCGGAACGCCTACCACGCGCTCTTGGGGCGAAGGCCGTGCTTTCTGTGGGTTCATGGCGTCCCCAGCTACACCTACCTCAGGCTCAAGATCCCCCGGACGAAGGGGGTCATCACCGTCGACTCCCTTTTCGAGGCACGCCGGAACGTAGAGGCCCCACGCCCGTCGATCGCCCGGCACCGCGGTCGAGATCGGCGAATCTTTGCCAAGATGGCGGCTGGGCCAGCGTCGAGGACTTCCCCGAGCTCAAGAAGATGGCGAGGCACGCGAGCTCAGCCCGCCGAGCTCCCGGAAGGTGGCGAGCACGCGAGGCTCTCCCGCCCGAGCTCGAGAGGTCGCGCGGGCACATTCGAGCCCCGGAAGGACGCCAAGGAGGTCGGGGTCGGCGGACGGACGCACCCTCGGCGTGGGGTCCGACCTCACCCCAAATAGGAAAGCGAGCTCGTCAATTTCCTCCTTAAACCTCGGCGTATTCGCGTGGAGGGCCTCGGATATGCGGGCATACCGAGGGAAGTCGTCCGGCACTCTTTTGAACATTAAACCCGGCTCTCGGCCGGTGAAGCAAAGGCTTAGACGTTTCGGCGACGATCGACGCCGGGCAATCGCCGAGGATATAGATAAGCTCCTAGCCGCTAAGGTTTATCAAGGAGGTGTATCATCGAATGGATAGCCAACCTGTACTAGTTAAGAAGAAGAATGGGAAATGGAGAATGTGTGTTGACTACACGGGACTCAACAAAGCATGCCCAAAGGATCCGTTTCCTTTGCGGCGCGCATCGACCAAATTGTTGACTCCACCTCGGTGCGCGAGACACTGTTTTCTCGGCGCTTACTCCGGCTACCACCAAATCGCGATGAACGAGCTCGATCAGCTCGCCACCTCCTTCATCACTCCCGTTTGGCGCATTACGTTGCGTGACAATGCCCGCCCGGTTTGAAAAATCTTTGGCGCCACCTTCCAAAGGTGCATGCGAGAAAGTCTTCAAAGAGCTTCTCGGAAAGCTCATAGAAAGCGTCGTCGGCGACATCGTTGTCAAGATGAAGCGCTCAAAGGAGCTCATCCCACGACCTCTAAAAGGTCTTCACTAAACTCCGCGAGTTTGGGGTCAAGCTCAACCGAAAAATGCGTCTTCGGGGGTCCCCGAGGGTTGCTTGGCTTCATCGTCTCGAGCGCGGCATCGAGGCCAACCACGAAAAATCGCGCCATCACGAGCATGGGACCCGATCAAAACGTCAAGAGGTGCAGCGACTCACGGGTTGTCTCGCCGCGCTAAGTCGATTCATGGCACGACTCGGGAGCGAAGCCTCCGGCCCGTACAAGTTGTTGAAGAAAACGGCGCTTTGTTTGGACCGGCGAGGCCCGGCAAGCTCTCGACTCACGAAGCGACTCCTCGCTAATCCGCTCGTGCTCGTTGCACCTACACCCGGCGAACCAATCCTCCTCTACATCTCGGCCACCTCGAGAAGGTGGTGAGCACCGCGCTCATCGTCGAGAAGGAGGGGAGGAAGGGCCAGCGCTCAAAGTACAGCGCCCGGTGTACTTCATCGATGAAAGTCCTCACCGACACCAAGACCCGATACACGCAACTTTCGAAAAGCTCGTCGTGCACGCTTGCTGATCACCCCGTAGCTCGGACACTTCGCCGACTCCCACTTTCGGTCACGGGCGTCTCAAGTACCCCTTGGCGAGGTCATCCGCAGCCCCGAGGGTTGCGGGCCGCATGGCCAAGTGGGCTATTGAGCTCATGGGCGCCGACATCACCTACGCCCCTAGAGACGCCATAAAGTCTCGAGGCTGGCCGACTTCATGCGAGAGTGGACCGAGGTCGGACCGGTAGCACCCAACGACATCAGTGCGGACGGCCGTGCGGACCCGTCCGTGAAGAGTATGGGCGCAGCATCGGGCTCGTCTTCATCTCCCCCGAACAAGGTGCGCGATGAAGTATTCAATCCGCCTACACTTCCTCGCGTCCAACAATGTGGCCGATCACGAGGGCTCGGTGAATGGCCTACGCATCGCGCGCGAACTCGACATCCAGGCACCTCGAGGTCCGGGGTGACTCGAGCTTCGTAAAATCAGGTCATGAAGGAAGTCATTTGCGTCAACCTAAAGATGATCGCGTACCACCGGAGGGTCGGTGAGCTCGAAGAGTACTTCCACGGGCTCGAGGTCAACCACATCCATCTCCATCGAACAATGGACGCCGACGTCCTCACCAAGCTCGCGTCGGATCGTCTGTCGGTCCCACCAGCGTCTTCATGCATGGCGGCACAAGCCATCGATACGACTCAAGGGTGAGCCCGCGACGCGACGCAGACGTGAACTTCGATCGCGAGCGCTCGGGCTCGGACCCCATGGAAATCGACGCTCCCGCAAGGTCGAGCTCACCCAACCACAGCTTGTAGCTACGGGAGCTCGAGCCCGATAGGGCTTGGGGGCGGCACGCGGCTGGATCGAGCTCGACCGCGACGCCCCCGAGCCCGACGGGCGGGTCCCCCTTCTACATTGGCTCAGGAGGGTAGCTCCCAGGACAAGAGGAGTCGAGGCGCGCTGGCTCGGAGGGCCAAGTCCTTCATCCTCGTCGGGGAGGAGCTCTACCGGCGAGCCTCGCATCCTCGGCGCTACATCGCCGCCGAGCAAGGGGAAGAGCTCATCAAGGAGATTCACGTAGGTGAGTGCGGACATCATGCGGCGCCACGAGCTCTCGTCGGAAAGGCATTCCGTCGGGGCTTCTATTGGCCAACCGCCATCGCGGATGCCATCAAGTCGTCCGTATTTGTGAGGGCGCGGTTCTTCGCCAGCAGACACCTCCTCCCGGACACAGTCCCTCAGGGCGATCCCCTCACTGGCCGTTCGCCCCGGTGCGGGGGCTCGACATGGTAGGACCCTTCAAGAGGACCGCCGGGGGCTACACGCACCTCCTGCGTGCTATCGACAAGTTCTCCAAGTGGATCGAGGTCATGCCCATCGCATGCGGTGCGGTGAAGAGGCCCGTCAAGTTCTTCACGGCATCATCCACCCGATTTGGGGTCGAACTCCATCATCACCGACAATGGCACCAACCGTGGGAGAGGTCTTCATCGGCGCAGTGCGGCGACCCGCGGCATCGCATCGACCACGGCCTCCGTCGGCCACCCGAGGACCAGCGGGCGGGTAGAAAGAGCTAATGGCATGATCCCGGGCGTAAAGTCACGCATCTTCAAGAGGCTCGAGAAATATGCCCGCCGATGGCTTGCCGAGCTCCCTTCGGTCGTATGGAGTCTTCGCACAACGCCAAGCGAGCCACGCGGGGCGGGCGCCGTTCTTCCTCATCTTCGGATCGAGGCCGTGCTCCCCCCACCCTGGTATGGCTCGCCCCGCGTCAGGCCGCCGGCGAGCACAACAACCAAAGCTGCTTTCGAAGAGCGCGCGCCGACCGGCTTCGGCGGCTTCGCGACATCAGCGCTCATCCACTCCGCCAAGTATCTCGCGGTCCATGAGGCGCTACCACGATCGCCACGTCAAGGGGCGAGCATTGGCGTTAGTGACTACGTCCCTCACGGCGAGTTCGTAACTTCGAAGGGCCCGGCACAAGCTATCGGCACCATGGGAAGGCCCCTTCACCATCGACCAAGTGCGAGGCCCGGCATATACAAGCTCAAAGACCACCAAGGCCGAGTCCTCACCAGCGCATGGAACATCGAACAGCTACGTCGCTTTTACCCCTAAATGTACCGAAATGTTGTAGTTGTAAAGCTCAATAAAACACCAATTGATGCAAAAATGCGTGCAAGCATTTCGAATTCTTTCCTTAGCTCGGTGAGCAATGGCTGGCCTTTGCCCCGGCAAAGACCCACCCTTGCTTTCGAGGGCTACAAGGAGCGGGTGCACACCACGCTTTTAACACACCGTTTTTTCGCCAAAATTTACGAGCTCGAGCTCAGCGATGAGCTCAATCTCACGAACCGCATCCTCTTCTCTTAACTCAAGCGGCGTTCCAAAAGCGACTAAGTCTGAGCTCGCCCTTCGAGTGTGGTGCGGCGCTACTGACCTCCCGCGCCCCCTAGCGGCCCGGAGGAGCGGCCCCACGCGACTCTCGAACTATGAGCTCACAAAAAGTCAAAATAGAAGCGAAGTGCAATAAGAGAAGAAGCGCGGTTCCCATTAAACATGAGCTTTCATAGTTTTTACAAGTTGCCTCAACCGCGAGGACTTAAGAACTCATGACGGAAAGGAGCTTGGCCTCGAGCTCCTACTCTTGTGCAAGTGGGTCTTGAGCCATCGGCTCCTGGCGAGGGGGCGTCTGCAGCCCTCCTCCTCCCCTCGGCGGGCTCCTCGGCCGCCTCCGCCCGCCGACAAAGGGGCTCTCGACGTCGAGCTCACCGATAGCAACGAAGAGCTCGACGGACAATTCGCGGTCCGCGGCCTCAGCGGCGCGACTTCCGGCTCGTCATCGTCGTCCGCCCCGGTGGCCATCCCGTCTTCACAATGTCGACTTGAACTTGGGGTAGTGGGCGAAGACGACGCTGACCGCCTTATGGACCACACGGCTCGCGTCCTCCGTCACCTTGCGCGGGATGATCGACACCCACTCGGCCGGGTCCGCCACGTCTTCCACCCCGAGGACATCGCAGACGGCCTCGACCTCGGACGCAAGTCCCTCGTGCGCGCGCTCGAACTCTCGGCCTCCTCCACGGCCTTGACGGCGCGCTCTTGAAGGCTTCCGAGCTCTTTCCACACGTCGACGAGGTCGCTGGTCCTTTTCTTCAAGTCCACCTCCTTAGCCTGCAGCTCGAGCTGCGTGTGCTTCAGGGAGTCCTCGGCGGAGGCGGCGCCCGACCCTTGTCCTCGAGCTCCAGCGTCATCTTGAAGAGTTACATTTCTCACCTACAAGCAAAGACGATGGGTCAAAACATAAGTCGTAAGACCACGAGGACACAAGGTAGAAGACGACCGCCCGCTTACTCCACATTTCGTCGTAGAGCTCCCCTCGTTATGCCACAACTCATAATTCTCGGCCTCGAAAGCGAACTCGCTGCCTCCGAGGCGCGCAGTTGCACCGGCTCGGAAGCCTCGTGGTCATAAGCTAAAAGCCCCGCCGACGAGCACAATCAGCCCCAAGCTCCAAAGAAACAAGATAATAAGGCAAGAGCGAAGTACTCACTCTCAAGCTTGGTGTCGCCGTGGTGGAGCCGCTCGGCGATCTCCTCCTTGTCATCCTGAGGCCGACTCCGCTCCTTTCGGCGCCGGCGCTCTTTATCCTCAAGCATCCGGAGGAAGGAGTCGAGCTCTTCCCTTCATTTCTCATACGCTTCTTAGTTTGTGGGCGAGCTCGAGCTCCTCCTCCCGCCGGGACGCCTCCCGCAACGCGGCACTCTGCCCTCTCTGGGCCGCCCCAGCGCTCCTCCGCCCTCACGGGTCGGCCGGCCTCCCCTCGGGGGCCCGGTGTTGAGCCGGCGAGCCGAGCTCGGCGCACATCTCCGCGCCGGCTCCGTCGCCCGCCGGATGAAGCCACCCCGGCCCTTAGGAGACCTCCGTCAGGCGGTTGTATCCCTCAATGGCGTCCGCACGCCCGAAAAGCACAAACACATGAGCAAGTGAAGAAAGCGTAAAAGGGAGTCCCTAGCACCACGACGGATCAAACCTGGGCAAGGCGTGCGGCACATCTCGCCCGGCACCAACCGGCCGGCGACCACGGGTCCCTCCCGGTGAAGGTGGTCAGCCGCGCGATCAAAAGACCGGGGTACGGCGACGTCGATGCCCTCGGGGGACCGATCGCGCAGCGCGACGGATGTCGCATGATCCCCGAGGTTTGACCTCGCGGTGGCGTGGCACCGGCCGACGCCGCACGACGCGGCCGCCCAGCGCCATCCTCCAAGTCCCTGCTGTCTCGGCCGCACGGTCCTCCCGCCCGCCGTCCTCCTCGTCATCGAGACGTTGATGACCTCGACGACGACCTCCCCTCGGGCGGGCAAACCCCTCGACCCGGGCGGGCCCTTCATACGCTCCGACGGCCGGAGTCTCCTCCAGGACCGCCTCCTCCACCTCCTCGCCGCCATCAAGAGCCGCTGCGGCCCGGGTTCCAGCGCCTCCGCCGCCCCAGTGAGGTCGCCGACCGACCGCCGATCGAGCTCAACGCCGCTCGCGGCGCCGACCGACGGACGGTCGACGCCGCTGGCGGTCCGAGGAGTAGTCCCTCCACTCGACGACCGGCCACGGGTCGGGCCGGCGGTGGGCAACAATCCTTGAAGGAAGAGCGCCATCATCTTCACCCCATCGACATGCCGCTTATCGCCGTCGACCCCAAGGTTACTCGCTTCCTCGGCTCGCGCCTCTCCCGAGCTCACGGGCACCGAAGCTCAACGACGACGGCATCGCCGAGCTCACCACCAGGGTTCGAGCCGCCCGGCCGGCCGAGCCTTCGGCCACGTCTCCGCCCCCGCCGGATACGCCGCCGCCGCCCCGAACATGATCATAGGTCGATACATGTGGCCAACCATTGCAGCTACAAAGAACAGGAGGCAAAAGCTTACCGCAGAGCCACCCTCTTCTTCTTCTTCGCTACGGCCGCCTCCAGAGCCCCGAGCCGTCCTCGGATCAGTCCCGGCCCTTCGCCTGGGCTTGGCCGGTGCCTGGCGGAGGCCGAGGAGCCGGCGCCGCCATAATGGAACCACCGTGGAGCGAGCCGCAGCCCCAAACGAGGTCCCGACTCCCCGATTGCGGCGTGCCGCCGACGCCGAGGGCGCTCCCTCGCGGCTTCGACGCCATATTCTACCTCCTCCTCCACCGCCGCTCGCCGCCACCACCGGACGAACCACGCCCCTCGTTCGCATAGGGGCCCTCCGGATGTTGGCGAGCGGCATCGGCCTCTCGGGAAGAGGGGGATGGGAGCCGGTGAGCCCACCACGCCGATTGTAGAGCTCAAGCTCGTCCGCAGCTCGAGACAAAGAACGAACAAGACGGTGCAACGAGCACTTACCAGCTCCCAGCCTGCGGATTGGGAGGATCGGGGGGAGCTACCGGCAACCTCTCCCCGTCTTCGTCACCGCGGCATCCACCATTCCACCTGGTCGACGGTGAGACCAGGGCGTGCCGCTCCCCTACGAGCGGGCGCCCTCGTCCCTTCATCTCCCATATCCGGAGCTTCGAAGGCCGAAGAGGCACCCACGGCCTTGGACACCGGCCTCGGCGATGGTTCATCACACCCGGGCGTCCCCCGGGCGCTTTATCTTGCTCACACCGTCTCCACCTCGCTCCGAGACGTGGTTGTGTGGCCCTCGCGCTACGCCTGCTCAAGCATGGCAAAGCGTCGCGTCAAGTGAACCGGCGTAGGGATGGAGAGTTCGCTCTGAGGTAGAACCACTCCTCCTCCTCCCGGGGGCCAAGGGACGGGAAGTCGCCCTGAACGACTTCAAGGACCTTCCCTCCGCACTGGGATTGTCACGCAGCGATCGGGTCGGCCGCCTCCCCTGCCCTGGGGCTGGATCTTCGCAGATGAAGTGTTCAAGAGCTCCCACTGAGGGATCCCCCAGCTTACCCCTCATGTAGCATGCCAAGACGGTGAGCAAAGATCCCATTCGGCGTCAGCGGCCGGAGCTCGACGCCCCGCACGTGATGAGCCCTCGGAAGAAATCGCCGGTAGCACGCCGAAGTCCGCGCCGTGGAAGGCCACGAACAAGACGACGAGCCCGGGCGGCGATCGGGAGTCGCTGGGATGCCGGGATGATCCCTCCTCCCGCGCCGCCCGTGGAAACGGAAGCCCGCCGACGAGGCCGCATCTCTCTATCAACGCCCTCGCTCGCCGCCGACGGCAGCAAGAGCCCATCCAGGCATCGGGCCGCGAAACAAGGGAAGCGGGGAGGTTGGATTCGCAAGCAAGCGGCGCGCCGATCGACTTTCTACGGATGGAGGCGTGAAGTGGGAAGGTGAATCCGCCTCCCTACCTCCGCCATTTATAGGAGCCCCAGCGACGGAGGCGCCGAGGTGAAGCCACCGGGAGGGGCCCACCCCGCATCACATCCGCTTGCAACGGACAACGCGAGATCGGCGCATGCCAGGCACCGGCGGAGCCGGGAAACGGCCACGCCGGAATAACAGTAACGGTAAAAATCCCCCAACGGTAAGATCCCAACAGCTATTTTTTTACAGGGTAAAAATCCAAGAGCTCAAAGACAACGGTCGAATTGCCGGAAATCAAAAGAAGAGTCAAACACCCAGCCCCCGCCCCGTGGTTCGAAGGTCGCCCACCAAGAGCCCGGGAGCGCCCGGAGACACACACGAGACACGCCCCTGCGAAAGCGCATCGACGGCCCGCGCCCCTGGAAGCCCCCCGAAAGGGCTTTGTTTGTCCGCCCCGGGTCGCTGAGGGCCACGATTGACTCCGAGCTGACCTCTCACCGGTGAGGGCCCCGCCACCCCTGACACGTCGGGGCTCGAGGGGACCAAGGGAGTCGAGCCTCGTAACTTGAGGTCGGTGCACCAGCGCACCACACGAACGAGCTCGAGCTCGGGCCTCACCCGACCATCCGATGGCGCTTCACCGAGCCGATCTCTGCTAACGAGGCAAGATCGAGCCCGAGCTCACCACCCCCCGCAAACGATCGCGAGGGGAACGGGGTCGATGAGCCCACGAAATTTCTAAAGCCTCCACGAGAACCTCATCGCTCACGGAGCCCTCGGGGTTACACCCAGAGAGCCAGGGCCGCACCCACGAACAAACATCAATCCCGAAGCAAAGGTCCTCTCGGGGAGAGAGTCCGCCGCGCGAATAGCATCCAGGGGAGAGACCCCTTCTCCCCAAATGCTCGGGGCTACTGTGGGGGATCGATATTTGGGATACATCTAGCGATCACCAACTCACGATCAATGAGCCAAAGTAGCCCTGAAACACGCGGACGAGACGCAGGGAACCCGCTGGGAAGCACTTCTTCACCGACGCGAGTTCCCCCCAACGAATAAGCCCGAACACGGGACGTTCGGGATCTCACACACGAAGCTCTCCGAGATGAGATTCCCCCTTCCGCTTCGATCGAGCTCTCCCGATGACGAGCTCTCCGAGTCCTCGCCGTGCTTGACCTCACCCGGAGACCTCTTTCCGTCTCGCTCGAGATCCCGCGCGACGAGCCCTATGACGACGACCGCCGAGACCTCATCCGCCTATCTTCTCAAGGAAGCCTGCGAGTACAAGAGTTGGTCAACCACCCTCTAACAGGCTCAACAACTCTCTCCGCGACCCACTGTACGGCCACGAGGGCAACAAGGCGAAAAGAGCGATCGACCGATCACCTCGCCCCGCCCGCCGACTCCAACAACTCCGCTACAAGCACCGCGCGCGGGTACATACGGGCGTACACTTTCCCCATCCACGGTATGGGCGCACCCATGTCAAGAAGACGCATTCCAACTACGATTGGAGATGGGGCGACGCCTGACCACCGCCCAAACCCCGATTCCCGCATACGACGGCGACCAATTTCAACATCCGGAACGCTTCAGAGCCCGGAGGGAGCTCTCGCCCGTGTGGTGAGCTCGCCCGTGAGCTCTTTTCTGCGCCTACCACCTCGTAAATACGTTTCCGTTTCTCTAAGTCCTCAGCCTGAGATGAGCTCATGTGTGCCGCCCCTTGCGGCTATAAAAGGGGGAGGTAGGCCTCCGGGTTGAGGCAGGTCCAACACCCAACTTCATAGCATCCACGCATACATCCACCTGATATTGGCACTAGCCTCAATCACAGAGACTTGGGAGCCTTCTCCCTCTCTCGCCCCGCTTGTACTGAGCCCCGGTATGAGCGTTTGAGCTCGGATAGTGATCACACTGGACTAGGGTGCGCGATTTGCCCCGAACCAGTATACATTCTGTGTCATTGTCTCTAGAGCTAGGCCATTGGAGCACGCACTAGCCAGACATTACTGTGATAGTGGTATTAGACCACGACACCTCCCTCCGGGACGGCCCTGCACTTCACTAGCGGACTACCGGTGAAGTGGTAAGTGGTACTCCCTTCGTCCCCAAAATAAACGACGCTATGGGAAGCGTGTCGATCAAACTTTCTTAACTTTGACTAAGTTTGTAGAAAATACGTGCAATATTTAAATCTTCAAATAAATTTGTTAAAAAACTAGACTTAAAGATCTTCCCAATGATACTAATTACTTAACATAAATATTTATATATTTTAATATATAATTGCCGGTATTTTGAAAACGTTGACTCCTCGAAGCGAGAAGGTCTTTTATTTTGAGACAGAGGGAGTAGTGACGATGAGATCGAGGAAGTAGGTGGTTACAACCTAGATGTTTATCATTTTCGTTTCCCGAGAAACTACTGCCGTAATTATATATTAAAATATATAAATATTTATGTTACATAATTAGTATCATCGAAAAGATCTTTTCGTTTAGTTTTTTAATAAATTTATTTGAAGAGATAAATGTTGCATGTATTTTGTACAAATCAAGTCAAACTTGTGGCACGAAAACCAACGGCGATAGTCAATTAGGGACGGAAGGAGTAGGAGGGAACGCCTTGATGGTCTGCTCGCTGGTGATCGAGCACGGCCAGATCCAAGGAATATATCCACGTCGTTCAGAGTTCAAACGACTGGAGCACAGCGGCTCGATCGGCAGAAGCAGGTAGCGCTGTCAGAGTAGTAGTACAGTAGCAAGTGAAGTGATGTAGTGGTAGGCCGGCTTGGCCGGGTAACCAAGAGCTAGCAAATGTTCCCTCAAAAACCAAGAGAAAATGCTCGATTGATTCGGTTGCATGTCATCAGCACGATATACTATACTACTGTGCAGGCCGAGGAGCAAGCGAGCAAGGCGTGGCGTGGTCATTGGTGGTGGACTTGATCGATGGAGAGGTGGTGCAAGCAATTGGCGATGCTCTGGCGCTGTGGTTGTTCATGGACGACGACGCACGATGATGGCTAGCAGTTGAGGAGTTGAGGGAGGCCAAATGGCTAAAATTGAGTTGGATGGGACGACCATATCGATCGTCAGAGCTTTATTTGCATGCTCAAGTGGAAGCGACCAAGTCGCGGTGAGCGGTTGATGAGGTATTGGTCGGCAGCACCGTACCTTCTGCTGTGTGCTACTGCCCCTTGGAAGAGTAAGAAGTTCGTGACGTCAAGGCCGGAGCGCGAATGGAATAGATAAGTTTTTTTTTTTTTTTTTTTTTTTGAAAGAAGAATAGATAAGTGGTGTATCATCCGCTATTTATAGTGTGTGTGATATGGCTAGTGCTTCCATAGCCAAACAAATTGACTTGCCTTTTCCATCAATTTATTTGTGCTCGATCGCACACATGGAGAAGGTAGTAGCTACTGAAAAAGGTGCATTAGCATATGCTGCTGTAGCCGCGACGTTGCTGATGCTCCCGACGTTTGGTGGCGCGACAACAGCCACTGGGCTGGGCAGTAACTACTGCACCAGGAGCTGCGGCAACATCAGCATCCCCTATCCGTTTGGCGTGGAGCCCGGCTGCTACCACGCCGCCGGCTTCAACCTCACCTGCGTCGACAACTCGTCCTACAAGTCGGCAAAGCTCTTCCTCGGCGACGGCACAGTACAGGTGCTGGGAATCTCCATTGAACACAACACGGTGAGCATCAACAGCCCCATCTTTCAGTTGCAGTATGATCTGGGCAGTAGCTACAAAAGCTCCGCTAACGGGACATGGGGCCTCGGGCTCCCAGAGACCGGACCCTACTTCCTGTCGGAGTCGACTAGCATGCTCGAAGCGATAGGGTGCGGCGCCCAGGTCAGCATCCTAGGGGGACTGAATAATAGCCTCGTGAGTTCTTGCACTGCTATCTGCCCACTTATTTATTCCGAAGGTGGCAACATTAGCGGTACCATAGGAAATGTGAGCAGCTGCACTGGCATTGGTTGCTGTCAGGCCAGCATCGTCGTAGGCTACTCTTCCTACACAATCCATATTGACCCGATACCTGGCCCGGGCTGGTATACTCCTAGAACTTCTGTATTCATAGTCGACCAGAGTTACTCTCTCAATATCAATTCGAATGGATCGCTTATGGCCACACTAGACTGGATAATTAGTACTTCGACATGTCCAACAAATATGACTGCCCCTGAGTGTGTCAGTACCCACAGCTATTGCCAAAATTCCTCTTCCTTGGGCCATGGCGGGTATACGTGTCAATGCTCTGAGGGTTATCAGGGCAATCCTTATGTTCATGGTGGATGCCAAGGTACAATCCTTACATACTGACTATATAGTGAATCAACCTTTTTTAATAAGAAATATACATACAGCCCCTAACAAATGCTGTACCCTTGTGTTGCTATAGATATCGACGAGTGCAAATATCCAGACCAATATGTTTGCTTTGGTGTTTGCAAGAATACACAAGGAAGTTATATTTGCCAATGCAACATGGGCTATACAGGCAATGCCTCCATCCCAAATGGATGCACAGGTATAATAAGATGGAAATCGTAAATACATTTGGTTATAACTTACAACTACTTGCGTAGATCAGTTACAAGGATCGTTACAACATGACCTTACAACATACTCCATCTGCTCCAAATTTCCTAGACATTGATGAGTGCAAGCACAAGGAAGCATACTCGTGCTATGGGATATGCCAAAATTTACCAGGAAATTTTCAATGCCAATGTCCTGAACGAAGCTATGGAAATCCTTCTATAAAAGGGAGATGCATTACAATCAAGAATTCCATCACGTACAGGTTACAATTAATTCACTATGTGCTACATATTATATCTCACTCCACTCATTAAACGAATTCCATCTTGACATCATTTTACTTTGAAATAATAAATGTGATGTGTTATATATTGTTTTTATTTATTAGGTTTCAGCATTGGGCTAGGAGTTGGTGGTGGAACAGGTCTTTTGCTTCTAGTCCTTGGTGGACCCTACATAATTCGTAAAACCAAGCTTCGAAAGGTGAAAAGGAAGAAACAAAGATTCTTTGAACAAAATCATGGGTTACTTTTACAACAGCTAATATCACGCAATACGGACTTTGGTCAACGGATGATAATTACCTTAAGGGACCTAGAAAAGGCTACAAATAATTTTGATAGAGCTCGTATAGTTGGTGGTGGAGGACATGGAGTCGTGTTTAAAGGGATTCTAGATCTGCAAGTTGTAGCAATAAAGAAATCGAAGATAGTAGTTCAAAGAGAAATTGATGATTTCATAAATGAAGTTGCAGTTCTTTCTCAAGTGAATCATAGAAATGTGGTGAAGCTCTTAGGATGTTGCCTTGAGTCAGAAGTCCCTTTGCTAGTTTATGAGTTCATTTCAAATGGAACCCTTTATAACCATCTTCATGTTGAAGGACCAAGATCACTATCATGGGGAGATCGAATGAGGATTGCAACTGAAGTTGCCAAAGCGCTATCCTATCTACATTCATCTGCTTCAATGCCAATATTTCACAGAGATGTTAAATCCTCCAACATACTTCTTGATGATGCTTTAACTGCAAAGGTATCAGACTTGGAGCTTCTAGATATATCCCGATTGATCAAACAGAGTGGTTATAGTAGTTCAAGGAACATTTGGCTACCTAGATCCGATGTACTACTACAAAGGTCGACTAACAAACAAGAGTGATGTTTTCAGTTTTGGTGTTGTTCTTATAGAACTACTTACTCGTAAGAAACCAAATGACTATCAATCTATTGATGGTGGCAGTCTTGTTTCACATTTTGTCTCACTTCTAGCAGAAGGAAAATTAGATGACATGATAGATCCTCAAGTCTTGGAGGAGGAGAAGGATAGAGAAGTCCAAGAAGTGGCCACACTGGCATCAATGTGTACAAAATTGAAGGGAGAGGACAGACCTACAATGATTGAAGTGGAGATGACACTTCAAAATGTTCTTGTTAAAAGGAGGCAGGTTGAAAATACCCAAAGCAATCATGATGCGGGTGGTGCTATGGCTCACTACATGTCAACTGAAGGAGCTAATAATGAAGCAAGTAGGCAATACACCATGGAAGAGGAGATATTGTTGTCAGCAAGCTTCCCACGATGACCTTAATTTGTTATTTTTAGCAATAATGCTTCAATACCTATTTCTATATATTATTCTATTAGTATATACACTTCACAATAATTTTGAAGATCCACTTCATCTCACCTTATAATCTAGAAGCTTATCCTTGGATAGGGGAGGGTGAATATATGCAAAATTTTAAGTTTTCTCATCACTCTTGCGTAATATATAATTGGTTGAACACTAGAAATATGCCGATGAAGTTTCACCAATAATAATATACTCCCTCCGTCCCAAATATATAAGGCATAGCCACTTTTTATTCATGGCCCGTATAATATAAGACATGCTCTCTCTAGAGACACATACATCGATGGACATCGATACAATAGTACTAGCATGTTGATAGAGAGAATTAAATGTGTGTCTTGGTCTTTGAATCAGAGGTGGTTACACCTTACTCCTTCCATCCAATAAAGACTGTCATTTTTTTCACTTCCGGACATCGTGTTTGGCCCTTCGTCCTAGCTTGGGCTACGACGCTCGATTGTGGGAGTGGGAGTTGTTTTTTTAAAAGGGGCAGGGTCTCCCCCTTTTTAAAATTAAATGAAAGAATGATATGTACAAGGGTTTACAGAGCTTCTAGGCTCAAAAGGAAAAGGAAAAAAAAGTTACATATAGCTATCTCTCTAGCTACCAATCTATGCCTTCTTCAAGGATTTGGCTTTGGTATAAACCAAACCCAGGTTCATCCTTGAACATCACTTTCCATCTAGAAAGGTTATTTTGGCCACCGTCAAAAATTATGTTATTCCTCATTTTCCAAATTGCCAAGCATGACGCAATTACGATCTCCCTGAAGAGCGAGGAGTTGAAGATGTTCCTTGCTTGAATAATCATGTCTAACTGACTAAGACTGAAGTCCCAATGGATTGGGATGGTGTTCCAACAGTCTTGGCTAAAAGAGCAATTGAAAAAAAAAGATGGAAGCTGGTTTCTTCTAGAGCTTCTAGGCTCAAAAGGAAAAGGAAAAAAGTTACATATAGCTATCTCTCTAGCTACCAATCTATGCCTTCTTCAAGGATTTGGCTTTGGTATAAACAAGACCAGGTTCATCCTTGAACATCACTTTCCATCGGAAAGGTTCTTTTGGCCACCGTTAAAAATTATGTTATTCCTCATTTTCCAAATTGCCTAGCATGCCGCAAGTATGATCTCCCTGAAGATGGAGGAGTTGAAGCTATCCTTGCTTGAATCATCATGTCTAACTGAATGAGACTGAAGTCCCAATGGATTGGAATGGTGTTCCAACAGTCTTGGCTAAAAGAGCAAATGAAAAAAAAGATGGAAGTTGGTTTCTTCTAGGTTTCGATTGCACAAAACATAAGAGTAATTAGAGAGCTCTCGGTTCTTTCTTCTAAGCATGTTCCTTGTGTTCAATCTATCTCTTAGGAGAAGCCGGAAGAAGAACTTCGGATTACCGGTGTTCTTGCCTCCCCAAAGCCATTTCAAGAGAGGTGGGCATTGACTTGAATCTAGCAATTTTGAGTACGCCTTTTTTTTTTTGCTATATTTCTGATTTCCCCAGCTATAAGTCCATACATCATTCAAGTCATCATTCCAAATGCTATCCTGGATCATCTCGAATGAGATGTGTGAGTTGTGTAGCGCATGACGATTTGGGAGTGGCAGAGCTAAAGATCCTATCCATCTCACTTTGTTTAAGAAGAATTTGATAGAGCATATAGGCTTCATGTCAAAAGCAAAACAACTGTGGATATTTGTGCATTAGTTCTTGATCTACCCAAATATCTGACCAGAGTGCCACTGAGTTGCCTTTGTTGGGCTTGTAGGAAGTGAAGCATTTGTATTTGATCAACAACTTTAAGACATCCTTCCACCAAAAAGAACCTCTATTGTGGGGAGGTGCATTTTCATTAAAGTAAAAGGTTTTCCAGGTTAAGTTAACCCATGGAATATCTGCATGGTTATAAAACCTGTCTAATTTTTTCATTAGCAAAGCATCATTGTGGAGTTCAATGTCAATAATACCAAGGCCTCCTTGATTCTTTGGCTTGCATGCTTCTTTCTATGCTACAAGTCAAACCCCCCCTCTTCCTGCTAATATCCCCCTTGTTCTGAAGACAGTGTTTTCTGAAAACATCAATCTGTTTGACAACTTGTGGTGGCAGCTTAAGACTACACATGTAGAAGGTTGGCAAAGCAAAGAAGACTGAGTTAACAAGGATCAATCTACCATTATAAGAGAGGAGCTTACTAACCCAGAGAGCATTTTTCCATCTTGGTGAGAAGAGGGGAGAGTGGGAGTTGTTTAGTGACCGCCATCGTCGACGTTGCAGAGATGAGGTCGTTGAAGCCACCGCTGGCACCGTCGGCGTGGTAGCAGCCGTCCTCGATGCCGAATGGGTACGCGATGTTGCCGCACCTCCTTGTGCAGTTATTTACTCCTAGATTATAGATATATAGGTGTCCGACGCCGCGCTGGTGAACGGCACACGGCAGGAGCATCAGCAGTGTGGCAGCTACTAGTACCGCAACCTTGCTCATTCTCCTTTCCTAGCTACGTAGTTATATCTTCTCCACGTGCTGTTTACAAAAGATGAAGGCGCTTGTCTTGTACTATTGCAGGAGAAAGCACTTCAGCCCGGCTGCTATCTTACATTATACGTGCTCACCGTTTCGTCAACGGAGACTTAACCTGATTTATGGGTGCTCGCGTCGTTTTAGTTGTCCACGCCATAAACTGACTCTGATCAGTCAGTCAACTACTGCTTTTCTCCTATCTTCTCTTTAATGCATCTGCAGACTAATGGATCGAATAATCTGCCCCTGTTTTTTTTTTTTTTTTTTTTTTTTTTTTGAGGGTGTTCATTCGTTCCCTGCTTTTTTAAAAAAACACATTCGTTCCCTGCTGGTCAGTCGTCTCTCTTCATCTCAAAACGTCTCACTGCCGGGCCTACACCTACTACAAAGTGCGCTACCGACCGTCGACGGACCAAATGTTTTTTTTGGCTTGGGCCTGTTATGTGGTGGGCCTTGGATTCGACACCAGGCTGGGCTGGCTGCGCTGTGGTCTGGGCCGAATACCATATCCCAGCTTCACAGTATTCCTTTTTATTTCTTTTCCTTAAAACCAGATGAAAACTCTAAAAATCATAAAAATACCAGGCTGACTGCTGCTAATGGGAAAAAAAACTTGGGTGCGGACTGCGGTACGGAGCCTTCCGTACGGCCCCTCTCGATCTCTGCCACATGGCCTTCAAACCCATCGAGCGGGCATGCGGGCGGGCGTGCGCTGCTAGGCCTGAGAATCCTGCGCGGAAACGTGCGGAGCGGGCATGCGTTGCTAGGCCTGGGACTCCTGTGTGGGAATGTGCGGTCTCGGACTCGCGAGCCAATGAGAAGAGGCCACGTGGGGGTTCATACCGGTGGCACGGTATGGCAGTCCCGCACCCAAGTTTTTTCCGCTAATGGACACTAGGACATGATCAAAAAAATGTTGAGGTGCGACGCCTTTGCCTGCCTCTGTGCCTCGCGAGAGGCGAGTCGAAGCCGCCACGCCCTGCTTGCCGACTGTTGTCTGCTCCGCACCAAACATCGCTCGCTGGCCATTGGCGAAAAAAAAGCCCCCCGAACTCTGGGCGGACAAGCCCTGCCTGTTGACTGTCATCCCGCTACCGTCTGCTCCGCATCGAGCTTGCCTGCCGATTGTCCACTACCGTCGCTCGCACGGGTATTCGAACTTAGAAACTGAGTGGTGCCACTCAAAAATACTCTAACCAATTGAGCTAGAAACATTTGGCAAACAACAGCATGGTACGAAAAGTTTGCTGAAACCGAAGGAAGGTGACCATGGAAGGTGAATCAAACTGACCTGATCGAGTCCATGCAAACTGACTGGTGTTATGTTGGATCACAGGTCAATTCGGTTGGCCTCGTCCAGTTGTGTGCACTTAGCTTGGGATCGGTGTCCAGTGCTGGAGGACCTACCATACGAGAGAAGACCATTCGCATCGCATCGTGCTATCGTGCCCAAGTGCGGGCCGTGCCGGTGGAGAGAGACACGGGCATCAGCGACTCCGCCACAATGTCTCGCGCATCGCACCGCCGAGGACGGCGGGGCCAGATTTGTCCTCCTTATTTAGGCACCGTCTTTTGTCATCATCAAGCCGAACCATGAGCTTCCCTGTGGTGCGCCGGCGCCGCGCACTCCTCTTTTTAGTCCTCTGCGCCGGAGTACTCGGTTTCTTGCCCTGCTCGAATGGCGCCGCGGTGGCGCCCGGTTACATCACCGTCTCCGTCGGCAGCTTCGCGCCGTCCTCAACGTGCAGCGCCCCCGAACCAACTGGTACGCGGATAGTGGCAGCCTGTGAAAAGCAATGGGCAAAACGTGATTGCCTAGCTTGGCTCATCACGGGTGCATGTTAATCTATATATAGATGTACAAACTTGAGTTACAAGGAAGGTGGTTGGATCTGGATATGATCTATCTAACTAACTCTATCTCAACCGACCTCAATATACCTGACGTGCACATCATCACGCCTATGACGTGTTACATTGTGTGTCACGGTACAATATTTTGTTACATATCTTAACACCCCTACTCAATCTATACTTGTTTTCTCTACAAGATTAAGATTGCTTTTAAATTCTTAAAACTTCCTTTGCGATAAAGCTTTGGTGAAACCATCTGCCACTTGATCTTCTGTTGATATGAACCGCACCTCTAGTTGTTTTCTTGCTACTCTTTCTCTCACAAAGTGGAAATCAATCTCTATGTGCTTGGATCGAGCATGAAAAACTGGATTCGCCGACAAGTATGTTGTACCAAGATTATCACACCAGAGACGAGGCCTGACTTTTAATCTAACTCCAAGTTCACCAAGCAGCTGTTCTAACCATATCATCTCAGCTGTTGCATTTGCCATAGATTTGTATTCGGCCTCTGTGCTAGACCTCGACACAGTAGGCTGCTTTCTGGCACTCCATGAAATAACATTAGAACCAAGGAACACCGCAAAACCTCCTGTGGACCTTCGATCGTCTCTACAGCCTGCCCAATCTGCATCAAAGAAGCCACTCACAACTAATGGAGAATTCTTACGAATCAACAAGCCAATGTTAGCCGAATACTTCAAGTATCTAACAATCCTTTTTGACAGCCGTCCAATGAGCAGTAGTTGGCGAATGCAAGTACTGACAAACTTTGTTAACAGCAAATGCTAAATCAGGCCAAGTGAGAGTGATATATTGAAGTGCCCCTACTATACTCCTATATTTGGTACAATCTGCAGGACCGAGTGGATCACCATCATAGCGATACTTTCTCGATTGCCGACAAAGGAGTGGACACCCGGTTTACAATTTGACATACCCATTCGGGTTAAAATATCCTTAGCATACCTCTTCCGAGTCAATAGCGATCACCATTTGGTTCCTTCTCTACTTCGATTCGAGAGAAAATAGTGTAGGTCACCAAGGTCTTTTAAGGCAAATTCTTCTCTTAGCGCCTTGAGCAAAATATTCACTGCATCCCGTGAGGAACTAGTAACAATAATATCATCAACATATATCAACATATAAATATCAACACCTTTCTTTCTATAAATAAAAAGAGACATGTCTAACTTGGCAGAACAAATCCAAGGCTGACAAGCTTAGTGCTTAGCCGAGAGTACCAAGCCCTTGGGGCTTGTTTAAGACCATAGATGGCTTTCTTTAGCTTGCAAACAAAGGAAGGAAACTTTTTGTTCTCAAACCCAGGAGGTTGTTTCATGTACACCTCTTCTTCCGTAACACCATGGAGAAACGATTCTCGAACATCTAGTTGTCGTAGGCACCATCCTCTCGATTAATCGCTAATGACAACACCAATCTGACAGTAGCAATTTTAACTACGGGACTAAAGGTATCCTCATAGTCAATTCCATACCTTTGCTTGAAACCTTTCGCGACCAGCCGTGCCTTGTAACGATCTATTTGCCCATCCGATCTTCTTTTGACTTTGTATACCCACTTACGGTCAATAAGATTACGTCCTCGTCTTTGGTGGAACCATGCTCCCAAGTACCATTACGCCGCAACGCATCATATTCTGCTTGCATGGCGTTTTTCCAATCTGACGATGTCAATGCTTCATGCACGGAATCTGGTTCTCCTGTAGCGCAAAAATTTGTATATCGAATGGTACCATCAGTAAATACCTTGGGCTTAGTAATACCACTTTGGAGCCGAGTATGAGGGCGGGCAGCGAGGTTGACCCATTTGGATTATCTTCATTTGACGCCGATGCAGCTTCAGTCGACGGTGGCACACGGGATACGGAATCGAGCACAGACGATCCGGCGGGAGGCGACCTGGGTGCGCCGGGTGACTCCAAATTTGGAGATCCTGTCCCCCCACGCGGCGAGCTGGGAGACGCTCCCGCATCCTCGGACTGAGTCACATCAGGCCCGACCGGATCCTCTTCGGGATTGCGGACGGATCGCCTACGCCCGGACGGATCTCAGGCCCCCGAACTTCGATATTTCATGCGGTTTTTGACTTGCTGTGTTTTCCTGCACATCTTCAAAATCACTTGCACCGGCTGAGTTAGTAATAAAAGGCACATGACAATCTACATCCCAAGTGCAAGAAGGAACTAGATATGCGGGAAGGAGAGAGATTTCTTCACGGAGACGAAGCTCCGGCGTTAGCATGCATAGATGCAAAAGGAAACACTTCTTCGTCAAACACCACGCCACGGGATATGTAAATTCGAGCCGTGGCTGGCTCTAGGCACTTAAAGCCCTTGTGAAGGGAGCTATAGCCAAGAAAAACACAGCGTGTAGAGCGGAAGGATAGCTTTCTTGTATTATATGGTCTCAAATTAGGCCAACATGCACACCCGAATATGCGTAGGGAGTTGTAGTTGGGGTTTTCTTTTAGGAGAAGCTCTACTGGTGTTTGATTATCAAGGACTCTAGACGGGAGAATGTTTATGAGATATGTGGCTGTAAGAAAGGCATGATCCCAATATTTTAGAGGCATGGATGCTTGGGCTGACAAGGAAAGGCCGACTTCTACTATATGCCTGTGTTTGCGCTTGGCTCTCCCATTTTGCTGATGAGTATGAGGGCAAGAGACTCTATGAGTAATTCCCATGCAATTGAAGAAGGAATTTAATCGCTCATACTCACCACCCCAATCGGTTTGCATATGAATGATCTTTTTATTATATTTTCTCTCAACATGACTTTGAAAATTCTTGAAAACATGAAAGACCTCAGACTTATGTTTGAGGAGATAAAGCCATGTGTACCTACTATAATCATCGATGAAAGAAACATAGTAGGAGTAGTTTCCAATAGAACCCGGGGCAGGCCCCCAAACATCAGAATGAATCAAATCGAGAGGAGCACAACTTTTATTCTCCGAGCTATTATAAGGAAGTTGATGACTCTTTGCCATTTGACAAGAGTCGCACACAGACTTGACACTATGACTTGTAGAACTAGGAAGCATATGTTTCTTGATAACCCTCTCAACTAAAGGGAAAGACGCATGACCCAGACGACTGTGCCATATCCTTGCGGAAGGCCGACTCACACCACACGCCTGCTTGTGGCGTTGTGCTCCAATCTCGCATGGCCTCAAGGGATAGAGACCACCCTCACATCTGCCCTGGTGGATGACTTGCTTCATGGCTCGATCCTTAAGGAAAAAATTGTGAGGGTGAAATTCAACAGAAAGATTGTTATCTGAAGTAAGGCGATGAATGGAAACTAGATTTTTATGGGCACTTGGAACATGAAGCACATTCTGTAGTCGAAGAGATCTATTTGGGGTATGTAGAATTGCATGGCCTATATTACTAATTCTCATACCTGAACCACTTGCAGTGTGGACTTGATCTCCTCCCTTGTACTTGTCTCTCACCGTCTCTGCGGTGATATGATCTGTAGCCCCGCTATCAACATACCAGTTGGTGTCATAGCCGTAGTTGGTCGTCGCCACTCCGGCAGATTTGATGGTTGGCTGGTACTCTTCCTCAAAGCGGTGCCAGCACACATCGGCCTCATGGCCTCTCTTCTTGCACACTTGATGGATGGGCTTGGACACCGACGACCCGCCCCTTTGGATGGAAAGGGAGGATTGTCATTGCCACGCCCACCTTAGCCGTGACCACCACCACGACCCCACGACCACGGAAGCCGCCTCGCCCCGCGTGCGGCGGCATTGCCAGGAGGAGTTATGTCGGCGTTGTAGTTCTCTTGGAGCATCTGGAGTCGTGTCTCATAGGCAAGGAGCTGAGCATAAAGATCACCTAGGGTGATAGGTGTGGTGCGCCCGATCCACGAGATGACACGAGGGGGTTGTAATCAATGTCAAGGCCGGCGAGGACATATGTGACCGACCCCTCTTCGAGCACCGGCCTTCCAGGCCATGGCGAGCTCATCTCCAATCGCCTTGATCTTGGCGTAGTAGGCCGCCGCGGTCTGGTTGCCCTTCGTGGACGTTGCCAACCGCATGCGCAAGTTGGTCACCCGAGCTTTTGGGATTGCGCCGAGAACATGTCGAAAGCGTCGCCCGGACTTCTCGCCGAGGTCTTCTTGTTCGTCACTTGCGCCAAGATTTCCTTCAACAGGAATTGTTGAGATGGGCGGGGAGAAGTTGATCCTCCTTGAACCACTTGGTGTACTCGGATTGACGACGGTGACCGCCCGGCCGAAGTTGTCATCCTTCTTCATCTCGACAGTTTTGGCAGGTGCGACTTTGGTTCCTTCTAGGTAACCTTCATACTCGGCCCGCCCGATGCGGACATGATTTGCTTTGCCATAGGAGGAAGTTCTCCCTGGTAAGCTTCTCCGAGATGGCAGGACCAAATGGTGAGTGATGGGATTGGTGGGTGGAGGAGGATGACGCCATTGCTAGTGTTTGTGGAAGTTTAGGCTCTGATTACCATGAAAAGAAATGGGCAAAACGTGATTGCCTAGCTTGGCTCATCATGGGTGCATGTTAATCTATATATAGATGTACAAATTTGAGTTACAAGGAAGGTGGTTGGATCTAGATATGATCTATCTAACTAACTCTATCTCAACCGACCTCAATATACTTGACGTGCACATCATCACGCCTATGACGTTGTTGGTATACCTTATAGCATAATATTACTAGCCAACTAAACATGAAATAAGGGCTTAGAATGAATATCAACATAAGTCTAGGGGTCCAACTGACATATTTCCATGAGTTTTGGTATTTCATGACTTTGCAGGGACTGAACAGATAAAAATAGATAAGAGCAGTGAAAACCCTAAGAGTTTGTATCCCATACGATGACAAGACTTGACCGTGAGGCAACTCAATCTGAAAAGTGGACTAAAACATTCAAGAAGACACCAGAAGACACCAGGAGGAAGGAGAACTCACCAGGACATAGAGTCCTGGCGATCGTCGGGCCTATTACTGGCGACCGCCAGGTGGGTCCCACCTATCAGCCTCATCTTTCTATGGCGGTTTACCACCGACATTGAGGTTGCATCTACACCGTTGTTCAAGGTCGGTTTGATCCAAGGGTTCCTGTTCATCGCCAAGGGCTATATAAGCAGACCACCTGACCCCAGGGCGAAACCCTAATTCATACCAATTCATTCTTGATTCATACTCATTCATACCTATCCACCAAGTCCCATCACCAAGTCTAGATCCTAAGCCCTAGTTCATCATATTAGAAGCAGTTAGCTACCTAGTTAGATCTAGAGGAAGTCAAGCTTGCCTTGGATTCCGATAGTCAAGAAGTAGCGGGAGCCGAGCTTCTCGTGGCTTCTCTCTTGTATCCAACTGTAAGTATTTGGTTGGAATACATTTGCTATGACTTTGCTCTATTTAATGATTATATTCTTAGTGATATGTATCCATGCTTGCTGTTGAAACTTCGGTTCCAACAGGTTAGATGAGTGAGAGGAGACGGTGTAGTTAGGGTTTGGATTATGCATGTGAGGGGAGAGAAAAGAGAGCCCCCTCCAAGCCCATGGCACTCTATATTTATATGGAATGGAGATTTACATACGACCCCCTGGTGGGGGTCAGTTTTACAATTTACTCCTACTAACTCTACTTGGGCCTCTTCTAGTGGGCTTGGCCCATAGCCAAATGCCAAGTCCCAACATTAGCCCCCATCTACTAGGTTATGGCACATGACCTAGTAGATGTTTTACGCCTAGAAGAGGCGCAATAGATCTTGGACCTTGGTTGTGAAGGGTTGCCCTTCACATCCACACGTGCATGCCTCGCTAAAAACTCCATCCCAAAAACCCAGTGGGAAAAAAGGGCATGGAGAAAAGAGCACATGCACGACTCTTATTTTTCATATGTTCTAAATCTTCAAGCTTCTAGCTCCAAGTGCCTTCGGCTTTTGGGTGACTTCATTGCCAATTTTGAAACCTCCTCCTACTCGACACGTAGGTCTTTCACGATCTTCTCGGCTTTTTTTTCGGGCAGGAAGCACTCTCCATCTCCCCTTGGGGCGGAGAGGTCTTCTCCAACTCTTCTTCGCGGATCTTCTCCAACTCTTCCATGCGCGGAGATCTTCTCGGGCGGAGATCTTCTTGAACTCTTCTTCTTCGTGCGTCTCCGCAACTCTTCTCTGCTTGCGGAGATCTTCTCGGGCGGAGATCTTCTTGAACTTTTTCGCTCACGAGCACCGGGCAAAAAACCTTCACACTTCGGTGTACTCCTCTAGCCCCCTTGGCCGGAGCTTGTGAGTGAATCCTCAGCCACGCTTGGAGTAGTCAATGTAGTCGTGGTAGTGGAAGTAGATGTTGAAGCCAAAGTTGTTGGTGAACCCATCTTGCTAGTTTGTTGGCGGAGGTTCGTGGGCTGTTTTCTTTGTTGACGAAGATGTCGGTGAAGCCCCCTCTTGCCGGAGTGTTGGCGGAGGTGCCAATGAAGCTCCCCATGCCGAAGAGGTTGGCGGAGGTGTTGATGAAGCCCCCGTGCCGAAGACATTGGCGGAGGAGGTGTTGATGAAAGCCCCGCGCCGAAGAGGTTGGCGGAGGTGTTGATAAAGCCCCCGTGCGTAAGACGTTGGCGGAGGTGTTGATGAAGCCCCGTCTTTGAAGACGTTGGCGGAGGTGTTGATGAAGCCCCCGTGCGAAAGGCGTTGGCGGAGGCGATGCCAAGGTTGACACCGCTATCACGGACTAATGGCCGGAGAAGTCGCGTGAAAATGCACCTGAGTTAATCTCCCGCATTTTTTAGGGACTTCAGCTTAGCGTTATAGCCGTCGAATATCGACTTGCTAGCAAGTCTTTCGACACTCGAGAAAGACATCTTGGCTTTTCCATTTGCTGCAAAAAGATGATTAGTCATTTATATGTGATAAGTGGGGTTAGCGCGGAGGTATTAGCTTCGCGACTGGTGCTGATGCCTTTACTTGAAAGGTCTTTTTTCGGGACTTTTTCGAGATTTGGGAGTTTGCGGAGGTATTAGCTTCGCAACCTGGTGCTGATGCCTTTACTTGAAAGGTCTTTTTCAGGACTTTTTCGGGATTTGGGAGTTTGCGGAGGTATTAGCTTTAGAGGTCGTCCCTAGGTTAGAGTCTCCGCGCTCGGCCTAGGGAGGTCCTCCTATCGGTTTGTTTTGCTTGTCGAATGCATTGGCTCTGTTGCTAGCCACTTTCGATCGTTTTTTCTTTAAGTAAACCATGAATATATTAAAAAGGGAGTAAATATTTCATACACCCTGCAAAAAGCAATGGTTATAGCTAAACAAAAGATAAGCTTTGTATATCGAAATATTGTTCTCAAAAAGAGAAAGTTGTAATTTGGGTAGCTAGTGAATGCTGCCATTCAAGGACCTGCATGGTTATAGATATGACTTGAAACATTTAATAGAAAGAAGTATCGGCTCCTAGGAGGTTAGTTCGAGATAAGATCTAGGTTGCTAGCCAAGAACCTGCATGGTTAAGTGTGTGGTTTGTAGTATTGAAAAGCAAAAAGTTTGGTTTCTCGCGAAGGTTAGTGCAAGAGTCGTTGTATTAATTCATGCTATAAGAAAAATCAAGCGATGCATCCTGCAAAAAGACATGCACATTTACGTGTTAGAAGGTTGAGTGTTTGCCGAGAGGTTGATTTTAATAGAGGTCGCTAATTAGGTCTTTGAATGATAAAGGTTGCCAATTGATAAAGCCTGTTGATAAACCGAGGCTACTGAGTGATACTGGCTGATGACTAGCGAAGGTTGCTGAAAACCACTGTTAAATGAGATCTGCTAGAAGATGAGAAAGCCCAATAATTTGACGGAGGTTGCTGAAAACCAACAATATATGAATTCTGGCGCCGACGGTTGATGAAGCCCAGTGATCGACCGAGGTTGCTGAGAAACCAACACGATGAGTTCCACTCGACCGATGATGAAGTCGGTGGACTGGCGAAGGTTGCTAAGAAAACCAACACTGATGAATTCCACTGATTGATGATGAAGCCCGATAACTGGGCAGGTAACTTAGGATTGCTTGGAGGGTAAGTGATACTTGCAGCGGTGGTGACCTGCATGTTAGTAACAAAGAGGAGGTTCAAAAATGTATTTTATGCTTGCCGGTTAAGATCAAGCATGTGTAGCCACTCAGGCCATGATTTTGATATAGCGGAGGCTGCATCAACTTTCTTGGTCACCTTGGTGACAAGTTGTATGCGAAAAATTAATTTTTTGAAAACTGCCTTGAGAGGCGAAGGTCGATTTTTAAACTTGCCTTAACATGCGAAGGTTAAATCAAGAATGTGACAAAATAAATCATAAGAGCAAAATGTTTGATGCTATAAGCTAGTGAGCGATGCTCACTTGTTATTAATTTTGGTCCTGCAAGAGGAGACTTTTAACATAGTACAAAAAAGTAAGTAATGCAAGTAAGCATACATAATTCAAATGATTGTGTGGTGACCGAAAATCACCAAAATCGGAGGTTAGGATCATGGTGTTCAAATGTTATGACAAACCGGTTAATCTGAGTAGAGATTAATGTATGTACATGGATGCCTATATGATCTCAAAGATGCACATGGGTAGTAGATGTGTTGACACAAAATCTGCTTCTGTGCCGCACACACACCGACAAGCCAAAGTAGCTAGCTTAAATTGAGAGCCCGGAGTCTTGAACCGGTGGCGTGCGATCAATTTGACCTGCAATTGACAAGGAGAGAAACTTGGCGGCCTCATGAGCCAAATGTCATAGCAATCGGCAAAATAACCGATTCCCGATAAAGTATTTAGCAAAGAAAAATCGGCAATTATACATGATGTCAAATAATGTTGCATATTGCCAAAACAGATATATAGTCACAAAAATATAGTAAAGATCAAGATGCATCAGCTATATAAAATATATTAAATACAGCATGGAGTTTAACTGAAACAAGCTCGATCAATACCAAAAATGTAAAAAGAAAGGTAGCTCATATAAATAAATCTAATCTAAATAATAAATGCATAGGCCTAATCCAACTAATGGGCCGCGACGTCTAGCCTTCTTAAACCTGTCTAGCATAAACTCAATTAAGTCAATCCACCGCATGATACAACTTAATTAAATTCTACACCACTCCTAATAACTAGACTAATCCACCGCATGATACGGTCTAGTTATGAGAAGCTAAAAGCATTCATCACCCAAATAGATTTATAAACACTCACTACTCGTTAGAGAATAACCGTGTTCGGCAAGGTTACCGAACCGGGGTCCATGAAGAAGGAACGCACACGTAAAACATGGTCAAAACCTATCGATTAAACCGATCTCTAGTCCACCGGATGACTAGCTCTAGAGTAACCCAAAGACACATCGCGCCATGACGGTACCCAGTCTGTCAAGGCTAATCCTACGTTTAACGTGCATGAACCCAAGAACATGTAACAACTTAGATTGATCTAAGCTCGGCTTATGACAAACAGATAGAACTAGTAGTGCGATAAAATAGACATGAAAGCATTAAAGACAACTAGATCTATGGAGAATATAGAGCGAACCTATTCAATCTAAATTGGGCAAAAGTGTGTGCAAACATAATAAATAAATAAAATCATGCAACACGTGGTAACTTAATGAATCTACTAGATCTTGCCAAATCTAATAGAGCCGATAACTATCCTGTTCATGCAAAGCCATCAAGCAAGCGCCAGCCGCACGCCAATCCGCCGAGACAAACTAAAACACAAACAAAGACTTCCCGTCATCAAGTAGACGCCCAGCGCCACGGCCATCCCATCGAGATAAACGAGACTACCTCGTTACTAAGCAAACGCCAGCCGCACGACCATTCCGGCCGAAGTAAACAGGGTTGTCGGGACTTACGGAGGTCGACGGATCGATGATTCCTCTCGAAGAACTTCGGCGACACCCACACAAGGACTCGAAGTTGGCACGGGGCCGGTTGATTGTATTGATTGTAGATAGATTACAATTGCCGTGTCCCTTTATATTTATAGGGATGCCAGGCCTTCGGCGGTACACGCACGGATCAGCTTGCCGCGTACGAATCAGAGTTTACCCCTAAACCGACTAAACTTTCTATAGAATATTACTTATTTATTCCTATTTGACTTCCCGAATAAACCTGCTTGCCGTCGCTGGACTTCGTGACCCTCACGAAAGCTTCCTCTTGACGTATGAACTCCAGTCTTTAATCCAGCTCCTTTGGCGGACGTGTCCATGCATGCTATCTGGCCGGTCTTGTATACACGTATACATGTCATATATGCACTTCCTTGCCAAATACGCAGCATCTCCTTGCACTTGCCTTCCGTTGACTCCATGTGATTTGCCCTGCTAAACATGTACATGAACGTAACAAGTACAAAGACGCGCCCCTTGGTTGCCTCTCTTCCATGTCTGGACTTCATCGGTGTGTATATCCATATATGTAGTTAAGTGTATCAGTTGGCCATACACGCAAGTAGCCAAACATGCAAGCTTGATGCACGTGTATCTCTTTGTCCTAGCCCTTTTTTGCCTCACACATGCATAGACGAACATGCATGCAAACAAACAATTGCCGAGAGATGGTCTGCATGGCACCTGTTGAGTTCTCCTTTCATTCGGCAATAGAGATGACGGCTGCTGATGCCGAATTTAGCCGATTGCCGATCAGCTGACTTACCGAATGCTCTTCCCGAATTGATGACATCAGCTTTACGAACACTCTTTTCTTCCTTCGGCAATCTTCTGTTCGCCATGATTTTTGGGCTGAGTCCTCCTTGACCAAAATCTGGTGTTAACACAGGCCCCCCAAGTTCGGAGTATGAATTTTCATGCTTCGAACTTGCTTCGATCAGCCGTCTTCCCTTGATGCACTATCGTTGTCGGTGAATCTCTTGTTCCCCTTGAAATAAGCTCACTTGGAAAGTCAGCCTCCACCATATTCCCACACTCCTGCACGCAAGTCCTGTAAAACAATAACTCTCCAATACATGTGGAAATAGGTTAGTAGCAAATGCATATGTGTATAAATGTCATAATCTTCCCCATCTTAGTTGATCAAGAGATGCTACAATGCGATTACATTTCAAGGGTATCATGTTTATAACTGAAATTTCTTTTAAATTTGAATAAAATGGTACTCTACTCATCCATCTATCTCTTCAACCATGGGGCTTTTAGTTTTCTGCTAAATCTTCAAGCAACTGCAAAACAGAACAGCTACAGAATTGCTTATCTTTCATCCTTTGATCGCTTTCCTTCGGAGTTTTTTTTCTTTCTTTATTTATTTTTATTAAAACTTTATCACATAATATTGCAAAGTAAAAAACTGAACCATAAGGAGATACAAGTCATAAACTTAGATCAAGAAGTGCAAGTGAATATTTTTTGTATTTTTATTTCCTTGTACATCGCCTTCTCTCTAATCATGTTAAAACCATGAGGCTATTGGGCCTTTGGCCATCTTTTTATTTTATTTGGCGATCACATGACCGTCATTTTTTCTTAGGGCGAGCATCGGAGTACTCATTGTTTTAATTTTGGCGAACACATGTCCGTCGTTTTTTCTTGTATAATATTTTTAGAATAGCCTCATATCTTAGCTTATTTCAATCAAAGAGAGAATGGCCATGCATCATCAAGGAATTTATTAGCTTATAACGTGCACGTGAATCTTGATCTTGGGAATATGACTATAATCTCACTAGTGGTCAAAACAGCTTTGACAAAGCTCAATGTAATATCAAATAAATTCTGTTTTTTTTTTTTATTTTATAAAATTCTCCGGATTTCAAGTATCTCTCAGAATAACATCATAGCAAGTTCTATTTCCATTCATATTCCACGATCACTTTAGACAAAGCTCAAACTCTATGCAACCCACAAGTTTCAAAGACCTCAGAACAAATATTATAACCACTAAACCCAAATCTTAAAGAGATTTTTTTCGAAAGCGCGTACCATTGGCACGTATTGCATTAAGGGAAATTAGAGTTTTACACGCCGCACACCTTAGCCAAAAGAATTGGCCTAAGCGCACGAAAACACACCGACAACAATCACCGGCTTTAACGGTGGCGCGATCTGGATGTACTAAAAAAGTAAAACTAGTGCGCGACGATGGTGGGTTGAAAGGCGCGGCCCCGCGGCTACGGCTCCAAATCTGGATCTCCCCCGGTGCCGCCAATGCACCAGCCCCCAGCATGGGGAAAATCTCAGCAGCACCCCAAATGGTTTGTCGGATGAACCGCTTGCCGCGGAAGTGCTCCCGGAACTTGCTCTTTAGTTCGGGACCAGGGTGCATGACGCCGTGTCGTCGGGCGTCCCTCAAGCTTCTTTGGCGACCAATGGCGCCTTCCGCTCTGGAACCGGATCGTGCCTCTCATGCTTCCCCGCGAGCCGGGCACGCCCGGACGGCCCACTCCTCATCGGTGATCTGGATGAGCGGAGGGTGGGTTGGCCGCCGAGGATAGGCTCGTCGAGCGGTAGGGTGAGCGACGCTAGGAAGTCCTGGACGGAGGCAGCCGTGGGTACGGGTGCGGACTCCGTAGTTGGTCTCCGGTGTCGGCGGTCTCTGGGGTGGACCGGGGGGGCGGGTAGCTGGTGGCCCTCGTGTCGGGAGCTCCGCCCTCTTCCCCGAGTGGGTGCCGAGCAGGGAAGGATTTTTGCGCACGTTCTCCCCCCCGGAGGGACGGCGCAGCATCCCCGAAGGCTCCATGGAACCCTACGGCCGAGGGGTCAGGGTAGGCACCGTGTGCACCGGATTTGGGCCCACTTGTTGATCCCGACACGCCGCGCCGCTTCTCCGGCCGTTGTTCGCGAAAGGTGATGCGGCCACCGGCCATTACGGCGCTGTACCCGGGCCGCCGCCGACGATCCTTGTTCTTAATGGTGCGTGGTGTCTTGGTAGGCCCCGCAGCCGTGAATATCGGGCGTCGATGGAGGCCGCAAACCGAAAGCCACCACCCCTCCGACACTACCGGGCCGAACGGACGCCGTCGGCGAGTGTTGGACCCCGGCCTCCGCGCCACGACCCCTCCGGCCCCTCCACCAGGGCTGATCTCGCACCCGGACGTTCGAGGGTCTGGGCGGCGACGCGAGGTGACGCCGGTACGTCCGCCGCCACCCCCGGATCCTCCGAGCCTCCGCCCCACGGGCCCAGTGCGACTCATGCCATGAGGCGAAGGCGGCTCGAGCTGCACGCGCAGGTGGCGCCGGGGTCGACGGCCACGCCGCGGCGGGAGGCCGTGAGCTCGCCAAGCATCGGGTCCACCCGGAGCGGGGGACAACATGGCCACGAGACAACCCCATCGCGAGCGGGTCCATGAAGGCGGTGACCAAGTCGGGTAGGTAGCGCCCACGGCGGATGCGCCGCACACACCCGACACGCGGTCCGTCGATAGCATCCGGTGGAGGCCACATGAATCTCCGCGAATGGTGCCCACGCAAGCCCAACAAGAGAGTGGGGCGGCGAGGCTTACGGGCGGCGCCCTGGGCAGCGAAGCGAGCGAACCAGCGCGGCGGAGCCGGTGAGGCGTGGAAGTGGCCGTGTACAGTAGTGTCCCGCGCCCCGCTGATGCGGCCGCGGGCGGTGGCCACTACTCCGCGAGAGAGGCAACGCGGACGGTAGACGACAGCCGCCAGCCGACGTGATCCTCGGCGAGAAGTACGCCCCAACGAGGTAGGTCGGGATGGCGGGCGGGGCGGGCGCCGAGGCGGGGCGTGGCGCGCGGCGTGCTCGCAGAGGTGGAGGACGCCGCTGCAAGCCCGCTGCATCCGGCAAGGTTGCCCGGGGCGGTTCGGCCCCCAAACGTTGGTGGGCAGATAGGCGGCATGGCCCAAGACGAAGGCGGCGAAGACGCGGCCTCGGGCGCGAAGGAATGGCCGACCCGGCCGCAAGCTCGTGAGCGTCCCCAAAGGTACCGCCGAGGGCGGGCGCCCCGCCCAAGGCACACCGTAGGGCGCATGAGCCGACGGAGTCGAGGGGCGGTCGGGCGGCGCCAGGGTGCCGGCGCCGTCTGCGCCGGCTGGCCGAATCCGCGCGGGGGGCAGCGTCCGTTCTCGCCCGAGGCGGGGGCTTCACCGGTCTCTCCACGTAGCCCACTGAAGTCCGGAACGCCCTGCGAGGTGGGGATGGCCGACATTGGCGCCATGCGCGACGGTAAGGGGCCTCCGGGCGCGGCGAACTCGTCCTCGTTATCCGAGCGCCGGGAGATAGCCGCCAACCCACCGCATACCCTTGGGTCGACCGACCGGAGGGGGCGGGGTTGATGGGGATGGCGACGCGGTTGGCGGCGCCGGTAGCCGGAATCGCCAAGCATCGTGGGGCTAAGGAGGCGGCGACGGGTCGGAGCGGAAGGCGCGAAAGCACAACCTCGCTCCCACCAACGGCGATGTCTCCTTCGAGCCCGGCCGAGCCGCTACCCGGCCGCTCCAGCTTAACTCGGCGGGGAAGGCATAAGCCGCTGCAGGTGGGATGGACCGGCCGGTGGCGGCGTGAGGAGGAGGTCCGGCGGCGGGCGGACGCCGTCGGCGAGGCCTCCGTAGTCCTGTCCAGGCCGCGCAGGAGGAGGGTGGGGCGGCGACGGTGTGTCCCCGACCGACACAACGCGGTATCGGCGTGGGCGCCGTCTCCTCCCCATCCGCCGGCGGCATCGACTGCGACATCGGGCGCCGGGTAGCACATCGGGGCGGGGTCGGGTGTCCACATCGCGGCGGCGGCGGCGGCTGGACGGGGCTGTACGCCGGGCTGGTCGGCACATGGCACCGAGGCTCGGGAACCGCCGAGCCCGGTGCCATGGGCAACCGCGCGTGTGCCCGCCGGGCGGGGCGGTCGCCAGCGCGGCGGCAGCGGTGGAGCTTGCGACGGGGGGGAGGAGGAAGGGGCGGCCTCTTGCGCAGCCGAGCTGCCCAGGCAGGGCGGGCGAGGGGGGCCGCCGGCGCAGCAGCTGGGCGCCTCCACGGCCGGCCGGGGCGATGGCGAGTCGCCCCGGCACCGCATCCGCGGATCTCGTGGGCGCAGGCGATGGGAGGTGGTGAGGAATGGGAGGGAGAGGTGTGGGAGGTGGATCTACACTTGGGGAGGCGGGGTGGGCGCCGGCGGCGGGCCGGCCGCCGCCGCCGGCGGCGGGGAGAGGGGGGACAGGAGGCAACGGTCGGGAGCGCTCCCGCCTCCCTGCAGTCCGCCCCACTGTCCTAACGGCCTGACTCTCTCCAAATCTTAAAGAGATCAAAGTTATAAACTAGACACAGGTGAAACATAAAAACAGAGCATCTATTTATCATTTCAACAATGGATAGACTAAAACATTTATATCACATATAGAGTGGAAAACTTCAAAATTTTTCATTTCAATTAACAGTTTTGCATTTTTAACGTTTTTAATTTCAAATCTTGAAACTGTTGAAGAAATAAAGGTAGAATTGTACAAACCACCGTTGTCGATGAAGGAGAAAAACGAAGCCATTTATCTCATATCTCTTCATGATGGATTGCTTTGATGTCGTGCACTGTGTAGATGTGCCGAGTCTAGGGCCCCCCGAGGCACAGTTGATGCAAAAGCTTGATACACGTCCACCTCAAAGGTCTCCTCGGCCACTAGCTCCCCATATGTTTTCACCCGCGCTTCTTGTCGGCTGCTGTACATGGAGTTTTTGTATGCTTCTGTAGCACTGCCACTTAATTGACTTCACCGAAGCATGACCTTGTTATCCAGAATATTGGGACTGTGATATCTCACAACCGATGGCGGAACGTTCTCTCTTACCGAACACGTACACAAACGCGATACACATCTGGCTCTGTGTCTTGCATATATTTCCTGCCTTGTGTTCTTCACGTCGTATATGAATCGGAGTCTGTTGCTTGCCTTCCGTGGACGAGATCACCAAGGCCTGTACGTGAGCTTTATCTTCAAATATTAAATAATAATCTCCATGTGTGCTTGTCTAGCATATATCCATGTGTGGCCAAATACACTATATTTCCCTTTTAGCAAGATACGTGAGCCTGGTATAGTTGTATATGCACGTATCACCTTGCTCTATCTCACCACATATCCTGATGTCGCCAAACATATATGTTATTCGGCTATACACGATTTGAGCACATCACAGCCGAATATACAAATCCTCTGGTAACCACGTATACTTGTATATCTCCTTTTGTTTTGCCTCGCCAATCCTTCTCGGCTTCCATCTTGGACGTGAGGTAGATCTGCCACGTCTTATATAGCCGAACGTAGTGATCATGTACTCTGCCGATTGTTCTCATGACGAGATGGGTTACCTTGCCGAATGGAAACACGACACCCAATCAGCCTTGCATGATATATCTTCTTGTTTCTCGTTGTGTTCATGCACCGATCTTGCATACACACATACATGACTTCTCCTCGCTTTTTCTTTCACGTGAAGAATTCCTGGATATCATGCTTCTCAAGATATATGAATATTGTTTCCTGGCTCCGAACGTAGTCATTCTACAGCTGATTGCCGAATGCCCTGAACACCCGACCGCTTCTTGTGCTTGCCGAATGCTTGACCAATTGCCGAATACCTTATCCTCTAGAATTGCTTCACTAACTATTAGGATTTTGCACTGGCCTGACTGTTACGACGGCCCGATAGAATTGCAGTCCTTGAACTCTTTGAGGAGGCTTATTAATTTTGATCTGAATTCTTGATCTATTTGGGCACTGATGTACGTCGGCCTTGGTTTGTCACCGTTACCAATATCTACTTCCTCTAGTTTGTCAGCCGACTTGAAACCATGCCCAAGCTTCCCCTTGTTACCATCAATTGGGTTCCCCATTAAAAATTGTTGTAAGAGCCGACTGCTTGGATTGGCTGTTGATCCTGGTAATGTGCACTGACAGGACCTTCACTCCATTCCCTTCCTGAGAAACATTCAACACCATCATATTCCCAGAACGATGGTTCAGTAGCAGCGATACTCACTGAGTCATCGTCTTGGATTACTTCAACATCATCGCCGTTCCACTGGATAAGAAGCTGATGCATGGTGGAGGGAACACAACAGTTGACATGGATCCAATCCCTTCCAAGAAGCAAGCTGTAGGATCCCTTACTATCGACCACAAAGAAGGTAGTGATCAAAGTCTTCGAGCCGATCATCAACTCAACGTGAACGGCTCCGTGGGTGTCTGAAGGATTGCCAGCAAAGTCTCTAAGCACAATGTCCGTCTTCAGCAAATCCTCCCTTGTCATCCCCAGCTTTCTGAAAGTTGTATAGGGCATAATATTGATGACAGCTCCTCCGTCAACAAACATGTGAGTCAGGGGCTTCCCATTGACGTATTTCTTCAGGTAGAGAGGTCTCAGATGGTTGTGCTTCCTGGGCCTGTCGAATACAGCTTGTCTTGACAGAGCCAACTGTCCCAAGAGGTCAATCATCTCTCTGCTGTCAAAATCAGAATAGGCCTCCTCATCTGAATAGGTATCTTCCTCTTCTGGATTCATAGCAGCTTGATCTGCAGGAGCTGCAAACTCTATTGGGATGTAGAAGACCATACCATCATCTGTCGAACGCCCACTTGCCGAATACTACGCCGAATGGTCGGTTTCTTGAGTTTTCTTCTTTGGACGCCACACTTTCTTGCGTTCGGCCGCTGCTTCCTTGAGCTCCTTATTCCCCAGGTGCTGTACTCTTCTTTTCTAGCTTGTGACAATTCACTCTGAGTCTCTCCTTGGAGGTAATGTTTCTACCGTAGCAATGCCCATTAATCTTTTAATTTTCTCGGAGGACTAGCAGTAACGTTTCCTGACCACTTCTTGACTTCCCTGTACTTTCTCTGCCAAGATAACAGCCAGTTTGCAGTTGTCTATTGATCTGAAACTTCTGCTTTAGCCGACTAGTAAAATATTAAAACGTAATCAGCTAATGGGCGAGAACATCTCCAGATCACAATTTTCATCGGCATTTAGTCGAGATAGCCGACTCTATCTTCCGATCAACCGACCCGTGTGGACACCAATATTGGTCTGATTACCATCCACGTGTTTCCCTTGGACCTCTGAAAGTTTCCTTTGATCTTGTATGGTTGAACATGAAAGGTTTGAATGTGTGGATGGATGCATGATACACCGGCCCCCCGAGTGTGCAGTTGATACGGGAGCTCGAGACGCCGAGTGTATCCATCTCCAGGATCTCTCATGAGTGTTATTGAAGAACGGCTTGGTCACGATGCTGGAGATAAACTATCACCTTTAGGCTTACGATCTCTTCTCTGATCTGTTGACTTTGCCAATCCCTTGACTGTCATACGCCCTGTTGATAGCTTGACAACAATATTTTTGATAGCCGATGGATTTTTCTCCATAAGTGGTTTCGGCTGTCTGCATGAATCTATGCACACATTGAATGGACATAATTATTTTCTTTTATGTATCTAGTGATCTCCAAAAACCTTCTGCAATATCTGATCCGTCTTTATATTGCCCATCGACCCGGATTTCTGCATTAGCCTATCAAGGATAAATGTAATCGGCAGTTGGTCAGACACGGGAATATCCCAAACAATGGACGTCGACATTCAGATTAGAATTCCCGATTCCATTCCAAGATAGTTGATTTGTAAGAGTCACCAGGAAAATCTCCTTCATTCGGCAAGTTTCCCGAATGCCTAGAGTTGCCGACCGCACTGGACGCTTGCCGAACACCAAGTCTTGCCGAATGCCTCTCCTTGAATATTGTGGAGGTTGCTGAACAACGTGTGGCATGAACTTCTGCATGTCCGCACATATACGAGTTAGTTGGCTGTGGGGCTTGAGCTGCAATCCGTCCCCATGCCAAATATAGTAATCCAGGCATGCACGAAGTTCCCTCGAAAAATTAGACATGTAGTCCAGTCCCCTCTGGTCACGACGTGTCTCTGTTTCTTTTCCAATTTCCAAGTTTTCCGTTGTATCTAATCTTCATCCGTACGAGGACCGAGTGGCGCCTGGACTTCGTATCTCTATCTCCTTCCAAACATATTGCAATAATCCTTCAATCCACAATGGAGACCTGTTTGCTTTTTAATACGTGCAGCGCTTGGACTCAAACTTTTTGGACGTCCTGCTTGGGCAGCTTGGTTTCAAAGTTAATTACCCAACCGACTTTCACCTTTACAGCCGATCGATGATCTACATCAACTCTACTAAGCCGTTTGCCAATACGGGATCATATTTAGGATTCCATGCAGGCTGATGACGAACTTCCTCGCTTTATGTGCCGTCACAACAAGAAAGAACTTTGGACTTATCCAACTCGTGTTTTCCAACTTCCTCTGGATAGCAATGAATAATAATTTGTCGGCCAACTTGACCTCTTGATAAAATGAATCTGATCATACTGAGGAAGGAAAATTCTTGAATCCGGAAGTACTATCACCAGCGCACGCGGATTTGCTTTCAATATTGTGTCCATGAACCCGTTGACGTGCGCATGAAAAGCTATCTGATGATCTTCTCTTTTGATTGATCATTCTGTATTGCTCAATGCATCAATCGGCCAATGTGATAAAATAACCGGTTTTTCCAACAATCCATTTATGCTCCAACCATATGGTCACCGATTGTGCTGATGCCGATGTGTAAATCTGGCATTTTAGTCTACGTGGACCAAACCTTATGGCAATGAAGTCAGAAGCTGACAGAGTCATCATTCTTGAACTGATTTCCTGCTTTACTGTTAGATCTTCAAGAGTGACGTCGAGGAACTCATGTTGACAATTGTGGGCCTCATCTTGTTGACACAAGCAGCGGATGGCCATAGCACCCAAACTTTTCCTGGATCTCGTCGGCTTCTGACATGTGTAGTACTTCTTAATCTTCTTTAACTGATAATACTCCAATATTACACATGTAGCCGACGTACAGTACTTGGATTCTGGACTCTGTCCTGATCGCTGTAGACTGCATTGAGACCTCTCTTTTCTTAATTTGCTCCGGTCGCCGCTCACAATGCATCTAATTCGGCTGGTCAATAAGGATACACCATACTCCTGGCGTGTGGCCCCCCAGCCGAACAGAACATTTGCTTAGCCACGAGTTATCCTCTGACCGGTTGAGTGCGTATATGAGCCTCCTCATTAGTTTGCCATACTTTGCATGAACTTCATTAACAGGTCCTTCTGTCCCTTGCATATCCTGGATAAATAACAATATGATCCTTCCCAAATATAGGTGGCCAAATATAATTAACCATATTTGGATGAGTGCCTTTAATAGCCGAACATGCAAGTCCAGTGGCCATGTATATGCATGTATATGTCCTTTGTTTTGCTGATATCATGCTGCACATAGGCTCCTGCAACCATGCTTTGAATCCTCCGACAATCTTCCATGATGGTGCTTCCTGATTGTCCGACTTGCCATCCTTCAGCTCACCGGCTATTAGCATGTTGTTTATGTAACTCCACCATAAGTCCAACCGATCAACAAAAACCTCGGAGCCTCATATCCTCGACGAGATATTAATGGAAACACAGGACGTGGCTTGTATGCATATACAGTAACTTTCCTTTTATAAACACGGCATGCACGTTGTTCCTTACTTAGTTGATGATGTCATGTTCCCTGAACGGTGCAGCAGCCTTTGATCTTCTTGAGTTGTTCATCACCCAGGGTATCGGTGTGTCAGTGTATGACTCAACCTACCCCATGTGGACGACACGTACAGAGGATTGGCCTGCAATCTTGATGAGGTCTTACTGCCAACAGGGCTTCTTCATGACTTTGAATCTTGATGTTGTTGCATACTTACGAAATTGATCCCCAATCAAGACTAGCCAATCTTTTCCTTTGGCAATGCATGGAATCTTCTGCATGATCTTGTCACGTATCCTGCCAAAGGACAACGAACGCTTCTTTTCGAATTGATCTGTTGCTTATTTCAGCCAAACCTCGTTGACAAATATACGTTGAATGACATCCCATCGCGATCTTGAAAGTGATGAGTACCTGAAGAGGATCTGACTTCCGATCAAACGATTGTGTCCCACCGGGCGTGCCAAAAAGTGTGTTGACACAAAATCTGCTTCTGTGCCACACACACTGACAAGCCGAAGTAGCTAGCTTAAATTGAGAGCCCGGGAGTCTTGAACCGGTGGCGTGCCAGTCAATTTGACCTGCAATTGACAAGGAGAGAAACTTGGCGGCCTCATGAGCCAAATGTCATAGCAATCGGCAAAATAACCGATTCGATAAAGTATTTAGCAAAAGAATAAATCGGCAATTATACATGATGTCAAATAATGTTGCATATTGCGAAACAGATATATAGTCACAAAAATATAGTAAAGATCAAGATGCATCAGCTATATAAAATATATTAAATACAGCATGGAGTTTAACTGAAACAAGCTCGATCAATACCAAAAATGTAAAAAGAAAGGTAGCTCATATAAATAAATCTAATCTAAATAATAAATGCATAGGCCTAATCCAACTAGTCTGCCGCACGTCTAGCCTTCTTAAACCTGTCTAGCATAAACTCAATTAAGTCAATCCACCGCATGATACAACTTAATTAAATTCTACACCACTCCTAATAACTAGACTAATCCACCGCATGATACGGTCTAGTTATGAGAAGCTAAAAGCATTCATCACCCAAATAGATTTATAAACACTCACTACTCGTTAGAGCATAACCGTGTTCGGCAAGGTTACCGAACCGGGGTCCATGAAGAAGGAACGCACACGTAAAACATGGTCAAAACCTATCAGATTAAACTGATCTCTAGTCCACCGGATGACTAGCTCTATAGTAACCCAAAGACCTGCATCTGCCGCACGGTACCCAGTCCTGTCAAGGCTAATCCTACGTTTAACGTGCATGAACCCGCAACATGTAACAACTTAGATTGATCTAAGCTCGGCTTATGACAACAGATAGAACTAGTAGTGCGATAAAATAGACATGAAAGCATTAAAGACAACTAGATCTATGGAGAATATAGAGCCGAACCTATTCAATCTAAATTGGGCAAAAGTGTGTGCAAACATAATAAATAAATAAAATCATGCAACACGTGGTAACTTAATGAATCTACTAGATCTTGCCAAATCTAATAGAGCCGATAACTATCCTGTTCATGCAAAGCCATCAAGCAAGCGCCAGCCGCACGGCCACTCCGTCGAGACAAACTAAAACACAAACAAAGACTTCCCGTCATCAAGTAGACGCCAGCCGCACGGCCATCCCATCGAGATAAACGAGACTACCTGTTACTAAGCAAACGCCAGCCGCACGGCCATTCCGTCGAAGTAAACAGGGTTGTCGGGACTTACGGAGGTCGACGGATCGATGATTCCTCTCGAAGAACTCGACGACACGACACAAGGACTCGAAGTTGGCACGGGGCCGGTTGATTGTATTGATTGTAGATAGATTACAATTGCCGTGTCCCTTTATATTTATAGGGATGCCAGGCCTTCGGCGGTACACGCACGGATCAGCTTGCCGCGTACGAATCAGAGTTTACCCTAAACCGACTAAACTTTCTATAGAATATTACTTATTTATTCCTATTTGACTTCCCGAATAAACCTGCTTGCCGTCGCTGGACTTCGTGACCCTCACGAAAGCTTCCTCTTGACGTATGAACTCCAGTCTTTAATCCAGCTCCTTTGGCGGACGTGTCCATGCATGCTATCTGGCCGGTCTTGTATACACGTATACATGTCATATATGCACTTCCTTGCCAAATACGCAGCATCTCCTTGCACTTGCCTTCCGTTGACTCCATGTGATTTGCCCTGCTAAACATGTACATGAACGTAACAAGTACAAAGACGCGCCCTTGGTTGCCTCTCTTCCATGTCTGGACTTCATCGGTGTGTATATCCATATATGTAGTTAAGTGTATCAGTTGGCCATACACGCAAGTAGCCAAACATGCAAGCTTGATGCACGTGTATCTCTTTGTCCTAGCCCTTTTTTGCCTCACACATGCATAGACGAACATGCATGCAAACAAACAATTGCCGAGAGATGGTCTGCATGGCACCTGTTGAGTTCTCCTTTCATTCGGCAATAGAGATGACGGCTGCTGATGCCGAATTTAGCCGATTGCCGATCAGCTGACTTACCGAATGCTCTTCCCGAATTGATGACATCAGCTTTACCGAACACTCTTTTCTTCCTTCGGCAATCTTCTGTTCGCCATGATTTTTGGGCTGAGTCCTCCTTGACCAAAATCTGGTGTTAACAAGATGCAAGCTGGGTACTCATCTGGTGTGATAGCGCAAAGTTTTGGCTTGTTCTATGTATAAATAAATAATAATAAAGCCGAAGACGTTCCATACCAAATAATACTAGCCGGAGATTGACCTTCGGCATGATGACAGGTCAAAAAATGTGAAACTTCAGAGGTTAGCTCATAAATATATACAAGTATATTTTTTACGATAGAGATTAATATAAGGTGGGCAGATATACTTATCTCCAGCGGCTGCGGTAATTGGAGCTTTGCTTGATGAACCAAAGGCCCGATAAAATAAACCCAGGAGAAGGTACTGCCTTTTCATGCGAAGGCTCCGAGTCAAAGATATCATATGCATACTTGAACATGTAAATACCACCGAAGTCAACATGACCTCCGCTACATAAATCCATCATCCAGATGATTAGCGGAGTAGAGTCAAAACAGCGGCAGCGAAGGTCCGGTAGACAACAGCGAAGGCTTGTCAATGTCCAGAAAGATTCTGCGGGTCAGGGCTAGACTGAACCTTCGACACTTGATCATACAGATTGTTCTCAATCTCGCCTGCTGCTGCGGAGAGATCCAGAGTATTCAACTTCACTAGCTGCTCATTGCCGGAGGCCTGCACTAGCCGAACAGAAACATGAAAACTTGTGTGGCTTGTCTGTTAGCTTACGAAAGCCGGACAAGCTGCTCATGAGATACTAGGTTTGAGGCATATAGAGTAAATAAATATACGAAAAGTTAAAAAGCCGTCGGATACTTAGCTGGGTCTGCTGGACATTAGACTGTCCGCACTGGGACCCTGGACAACCAACGGTACAGGCTACTCCTACGTACCATCCACGTTGGTGTTTACTCCCAACCACCGAGAGGAGAGAGACTGGAAGCCACCCGCCGTCATCGCCTCGCCGCAGTTCCCGCCGCGACGGAGCCCCTCGATGCCGGAGAGGACAGCCGCCGGGGAGGAGAGAGGAGCTGCTCGTCGCCGGTCGCGCGCCGCCCACTGCCGGAGCCCGCGCCTCCTTGTCCCTGCCGATGCCGACGCCGCGCGCAGCTTCCCCTGCGCCTCCGTGCCCGACCGGCGAGCTCCGCCGCGGGGCGAGCACCGCCAGGCCGCGCTGGCGAGCCGCGCGGGAGCTCCGCAGCCGGGCCGCGTGGGCGAGCTCTGCCGCCGGGCACGCAGGCGAGCTCCGCCGCTGACCGCGCGGGCGACCTCCGCAAGGCCGCGTGGGCGACCTCCGCCGCTGGCCGCGCTGGCAAGCCCGCGGCCGGCCGCGCGGGCGACCTCCGCCAGGCCGCGCCGCCGGGCCGCGTGGGCGCGCCATGGGCCAGCTCACGCAGGACCTTGCGTCGTCTTCGTCGGCATGGATTGCTCCGCCTGCAAGCCTCGCCGGCGAGAGGAAAGCCGGCGGCGCGTACGATGCGGTGGAGCAGGGGACGGGGACGAGCAGCATCGTGCCTTCACTCTTTTTTGCTTTGCTCCGCTGCTGATCGCAGGGCTGCGTATCGTTGTAGAGAGATCTTCGGCTTCGGGTCGCAAAAACTGTGCCACAGGCCATCGCGGGCTTCGCTCGCCTGCAAAGCCTTCGGCTTCGAGTTGCTGCAACGCACACCTTCGTGGACGTGGCATGCATGTCTCATGTTGCTCTTCTGTGGCAGCGCTGGCCTTCGCTCGCCAACGACCATGGTTGCGCTATTGGCCATCGCCGGGTGTGCGTCGCTGTCCTCTGGACAGCTTGGGCTGTGTTTGGGCTTTCAGTCGATTGTGCCGTAGTGGGCCTTCGGAGGTAGGCTTCGGGATGCCGGGATTGTCGGGGCAGTTGCCGGTGACCTGCACGAAACGTACATGCGACTTTGCCAGTCCTTCTGATTAGTCTGTAGCGATGTGTGATTGATGAGGTCCCGAGATTGAAGGCTTAATTTTTGCGGTTATTATTGTTATCCATCGTAAGCAAAGGTGATTATATATTTTTTTAAGAAAGCAGGCGAATGTTTTTTTTTTAAAAAGAAGAAAGCCTATATATATATTTTTATCTCTTTCTTCTTCTTTTTTTTTGTTTGTAAAATTTTTCAGACTTCCTGGCGCTGCTGCAGCTCCCCTAAGGATGCCAAAGATATACCTCAGAAGTACCAACGTGAATACCTGAGGGCTGCTAGACGGGCACCTGTCTACTAGAACGGACAAGTACCTGCTTTGATCAGCTTGCCGTGGCTCAATAAGCATTCTTCGCCTCTCTAGCACCTTCGCTAGCTGTAGCTGTTAGGCACAAAGAACAACAACAAAAAGTAGTGCATGTGCGTGTATTGAAATGCAAGTGGACGGAGGCTACCAGTAGAAAGTGGGTGTTGCTGTGGTTCACTGCGGAGCTTGAAGCTTATGCCCGAAGGTCACTTGTCGAAGGTAGTTGTGTTGTGCCTTTGTTTTCCGTGTGATGCACATCAGAACGCTGGTGAATTAGGCAGTCACGCTGAGATCTGCAAGTAGAGGAGGTTTTCTGATGGAGATCCGCGACGAAGGTCGGGCTGGCGGAGGTTTTCCAACAACTGAGATGGTGGCGGAGGTGTCCACGGCGAAGGTCTTCACGAAGGAAGGAGGAGGTTGCCGCGACGTAGGAGGAGGTCATGGAGATCTCCACGGCGAAGGTCTTCACGACGAAGGGTTTCCGCGACGTAGGAGGAGGTCTCCACGACGCAGGAGGAGGTCGCGGAGATCTCCACGGCGAAGGTCTCCCCGATGAAAGGGGAGGTTTCCGCGACGTAGGAGGAGGAGGTCACCACGACGGGGGAGGAGGTCTCCACGACGCGGGGAGGAGGTCGCGGAGGTCTCCACGGCGAAGGTCTCCAAACTTTGCCAAGTCGCACGCAACGACGGCGGAGGAGGTCGCGGAGATCTCCACGGCGAAGGAGGAGCTTTCCACGACGACGGAGAAGGTCTCCGCGACGAAGGAGGAGGTCTCCGCGATGGAGGTGGAGGAGCTTTCCACGATGACGGAGAAGGTCTCGCGACGAAGGAGGAGGTTTTTTCGGCGAAGGTTCTCACTCTCGGCTCTCAGAAAAATTTTCGTGCCCGAGCACGGTGGCGCCAATGTTGAAACTTCTGTTCCAAGCGGTTAGAGGAGTGAGAGGAGACGGTGTAGTTAGGGTTTGGATTATGCATGTGAGGGGAGAGAAAAGAGAGCCCCCTCCAAGCCCATGGCACTCTATATTTATATGGAATGGAGATTTACATGCGACCCCCTGGTGGGGGTCAGTTTTACAATTTACTCCTACTAACTCTACTTGGACCTCTTCTAGTGGGCTTGGCCCATAGCCAAATGCCAAGTCCCAACACTTGCTATGATTATATATCTAGTTTAGTAAGTTTGTCTTATATTTTATGCATGGAGTCGTATAGCATCCACTTAGATGATCACTATGTGGGTGGTGAGCAATGTGTAAACGTGGTGTTTATACAACGTTTACCTGCGATTGCACCCTACATTCTGGGTCGTGTGGTAGATCGCGGGAGTCACAGTCCTGTTGAGTCCTTTGTAGTCCACCCCCCGAATGATAGGCCAAGTTGAGCCATAATTACGGTGATGATCTTGTTTCGTCCTTGATCTTCATTGGTAATGTTCACCATGTGTAGATATATTGCAACCTTGCCATGATAGCTAGATATAATTGCACTAATTGTAGTATCCATTGACATATGATTATGAGTAACTTAGGAATATTCTTTCTACTCTCTCTATACCATGTTAATAGCTCATATGATACTAGTGGCATACCATGATCTTAGACTTGGGCAGTTATCATTTATTATTTATCATTTATCTTTATTATGAGACTTATCCTGTTATGAGTATTGTTAGATGCATATGGTAACTCTGCATTATACCACTGCAAGTGAATCTCAAGTTAATTTATGCATCTCTTAAATCATTAGACACATCCTTCTCTCTTACTTTCTATAGACTACCCCTTCCCTGTGGTAAAATATAAATACGATACCTGGATAGACTCCCGGTGAAGTGCTATAATGGTATTTCTAAGCGTGCGCTTGCAGATATCATGTTCATCTTTTATCAAGGTATATCAAGAATACCGTACACGCATTTCTTAGAGCGTTATTGCTAGGGTGACAGACTAGTACGTAGATAATGCCTAGAAATGAGTGGTACACCTCGTGTACATATCCTAGTGAGATTAACTCCACTATAGATAATGGTGCTGAGATGACACCCCACAACTAACACCGCCTAACTCCGCCTTTGTTGGATCATGAGATTAACTCCACATCCAAGCCGACAAGTTCGATAGATACCATATTTATTTCTCTCGCCTTCCTATTTTGGATCGTGTTAGAAATATCAACAAGCATTTCGACATTTTGTTTCTTGGGAGAAGGGTGCTAGCCAAAACCTAAAAACACATACATGGAATTAAGAGAGATCACTTGCATCACATAATGCATTGAGAACCCATTATCACATACTCAAACAAAGCTTACCCTTGTTGGTCTACTTGTTTTTATCTTATGCGGGGGTAAATGTATGAATTGGAACAACCGGAGGATAATTACGTTGACAATCCCGAAGACATAATCAGAAAGACCAAAGCTAAACTCGGACAAACACCCGGCATAGACATCAAGACCGATTCGGACGTTGATCAAAGCGGGCAAAGCTTATCACCTGATTTTGAGGCTATGGGTGACAAGACACTTCGTGAGTTCTCGGCTCCAACCACGGCCAATATTCTCCGGGGGGCGAAGGTAGAAGTGGGGACAATGGTTTCGAACTCAAGCCGGACTCATCAACATGGTGCAAGCTAGCCAATTTTGCGGAAAGGCACATGAAGACGCTGAAGTGCTCATCTCCAACACTTCACGGAGATTTGCGGCACTTTCACCATGAAGGATGTACCAAGAGACGGCATCTTGCTATGTCTCTTCCCATTCTCACTCTTTGGGAAGGCAAAGCAATGGTTCTACGCTACAAAAGAGAAGAACACAACTAACACCGCCTTTGTTGGATCGTGAGATTAACTCCACATCCAAGCTGACAAGTTCTGATAGATACCATATTTATTTGTCTCGCCTTCCTATTTTGGATCGTGTTAGAAATATCAACACCTTTTTCGCCAAGTTCTTCCCTATAGGCAAGACGAATGCCTTAAGAGGGAAGATATCCAATTTCCAACAGCAACACGATGAATCTGTCCCGGAAGCGTGGGAGCGTTTCCAAGAATACATTTCAGAATGTCCACATCATGGGATGGAAAAGTGGCCGCTTATGCAAACTTTCTACCACGGGCTAGTTCCTAGTGCTCGTGAGGCGATGGATCTTTGCAGCAGGAGGTGCTTTCTTATCACTTACATTGACCAACGCTACGAGCTTGTGGAGAAGATGGCTTCCAACCGAGTTGGAACGAAGAGCGTCAACCCCCCAAGAGAGGAATGCACCGGCGAAGGAGGTAGATATTTGTCTGCCAAGATGGACCTAATCATGAAGAAGCTCGAGGATAGAGATCCTCAACCCAAGAAGGTCATGCAAATTCAAGATTCCCGCATGACATGTGAAGAATGTGGTAACACAAGCCACACCGGCAGGAATTGCCTAGAGATTGTGGAGGACATCAACTTCATCAACAACAACAATTATCGTCCTCAACAGAATCAAGGTTGGAACCAACAGAGGCCCAACTACCAAGGCAACTACCAAGGTAATCATCGAGGTAACAACTTTAATAATAATTATAATCAACCTTCTTTGAGAGACCTAGTTCTTAGCCAAGGTAAAACCATGGAGAATCTATCTAGGAAAATAGCTTCCAATGATAAAGCTCTAGAAACTATCAACACTAGAATGGAAAGCTTTTCTTCTGCAATTAAAAATCAACATAGTTTTAATAAGATGATAGAGTCTCAGATTTCTCAGCTGGCAACTTCTGTTCCACTAACCACACCAGGTAAGATTCCGGGCCAGCCGGAAGAATTAGAATCTGCAAATCTTGTCGATATCTTTAATGCAGGTCACTACTATAGAGAGACCTCAGGAAGCAACTGGTTGGATGACTCTATGCCACCCAAGAAGGGAGATCCAGGAAGACCGGTCATCACCATCCAGATAGGACCGCACACCTTTGACAATGCGCTATGTGACTTCGGCTCAAGCGTGAACATCATGCCTAAGGTAATATATGAGAAGATTCATGGTGAACCACTTTTGTATACAACCATGTGCTTGCAGCTGGCAGATCAGTCACTATGCTACCCCAAGGGGATACTTGAAGACATGTGTGTGGGAGTTGGAGGCTCCTATGTAGCAGCAGACTTCGCAGTCATGGAAACAGGAGGAAGCGAAAGATCAACGATCATCCTTGGTCGCCCATTCCTGAGTACAGCTAAAGCTATCATCTACGCCGACAGTGCGAAGATTTGTTTCAACATTAAAGGGAGAAAGGAGAGATTCAACTTCAGGAACAAGACACATACCTCTCCTGCTCACCCGCAATGGTCCTATTCATATCTGTCGACACCAGAACCAAAGATCGAGACCATCAACAAGAATAGAAAGAAGAACCAGGATAGATACAAGAAGGCGCAGCCTACAAAGGTAATGGTGATCAACAAGGTAAGTTCTGAAAATGATCATCTACTTCAATCACCAATGCTTCGCAAGCAAGAAGATCCAGGTACTCCTACCATCGCATGCTCTATTAATTATTTAACCTTCAACAATACATTCTGCGATACGGGGTCCGGCATCAACTTGATGGCAAAGGTAACATATGAACTATTATTTAGGAAATTGCCCTTGCAACCAACATTTGTGCGGTTGCGCAGATGGCGGACCAATCATACCGGTTTCCAGAAGGAATTGCTAAAGACGTACCAGTCAAAATCATGGATCACTATATCCCTACCGACTTTGTAGTCATGGACATGGGGGAAGATCAAGATCCTCCATTAGTGCTCGGGAGACCGTTCCTCAACACTACACGCGCCATCATCTACATCCATACAGGAGAGATTCACTTCCAGTTTCCTACAGAAAAGGTACGTGTGTACTTTAATAGTTATAATGATTATGAGAAACCCAAGAAGAGCAGGTCAGCTCGTCGCCGCCAAAGGAGACAGTGGATCAAAGACTCAGATGAGAAGGTAAATGAAGAGGTTAAATCCCCTACACCTAAACCATTCATGGAGAAAGAAGAACCAACCACTCGAGAAAAAGAGCCCACCGGCTAAGCTAAAATGGAGGAAGAAAAAGACATCTCCCGGATCATCATCGGTGCCACCAATTGTGACAACCGATGTACCTTGGGAGTAGTAAAGAGCAGAACTAGAGGTCCCTGTTCGGAGGACTCTAATCGCCGAACCCTCGCCGAAAAGGTAACTCGGTAGTTATCCATATTTAAAATTCCCAAGCATTGCACATTTATTTATTTCATATCATGTTTATCTTTAGCATCATTCGAAAACAACAAAAATATTTTGTGCTTTGTTCTGTGAAAACCTTAAAGCCCCATGTGAGTAACCCCGAGGCTTAACCCTCTAGGCTATTTCTTTGTGGTGGCTTAAAAATAAAATAAAAGATGCATAAGAATTTTATCTTTTCTTGCGTAGAAAAATAAAAATCCAAAAATATATATATCTTTGTTCCCAGGCAACTTAAGGCAATATGGTTAACCCCTAATGCTTAATCAAGTTCCACTAGCTTTGTTGTCTATTTGAGCTCAGCAGGATTTTGAAAGGAGAGACATGATAGGCGCCACCATTGTCGCCATCTACCTCAACTTCTACATCATTAACAACCACACTTCAATCCAGCTTGGGAGAGTGCACCCCCGATTATCCCGATAAGTATCTCTACTATCTATATTATAGTATTAATATTATTAGCTAAATATTTGGTTTGCTATAGAGTTTGCTAAGAGTCTAGTTTTATAAAGTCTAGTCGTTTAAAAGAGTCTTTTGCTAGAGTGTGAGAATAAAATGATCAAGAGAGAGTGTACACCAGTTTGCTTTGCTCAACTAAAATGAACCCTAAAATTTGCCAACATGGAGATGATGAATACTTGCTCCGCCGTAATTCCTTTCTAGTACCTAGCTTTCAAGCTTAATTTCTCTTGAGTTCTAAATGCAAAACAGCTTTGACTTGAGATTTACTCTAAACCTAAAACTTATGGGTTGCGAATGCTTGCTCTAAAGTCTAGGTAATTGACGGATATGATATAAGATAGTCCGAGCTGCAATTGATCTTACTCCTAGTAACACTAGATTTTGGAGATTTATTTTGAAAATTTATAATGCACATGATAAGTTCCTGTGTGACAAGAGTGTTGAACCTCCGACCACAGCCATATATACATGCTCCCTAGATTAGGAAAACCCCTTTGAGATATATATAGGCTACTTGCTTTGCATTGAGTTTGTTCAATCTTTGTGACCCTTAGAAACTTGTCATGTTGATCATGTACACTCCACCTCATTCCATCTCGCTACATTTCCACTCCACTCGACTCCATTCACCTATATGCTATTTCCACCTGGAAGAAATGCGCATCCACCATATACACCCATTATACATACACCACTATCCATTCACTATAACCATCAAAAATGTTCTACTCCTATCTTGGGAGAGAGCAACCAAAAATATTCCCTATACCCATCCACACATTTCTAGCCAATGTCTTACGAAGCTCCATTACTTTTGTCTATCTCTCAAAGGTTATTGCAAAAGAGATTTGGGTTGCTATAAAAAAAAAAGGAGAGTTAAAAAAATGGACAAGTGTAAAGCTGAAAATAATGGGTACTTAGATGCTCGCCTCTCCATAAAAAAAAAAAAAGATACAACCCAAGTTCTCCCAAAGTTTCCAAATTTCAAAAGAGAGATGATTCCTCAAGGAGCAAAAAGTAGAATTAGGCTTTCCCCTCATTCATTCCATACATCTTACTATATTCCCTACCATCATATCCACCATAATCTTTCCACCATACACATGCATCACTTGATCAAGTATGACTCGTGACTTTGGATCCATTGCTTGAGTTTACAATATATGCTTAGTAAGTAGATTTAGTTTCTCCCACCTATGAGCTCCGGATATAAGCCTTAGATATAGGGTGAGAGAGAAGAAGGCATAGTGTCCTACCGCCTTAGCCAAAAATACCACATATTATGAGAGAAAGGCAACACAACCTTATTGCCTTAGAGAGGATCCACAAATACCATAAATGAGAGACTTGAGAGAGTCATACTAGGAACTTTGAGTTTTATTTTGAAAACTTGCAAAAAACTCTAGAAGGACAGTTGAACAAAAGAGTTTGAGATATAGTGCTTGACTTGACTGTTCTATCTTTCAATTGCCCAAGATCGAAGAAAAGGTTATAAGCCCCAAAGGTAAAAGGTAATATGGGTAAGTTGAAGGTTGAAAAAGTTTATTCTTATCCGAGAGAAATTTTGTTTGAAAGCATATGTACTCTTGAGGCGTGAAAGCGTTGCGGCAACTCCCCGATCCAAGTAGTTAATATAATAAGTCTTGCTAGGGACTAGCAAGAGGTAAGCTTGGGGAGCTTGTTGGTATACCATATAGCATAATATTACTAGCCAACTAAACATGAAATAAGGGCTTAGAATGAATATCAACATAAGTCTAGGGGTCCAACTAACATATTTCCACGAGTTTTGGTATTTCATGACTTTGTAGGGATCAACAGATAAAAACAGATAAGAGCGATTGAAAACCCTAAGAGTTTGTATCCCATACGATGACAAGACTTGACCGTGAGGCAACTCAATCCGAAAAGTGGACTAAAACATTCTAGAAGACACCCCGAAGACACCGGGAGGAAGGAGAACTCACCGGGACATAGAGTCTGGCGATCGCCGGGCCTATTACTGGCGACCGCCAGGTAGGTCCCACCTGTCGGCCTCATCTTTCTATGGCGGTTTACCACCGACATTGAGGTTGCATCTACACCGTTGTTCAAGGTCGGTTTGATCCAAGGGTTCTCGTTCATCGCCAAGGGCTATATAATGCACCACCACGACCCCGTGGCGAAACCCTAATTCATACCAATTCATTCTTGATTCATACTCATTCATACCTATCCACCAAGTCCCATCACCAAGTCTAGATCCTAAGCCCTAGTTTATCATATTAGAAGCAGTTAGCTACCTAGTTAGATCTAGAGGAAGTCAAGCTTGCCTTGGATTCCGATAGTCAAGAAAGTAGCGGGAGCCGAAGCTTCTCGTGGCTTCTCTCTTGTATCCAATCACGTAAGTATTTTGTTGGAATACATTTGCTATGACTTTGCTCTATTTAATGATTATATTCTTAATGATATGTATCCATGCTTGCTATGATTATATATCTAGTTTAGTAAGTTTGTCTTATATTTTATGCATGGAGTCGTATAGCATCCACTTAGATGATCACTATGTGGGTGGTGAGCAATGTGTAAACGTGGTGTTTATACAACGTTTACCTGCGATTGCACCCTACATTCCGGGTCGTGTGGTAGATCGCGGGAGTCACAGTCCTGTTGAGTCCTTTGTAGTCCACCCCCTGAATGATAGGCCAAGTTGAGCCATAATTACGGTGATGATCTTGTTTCGTCCTTGATCTTCATTCGTAATGTTCACCATGTGTAGATATATTGCAACCTTGCCATGATAGCTAGATGTAATTGCACTAATTGTAGTATCCATTGACATATGATTATGAGTAACTTAGGAATATTCTTTCTACTCTCTCTATACCATGTTAATAGCTCATATGATACTAGTGGCATACCATGATTTTAGACTTGGGCGAGTTATCATTTATTATTTATCATTTATCTTTATTATGAGACTTATCCTGTTATGAGTATTGTTAGATGCATATGGCAACTCGCATTATACCACTACAAGTGAATCTCAAGTTAATTTATGCATCTCTTAAATCATTAGACACATCCTTCTCTCTTACTTTCTATAGACTACCCCTTCCTGTGGTAAAATATAAATACGATACCGGATAGACTCGGTTGAAGTGCTACAATGGTATTTCTATCTCGCGGCGCTTGCAGATACCATGTTCATCTTTTATCAAGGCATATCAAGAATACCATACACGCATTTCTTAGAGCGTTATTGCTAGGGTGACGAGACTAGTACGTAGATAATGCCTAGAAATGAGTGGTACACGTGTACATATCCTAGTGAGATTAACTTCACTATGGATAATGGTGTTGAGATTACACCCCCACAACTAACACCGCCTAACTCCGCCTTTGTTGGATCGTGAGATTAACTCCACATCCAAGCTGACAAGTTCTGATAGATACCATATTTATTTCTCTCGCCTTCCTATTTTGGATCGTGTTAGAAATATCATCAGACGTGTTACATTGTGTGTCACGGTACAATATTTTGTTACATATCTTAACAGCCTGATCAGTTCTTTGGCCTGTTTCTCTTTGGTTGGGAGAGCCGGCGTTGATTGATTCGTTGGCTGGAATGTTTCGGTTGTGCCTTGCGGGCGAGCGGCACGTCCGGTGCCTGCGTCGACGCACGCACGGTCGTCGGCGCCCCCCGCGTACGACCTCCCCCCTCGCCGGTCCCGCCGTCGTTGACACACGCGGGAGGACAGCGCCGGGTGGAGTACATATCGAGGAGAGTGTGTCGGCGCGGCGCGCCCGCCCGTGGGACTCAAGGCGGCGACGTTCCGCGGGGGTTCGACATCGCACGCATTCGGCTACGTGGTGACGGCGAACCTCGGCACGCCAGGCGTCGCGAGACGCTGGAGGTGGACACGGCGGCGACTGTCGTGGAGTGCGTGCAAGCGGCGTCGCGCGCCCCGGGCGTGTTACAGCCAGAAGGACCCGCTCTTCGACCCGCCAAGTCATCATCCTATGCCGCCGTGCCGCGCGGAGGGCCCGTGGCGTGGGTGAGCATCTACGCGTCCGCCCGCTCGGCGGCGCGGTGTGGGTTTGTGGTCAGGTATAGCGGCGGGTCCAACGCCACGGGCGTGTATGGCTCACATCGCCGACCCTCGGCCGCCCGAACCCACGCGGTGTGGGGCTTCTTCTTTGTCATGCGACACGCCTTGAGAAGCGGGCTCTTGCAACGACGGGCTCCTCGCCCTCGCCGCGCGAGGGCGTCGCTCGTGGAGCCGGCGTCGGGCACGTCTGGCGAGGTCTTCTCCCATCCGCCTCCCAACGAAGCCATCCACCACGGGGTACCGACGCTGGGCGGTCCGGCCCGACATGGGGGTTTCTCCACGACGGCCGCTATCGTCGCCCGAACGCGTCCACCTCCTACATCGTGATGCCGACGGGCATCAGCATCGGGCGGTAGCAGCTGAGCGTGCAGGGATGTAAGGGGGCTAGCACACGAACTCACGTATAGGCTAAATTTTCGCGGGATATTGCGGTAACCCACTTAATTAAGTGGGCAACCTGCTTGCATCCCGCCGGCGTCGAGATTCGGCGGGCGGGAGTCGGGACGGTGGTGAACACCGGCACGGTCATCACCCGCTGCCCCCGACCGCGTGCGCGCGGCGCTGCGGTCCGCGTTCCGCAGCGGCACTGCGGTCCGGGATCCTGGACACGTGCTACAACTTCGCGGGGTACGACGCCGTGACGCTCCCGAACGTGGCGCTCACGTTCAGCTGCGGCGCGACCGTGACGCTGGGCGCCGACGGGATCATGTGGTTCGGCTGCCTCGCGTTTGCCCCCAGCGACAGTGACGGTGGCGTGGCCATCCTCGGAACGCAGCAGCAGCGTTCGTTCGAGGTGCGCATGCATCGACGGCACCTCCGTCGGATTCAAACCCAGCTCCTGCTGATCCATTCAATCATTGATTAATAGTCGGGCCGGGGATGACTTCTGATCATTAGAGTAAGTATTATGGTGGGCTATAAGCAGGCTAAATTCTACGTGGAAGAAAGAGAAAAGAAAGAGAGAAAGAAGCGGCGCTGCACGAAATGCCGGCTGAAACGAGCGTGGTATTCTCTGCTCGTGGGCCAGCTCCACCATACACGCCCGCTGTTGGCGCAGAGCGAGCGCATGGCCTCGTCTCCCAGCCGACCGGCCGGCGGTATATTATTAAACCTGCTCTTACAGATTAGCAATGCGTGTGCGCACGTACGTACATACACGAAAGTATAGATATACATCGATCATACATACAAAGTTACACATACCACTGTACATATCATGAAAGCACACACAAAATACAGGTGAGCGTATACGATCCACAGACACAGTAGCGCGCGGTGGAAGTTCTTTCGTCGGTGGAATTAAGGGGCTAACCAGAGAGTAAACGTGTCAAACTAGATGATTGCTTTGTACAAAGATGTTCTATTCTACGACTCATGTCTCGCTGTCCAACTAGACGATGGGCTGCTAATCGAATTTGGAAGGTGCTAAAATTTAGCTAGCTAAAACCAAGTTAGCTTTCAGGCTGGTGCTGTTGATCTGCACCGTGCTCCGTGGCACGGAGATCTCGCACTTGCACCATGACATCGCCGAGGATTGTATCATGTGGCGGTTTCAGCCTTCAGAATTTCAGATGGTCAAAACAGGCTACAACCAGCCCACAACCCCACCACTAGATCAGTGTACAAAACAGGCTGATTCGTTCTCGCTCACTCCTCAATTCTGCTTGTTGATTTGATCCCAACGTGTGCTGGCATAATTCTGCTTGTTGATTTGATCCCAACGTATGCTGGCATAGTCCAATTGGTCAACATCACTGGTAGCCACCTCAAGTTTTCGGAGAAAATGAAAATAACTCACATACTGGCAGCAAAAGCCATACTCTGAACGGGTTAGATTAGTTGGTTTCACAAAGAGCGTGCATCACAATCATCCATCTGGCAAGTTTTATTTCTTTCTTTCCTTGATTGCAAATTGGGTTTGTGAGTTGGACAACGACAAATTTAAGTGCCCGCAGATATAATTTGCAAGACATGTCATTTCTCAATGTATATTGTTTTTGTAGATGCCTAGCTTCAGGTCGAAAAGTACATTGCACTATATTTTGCAAGACATGTCATTTCATCCATCTGCTATGCTCTGTAGAATTAGAAATGACTATATCAAGTGCACTTGTTCATAGCTGTAACAAAAGTTCACCGGGGATAGCTTGCTGATAACAAAATTTCCTCTTCCATAGTGTATTGCCTGCTGGCTTCCTTACAAGCATGACCAATTGCCATGTAATGAGTTGTACCTTCATTCCCACCGTTCCTCATTGATGTTCTATTATAATGAACCTGCCTTTTCTTGGCTAGCAAGCTTTCAAGGGTCATTTCCACTTCCCTCATTGTAGGCCTATCATCTCCCTTTAATTCCGTGCACATTGCTGCTAGTGTGGCTACTTCTTGATTTCTCCACCTTCCTCCTCCATAACTTGAGGATCAATTATGTCAACAAGTTTGCCTTCGAAAAGAAGTGAGACAAAATGTGAAACAAGACCATCATTGTCGACCGACCTATAGACATATGGTTTTTTTCGAGTAAGCAATTCTACAAGAAGAACACCAAAACTAAAAACATCACACTTGTCTGTTAACCGCCCGTATAATAATACATTGGATCCAAATAACCCATTGTTCCCTGAACTACGTAGCTAGTCACTCCTCGCCCGATCAGTTGGGATATACCTAGAAGCTCCAAAATCTGAAATCTTTGCTGTAAAAGCATCATCAAGAAGTATGTTTGAAGACTTAATATCTCTATGAAATATTGGCATTGAAGCAAACTGAATGCAGATAGGATAGAGCTTTGGCAACTTCAGTCGCTATCCTCATTCGATCATCCCATGATAGTGATATGGGTCCATCAATGTGAAGATGATGACAAAGGGTTCCATTTGAAATGAACTCATAAACTAACAACGGACTTCTGTCTCAAGGCAACATCCTAAGAGCTTCACCACGTTTCTATGGTTTACCTTAGAAAGAACTGCAACTTCATTGATGAATTCATTGATTTCTCTCGAAAGTACTACTATCTTTGATCTTTTGACTGCCACAACTTGTAGATCTAGGATTCCTTTAAACACGACACCATGCCCTCCACCACCAATGATGCGAGCTCTGTCAAAATTATTTGTTGCCTTCTGTATACCACTTAGGGTAATTATCATCCTTTCACTAATATCTGTATTGTGTGATATTAATTGTTGTAAAAGTAGCCCACGATTTTGCTTAAAGAACCTCTCTTTCATTTTCTTCACCTTTTGAAGCTTGATTTGATGCATTATATATGGTCCACCAAGGGCTACAAGCAAAAAGACCTGTTACACCACCAACTCCTAGCCCAATGCTTAAACCTAAGAAAAACAAGATAGAACAGACACGTTCATGATTTGAGAGTACAATAATATATCAAGCTGCGAATTTGTTTTGTGGGATAATATGATGCACATAGTGACTTGTAACCTGTGAAAGAATTCTTGATTGTAATGCATCCCCCTTTTATGGAATAATTTCCAGAGCTTCCTTGAGGACATTGGCAGTGAAAACTTCCTGGGAAATTTTGGCATATCCCATAGCACGAGTATGCTTCCTTGTTCTTGCACTCATCAATGTCTAGGAAGTTTAAAACAGTGGAGTATGTTTTAAGTTCATGTCATAGTGTCCAGTACACGTACAAAGAGACTTGTAACTCTAGAACAAATAGTCATAAATGCATATATTCATGATTTCCATCTTATTATACCTGTGCATCCATTTGGGATGGAAGCATTGCCTGTATAGCCCGTGTTGCATTGGCAAATATAACTTCCTGGTGTATTCTTGCAGACACCATAGCAAACATAATGGTCCGGATAATTGCATTGGTCGATATCTATAGCAAAACAAGAGTATTTATTAGGGGCATCAAATAGTATCTCTGCAGATAGTTTCTGTAGACAGGCTGAGTAATATTATAAAAAAGATTGAGTCACTGTGTATAGTCACTACATACTGTACCTTGACATCCACCGTGAACATAAGGATTGCCCTGATAACCATGTACGCATTGACACGTATACCCACCATGGCCCAAGGAAGAAGAGTTTCGGCAGTAGCTGTGGGTACTGACACACTCGGGGGCTGTCTGCTTATTTATCGGACATGCCGATGAATTACTCCTACTAATGATCCAGTCTAGTGTGGCCATAGTAAGCGATCTAGGAATTCGTTCTCCATTCGAACTGATACTGATAAAGTAACTCTGGTCGACTAGAGCCAGTGCAGGAAGAGTAGCCTACGACGATGCTGGCCTGATAGCAACCAATAATGCCAGTGCTGCAGCTGTCGTTTCCTATGGTACCACTAACGCTACCAGCTTCGGAAAAAATAAGTGGGCAGATAGCAGTGCAAGAACTCACTAGGAGACTATCCGTACTCATGTTTTTATTGTTTCATTTCTATACATCCTAATCATCAAGATTCACTACTTTACAAAGATCTTTTCTTCCGCACTCATCCCTCCTTTATATCTCTACTCTATACCAACTATCACCGGTGGGTCCACTTCTAATTTTATCTAAATATATCCATGTGAGATCTTGTTTTGAAGGATTTATTGAAACAAATTCAATGGTGTGATCGAAATTTAATTTAGCCTTCTAGTTTGTGAGATATAACATTTTTAGTGACTTTAACTAGTGGGACCCCAACAAATGAACTCATCTCTCTCATCTTTCTCTCCAGCGCCCATGTGGTGGGGCCACAGCAGGAGCCCGGGACAGAGGCCGGGACAGCGGCAAATATAGCGCCATCGTGTTGCTTCCCGTGTGCCAACTAATCAATACCGGAGACCACTGCAGCAGATTTTCCGGTAAATCATCCGATGTGGAGCCGAGCTGGAGCTATGCCGGATGAGATTGTCGTCCCAGTGCAGACAGTCGGAGTACCAGTCTGTTATTGAGTCCCCTAGGATGCTGACCTGGATGCTGCACCCTATGGCCTCAACCATGCTAGCTGACTCCGACAGAAAGTACGGTCCGGTCTCAGGGAGCCCAAGGCCCCATGTCCCGTTAGCAGAGCCAGCGTTGCCATCATACTACTGGTACTTCAACTGCACGGCGGTGCTGTTGATGCGCACCGTGCTGTTTTCGACAGAGATGTGCAGTACCTGCACGGTGCCGTCGCCGAGAAACAGCTTGGGTTGCTGATGATGGTGGTGGGAGTGCTGCTTGCAGGTGAGATTGAAGCCGGCGGCGTGGTAGCAGCCAGGCTCCAAGCCGAACGGGTAAGGGATGCTGATGTTGCCGCATCTCCTGGTGCAGTTACTGCCTGCAGACCAGTAGCTGTTGTAGTTGCAGCTGCTGGTGCCGCTACTGCCGGCGTGAGCATCAGCAGCGCCACGACTACAACTGCTAATGCTACCAGCTTCAAAAAAATAAGTGGGCAGATAGCAGTGCAAGAACTCACCACCAGCCTGTTATTCAGTCCCCCTAGGATCTTGACACGATCGCACCCTATCGCCCGACCATGCTAGCTGACCGACAAAAGTACGGTCGGTCTCTGGGAGCCCAAGGCCCCATGTCCCGTTAGCAGGGGCGGCGTGGCTAGTGCCATCATACTGGTAGTTCAACCGCACGACGGTGTTGTTGATGCGAAGACCGTCGGCTTTCAGAGATGTGCAGCACCTTGACGTGCCGCCGCCGAGAAACAGCTTGGGTGATCGATGATGGTGGTGGGAGTGCTTGCAGGTGAGGTTGAAGCCGGGCGGCGTGGTAGCAGCCGGGCTCCAAGCCGAATGGGTAAGGGATGCTGATGTTGCCGCATCTCCCCCGGTGCGATTACTGCCCAGACCAAGAGGTCGCTTGTAGTTGCATCTGCTGGTGCCATGCTGCCCCGGCGTGAGCATCGGCTGGCGTCCTGAAGTCTCGCGACTAGAGCAGCATGTGCTACAACTGTCTTACTACTAGCCACCACTACATTGGTCTTCATGTGTGCCTGGGTATATGGATTATGGAAGCGTAAACAAAGAACAACAATGGCCTCTTTTCTTTTCTTTCCTTCTTATTTTATTCTTTTGGCTATGGAAGCACTACCCATGTCTTCCTCATCAGTTACATTCCTCACTATAAATAGGGCATGCCATATACAGTTTCTGCAGTGAAATTGAAGTAGCATGATGCCAAGGATGACGACAAACTATATTTACATATGACATTGGATTACTTTTTTTTAGGATCCGGAGCTATGTGGAACTTTACCAAACACCCCCTAAGTAAAGTGAATTCCGCCGTCCATGAAAGCAACGCGCACATAGTGACTTGACTTGCTGACTGATTTATGGTGCTAACATATTTTATCTCTTCCACTACCAGACAAGATCACTAGTGCAAACAATTTGGTTGCTGCGTTTATTAGTGGCCAGCCATGCATCCATGTTGTAGTTGTGCTACATCACACTTTGCCAATCAGTCATCCTTTGTTTATGTCTCCAAGACCATGACTTGACTTGAGAGGTCAGTCTAGACCTTTGTCAGATATTCAAATTCAAACTTTTAGATTTTTTTCATACTCAGGTGGATACATCCTTATATAAAGTTATAGTAGTGCTTGATGAGGTCTAAAACTTTTAAATTAAAACTTTTCCAATTGATGTCATCGTCTAGGGGCCAAAATATTGAATAGACACAATATTTGTAAAGGTCCATATAAAATCATAGCATCGTCCTATACACGATGTAAGCACGAGGTAATAAGAGATCTGAGATCGAATGAACACAAGCGTGTAAAATTGCACAACTTATGAAAGAGGATTACTATATTTACATCTGTTATACTGTACAGTGTACACCAAAACTAATATGAAGTGTCCATTCTCTGTTGTAGCAAATGGCTAAGATCATGATTCGGTCACACTGCTAAAGGTTTGTTTAGGTCCGAAACCACCAGCTTAGTGGCCTCATACACGACCGTGATGGTGAATTAGTGACTTGACTTGGACTTACTGTTGTATGTTACTTTAGACCTCCAACGAACTATTGACATTATTTTTGTTAAAAAATAGATCTTGTAGGGGTAAGCTATCCACTAATCTTCGCATGTGAAAGCAATAATTAGATCAATAGGACACTATTATAAAAAAAACAAATTTAGGAATTAATCAGCTTAAGTTCTACTTTTCAGCATGTTGCAGCTTCTGGTCAAGCCCGCCCCATTAGCAGGAGTACCTGCTAGGTAAACTCCAGAGTGCCTATCAATGCGAAGCAATTGCGAGGCTGGAGCGTCTTGAATTAACAGTCATTGCGCTTTAATTTCTTGTTGACAACCAAAAATATCCAAAGCATATTATGGACTCCACCATCATATTTCTGTCGTCAATATAGTCAGAAACATATTTGGTTCATCCCATTGGGAGCTCGAACGAAAAAAGGTGTTCACCTTGCTGTAGGAACTGAGCTCCTTATTAACCGCCAGGCCGGTTTGGTCAAGTTTCTCAAATGTAAGATTTAATTGCACCATTGTGTTCTTTCTCATCGAGCTGATTGAAAATATATATGGTTCGCCCCCGTCGCTCCTCCTCCTCCCGGGGGGGCGACTTGGGAGGACCTTGATACCCTGGGGGCGCCGCCACCCGGGATCCCCGCCATCCCCACTCGCCGCCGCTCGAGCGTGAGGCGGGAAGCGCGGCCGAAGGGGGGGGAAGGCGGCGGGGGCTCGTTTTTTTCTCCTTCCCGCTACCGTGTTGGTTGGGCGAGGAGGGCTGTGCCAACGGCGGCGGTGGTGTTCGCCCCCGCGGATCCGCCCCCACGGGTCGGCGCGGCTCGACGCCGGATCCCGTGCCGCCGAGTCGGGCCGACGGCGCTGGCGTGGCAGGGCGCCATCCGCGGGCGGACCGCGAAGGCCGGGCGGCGTAGCGGTGCTTTTGCCCCCATGGTGGATGACAGGTCGTTGGTGGTGGACGCTGGCGGTGGTGGGGGTTGGAGGCGGTGGTGGCGGTGGAGGTGCGGCAGTGGTGGACGGAGTGCATCACTGTGGCGGGTGTGGCCTTGGGTGTTCAGCGGCGCCGGGAGTGCTAGGCGACGGCCGGGCGCGGCCGGGTCGGTTTGTGGTGTCCGTTGGTGCCCGGCGCCGTGGCCGGGAGGGAGTTGGCCGCTGACATGCGTGGCTCCCCGGCGCACGGGGCGCCCCTCCGCGCAAGGACGGCGGCGGTGGCCTGCATGGGGGCAGGGCGGCGTGATTCTTCGCAAACAGGCCTGCGCGTAGTGGTGCCTCGTGGCGGGCAACTCTTGCCATGGTGGTCGGGATTCGTTCGCGGACTTGCGTGCGGTCGGCGGGGCGAGGTGAGATGGTGGTGCCCCCCCCCTCCTCCTTGACCTCTCACGTGTTGTTCCGGCCGCCTGGTGGTGGGGCCGGGTGGCTTGCGCTGGGTGCCCTGTGGCTGTGTGTTCTCGCGGTGCCGTGGCGGCACGGTGGGAGGTACCGAGCCATTTCATCGCGGAGGAGCTGAGGAGGCGGCGGCCGCGGCTTGTCCGGGCGGTATTAGGTGCGGTGTGGTTCCGGGCGAAAAGCCTTCACCGATATCGTGTTGGTTATAGTGGTGGCGGCGCCCTTGGGGCGCCGTTCTTCTGTTGGGGACACCACTATGGAACACCGAGGCCTTATGCGTGGAGTCTTGGGGTGAAAACCGGTCCAATTTTTGGATCGAGCGGCGGCGGGCGCCATCGGTGTCGCGTCCTCCTTGAGGCGTCGCTCACCGAGACTCGTCCCGGTGGTGGCGGTGGGATGGTCGGGGTTGGTCCGCGTGCAAGCGACTTTGAAGGTGTGCGGCGTCCCATGTGTTAGCAAGGTGCGAGAGGGCCCATGGGTGCTAGTGGCTTTGGCGTTGGCGGCGCATGGTGGTGGTGATCTCGGCGGCCGGGCCGGGCGGAAGTGGTGCTCCGGGCGGCTTTCGGATATCCGAGTCCCGGGCGTGGTTGAGTGGAGTGTGAGGCGATGGGTGAGGCGAGGCCCCACGCAGTAGTCGAGGATCGGTGGTTTTCAAAGGTGCCGCGGCGGATTGTTCTACGGATGCTGGCCGGGAGCAGGGGGATCGGCGATCGTGGGTGTTCGGCATGGGGGTGCTAGTCCTATGGTGGAGTTCGGGGGCTGCTTGGGCTTGTAGGGGCTGCGGCGGGCGTGGCACGGCGTTGGCGGCACGCAGCCGGGAGGTTTCGACGGTCTACTTTGGACTCCTCTCCCAGTCTTTGGGGTGGTGTTGAGTTGTGTTGTGTGTTTGGTGTCGATGTCCCAATCCGACTACCCATTTGTGGATGGAGGCTCGTGTTGATGACCCAATCCAACCGAGCCGGGCGTCATGTTTATTTTCTCCCATCCGAGTTGGTGTTAGTTGGGTCCGAAGTTGCTTTAGTGGTTGAAATAAGTGGTATGTGGGTGGAACACTCCCCCCTAAGTTGAGTTGAGTGGGCGCTAGTTGTTGCGCAAGTCAAGTTGATTTGGTACCTACATGTGCAGGGTGGGAGTAGGGCACCCTCTACAATTGTATGGTTTTTCCTACGGTTTCGGTCAAAAACTGGGCTGGCACTTGCCTTTTCTTTATTCGTCTAATAGAAATCACGGCAAAGCTTTTTGCCGTCATTTCTAAAAATATATATGGCTCGTCTCATGTGAAGTTGATGAATTGATCGTGAATTTTGGAAGGTCTTGTGCTCTCTACGTGCAGCAGAACCGGCCAGGCCAGTTTTGAAACCCATGTGACTAACCACCTTTTGCTCATGGGGCTAGTACAGCTGCGTCAAGGCCCGTTAGGCCCCTTAAGGTGTAGAAATCCGTGCAAGGTAAAGATCGAATTTTTTTGATGGGACAGTAGCTTTGTGTGATATGAAATTTTTTCCAGGGTCCTACTTTCTCCCTGATTTCTACACTGCTATACTAGTCTCGACCCCTTTGGTTCTACTCACAACCATGTGTTGTATACTACTCCTTAGTAGATTTGATTTTAGTCTAAGGGTCTGTTTTGATAGGAGAAACCGATTCATTTAACCTGAGAATCGCAAGAATCAACGCTAAACGGAGTTCTGGCTGAGCGATTCGGAGCCGGAAACGTTTTTTTAGACCAAAGGACCCTTCCCTGCTTATATTGAAAATTTGAAAGCATGAGCCAGAAACGTTTGGTGCTTGGCTGCTTGCCTCGTAGACGGACAAAACAACGGCAGCCTAGTTTGGCACCGATTCGTGTTTCTAGTCATTTCCCTTTCAGATATGCGATTACTGATGGACGAAACAACGGCAGCCTGCAGGTTTGGCACCAACGCGTGACCGCCAAGCACAATATCGACTTTGTAATTTCTATCCTGCTTGTCATTTCTTTTGCGCCCCTGTTTATCAGTTTAACACAATATTGGAAATATTTCATTCATGCTTTGTAAAGACTTTATTTCCGGTTTTTATTATAACGCAACAAAAAATCAGTCACATATGATGGGCATATTGGTGCATTGCATCACATTATTTTTAAACGGAGATTAACTCGGCTTTTAAGAAAGCCAATAACAAAGTTTTACAATTGGGAAAAACGGAAAAACTTTTTCCTCTGCCCCCGCATTAAGCTCTTCCCTATGGGGCGACTTGGGTGCACCAAACACCGCTGCCGTCCGTCCCTCCCCCACGCCTCCCGACCCCGCTTGAGTTCAACGTCGAGGTTCGGCATGGAGCAAGGAAGGTGGCGACTGAGATTCCGATCTGTCTCGCGTGGAGGAGCCTCTGGTTGGAGCTTCTAGTTGGTAGCGCTTCTCCGACCTTAGTTGGCCAGATCCGTGCCCTACCGCCCCGGATCTATCGCTCCTGAACTTGGGCTGTGGCGTAGGTGGGGCTCTTCGCCGGGTTGCCGGAGCAGGGCGTGCTGCTCTGGCTCCATTCTTCACAGGATCCGAGGGTCATTGGTTGAATCCATGGTGGCAGTGGTAGTGTCTCCAGCCAGGTACCATCCCCCGGTGGCTGTGGTGGCTGGGCTTCTGACGCAGCTTCACAATGTGCCAGTCTGGCTCAGATCCACGGAGGGGCGGGGATAGGCATGACAGCAACAGGTCAATGAGCAGGCTCTGTAATGAAGATCAAGCCTAGCACAAGTAGTTTTCATGATCAAGATCAAGTTCAACAAGCGCAAGATCAACAAATGGCTAGTCTAGCTCAAACAATTCAACCAATTGATCAACCAAGCTCAAGCAGTGAATTACAACTTTGTTCAACTTCAACCGGTTGTCCATCAAGCAATTCCAAGTGACCATCTATTGGAGCAATAAGCCGGACTACGTAATCATTTATGAGAACAAAAGAAAGTGACACTTGTTTGTTGTCTGTGGTTGTGCTATGAAACAATACATAAACGAGTATTTGAATTGTGCACTTATTCATCAATCAAGACAACAATAATAATTCACCGGGGAAAGCTTGCTGATAACAACATTTCCTCCTCCATGGTGTATTGCCTACTAGCTTCCTTAGTTCCTCGGTCCGTTGGCATGCAAGGAGTGGCAGCTTCCCCACTATTTGTTTGTCGCGTTCCATTAAATGGAATCTGCCTTTTTTTAACTAGCAAGCCTTCAAGTGCCATCTCCACTTCCCTCATTGTAGGTCTGTCTTCTCCCTTCAATTTTGTGCACATTGCTGCCAGTGTGGCTATTTCTTGGATTTCACCATCTTCCTCCTCCATGACTTGAGGATCTAATATATCAATCAGTCTGCCTTCTATTAGCAGAGAAATAAAATGTGAAACAAGACCATCATCATCAACTGATCTATACACATATGGTTTCTTTTCGAGGTAAGCAATTCTACAAGAAGAACACCAAAACTGAAAACATCACTCTTGTCTGTTAATCGTCCATTGTAATAATACATTGGATCCAAGTAACCCATTGTTCCTTGAACTGCTGTAGTCACTCCTGTATTATCTATTGGGATATATCTAGAAGCTCCAAAATCTGAAACCTTTGCAGTTAAAGCATCATCAAGAAGAACGTTGGATGACTTAATATCTCTGTGAAATATAGGCATTGAAGCAGATGCATGTAGATAGGATATTGCTTTGGCAACCTCGGCTGCTATCCTCATCCGATCATGCCATGGTAGTGACAAGGGTCCTTCAACGTGAAGATGATGACAAAGGGTTCCATTTGAAATGAACTCATAAACTAGCAGTGGGACTTACGTCCCGAGGCAACAACCTAAGAGCTTCACCACGTTTCTGTGGTTCACTTGAGAAAGAACGACAACTTCATTTATGAATTCATTGATTTCTTGTTGAACTACTATCTTTGACTTCTTGATTGCCACAACATGTAGATCCAGAATTCCTTTAAACACGACACCATGCCCTCCACCACCAATGATGCGAGCTCTATCAAAATTATCTGTTGCCTTCTCTATATCACGTAAGGTAATTATCATTCTCTCGCCGATGTCTGTGCTTCTTGATATTAACTGTTGCAATAGCAGCCCATGATTTTGCTTGAAAAATCTTTGTTTCATCTTCTTTACTTTTTGAAGCTTGATTTTACGCATTACGTAGGGAGCGCCAAGGGCTAGAACCAAAAGACTTGTTCCACCACCGACTCCTAGCCCGATGCTTAAACCTAAGAATAACAAGATATAACGGACACATTCATGATCTTAGAGTAAAATAATATGTCAAGCCGCGAATTTGTTTTGTGGGATAATATGATTCACATAGTGACTTGTAATTAACCTGTGAAAGAATTCTTGATTGTAATGCATCCCCCTTTTATGGAATAATTTCCAGAGCTTCCTTCAGGACATTGGCAGTGAAAACTTCCTGGGAAATTTTGGCATATGCCATAGCACGAGTATGCTTCCTTGTTCTTGCACTCATCAATGTCTAGGAAGTTTAAATCAGTGAAGTATGTTTTAAGTTCGTGTCAGTGTCCAGTATACGTACAGCGAGACTTGTAACTCTAGAACAGATAGTCAGAAATGTATATATATTCATGATTTCCATCTTATTATACCTGTGCATCCATTTGGGACTGAAGCATTGCCTGTATAGCCAGCGTTGCATTGGCAAATAAAGCTTCCCGGTGTATTCTTGCAAACACCATAGCAAGCATATTGTTCTGGGTACTTGCATTCGTCGATATCTATAGCGAAAAAAGGTAATGTGTTAGGAGCACCAAATGATCGATGTATGCAGATTCAGGCTGAGGAATATATTTGGAAAAGATTGTTGATTGACTAACATAGTGTACCTTGGCATCCACCTTGAACATAAGGATTACCCTGATAACCATGGGCGCATTGACACGTGTACCCACCATGGCCTAAGGAAGAGGAGTTTCGGCAATAGCTGTGGGCACTGACACACTCAGGGGCGGTCTTATGATTCGCAGGACAAGCCGATGAATTAGTCCTACTAATTATCCAGTCTAGTGTGGCCCAAGGTTCAGGATAATTTTCGTCATTCCAATTGTAACTCTGGTCGACTATGTGTACAGAACCATTGATAGGCCACACCTCGAGGCTGTAGGAAGGGTAGCCTACAGGGATGCTGGCCTGACAGCAACCAAGGCCGCTAGTGCAATTGCGATTTGCTACCTTGCTGTAAATGGGATAACCATCTCTGGACAAAATATCTGGGCAGAAAACAGTGCAAGAACTGACCGGAAGATAATCGTCGCCTTGACCATATTGAATATATAGGGTGACCTGGAAGCCGCACCCTTTCACCTCGAGCATGCTAGTCGACTCGGACAGGAAGTAGGGGCCGGTCTCTGGGATCCCGAGGCCCCATGTCCCGTTTGGCCCTGTGTAGTTGGTGAAAAGCAAACCAAAGTGTTACAATATCCGTCACATCAAATCTTTTAACGCATAAATAGAGCATTAAATGTAGGTAAATAAAAAAAAACTGCATAGTATGGCTGAAAAGTGTGTGACGAATCTTTTTTGAACATAGTTAGTCCATAGTAGGACAATAATTACCAAATACAAACGAAAAGTGCTACAGTAGTGAACCCAATATATTTCACTAACTAAACGCCCCTAAATACTCACCTTCAAATGACTCTTCCAATGACACTTCGGTGCTGATGATGCGCACCGTGCTGTGTTCAACAGAGATGTTCAGCACCTGCACGGTGCCGTCGCCGAGGAACAGCTTGGGTGGATGACAGTGGGAGTGCTGCAGGTGAGGCTGAAGCCGGTGGCATGGTAGCAGCCGGGCTCCATGCCGAACGGGTACGGGATGCTGATGTTGCCGCACCTCCTTGTGCAGTTACTGCCCAGACCAGTGGCCGTTGCAGTTGCAGCAGGTGCGGCGCCGCCAGCAAGCGGCGGGAGCATCAGCAGCAGCGTCGTCGCGACTACAGCAGCAAGTGCTACAACTGTTTTACAACTAGCCACTGCTACTACATTCGTCTTCATGTGTGCCTGCGTATGTGGATCGGAAGGACTACCCATGTCGTCTTCCTCAGCATAAATAGCACATGGCGGCATACACAGTTTCTCCTATTGAAATTAAAGTAGCACGACGCCAAGGACGAAGACCAACTAAAGTTAAGTGAATTTCGTCATCCATGAAAGCAAAAACAACACGCACGGTGACTTGACATGCTGACTGATCCTTGGTGCTGCTAACATATTTTATCTCTCCCACTACCAGAGAAGATCTCAGTAGTGCACATAATTTGGTTGCTGTGTTTATTTAGCAGCCAGCCATGCATCCATACTATGTTGTAATTGTACGTGCTTCGCGTCACGCATGCAGCGTTAGCTTTGAGCTTTGTCAGTCAGTCGTCCTTTGTTATGTCTCCAAGGACATGATTTTAATCGACCTGAGAGGTTGGTCTAGAGCTTTGTCCGATTTTCAAATTCAAAATTTTAGATTTTCAAACTTAGGTGGAGGCATCCTTATATAAAGTTGTAGTAGTGCTTGAGGAGATCTAAAACTTTTAAATTCAAACATTTTCCAATTGAAATGTCATCTAGGGCATTAGATTAATATTTATAAAAGGCCGGGTTGTGCAGCCTGCTAGTTTATTCTAACTGTTCCGAGAAATATTCTCTATAAGTGCTATGAATTGAAGCTGAAGTAATCCAATAAGACAAATGAAAAACAGTAGTGTAATTAACCGACGTATTTTGCTCCTTCGATTTCCCTTTGCAATTTTTGAACAGCTCAGTTAGTTTTTGCCTTGCAGAAAATTAAACTACGTATTACACAGGGGCTGACGGTACAACAAAATTGCAGTAGATTGAAAGATATATATAGTATCAACAAAATTGACAGAATTCAAAATCAGACGACAAGAATCAACTAATAATGACATAAATTTATATTAGATGGTAGCTACTGGCGAGTCATTAGACAATAAGTCCTTATTAAACTTGCAACTAGGACAGATTGTTATACTGTACACCCAAACTAATATAAAGCGTCAATTCTCTCTGTTGTAGCAAATGGCTAAGATCATGATTCTGTCGTACTGCTAAAAGGTGTGTTTAGGTCTGGAACCACCAGCTTAGTGAGTTACTGGCCTCATACACGACTGGGATGAGCTAGTGACTTGACTTGGACTTTTACCGGTAGTATGTTACTTTAGACCTCCAATGAACTATTGACACTATTTTTTTTGTTAGAAACTAGATCTTGTAGGGGTAAGCTATCTGCTAATCTTTGCGTGTGAAAAAAATTAGATCTATGGTACACTATTAATTATAAAAATAATTTTAGGAGACATCTCATTTTATTTATAGAGGTGGGTCAAAAGTGTCTCTGGATGCTAATAGTCACTGATTTTTAAAGGCGTACATAGACCACCCAATAGACAAATGCCTCTAAAAATTCATTAATCTCCTCAAGCATGTCCTGGTAGCGTCACATGTCCTCATGATGATACTGGTCTGGACAATCGTATGACCGTTGCTCCTCCGCTTGGGCTTCGTCGTATGCCTAGATCCTCAGGGATCCCTAGTCGAGCTCAGATGGGATGACTGATTTGTCAGAGAAGCGCAGCGCACGTGGCCATCCCTAGCTGTTTTCCCTAGGCACATCCAGCGGGTCAGGAGGGAGCTGAGCCCTCCACTAGCATCAACAGTGCAGCCCTACGAGCAGGTACAATAATGGGCTATAAGCCAACCTAGTCAGTAATTTTGATGATGTGGAGGGGAGAAGGGAAGAGAGAAGAGAGCTTGGCTCTTGTTCTAGCACCAAGCTGGGCACGGATGCATAGGCATTAGTGGGTCCTAATAGATACGGATGTGAGAAGGAATAGAAAAAGAGAAGGAAAATAAATAATAATAAAGAAATCTTGTAGCCAACTAAGAGACTAGTTGTTGTATAACTTGGCTCTTATTACTTGGCTTATAGCCAAGCACTTGGCTCTACTATTAGCCATGCTCTACCAAGACAACCCATCATGGCGCGAAGAGCAATAGACCCCAAATATCTGTTGTTATAGAAGGCATCCAGACCTCCCCCTGTCCAGGAACTTATAAGCCAATCACACTCCCCAAGTTCAACTGGAAAATGGATCTACATCATTTCATTATGAGTTATGAAGCAGCCCATGTCAACTCCAACCACTCTGGATATGACTAGAATAGTGAAAGATCGGGTTCGGGTCAAGGCCTCCATGACGGCTCATGATGTGGCACAGGCCGCCACTATGCTACCTAACCCGCGTACGTCCCACGTCCAATCGCCATCTCGGCCATCCCGTTCTCTGTAACGGGATGGGGAGCTACATCCCAATTGGCCGGGATGGAGGCGAGGAACAGGACACGACGTGATGCCCATCGAAATCACCAAAACTCGCAAGACTGATGTAGAGGAGGAGGAGACGACACCATTGACCACCCCTTCCTTTTCTTTTTCTCTTTCTTCTATTCCTTTCTTTCCTCCTTCTTCGTACGACTATAAAAGGGGAGGCAGGACACCCATGCAAACCATCTGAACTCAGGCATTCAAGCACCTGAAGGAAGAAACCACACACTCGCACACTCATTCATAGAGACTTGGGAGCCCTCCCTCTCTCGACCGTTTGTACACCCCTACTGCAAACTTAGCAAATCATCGAGCATCAAGCTCACCACTGAATGTAGGGACGTTCATCCCAAACCAATATACATCCCTGTGTCACCATTTGCATTTACCATCTGAGCTAGATGTGGAGCATTTAGATTACTCGTTGGTGTTAGTTCAAAACACCGACACTTTGCCACTTGAATTCATCCAACACCATTCTTAATTTGTTTCCGATCCTAATCAAGGAAAATGGCAACGAGTACCCCATCTAGGAAAGGCGCACATTCATTTATCAGGTACAAACTGCTTTTGTCAATGCCCACTGTCAGGTGTATAGAAACAGGGTGCCTACTCACCCCCTAAAAAACGCACAAGGCCCATAACCAAGCCAGCCAACGGGCCCAAACTTACGCAGAGCATAGGAAGCCCGGTCCAAATAAAGCGACCAAAGGTCCGCTATAAGGAATGCCTTAGCATAAGGGCATCCCACAAGGCCCGATGAAAGGTCCTAATGGCTAGGAGGGGGGGTGAATAGCCTATTAAAAATTCTACAAACAACACTTGAGCAAACCGATTAGTAATTAAAACGGCGAAGCGTAATAAGCGGTGCTACAAGTTTATCTAGGCAAGCCCTCTATGCAATCAACCACTAAATATATACTATGATCTTTAGGCAATCAATCTAGCTAAGTCAATCCTAGGTGAACAAAGTATACTAGCAAAGATATCACTAGGAGCTAAACTAGGTGATCAAGAAGACACTAATCAAACTAAGCAAGCTACACAAGATAAGCTAACAAAGTAATGCAAGGGTGAGCTAGAATACAATACCACCGTTGGCTAGTAGAGGTTGTGGCCAATCACCAAGTCACTAGAAATCTCCAACGAGCACAAGACAAATGACAAGATGATTTTTCACCGAGGTTCACGTGCTTGCCGGCACGCTACGTCCCCGTTGTGGTGATACACCCACTTGATGGTTGCTAAGCTTAATGACACGGTGCCAAATCCCCAGTGGGAACTCAAGCACACCAATCACAAGAGAGGATTCACAAGCCACGAGCAATCCACTAGTGCTCCTTTCGCGAATCTCCCGCAGGGTAAGGAACGACCCCTCACAAGTCCACTGGTGTGGCCTCGAACAAGCTCCAATCGAGCTCAACACCGCCTCAACCTCCAAGCCACTAGGGAACCAAGCAAATTCCCAAGAGAAACAAAATCCCGCAGCTCCTCCAAGGATGAAGTGCCTCTAGATGCAATCAATAATGCAATGCACTTCAATCTCTCTCAATCTCACCCAAGATTTGAAGTTAGGATGAAGGGATGAGTGAAGGGGAGTATCTCAAGCTCACAAGAGTGTAGGAGTGTTCAAAATGTGCAAGACAGAGCTCATGTACCCGGCCAACCAAGTATATATAGAGCCCACCAAAGAATAGAGCCGTTGGTGCACAATCTGCACTTTCTGCGCGTTGACCGGACGCACCGACCGGACTCGTCCATGCGTCCGGTCCAGCGTCCGGTCACAACCGACAGACCCTGCGGCCCCACTTTGGCGACAACCCGGTGCATCGCGTCCGGTCCATGCCGGTGGTGACCGGACTCACACCGCCATGCGTCCGGTCGAGCGTCGAAACCGGCCAAATCACGGTGCTCTCGTGGATCAACCGGTTGGTGACCGGAAGCGTCGCCAAGGGGCGTTGGTATTTATTAAGTGCAATAAGAATATGGAAGATTCCGCAGCGCCTGTAATACCATTGTAGCTTTTCCCTAGGAGAGTATTCTAGAGTATCGTATCCACGGGGAAGCTTTGGCTAAAGAATTTAATAAGTCACAATTATGCATCTACTAACTTAGCAAACCACTAGACTAAAGTGAGGGGGTAAATGATAAGATATGAGTTATGGACAATACCACACACAAGAGAATTCCTATGACAAATGTATAGCTAGCAAGTTGAGAGGACAACGGGAGAGAATAAGGTTCCTATGTACTTCTCTATTACTTAGGTTCTAGGATAGCAATCACACTAATGCACTTTGGAGCAACGGTACCTTCCGGCTCTCGAATAGACTGGGAAGGGGTAGCCGGGGGAAGGCCGCCAAAAGCTCTACTAAAACACCAACCCATACGTGGTGGACTACATCTACGGCCGAGCCTGTCACCTCTGGGGGCTACCACAACTATCCGTAGGTTTGGCAAGCAACCTTAGGTAACCTATAGCCTAGACACCATGTCTATACTATCGATTACAACTCTAGCTACTGCAAATAACTAGAACCCTCAATACGGCGGAGATCCCATGCAATAGCATAACAACTATACTAACCAATTATATGAAAGATATAGAAGTAAATAGAAGACAAATATATAAATCATAAGTCTTACAAAGGAAGGATACAAGACATACCAAACTCATGAGACATCTCGAATCGGGCGCGACTCCACTCTCCCTAACTCTCTAGTTGCTAATCTACTACATTGGAGAGTCTAGCCCTAATTCTCTAATGTGGGGAGAGGTTGTCCTCACATTGGGACACCTCCATGACCAACAGTCAAGAGATAATGAATAGAATGAATTAGGGTTTTACCACGGGGTCGTGGTCTTCTTATATAGCCATCGGCGATGAGCGAGGACCCTTGGATCAAACCGACCTTGAACAACGGTGTAGATACAACCTCAATGTCGGTTAGAAACCGACCTCCAAAGTGGGCTGGATTTGGGCTCAAACTTCTGGCGATCGCCGAGAGATGGGCTGGCGATCGCTGTGAGCCCCTGCCTCTCACAATGAATTCTCCTTCCTCCCGGTGTCTTACGGTGTCTTCTAGAATGTTTTAGTCCACTTTTTCGGATTGAGTTACCTCACGGTCAAGTCTTCTCATCATATGGGATGCAAACTCTTAGGACTTTTCCTTTGCTCTTAACCGCTTTTTTATCCGTTAAGTCCCTGTAAAAGATATAAATCACCAAAGCTCGTGGAATTATGTTAGTAAAGCCCCTAGTCTATGTTGATATTCATTTTATGCCCTTATTTCATGTTTAGTTGACTATTAATATTATGCTATAACAGGTGTCAACAAGTTCCCCCCAAGCTTACCCTTTGCTAGTCCCTAGCAAAATTATATTTATAGTTAGAGTCGGATCATGAGTTGCTACAACGCTTTCACACACCTCAAAAGTACACATGCTTTCAAACAAAATTTCTCCTCTATATTAGAATAAACTTTTTCAACCTTCAACTTACCCATATTACCTTTTAACCGTGGAGCTTATAGCCTTTTCTTAGTATCTTGGGCAATTGAAAGATAGAACAATCAAGTCAAGCACCATGTCTCAAACTCTTTGTTCAACATTCATTCTAGAGTTTTTGCAAGTTTTCAAAATAAAACTCAAAGTTCCTTTTGTATGACCCTCTCAAGTCTCTCATTGGTAGTATTTGTGGATCCTCACTTAGGAAATAATGTTGTGTTGCCTTTCTCTCATAATATGTGTTATTTTTGGAATAAGGCAGTAGGACACTATGCCTTCTTCTCTCTCACCCTATATCTAAGGCTTATATCTGGAGCTCTAGGTGGGAGAAAACTAAATCTACTTACTAAGCATATATTGTAAGTTCAAGCAATGGATTCAAAGTCACGAGTCACACCGATCAAGTGGTGCATGTGTATGGTGAAAAGAATATAGTAGATATGATGGTAGGGAATATAGTAAGGTGTATGAAACGAATGAGGGGAAAGCCTAATTCTACTTTTGCTCCTTGAGGAATCATCTCTCTTTAAATTTGAAAACTTTGGGAGAATTTGGGTTGTATCTATTCTTTCTTTCTTTATTTTTCTTTTTTATGGAGAGGCGAGTATCTAAGTACCCATTGTTTTTCAAAGTGGACACTTGTCCATTTTTAACTCTCCTTTATTCTCTTTTCTCTTTTTAGGGAGGTAGGCTCTACTCGCCCGTAGGACACTTGTCCATTTTTCATCTCCCCTTTTTATTCTTTTTTTTTAAATACAACCCAAATCTCTTTTGCAATAACTTTTGAGAGATAGACAAAAGTAATGGAGCTTCTGTAATACATTGGCTAGAAATATGTAGATGGGTATAGGGAATATTTTTGGTTGCTCTCTCCCAAGATAGGAGTAGAACATTTTTGGTGGCTAGAGTGAATGGATATATATATGGTGGATATATGTATGGTGGTGTAATGAGTATATATGGTAGATGCGTACTTCCAGGGTGGAAATAGCATATAGGTGAATGGAGTCGATTGGAGTGGAAATGTAGTGAAATGGAATGAGGTGGAGTGTACATGATCAGCATGACAAGTTTCTAAGGGTCACAAAGATTGAACAAACTCAATGCAAAGCAAGCAGCCTATATATATATGTCAAAGGGTTTTCCTAATCTAAGGAGCATGTATATATAGCTGTGGTAGGAGGTTCAACACTCTTGTCACACAGGAACTTATCATGTGCACTTTAATTTTCAAAAGATAAATCTCTAGAAATCTAGTCTCACTAGGAGTAAGATAAATAGCAGCTCAGACTCTCATATATCATATCCGTCAATTACCTAGACTTGAGCAAGCATTTGCTACCCACAACAGTTTTCAGTGTTCGTGAGCAAATCTCAAGTCAAAGCGGTTGCATTAAAAGCTCGAGAGAAATTAAGCTTGAAAGGTAGGTACTTGAAAGGAATTATGACGGAACAACTATTCATCATCTCCAAGGCTAGAGATAATCTTCAGAGTTTGTTTTATTCTCACACTCTAATAAAGACTCTTTTAATAAAGACTATATAGACTCTTTTTTTATTTGGTTTCCTTAGTTATGCATCTTTTTATTTCTTTCTAATAAAGGAGACAAATTTAGCTAATATTAAATAAGGTATAAGAATACTTATCCGGATACATGGGGGTTGCCCTCCCCAATTTGGATGTTGACATAGTCTTTGATGATGATGTGGAAGTAGAGGTAGACAAACTACGCATGGTGTCATCCTATCATGTCTCTCTTACTTAAATCCTGTTTGAACTCAAATAAACAACAAAGCTAGTGGAACTAGTTAAGCGTTAGTGGTTTTAGCCACTTAGCTTCTTGTTGCCAAGGATTATGATAATTCCATTAAGACAGTAGTTCAAGTAGCATTAATATTTTTTTTTGGATTTTCTATGCAAATAAAGATGATGATGCATATATTTATTTTATTTTTATGCCACCACAATAAATATCCTTGTGGGTTGTTACACACCACAAAATTACTCACATGGGGCTTAGAGTTTTTCAATGTATATGCAACAAACAATTATTTATTTTCTTTTCTAATGCAAGGCTAGTGCTATAATGTAAATATGCTAAAAGAAAATAATTATGCAACATAAGGAGGTAAATATGCTATGCATATAGATAACTACCGATCTTACCTTTTCGGCGAGGGTTCGAGTGTTTTAAGTCCTCTGAAGCGAGACTTCTTACCTTGTTGTTTCCTTGAAGCGTATTACGATCTTGACGGTTGTACTCCTTGAGATGGTGAAGGACGACGTCACCCATGTTCTTTTGCTGGTCTTATGAGTTGGAGTGAAGCGTAGGCAGCGTCTTGTTTAGTGTGCATACTTGTAAGACATTCACTTGTTGAACTTTGGAGAGACCGATAGGCTTCTCCACCTTTTTGCTCAAAATGTGTCCTACTTGCAAAGTCAAGGTAGAGATCATGTGCATGGGCTCGTTGGTGGGAAAACACCAACAGAACCAAACTTCATTTATTCTTCTCTAACTATAGGCACAATAAACAAGATAGAGTCGACTCTTATATGCTTTGCTTAAACCTAACATGGTTGACAAGATCCGAAGATTGAGAATGATTGTTTGTGGTTAAAACATTGGCAAATTGAATCAAACTCCTTGACTCTTTGAAAGGTTTTTTTTCTATGCATGAAGTATCAAAGGCATGATATTGATTATGTTCTTCCAAAATAAGGTGAGCAATATTTTTTGGTTTACATGATTAGGACTATGAGATCAAGAGAGTGGTGATAGGAACAAATAAAGAAACAAAACAAGTTGAGCTAATAAACCTAGATAAAGTAAGGTTGTTACTCTAACATGTTTTATTCTTTATTTATGAACAAGCCATAATTAAGGTAAAGCTTAATTAATGACAACTTACCTCAAGATGTTACCTTATTATTGTAGTGTGACGGCATCGTAACACCTTGTGGTGGTCCTTTTCTTCTTCTCAAAGCTTTTCTTCTTTGGCCTCTTATGTATCTTGTTCCTCACTTGTCTCCTTTGTTAAATCGTCCTTTCTTTCTTGTTCTTTAAATTGTGCTAGGACCTTTTTGCTCCTCTCATAGTTTTATTCCTGTAGTATTAGTTGACAACATATACCAAGGAATATACAAGTATTTATAAACAAGGGTAGAATTGTCATGGAGCTAAAGGTTGCTTCTATGCTAGAAAAAGTTTTGGTTAGATATTTTAATTAGCAATTGCTCACTATTACTTTTTCTCTAGTGGGAAATTTTATTATATCTTAAGTTTGATTTTGATGTATGACATTTATTAACCAAACAAACTTAGAGAGACAAAGTAATAGAGAGTGTAGAGGGATTGCAAACCAGCATGTCGAAAGTGACGGGAGCTTGAGAAGAGGAAGAGTATGTCGGATGATCTTGAGGAGGAATCGACCTTCCTCCCCCATGCTTGAGCCTTCCTGTCACTTGACACTTTAAGTGTGAATGCTGAACCATCCCTAATCGTGTGTTGCAATCACCATGTCCTTAGACGTTGTTCATCCTTTGTTCCTGCAAGTTTAGTGACCAAGAATACCCGAAGGGAACTTGTCCTAGGAACATGTTTCTTTTAGCATGAGCCTTCATGTGCTCAGATATATATTATTATTTTTTTTTTTTAGAACATAAGACAAAAGTTGGATACAAATATGAGATTTATATTCACTTACATGTCTTTGATGTTCTTGTGGCATGTTGCTTTGTCCATCCACTTCCTTCGAAAGTGAGAGCTTTTTTCTCATGTATGACACTAATGTCATTCTTTGTTCCATCTCTAAAGTGGTGGTCCTGGTTTTGCGTGTTCATTTCACTCTATGAATAGACTTAGCATAATCTTTTTCTCGCAAAATGTTAATGGACACATACCCGAGGGAATACAACATGATTGAAATAGGGGTTGTTGTCCAAAGTTCATAAGATCTCATCTATGCTAATGAAAAGATGGTTCTTTGATTACTCTTAGCATATATTTTAATTATCATGTCTTATAACACATTTTTGTTTGCTGCTGCACTCTAGCATATGGATCAAGGCAAAGGTAACTTGTAGCAAAAGACAGAGTGAATGATATTTGATACTTACAATTCTTCCATCAATGATGAATGAGCCGTGTCTTTTGCACAAGGTTGGAGTTCATCATATGCCTTGCTTCATCTCTGATCTAAGTTCACCTCTTGACTTTCCCGATTTGGATTTGAGAGTTTTCTACAAAGGTTAGTCCAACAAAATATACCAAAGCATCTACTACAACATACTATTGGTTCAAAAATCAATCTAGACACCACGTCCAATTTGATTTAGGAAGGCATTTTAACCTAAAAGCGTCACGCTTAATTTAAAAACCAATGGAAGTAAAATCACCACTCCTAAACTAAGCACCATGCTTCATTTAAGAGATGAATGAAGATATTTCCAAACCTTAGCATATTATAGCAAACAAAGGTAACATGAAAACATCACAGAGATTTACTCAAATAGAGACAAAAGAGCATGATCAAGGTGAGGATTTTTTTTTTCTTTTTTTTTTTTAGATGACATGGATGAATGCAAAGGACTAAACATGCAATGGATCTACTATGAGAAAACATAAACTAAGCGGAGTGAATGCATGAGTTGATCAAGTAAACATGCAATGCAATGCAAGAAATTAAATGATAACTACTCAATCAATTTATAGTCCATGAGCAAGACTTTCTCACCTTTATTGATCATACTTACCGTGAGGTGGTGCGGCTTCTATACGTCACTTGAGATGTTTGCATTGAATTCATGTGACGGCGACTTCTTCTCCAATCTATACATGGTTAGAAGATTATATATATTTAAATACATACCTTGAGATAGCAGGGTTCCAATGTTGATGAATCTTGGTGATCGGGCACCCCTGAGTTCTTCAATCTTTCTTCTTTCTTTTTCTTGTGGAATCTTCTCGGGAAAGTCGCGACGACATCTTTTTGTCCCTGTCTATTCCACAACTCAACGTAACAAAGGTAATCCTACTAAAGCTAGTGATACACTAAATTAGCAGACATCATAATCATTATTAAAACCTTTATACCAATTGCTTCCACAGCAACGGCGCCCAAAAGCTTGTTGGTATTTATTAAGTGCAATAAGAATATGGAAGATTCGCAAAAGCGCCTGAGAATACCATTGTAGCTTTTCCCTAGGAGAGTATTCTAGAGTATCGTATCCACAGGGAAGCTTTGGCTAAAGAATTTAATAAGTCACAATTATGCATCTACTAACTTAGCAAACCACTAGACTAAAGTGAGGGGGTAAATGATAAGATATGAGTTATGGACAATACCACACACAAGAGAATTCCTATGATAAATGTATAGCTAGCAAGTTGAGAGGACAACGGGAGAGAATAAGGTTCCTATGTACTTCTCTATTACTTAGGTTCTAGGATAGCAATCACACTAATGCACTTTGGAGCAACGGTACCTTTCCGGCTCTCGAATAGACTGGGAAGGGGTAGCCGGGGGAAGGCCGCCAAAAAGCTCTACGAAACACCAACCCATACGTGGTGGACTACATCGGCCGGTCAGAGCTGTCACCTCTAGGGCTACCACAACTATCCGTAGGTTTGGGCGCAACCTCAGGTAACCTATAGCCTAGACACCATGTCTATACTATCGATTACAACTCTAGCTACTGCAAATAACTAGAACCCTCAATACGAGCGGAGATCCCATGCAATAGCATAACAACTATACTAACCAATTATATGAAAGATATAGAAGTAAATAGAGAAGACAAATATATAAATCATAAGTCTTACAAAGGAAGGATACAAGACATACCAAACTCTGTAGACATCTCCAGAACCGGAGCGCAGCTCCACTCTCCCTAACTCTCTAGTTGCTAATCTACTACATTGGAGAGTCTAGCCCTAATTCTCTAATGTGGGGGAGAGGTTGTCCTCACATTGGGACACCTCCATGACCAACAGGTCAAGAGATAATGAATAGAATGAATTAGGGTTTTACCCTGGGGTCAGGTGGTCTTCTTATATAGCCATCGGCGATGAACAGGGACCCTTGGATCAAACCGACCTTGAACAACGGTGTAGATACAACCTCAATGTCGGTTAGAAACCGACCTCCAAAGTGGGCCGGATTTGGGCTCAAACTTACGGGCGTCGCCGAGAGATGGGCTCGGGCGATCGCTGCAGCCCCTCCTGTCTCACAATGAATTCTCCTTCCTCCCCGGTGTCTTCTCGGTGTCTTCTAGAATGTTTTAGTCCACTTTTCGGATTGAGTTGCCTCACGGTCAAGTCTTCTCATCATATGGGATGTAAACTCTTGGACTTTTCACCGCTCTCTTAACGCTTTTTATCTGTTAAGTCCCTGTAAAGATATAAATCACCAAAGCTCGTGGAATTATGTTAGTAAAGCCCCTAGTCTATGTTGATATTCATTTTATGCCCTTATTTCATGTTTAGTTGACTATTAATATTATGCTATAACAGGTGTCAACAAGGACCCAGCGTCCGGTCGCTGCGTCCGGTCACGGTTTCCTGCGAAAATCGTCATCTTATTGTTGCCTTTGCTTCAACCTTGCTTCGCCTCTTGCCATAAGTTGCCAACACGTCGAAGATGATCTCAATATCATGTATGTTAGCATGTCGCGATCGATTAGGCAAGAACGAAGTTAGTGCTCTCTAGTCTAAATGCATATGCAAGTCAATATGGACCTAGAAGCACTTCCTCAAAGGATTAGCCGTGACATCCCCTCTTGATAGTCGGCCATCTATCCTAAATGTGATCACACTCTCTATAGTGTCTTGATCACCGAAAGAAAAACCCTATCAAGTTATACCTTTGCCTTGATCTCCGGGTTCCTTCCCAAACTGACAACCGAGCTTGACGATCCATCATGTCCATCATCATCGTCCTTGTTCATGATCATCATGCTCCACATCATCCATGCAATCCTATCTCTTAAGTCACACTTAGAGCAAAGGATTAGCATAACAAGGTGTCATCAATTTCCAAAACCAAACATGAGATTTCACCCGAGGGGTCTTCGGGCGCTCCAGCGTGGAGCCGCAAAAGAAAGAGACGCCCTTGGGAACCAACTCTGTTTTGCCCAACCCACGTGGTTAAACCGGAGCAAACGCCCGCACCGACATATGGGCCCACTGGCCTGACCGCGCCCGGGCAACCGGGAATACAAATTGACTAATGCGCCCCCGTGCGTCCATCATGACCAGTTATATTCCAAAGGACGGACACGGAGTAGCCGGCACGCGATGGACGAAAGGCAAGTGGAGTGGCCACGATACCATCTAAACCTATTCTCTCCTTGACTTTGGCCTCCTTAGATCGAGTAAAAAAGATAACAGAGTAAAGGTAAAGCCACCGTCCACCCCCGGCCATCCCTCGACTTCGGCGGGGCGGTGGCCGGGTACCCGTGATGAAATGTACCGCTCATCGTTCCCGTGATTCCCTCCATGGTAACAAAGCCGGGTGGCGTGGAGGGAAGCGGCCTCGGGCCAGCCGGCCCGGCGCGGGCCAACCGCTAAGCCGGCCATCATCGCTAAGCCGCATGGCAGCTCGCCTTGGCTCGTCGTCTTCTACCTCACGATTTCTTGGTCTTTTGACGACGCCACTTGATCTCGAGCATATATATGACCTTCCCCACGTCCTCAATCTTTCAAAAATACTCATGGCCAATTTTGGGTGTCAACACTCATCAATATCTAAACAAGCACATTCATGAACAATTATTAGTGTTGACACCCAAAAATGGCGTGGTCTAAGTCACGTAAAAAAATCCAGACTTAGCCATATTTTTCGAGGGGCTAACCTACCGCAAAATTCCAGACTTAGCCATATTTTGGAGGTCCAAGTCACCGCAAATTTCCGACTTAGTCAAATTCTTGAAGAGGTTCGAAAAAGGCTCTTCGGAATGCGACCGACTCACCGACGCGTCCCGTCCTCAGTCCCGTCCTAGCGTCCGGTCAAGATCGCTACCACGACGGGTTGCGCAGACCTTTCGTTAAAACGATCGAAGCGAGGACCGGTGCGCGCCCGGCCAAACCCGCCCGCGAGTCCGGCCAGTACCGAAGTGCTGATTTCGGGCCGCCGACGGACGCACTCATGGGTCCGTCCCCGCCCGTCCCGTGATCCGGTGAGGGATCGCGGCGCCGCGAACCGCCGCGCACCTTATCGAATTTTGATCGGACCCATCGACGGAGCGCCCGGCCAAGACCGATCGCGCGTCTGGTCACCCCGACGCAGCCCGCGGTCCGACGAGATCCGAACCGATTTGTTTCCAATCGTGTTTAGGTCGGTTTTTGATGCTTTGAAACGCCCAAGGACGGTTTCCCTAAAAGGATAAGACCACCCTCCTCTATATAATAAAGAGGTTCATGGCCGATTTGATCCCATCTACATCCAATCGTTATACACAACATATCTCTCAACTTTTTATCTCTTCTAAACCCTAAACTTGCTATTCGATTTTAACGAACTCCGTGTTCTCCGCCGGGCGTTCTAGGCGCATCCGCTGCTCCTAGGACAACCCTTGGTGCGCCTCCCGACGGTCTTCCCGGAGGTGCGTTCAAAGGTCTTCCAACCGGCCACCGAAGGCTCACGTTGCCCCTACCGATCCCTAGATCGGTTTGGGTGATCACGCCGCGGTGTTCGCCGCTACTAGGTTGTTTAGCAACCTTCGTGGGCGCCCAAGGCCCTCTCGGTGTGTTGGTGCTTAAAACCCTAAATTGGCGTCAACATATTTTTTGGCAACTCCGGCCGGGAAAAGACTAGACGTCAACTCGGTTTGAAGCTAGCGCCATGGCTCCAGTGATGAAGCTAGCAAGAATAAGGACAAGAACACATCGGCGGAAATTTCCACCGATAACATACGGCGTCCCAAGTCCATTGACGATCTTCCCGAAGATCTAAAGAAGAAGCTCTTGGACAAGGTGAATTCGTACATGAGGCCTTCTTCAAGAGTTGCCGCGTGGATAGGCAAGACCGTGTAACCCAATACACGGATCCCGTCTACGGTGAACCTCCCAAGCACCTGGCCGCACTGCACCACAAGAGGTAATTCCCGTTGCCCAACCTATTAATAGTAATGCCGGTGTTACGCATGATGGCGTTGCTAAGATGATAGTAGACCAAAAATCGCTATAGTGGATATGATTCAAGGTCTTACTAACTCTTTAGATAGACGCTTGAAAAATCATAGAAGGAACTTCAACCGATAACATACAATCGGGTGTCGTGCCTCAATCTTTCAGTAGTGTCACCATCGATGTCGTGCCACAAACAACAACTCAATATCAATATGGCATGCCGTTGGATATGGTTCTACATGCTAATGTTAGTCAACCGCAATCGGTTCCTATGGCTTCGGCTGTTAGAACCGGTACCGGTGGAGTTGGTACATCCTCTAGCCAACAAAGATCGGCTCACACATTAAGAACCGATCATGAGGCATCCGTAAATTCAGGGGTGCATAATGCTATGCTAAATTCGGGGGCAAGTTCCACTACCGAATCTTAACCCCAATCCTACATACAATTCGGGCGAATGTTTCTTTACAAGGGGAACAATCAATACCACAACCGCCACCGAATAATGTGCATAATCAAGATATGAATGCAGGAAACGCGGTAGTTCCCAATAGCATAGAGGCTATTTTAGCTCAATTTAAAGAGGAATTCTCTAGAACCATGGAGAAAAATTTGGGAATTCGCCTTGACTCCGTCAATACCGCTTATCAAAAACCGTACCCTTCTGCCTTTGACTACCTAGATGCACCTATTGGGTGGAAGGTACCTGATTTTCAAAAATTTAGCGGTAATGATAATAAAACTACAATGGAACATATTAGTATGTACCTTGCACAGCTAGGAATTGCTAGTACTAGGGAGCATATGAAAATTCGCAATTTCCCTTTGTCACTTATCGGTACTTTGCATTTTCATGGTTTTCAACTTTGCACGCTTGTTCCATTCATTCTTGGGCTGATTTAGAAGAAAAGTTTCATGCACACTTTTATGTTGGGGTCCAAGAAACTAGATTGTCCCACCTTACATGTGTTAAACAAGGACGTGATGAGCTTGTTCTAGATTTCTTTTAAGAGATATAGAGAAGTTAGAAGTCGTTGTTTTAATGTTAATATTTACGAAAGGGACCTAGTTGATTTTGCTTTTGCTTTGGTTTTGCGTTCTAATATTAGAGAAAAACTTGAGTTCCAAGCAATTTAATACTTTGAATCAATTGATTGAGAGGGCCGTTTCGGTTGAATCGCGCTTTTAAAGATTCTCGTGGATGGCAGCTATCGCTCTCATCGTGCCAATGTGCACGCTTTTCGATGGTTATTCTTCATCGGATGATGAAAGCAAAGAGGTATTGGCTGCTGAAATTAGGTGGCCAGAGGAAAACAAACAAGTAACTTGCCCTTCTCTCAAGCGATTAATAGGAATCGGAATGAGGAAATAAAGTTTACTTTTGATACATCTAAATGTGACCGAATATTCGATGAATTATTGAAAATCGGGTACATTAAGATTAAATATGTTATGCCTTCTGCAGATGTGTTGAAGAAACGGGCTTTTTGCAAATATCATGAATCTTATTCTCATGCAACTAACGATTGTCATGCTTTCCGTCGGCAGTACAATCGGCTCTTAATGAGGGCCGATTAAGTCTTACCGACATGCGGCTTGATAAGAACCCTTTTCCAATGCATGTGGTTGAAGTTAAGAAGCCCGGCCAAAACACTTGAAGTCAAGACTCCTACCATCTTGATCCGCCCCGAGCAAGCCGCTACAACTCAAGGCAAGAACGTGATCATTGGTGAGCCTCGCCCGCACGAATGTTCCTAAGAATTCGGGACGGCAAGTGTTGGCTAACCAAACTAAAAGAAGGCAAGACAAAGCTTACCATTGTGGCTAGCTCTACAAAGCATTACGGCGTCAAGCATGGCTAGATGGTCGGCGGCGCGCACAAGACCAGCTAGGCCGATTGAAGCAATCGGCCAAGATGATCAAGCTCGCACCAACTAAGCGGTTGAACCGACCACCTTAGTTTCGGTCACGGCTCTGAGGATTCTAACTCCCTCACTTCGGGCGTGCATACGATAAAGATATTCGTTCCACAAAAAGCCGGGAGGTTGGAGTTTGGAAAACCAATGAGCCAAAGGTCAAGAAGCATATCAAGCCTTTATGTGAATTTGACGGACTTTTAGCAAAATACAAGAAAGAGAAGGCCGATTCCAAGAATCGCCAAAGAAAAAAGAGAGAGTCTACACCTCCCAAGCGTGATGAAGGGAGAAATAAGCAAGTGGCTATGACTCCTCCAAATATTGCTTCTTCTTCTTCGCAGTTGCACGTCCAAGGATGACTGTTGGGGGCCACCACTATCACAAGTGGCGCCACCACCACAATGGGGACCGAAGGGAGTGTTTGTTCCCTATCCTTCGGGTCCCATGAAGGAAGGAAGTGTCGCAAACGTGGCCAAGCCTACCGTCTTTTAGCCGATTGGGTTCAATCGAGCTCTAGCGGTGTCTTAGGAAAAGAAGGAGGAGCTCACATCTCGTACTCTCACGCCTCAACAATCGGGAAGGCGCCTATGAAGCAAGTCTACATCCCCAAGAAGATAGAGATGATTGAGAAGCTTCGCTCCGGTTGCTACTCCTCCACCTTCCATCATTATCGGTTCGATGACGCTCCTATAAGTAATGTCGCCAAAACCGATTGTGATTGAGGAGCAAGAGCATCCCAAGAGTGATCAAGATCAAGTCATGAAGGAGGTTCTTTGAAGCTCAAGGTAAGAGGCAAAAGTTTGTGGATCCTCGCTTTCCTCGCAGCCCAAGTGGTGCCCGGTGAATATCGATAAGACACAAAAGAGGAAGCTTCGGCCGAAAGCAAGACAAAAAGATGCTCAAGCGCTTTACTCGCCGCGACAAGGTGAAGGGCCGGTCTTGCCGAGATTGTGCAAGAAATCAAGAATAAAGAGGCCGAGTTGATCGCCCGCGCAAGTTAGGGACGTCTCAACCGATTGCTAAATCGGTCGAAGTCGGTTGTAGTTCAAGAGCAGCCGCCCAAGCCTCGTGGAAGAGATGCCCGAACCGAAAAGTTGATCTTTTTGGCATCGTTGGTATTTGCTAAGCCTATGTGAATATTATGATAGATAATCCGCAAAGCGCACGGATCTGGGTGAGCACTTCACCCGGGGTAATGGGTTTTAAATATCGAATCCACGGGGAGAACGTAGAGAAGGGTTCTTGAGATTTACTACTCGATCCCTAAGTAGTTTAATAAAACTAGATAGATAATAAAGATAAGGAGTTCTAGTAAGAAGGTCTTGTTCTCACTTCAAGTAAATCATTTGCACATTGTTCTTAAGAGGGGTTGTCATGAAGAAACTCTTAATAAAGGGGTTCTACGCTAACAACGCAGGGTCTCCCTACGATTTCTATAAACGGGGCAAGGCGTAACAAAAGGACTCAATAGTCTTTGTCACCACTACGATCGGCCTTAACAAGTGTCTTCACCCGGCCTATAGAAGGTATTCGTAATATGCTAGTCAATCTAAGCACCACGCTTACATTAATCTAACAACTTTAATTCAAGAGCGACAGTGAATCAAAGTAATCTTATCAAAGAAATACGAACCTTAAGAACAATAGAGACAATATCACTTACTCGAATGGAATTCGAACAATCCACAAGATCTCGTGAGTCGTGCTCCAATGGCATCGCCTCGGGGGAGACAATGATGGAGGCGCCAACTCGAGGAGGAAGGAAGAAGATGGAGGCGCGACAAACGGCTCCGGCCTTCCTTCAACTCCGCCTCAACCGCACTCTAATTCTCTCAACTTGCAAAACTAACTCTCAATCTAATTCTAATCTAGAGCTTCTATCTCTTGTCGCCGTTGATGATTTGATTGAATTGAAGATTGAACTGAGATTGATTGAATCGAGGGGCCCGGGGGTCTATATATATGGGTCTTCTTATGTCTCTTCAGCTTCAAAGCACAGCAATGTGGTATTAACCTTCATGCATCTCAGGCTTAACCGACGCCCTCGGATCAAACCGACATCAAACGACCGGATTAGATTGCGTCTTAGAGGCGGTGGAGGAACGTTTCGAAACAGGGGATGCATTGGGGGGCCAAGCCGGGCCGATCGGCCTGATTATTAGCCGATCGGCCCGGGGTGGGGCTCCACTGGGCCCCCCGCGATGCGCCGCGGGCTTCCGGAGTCTTCTAGATGATGTTTTCTTCGTGTCAAGTTTCGTTCACGTCGGGTGTATTCCGAGCCTTCTAGTCTTTTTTCGAGTTGGATTGCGTTACGATTTCTACCGTTTTCTATTAAGTCCTCGCAAATCACAACTTTACCAAAACTCATGGAAATCATTAGTATAAACCCCTAATAAGGTTGTCTAATTATATTTTAGTCCTTTTCCATGTTTAATTGACAATTAAAAGTATGCATTAACAAGTGTCAACAAACTCCCCACACTTAGGCTTTTACTCGCCCTCGATAAAAGGATGGTCTAAGCATGGATCATTGTCATACCTGCACTTTAGGATCTCTGAGCTTGATTTGGTTAGAAACAGATAACCTTTATTCTTTAATCAAATCTATTGGAGAGATTTTGCATAAGTTTTGAAAAGAAATCATAGCTATACTTACTCCTTTGTGACACTCTCAAATCTCTCAAAGTATATTATATCCTCACAGTTCATTTATTATATCATATGTGGAGCTCAAGAACATGTAGCATACTTACCTTGTATTTATTGCCGAAGTCAATTGTGGATCCATGGAGATAGATGTCATAAGTCACAGGATCAAGATGTGCATGTGAATCAAGATTATTACCATGGCTCTCTCTAGATGAAAATCTTCTATCTCCCCTATTTATATTTTCTCTCTCTTTTTTTTTTTTCGAGAGGTAACCAGACTAATTATTAGAGAGGTGGGTTCTTTCTCGACCCGTAGAGCACTTGCTCATTTTCTCCTTTCTCTCACTTTTCTCTCCACTCTTAGAATTTTTAACATTTGGCTTTTTTCATACCGTACCTTTGTCAACAATAAAAATTATGGGAGATAGAGATTAAAACTTTTAGAGCATGGATACTTTAGTGAAAGCAAAGGTACGTGATCTTGATTTTAGACTTTAGACAAATTTCAACATGGGTCGTGGTTTTGACAAAGCTCAACACAAGAAAGTAATAATTAATTAGATATATCTTTAATGATTGTTACGGCTCTACTGGGGTGTATCATTGATCACAAAGGAGAAGCATAACTAATGATTTTAATATTTTGAAATAAATAATTCTCCAAAGACAAGATAAAAAGAAAGAAGATCATTTATTCTAACTTTATTCTTTCTCATGATTTAAGCAACTAAAGCATCCCAATAAGTGACGTGAGATATATGTAGGAATTTAATCATGCAAAACTTTGTTCAAGACATATTTTTCATAAAGGAAAATGTACCATAAAGAAAAAGGCTTATTTAATTCGAACGGAAAATAAATTACGAAAATTAAAAAGTTTTAGGAAGCAAACCGAAGCGGTGGGACTAAGTTGGGCTCGAGTGGGGGCCAGTCGGGGCCGATCGGCTGTTATTTGGGCCGATCGGTCCGCCCCGTCCGTGTCGGTCGCGGCTCTTCGCGGCGAAGTCGATGGTTCCGTCTTGATTCGAATTTCGTGATTTTTCGTCGCGAAAAATTTCATTTGGTCGGCATGTCTCTCCCCACACTTAATTCCTGTTATCTTGCATACAAAGCATGGTGGAGACAAAAACATATCCAAAAAATATAGAAAAATATTTAACTCAACTTGTGGATTACTTTATTGATAAAAAGAGAGAGCACTTTATTATATAATTTGAACTTCCTAAAATTTAAAGCAAACTAATATTATCTAAACCAAACTAAACGACTAAACTTAAGACTCAAACGCTAAGACTTATGTGCTCTCTAATTGTGGTGCTTACATAGGGCCCTTGCCCTTCTTTTGAATTGCGACTAGCATCCTCTTCTTGGTTTTTACGCTTCTTCTTTCCTTCATTCTCTAAGAGACGGAGGACGAGAACTAGTGAGGGCGCTATTGACGCGGTGAATCTCCTTGCATGTTTCTCGCAAGGGCCGCTACATCTAGTGCGAGTTCAGCTACGGTCTTTTTAGTCTTCTTCTTTCGTGGCATACTGGCCGGCCTCGATAACGGAATCCTCTTGATCTGTGATTCCTTGGCACGGACTCCGTTAATGGTAGTGCGGCGTGGAGGTCTTTGTAGTGTACTTGTGCTCCCTCGTGTTGCCGTTGGTGTCCATGCGAACACGTAAGACGCCGCCCTTCTTTGGTTTTTCAACCTCCATGTAGCTAGGAACATGGATCGGCTTCTTTAGTGCGGCTTCACGGCGACGATCGCACGGTTGGCGTACATGACTTGCTTGCTTCCTTGTGGTGGTGGCGGCGTGCGAGGACGACGAGGTGGGACAAACGGAAGCGGGGGTACGATCGGGGTATGATAGCGAGCGGCTTTGGTTGCTTGATGGAAGGAACAACTTGCTTGGCTTTTTCATTGAAGGGGACAGCCTTTTCAACCATGGTCGCTAATTGAGATTTAGATGAGAAAAGAGGAGGGTCTATCCTTGATTATATATGGGTCGATTTTTCGGGACGAGATTGGGTTTACGGTACTAAAACAAACTGAAAGTGATTTTTTCGTCAGAACTAAACGTGCAAGAGACCGTGTGGGACAAAACAGGACGCGAGAGGGGGACACGTGGGCCGATCGGTCTGTTATTTGGGCCGATCGGCCTCGCCATGTGTCTCCTCGCGACGTGTTCTGTCGTGGGGTGCTCTAACTCTTTTATTATCCCGAAAAACCTGGTGTCGGCCCTTTATTCGTGAAAATTAATATTTTTGGGTAATTCGAAGAACTCGATAACATCTAATTCTTCTAAATCTTTATTGGGCTCTAAAAATATTTTGAGGCGATGACCATTTACCTTAAATAGCGTACCTTCGTTATCTTGAAGAGTGACAGCTCCGTGTGATGATGAACTCACCACCTTGTATGGTCCTTCCCACTTGCTTTCGTAGTTTTCCATGTCCAAAAAGTCGTACCACGGAATTAAAAAGTAATACCCGACGCTTTGGGTGGAATTCCTTCTTCTTGATTCTCTTGTCGTGCCATCTCTTGGTTCTTTCTTTGTAGATCTTGGCATTGTGGTACGCTTTTTTCTCCATTCTTCCAAGCTCGGATAGTTGCATTCTTCGTTTTGTTCCCGCTTCATCAAGGTCCATATTCCACCTTTTTATTGCCCAATGAGCTTTGAATTCTAGCTCAACAGGGCAAGTGACATGTCTTCCCGTAGACCACCTGGTAGGGAGACATTCCAATGGGAGTCTTATAAGTTGTCCGATAAGCCCAAAGAGCTTCGTAGCCTGTCTTTCCATTTAGTTCCCATTTGGTCAACTGCTTTTTTCGCAAGATGTTCTTGATTTGCTTGTTTGACGTTTCTGCTTGACCACTTGTCTGCGGGTGATAAGGTGTAGCGACGTTGTGTTGGATCCCATGATTTGAGAGATACTTCTCAAAATTCTTGTCGATGAAGTGGGACCCTCCGTCACTTATCACTAGCCTTGGTGTACCGAATCTTGGAAATATTATTTCTTCAAACATCTTGATTGAGCTTTTGTGATCGCTAGCCTTGCATGGCATGGCCTCAACCCATTTAGAAACGTAGTCAACCGCCACTAGGATGTACTCGTAGGGTCCGGATTTTGGGAATGGTCCCATGTAGTCAATTCCCCTGCACATCAAAGAGCTCGATTTGAAGATTGGTCGCCGGTGGCATGGCATCTCTAGAATTGATATTGCCATGTCTCTCGACAGCGTTGCATCTTCGCATGAAGTCCCGTGTGTCTTGATACATGGTTGGCCGTAAAAATCCGCTTTGCCGATCTTTGCATGTGTGCGGAATGCTCCATAATGACCTCCATATGGTGCTTTGAGTGGCACTTCTCGATAATCAGTAGTCCTTCTTCTCGCCGGTACACACCTCCCGAGTAGGCCGTCAACAAGATACTCGGAAGAGGTATGGCTCATCCCACGTGTGATGGCGACTCTCATAAATGAGCTTTTTCTTATCAGCCCCCGGTCGTACATAACCTCGCAACCATAAAATTAACAATATCGCATACCTGGGGATCGGATCGGGAGATCCGATAGAGCATGTCGTCCCTCAAAGAGTCATTAATGGGTAACTCCCGTGGTTTCTCAAAATGCATTCTAGACAAATGATCGGCAAATGTAATTTTCTACTCCTTTCTTATCTCTAATTTCTAAATCAAACTCTTGGAGCAAAGCAAAATCCATCGTATTAATCTTGGTTTAGCATCTTTCTTAGTGAGCAAATATTTAAGAGCAAGCATGATCGGTGTAAACAATAACTTTTGCTCCTACCAAGTAAGATCTAAACTTGTCGATAGCATAAACAACGCTAATAACTCTTTTTCAGTTGTGGCATAATTAAGTTGAGGTCCGCTTAAAGTTTTACTAGCATAAGCAATAGCATGATGTTTCTTGTCTTTTTGTCTGTCCCAAAACAGCCCCCACAAAGATAATCACTTGCATCACACATAATTTCAAAAGGTAAAGACCAATCTGGGGTTGAATAATGGGTGCGTAAATAAGAGCATTTTTCGTAGTTTCAAAAGATTTAAGACAAGCATCATCAAAATCAAAAGGAACATCCTTAGCTAGCAAGTTTGTAAGAGGTCTAGCAATATGAGAAAAAATTCTTTATGAACCTTCTATAAAAACCAAAGCATGGCCAAGAAAACTTCTTATTCCTTTAACATTTACGGGTGGAGGTAGTCGTTCAATTACTTCTATTTTAGCTCTGGTCTACCTCTATTCCTCTTTCAAAACTAGATGGCCTAGCACTATTCCTTCTCTAACCATAAAATGACATTTTTTTCCCAATTAAGGACTAAGTGCTTTTCTTCACATCTTTGCAAAACCTTATCTAAGTTTTCTAGACAATCATCAAAAGTTTTTCCATAAACGTAAAAAATCATCCATAAAAACTTCCATAATCTCTTCAATCATATCGTAAAAATATAGACATCATGCATCTTTTGAAAAGAAGCCGGAGCATTACATAATCCAAAAGACATTCTACGATATGCATAAGTTCCATATGGACATGTAAAAGTGGTTTTGTTTTGATCATTGGGATGGATTGGGATTTGGTGATACCCCGAATATCCATCGAGAAAACAAAAGAAAGAGTGGTTTGCCAACCGTTCTAACATTTCATCAATGAAAGGCAAAGTGGAAAGTGATCTTTCTTTGTGGCTTTATTTAATTTTCTATAGTCTATGCACATACGCCAAACGCGATGTTCTCTCGAGGAATTAATTCGTTCTTCTCATTTTTAACTACTTGTCATGCCTCCCTTTTTAGGCACAACTTGCATGTGGCTTACCCACTCACTATGTGGCACAGGATATATAATCCCGGCGTGCGAAGTTTTAGAACTTCTTTCTTTACCACATCTTTCATCGCATTATTAAGTCTTCGTTGTGGCTCTCTAGATGGTGGAACATCAGGATCTCGTAGGTATACGATGTGTGCAAAGGGCAGGGACCGATGCCCTTTAGATCATGGAGTGAGTAGCCAAGGCCGAACGATGTTGTTCTAAGACGATGAATTAACCCGTAAGTCTCTTCCCGAGTGAGTTTATCATTAATGATCACAGGGGGACTCGGGATCATTATGCGTAAAGGCATATCTAAGACCAGGTGGTAAAGGTTTAAGTTCAATGGGAGGTCTCGAGGTTTCCTCGAATTCATCGAGAGGTTCGGATTCGCTTGGATTTTCTTCCTCTTCCTCGATGAAGAATTCAGTTACATCTTCTTGATTGGATTCTACTTAAATGTTCTATAGATGCTTCTTTCACCTCTTCCATTGGGTCCAGTTGCTCGACTGGGTTCGGTCTCGTATGAATCGAATGTGCGAAGTGTAAGGGAAATTTATTTTTGCCTAGACAAACGTCTAGTTTTCCCCGTGTGTCCTTTTTTAAGGAGTCTTTCTAACGGATGGCCTATTAAAAGGTCAAACTCCTTAATGTCAAAGATATAAAAGCTCAAAGTTGATTAACATGTCGCTTACCCTCGAATAGGTAGTGTGTAAAGAATTCTCGAACTTTGGACAATTTGCCCGTGAGGAGTGCTTTAATAACTTAGTAGTAGGAGATAATGGCATGTTCTTGCTAAATTGCTCAAAAAAAAGATAAAGCCATTATATTTATTCCTATGATCGGGTTATAAAGCGCATCATAAGTGATTGCATTAATTATGCATTGAATTGGTACGTAAGGTGAATCCAAACGGATCACCTCAAGAAAGTTCTCGATTCTTCTAACCATTCTCGCACTCATGATAGATGCGAGCTCCCTAGTGTGTTGTCTTGAGAAATATTGCTCAACGCGATCAATTTCTTTTTGTGAAGATAATTTGCGTTTTTCGAGGTTTCTTCTCTTGATGATAATTTGAGGTGTTTCCAAAATCGAAAAATAAATCATCCTCAATATCATTCATAAAGTCAGAAAAGAATGTTTTTCCTTTAATGATTCTCAGTAGCTACGGGTTGAGATGATTCTGGCATAGGTTCAGGTGTAGCTACTTCTGGAATTTCTTCTTCTAAAGATTTCTCTTCTATTGGATCATCATTGGTGCTGGCTAGAATGTTGTCTAAGATGGTTCTAGCTTCACTAGATGTAAGATGGATGAAAGATCCATGTGAGGAGGTATTCAAATAGGCTCTAGATTCTTTATTAAGACCAATATAGAAATGTTGAAGTAAAATGTGGTCTTGAAGGCCTAGATCTGGTCCAGACTTGCAAAGAAGTTCAAAACGTTCCTGGGATGAACTCAACGACTCGCTATCCTCCCCGTTTGAAAGATATGATCCGGGGTTCTAAGGTTGACTACTTTAGAAACGGGTAGAAATCCGTGCGTAAATCGCACCTGAGAGTTCCCCAATCGCCTTTCTTCTTCTTCTCTTGGTTCTCACATACCATTGGCGAGCTTTTCCTTTCAGTGTGAATGGAAAGAGCTTCCAACGGATAGTCTCATCTGACATACCCTCTATATGAAGGCAAATCACATGTTTGCTCAAATTGTTGGAGAGATGATGATAAGGGTCTTCGTCTTCTATTCCTAAGAAAGTGTTGGTTTGGACCATCTCTATTAACTCAAGGGCGTAGCTCATAGGCCTCGGATAGAATTGGTTTGGATGATGGTATAGGCCTAAGGCTAAGCCCGTAGGTGTTTAAAAATCTTTAATGGATGTAGTATCCATGATAAAGAAAAGGATAAGAATTTAAACTAAAAGAAAAGATAAAAAGTATACTCAAGAAATCTCTAAACCGTTCTCCCAAGAACGGCGCCGTAAATGCTTGTTGGTATTTGCTAAGCCTACTGTGAATATTATGATAGATAATCCGTTAAGCGCACGGATACCGGTGAGCACTTCACCCGGGTAATGGGTTTTAAATATCGAATCCACGGGGAGAACGTAGAGAAGGGTTCTTGAGATTTACTATCGATCCCTAAGTAGTTTAATAAAACTAGATAGATAATAAAGATAAGGAGTTCTAGTAAGAAGGTCTTGTTCTCACTTCAAGTAAATCATTTGCACATTGTTCTTAAGAGGGGTTGTCATGAAGAAACTCTTAATAAAGGGGTTCTACGCTAACAACGCAGGGTCTCCTACGATTTCTATAAACGCAAAGGTAACAAAGGACTCAATAGTGTCGTCACCACTACGATCAGCCTTTAACAAGTGTCTTCACCCCGGCCTATAGAAGGTATTCGTAATAAGCTAGTCAATCTAAGCACCACGCTTACATTAATCTAACAACTTTAATTCAAGAGCGACAGTGAATCAAAGTAATCTTATCAAAGAAATACGAACCTTAAGAACAATAGAGACAATATCACTTACTTGAATGGAATTCGAACAATCCACAAGATCTCGTAGTCGTGCTCCAATGGCATCGCCTCGTGGGAGACGATGATGGAGGCGCCCAACCCGTGAGGAGGAAGAAGATGGAGGCGCCGACAGCCTCCGGCCTTCCTTCAACTCCGCCTCAACCGCACTCTAATTCTCTCAACTTGCAAAACTAACTCTCAATCTAATTCTAACTGGAGCTTCTATCTCTTGTCGCCGTTGATGATCCGATTGAATTGAAGATTGAACCGAGATTGATTGAATCCAGGGGCCACGGGGGTCTATATATATGGGTCTTCTTATGTCTCTTCGGCCTTCAAGCAGCAATGTGGTATTAACCTTCATGCATCTCGTGCTTAACCGACGCCCTCGGATCAAACCGACATCAAACGACCGGATTAGATTGCGTCTTAGAGGCGGTGGAGGAACGTTCGAAACAGGGACAGATGGGGGCCAAGCCAGCCGATCGGCCCGATTATTAGCCGATCGGCCCGTGGTGGGCTCCACTCGGGCCCCCGCTGATGCGCCATGGCTTCCGAGTCTTCTAGATGATGTTTTCTTCTCGGTGTCAAGTTTCGCTCACGCCGGGTGTATTCCGCAGCCTTCTAGTCTTGCTTCGGAGTTGATTGCGTTACGATTTCTACCGTTTTTCTCGTTGAGTCCCCGCAAATCACAACTTTACCAAAACTCATGGAAATCATTAGTATAAACCCCTAATAAGGTTGTCTAATTATATTTTAGTCCTTTTCCATGTTTAATTGACAATTAAAAGTATGCATTAACAAGTGTCAATGTGCACTTCGGGCGGATGGGACAGCTAAGCTAAGTGAGCAAGTTGATAACTCAACCGAGACGGTTGACGGGCTGTTATTGCCCAAACTTCGGATTTACCGACTTCCGAAGCCGGTTGAACCGAATTCTCTTGTTTCGATGTGTCCGCAGTGCACCTGAAGATTTTGCTGCCGCCGCCGCTGCCATGGTTGGCATTGAAGTGCCGCTTGAGGATGAAGAGTTGGTGGATTATGAGCCTTCACCGCCACACGCCGAGATGAACACCATCTTTCTCTCCGCCGATTATTATGTGATCGCGGTGAGATGATGAGGTTGCCGCCGCAGAGTTTTGCGTTTGGGGTGCAAGATGCTATCTTCAAGAAGCGTGCCGCGCCCCGCCGACATCTCAAGCCATTGCATGTGAGCGGACATATCAATGGAAAGCCAGTCCCGAAGATGCTAGTGGATAGTGGCGCAATCGCCAATCTTTTGCCCTATTCACTATTCAAGAAGCTTGGTGGCAAAAGAGGAGGAGCTAATCCAAAACCAACATGACCATCACCGGCGTAGGAGGAGGTGCGCCAATTCCTTCAAAAGGGATCGCCAACGCCGAATTAACCGTTGGTAGCAAGACCATGGCTACGGCTTTCTTCATCCCGACGTGGAAGGTAGCTATGATCTTATCCTTGGTCGTGATTGGATTCATGCCAATCCTTGCGTTCCTTCTAGTTTGCACCAATTCCTCATCCAATGGGTGGGAGATGCCATAGAGATTGTTCATGCGTATAATTCGGTTGAGATTTCTACAACCGATGCCTCGCTTGAGAGCTCCGGGGTTTGCTTGTCTTTCAGGTAGAGACTTATCCAATTATCAGTACATTAGCTATGATGAGCGTGGATTTGTGCTCAGAACATTGAAGCCGACGGATAATCGGCTCAATATTATCTTGTAAACATTGTTTCTCAATGGAAGACAAACTTCAATGGTTAAAGTATAGACTTGAACACTATCGGTTCGAAAAGACCGATTCTTGTGAAGCTATCGATGACTTTGATGAGCTCAATAAGTTGGGCCAAGGTTTCACGCCGGCCGACCCTTTGGAACAAGTTGACATTGGGGATGGTTCAGTGCCAAGGCCGACATTTGTGAACCAAAACTTGGATGCCGATTATAAAGCTAAATTAATCGCGCTTCTCAAGGAATATGTTGATTGTTTTGCATGGGATTACACGGAGATGCCCGGTTAAGCCGTAATCTTGTTGAGCACGGCTTCCCATCAAAAGGATTTAGGCCATACAAGCAACCGCCAAGACGCTTCAATTCGCCATCAATGACCGAATCAAGGAGGAGATTGATCGGTTGCTTAAGGCAGATTTTATCCGTCCATGCGTGTATGCGGAGTGGGTTTCTAACATTGTGCCGGTTGAGAAGAAGGACACCGGGAAGATTAGAGTGTGCATTGATTTCAGAGATTTAAATAGAGCCACTCCCAAAGATGAGTATCCTATGCCTATTGCCGACATGTTGATCAATGATGCTTCGGGACACAAAGTTATTAGCTTTCTTGATGGTATCTTTGGATATAATCAAATATTTATGGTCAAGAAGATACATCCAAGATCGCTTTTATTTGTCCCGGGTTTGTTGGTTTGTTTGAATGGATTGTCATGACTTTTGGCCTCAAGAATGCAGGCGCCACTTATCAACGAGCTATGAATCTTATCTTTCATGATCTCATTGGTGTGATTATGGAGGTGTATATTGATGATGTGGTGATTAAATCGGCTTCACATGATCCTCATTTAGCCGATTTGGCGTCTTTGCTTTTTTGAGAGGATGCGCTTTTATGGTTTGAAGATGAATCCACTCAAATGTGCTTTTGGAGTGTCGGCCGGAAAGTTTCTTGGGTTTATTATTCATGATAAAGGCATAGAGATTGATCCCAAGAGGATAGAGAAGATCAAGGCAGTTCAGGCACCTCAATGTAAAAAGGATTTGCAAAAATTCCTAGGTAAAGTGAACTACTTGAGAAGATTTATTGCTAACTTGTCCGGGAAGATTATTCCTTTCACCCCCATACTTAAGTTGAAGAATGAAGCTGATTTTGCCTGGGGGGCAAGCCAACAATATGCATTTGACAAGATAAAGGAATATTTGTTCACCGCCCCCGTTCTTCGCGCGCCTAGAAGGGGTGTACCTTTCCGATTGTATATCGGCTAAGAGAAGGTGATTGGGGCTGTTCTTACTCAAGAAGATGAAGGAAAGGAGTATGTTGTTGCTTATCTTGGTCGCCGTCTTCTTGATCCCGAGACAAGGTATGCCCATATTGAGAAATTTTGCTTATCACTATATTTTGCTTGTTCCAAAATGAGACATTATCTTTTGTCAAGCACATGTGTGGTAGCATGCCGCGGCCGATGTAATCAAACATATGTTGTTTTTCGCCAATCCTTTCTCGAAGGGTAGGCAAGTGGGCATACGCTTTAATTGAATATGACTTGACTTTTGAACCATTGAGAATTTTAAAAGGTCAAGTTCTTGCTGATTTTATTGTTGAGCATGGTATTAATCTTGATTATGAGGTGAATTATGTCACTTCTACCCCATGGCGATTATATTTTGATGGATCGGTTTGCAAGGATGGTGCCGGAGTTGGAATTGTTCTTATTAATTCTTGTGGTAATGAATTTCCTATGTCAAGCCGATTGAGTTTTTATGCACTAACAATCAAACCGAATATGAAGCTCTCTTATTCGGGTTGATTATGTTAGAAGCTATGGGGGTTGAACATGTTGAAGCATTTGGTGATTCATTGCTTGTGGTGCAACAAGTTTCCGTGAATGTCAATGTTTAGATGGATCACTACGTGCTCGCTTCGATATGTGCCTTGATTTAATTGGTAAATTTACCGAATTTAAGATTCGGCATATTCCAAGAGAAGAAAATCATAAGGCCAATTTTTTATGCTCAATGTGCTTCCGGTTTTATCAAGGAAGGTGATCAATTGCATGTGAAGTACGTGCAAAGAGCAAACTTGCTTGCTCAACGTGCATCGAGCTTTGAGGTAAGAGATAATTATTTTCACTTACAACATTTGCCGATGCATGAAAGTTTGTTTGTTTCGATTCTAGTAAAAAATTCGGTTCAACCAAAGTTAATTGACAAACCGATGTTACTAATGATTTGGGACAACAATGTAAAAGTTCTTTTTAAATCGGTCTATTTCTGTTTTGGACAACGGTAGTACCGATTTAGAAGATTGAGAACTCCCCTCTTGTCTTTTTGCAGGATCCTAGTACCAAAGTTGACAAGAATATTCGGCGGCTTGCTTTCAAGTATACATTGCATAATGGTGAGCTTTATAGGAGGACTGCCGAAGACTTGTTGCTAAAGTGTCTTGGGGCTGATCAAGCACGAGTGGCAATGGGAGAAGTTCATGAAGGCATTTGTGGTACACATCAATCGCTCCAAAGATGAAGTGGTTGTTGAGACGGGCTGGTTTCTATTGGCCTACTATGATGGCCGACATTGCTTTCGTTACTACAGAGGTTGTGAAGAGTGTCACGGGTTTGGAAATATTCAGCTAGTGCCGGCTGCTATGCTTCATCCTATCATCAAACCGTGGCCTTTCCGTGGTTGGGGCTTGGATTTCATTGGACAGATTCATCCTCCATCTTCGGGGCATAAGTTCATCTTGGTTGCTACCGACTACTTCACTAAATGGTCGGAAGCGGTTCCATTAAAGAACATGACACACAAGGAGGTAATTGAGTTCATCACAGAGCACATTATTCATAGATTCGGCATTCCTCAAACATTAACTACGGATCAAGGGACGTCATTTATGGCGAAGGAGGTAAAGGATTTTGCCGAATCATATAAAATTAAGATGCTCAATTCATCTCCATATTATGCTCAAGCCAATGGTCAAGGTAATCAACAAACAAGACTTTGATCGCTTATTAAGAAGAAAATAATAGAACATCCAAGAAGGTGGCATGAGGTCTTGTCGGAAGCTTTGTGGGCTCATCGCATATCGAGGCATGGTGCAACTAAGGTCACTCCTTATGAGCTGGTATATGGTCAAGAGTCGGTGTTACCCGCTTGAGGTAAATTTGGATGCATATAGATTTGCTAAACAAAATGATCTATCTCCTACTATGTATCATGATTTGATGATGGACAACATCGATGAGGTAAACCGACAAGAGAATACAAGCTCTAAAGGAAATTGAGAAAGACAAAGCCCGTGTTGTAAGAGCCTACAACAAGAAAGTCAAGAGCAAATCGTTTCCAAATCGGTGATTTAGTTTGGCAAACTATATTACCGATAGGGTCAAGAGCAATCAATTTGGCAAGTGGTCACCTAATTGGAAAGGTCCTTTCAAAGTGGTCAAAGTGATATTTGGGAATTCCTATGTGCTTGAGTCAACAAGTGATGGAAAACGCCAAGATAAGGCGATTAACGGGGGTATTTGAAAAAGTATTTCCCTAGTGTTTGGCAAGAGGCCTAGTGCTCTTCAAACAATGGCCGATGCATGCACGCCCTTAGAACAAAAATGGCCGATACATAGTATCGCCCTTAGTCACCGGACAACCGATACGATGGGCATTCGTGTTGTTTGGTTTTCTTTGTTTTATTTTCGTGTTCGTATGCTTCTCACCGAAAAACAGGGGGCATGTGTTGACACCCAAAATGGCGTGGTCTAAGTCACGGTAAAAATCCGGACTTAGCCATATTTTCGAGGGGCTAACCTACCGCAAAATTCCAGACTTAGCCATATTTTGGAGGTCCAAGTCACCGCAAATTTCCGTGACTTAGTCAAATTCTTGAAGAGGTCGAAAAGGCTCTCTCGGAATGCGACCGACTCACCGACGCTGTCCGTCCGTAGTCCGTCCTAGCGCCCGGTCAAGATCGGCTACCACGATCGGTTTGCGTGACCTTTCGTTAAAACGATCGGAAGCAGTGACCGGTGCGTCCGGCCAAACCCGGCCATGAGTCCGTCAGTACCGAAGCGTGCTGATTTCGGGCCGCCGACGGACGCGACTCATGGGTCCGGTCCCGCCCGTCCCAAAGATCCGGCCGGATCGCGCCGCGAACCGGCCGCACCTTATCGGAATTTTGATCGACCCATCGATCGGAGCGCCGGTCAAGACCGATCGCGGCGTCCGGCCACCCCGACGCAGGCCCGCGGTCCATACGAGATCCGAACCGATTTGTTTCCAATCGTGGTTTAGGTCGGTTTTTGATGCTTGAAACGCCCAAGGACGGTTTCCTAAAAGGATAAGACCACCCTCCTCTATATAATAAAGAGGTTCATGGCCGATTTGATCCCATCTACATCCAATCGTTATACACAACATATCTCTCAACTTTTTATCTCTTCCAAACCCTAAACTTGCTGTTCGACGACGAACTCCGTGTTCTCCGCCGGCGTTCTAGGCGCATCCGTTGCTCCTAGGACAACCCTTGGTGAGCGTCTCCCGACGGGTCTTCCCGGAGGTGCGTTCAAAGGTCTTCCAGCCGTCACCGAGCTCTACGTTGCCCCTACCGATCCCTAGATCGGTTTGGGTGATCACGCTGCGGTGTTCGCTGCTACTAGGTTGTTTAGCGACCTTCGTGGGCATCCAAGGCCCTCTCGGTGTGTTGGTGCGAAACCCTAAATTCGCGTCAACAATTAGGTATTTAAGTATGGAGATTGAAACCTGCTCCTGAAAGTGTTTAACAGCAAATTCATGCCTTCATGGTCTACCAAGGCATGCATCGGGTCCATCGGCACGTTCATGAACATATGGATACAGTAACAGCACTGGTAGCCATATGCATCGGGTCCATCGGTGACGTAAGGATTGCCTTGGTAGCCATGGGAGCACTGGCACTTGTGTACCCACTACCCTCAGAAAAAAAAAATGACTGTGGTTTTGCAAGAACTGTGGGTACTGAGGCATTCAGAAGCAGACACATTTGTAGGACAAGAAGGATTAGCTATCCCCCAACTCAGCATGACTATCACCGGTTCATCAACAATAGGATGCCATTCGTTAGATTATAAGAATCCAGATCGACCATGTCGAACGCACCATCAACGTAGATTGTTCCACGAAGCCTATGGATTTGGATGTTGTAGAAAGAGTAGCCTATATGTATGCTGTACACAGAGTAGTCCATGCTATCATTGTTACTGCCTATATGTATGCTGTACACAGAGTAGCCTATATGTATGCTGTACAATCTTCAAATAAATTTGTTAAAAAATTAGACTTAAAGACCTTTCTCGATAATACTAATTACTTAGCATAAATATTTATATATTTTAATATATAAATAATTGCTGCCATTTTAAAAAACATTGATTTCTCGGAAAGCGAGAATGACATTTCTTTTAGGCAGAGAGAGTATGTTTACGGACTGACAGCAGTGCAAGAAGTGATTTCGTTGGGCGTTGTAGGCCCGTGGTAGGAGGCTCCGTATAGCATATTGTACGAGTCTGACAGGAAGAACGGGTAGGACCCGTGCTGTGCCCGGGAAACTCCCCATGGCCCTGTTTAGATGCACAACTTCTCTCTAAAAATTTCTTGTATACCCATCACATCAAAGCATTAAATACACCAAAAGACGCATGTCCGAGTATAAAATGTAGGTAAAAATAAACTAATTACACAGTTTAGATGTAGATTGCGTAGACGATTTTTTTTGAGCCTAGTTACCCCATGGTAGGATAATATTTACCACAAACAAATGAAACGTGCTACAGTGCTTTTTCACACCAAATTTACTAAATTTTGCATCGCCTTAAACACAGCCCATGTTCTATTCACCATAAAACGAGCTGTATCATTGATGAAATTTGGACGGATGCTGATACGCACCGTGGCGTTCGGAACGGAGATCTCGAGCACTTGCAAGCCGTCGCCGAGGAACAGCTTGGGATGGTGGTGGGAGTGCTGCTGCTTGCAGGTGAGGTTGAAGCCGGCGGCGTGGTAGCAGCCGGGCTCCACGCCGAACAGGTACGGGATGCTGACGTTGCCGCACCTCCTGGTGCAGCCGTGCGGCGGTGTCTCGGCGGCAGAAGCCTCTGCCGCCGTCGTTGCCGCGCCCAACACAGGCAGCAGCGATAGTAGCCCCACGGCCACTACCGTGATCAGCGCCATTACTATCCTCCGTATCGTCGACACCTTCGCCTCGATCCATATGGTTGCAACTGCCACTATGTTTTACACCGTGAAATTCGTGTTTGGTTCTACTACAACACTACACGTAGGAGCCAGGGGCACGCAGGCACTTGAGATCGATGAAGAAATATGGACATGTGTCACATGTCAGAGTCTCGGCCAGTAGTATGGGCTCGTCGAGTCGACCATCGACGACCCGGCCAGTCGTCGTTGTCAGTCAACGCGTCACATAGGGCATCATATTGGGGGACTGTTTGCGTATGCTAGTGGCGATATGCCAGGCGAAATGCCGTCCCCCTTATCTTCCTTCTCACTCCCGCCCAGATCTAGCTCTGATAATCCGTTAATCTCCTTATTCATCAACGGATTCGGATTCCCTAGACTCTCAGCTTCAAATCGATCCAAGATTTGTTAGATTCTGTCACCTAAATCCCACTCTTCCCCCGACGGAGATCCAGACGCGGGCGCGGCCTTTCCATCGCCCTTTCGCCGCCTCTCGACGACACTGACTTTCCTGCAGTTCTCGCCGGCGGGTACCCTCCCACTATGCTGTACGACGAACCCCCACACACCTCTTCCACCTTTCGGCCCCATCATCCGCTTCTTCCTGCCGCTTCCCATCATGAACGGCAGCGACCCCCGGCCAACGGGTCATGCTCCCCGGATCCACCCCATCCACCACCTCCACCGGATCCCCTAGAAACTACTCCAATCACGACATCCACCCAGCATCCATCCGCTACGCCTCCTGCCACCCCCCAATACATCCACGCCGCCGCTCCAAATCAAATTACCTCACCGGCAGGAGTCATGCCTGAACGAGCTGGCTCCATGCGCTTCTTCAACAAGCTCCTATATTCCGCGGAGATGCCGGCCCTTGTCAGCGCCGACGAGGACACGCCCATGTGGCAGGGCCCAATTGCATTGACTCCTCCCCACCGCCCTCCGGCCATGGCTGTGGACGGGCCCACCGCCACCCCGTCATGCCTGCCTCCAACGGCGAGGCCCAGTCCCCCGCGACGTGGACGTCGGTGGCGAGGAGGACACGCTGGCCGGCGTCCTCCGCAGCTTCGTCGACGGCTTCTGGTACCCCGACGAGCCGCTGCTCTGGCGGCTCCGGGCGGCGTCCTGATGCCGCGCCGCGGCTGAGGGGCGCGTCCCGGAACTCCGCGCGGGACCTGCTCGAGTGGACCAGGCGGGGCAGCGGCCTCCGCGCCATCCTCGTCATCTCCGGCCTCGGGCAGGGCGCCCAGGGTTGGGCCCGCTGCCGTCACGCAGTTCGCGGCTAGGCGCAACAAGAGCCGCGGCGTCGAGGTGAGCGTGCTGGGATGCCGCGTCGAGCAGAGGCCTGAAGCGTACACCTGCTGGTTTGCTGCCGAGCTGGGCCTTGCCTCCTGTGCGCCGATGTGCCTTGGCCATCTGCTGCTTGGCCTCGCTGTTGCTGTGCGCGCGACCAAGGGAGAGAGCTGAGCGCTGCTTCACCTGCCTGCTGCCTAGCAAGCTAGCAAGCAATGCTTGTACTGGTTTGTTTGCTGCTCAGGATGAGGAGCAAAAGCAGAAGCGCATTCCGGCGCAGTCTTTAGCATCGCTGTTGCTCCAAGGCGGAAGGGAGTTCTTACAGTACACCAGATTCCAGCAGGCCCCTTGGGAGGCAACGCGCCTCTATGACCAGGCAACGTTATCGACGCGTCCTGCTGCTGCGCTTGAAGGAGGTCTCGGCACCACTGCTGGATGGTTCCGTGCAGCTGGGCAGCAAGATCAAAGTGGACCTATGTGCCCACACCTCCAAGCCTATGCTGCTGTACAGGAACAACGAGGTGAAGGCGGCCAACATCAGTCTCGTCCCGGCTGCTCTGCTCATCGACAACCTCAGGGCACTCCAACTCTGGCTCAGGCGCCGGCCAATAGGGCGCCCCTGTCGCCATGACACACCTCGCCTGGAACTGCAGAGGCTCAGGCGGGAGCCTACGCAGTTCTACTATGGCACACCTCTCCCGCCTACTTATATCCACTAAGGCGCAGGTATGTTTTATCTCTGAAACTCGCAATTCTACTATATCAAAAACTTCCATTAGAAATCACTTTAATCTTAATGATGCTTTTGTTGTCCCGTCTAGTGGCCAATCTGGTGGCCTTTGGCTTCTGTGGAATGATGAAGTCGACATAACTATCGTCGATCATCATCATCACTACATTTTTGCTTTATGTACAAACAGAACCACCCACCTCCACTATGGCCTAGTCTGTCTACGGAGATCCGCATCATCGCCTCACTAGTTTTATATGGAACCATATAATGGAGTTTGTAGAACTTAATGCTGGTTTACCTATGATGTGCCTGGGTGATATGAATGAACTTATGCATGCGAGGGAAAAATATGGTGCTACTGCCGCATTTCTGAGTTTTGCGGTTATGTTAGGCATTGTGGTTTCTTTGATTTGGGTTACAAAGTGGCCCTGCCTATACTTGGACCAATAACCGTTCTTCGCCTACTTATGAAAGATTAGATCGTTTTCTTGCTAATTCTGAATGGTGTTTGATGTTTCCCAATACTTCTGTTTTTCACTTGCCAATGATTTACAGTTACAGTGATCATGCACCCATTCTTGCAGTTCTTAACTCCCATAGGCCTCGTGTGAATAAACCTTTTAGATTTGAGAACTGGTGGCTCCTTAATGATGAGTACAATGACATTGCTAAGAATAGTTGAATCGGTCTTTAATCGGGTTTTCTCCAGTAAAACCAAATATCTTATTGCAGATCTAAAGAAATGGCGACGAAGGAAGCCCAAAAACAGCGACCTGTTAAACTCTATTGAAAACCAAATCCTTCAACTACAAAGCCTTCCCCCAAACCAAAGCAAGACCTTGACCTTCAACACCGGCTCCAATCCCAGCACCAAGATCTTACTGCTAAAGAAGAAAGATATCATCTACAGCGAGCAAAAAAATCCTGGGCGCGTGAGGGGGACAGAAATACGGCTTTCTTCTACAGAGCCATCATAAAACGCAACCGCAAAAACAGAATTACCTATATTGAGAACCCTGATGGCTCCCAATCTACCACCCCGCACAATTAGCCAACACTCACTACCTATTTCAAGGACATCTTCACCACTCAGCCCCATGCATCCACCTCAAATCAAACCTCCAACCGATCCTTGCTCCAAATTTTGCTTCAACTCCCTCCCAGCCCTGCATGCCCCGACCCAGGTCTACAATACAAGCACCGATTACACCACACAGCAGGATCGGGGAAAACGAGGCAGTCCAAAGCGTGAGCAACATTTCAGGTATACATATTCTATACCCACCTTGCAGGAAATTCAAGGTATCATCAAAGAAATGAGGAACAATGCAGCTCCAGGACCGGATGGATTCAATGCAGGTTTTTATAAAGCAGCTTGGCCATGGGCCAAGGAGGATATATACAAAGTGGTAACAGATTTTTACTCCCATGCTTTACTGCCTACAGTCTTAAATCAAACCTTTATCACTCTTATTCCTAAAATTACTCAACCTATTACTCCTAAGGATTTCAGACCAATTAGCCTTTGCAATGTCATTTACAAGGTTATTACTAAATCTTTGGCTAATCGTCTTAAACAGCACCTCCCAGGTTATATTGATCAAGCTCAATCGGCTTTTGTTGCCCACCGTCATATTTCCTCTAATGTCATCATTACACAGGAAATCATTCACTCCTTTAATCTCAGGAGCTGGAAGGATCAAGCTTTCATACTAAAAATTGACCTTGCCAAGGCTTTTGACAGGCTAGAGTGGCATTTCATTATGGCTGCTCTTAGATGACTGGGTCTCCAGGACAACTTTATTAATCTAATAATTACCTGTATCTCTTCTCCTCAATTTGCTGTCCTAGTCAATGATGAACCCACTGATTTTTTCAGCTCCCAGAGAGGTTGAAGGCAAGGCTGCCCCCTCTCTCCATATCTGTTTGTCATTGCCATAAATGAACTCTCCATTCGTTTGCAGGAAGGTCTTCGCTCTAACAATTTAGCAGGTATCTCTCTGGGTCGAGGGGGCCCGGTCATACACTCACTTTTATTTGCAGATGACTTAATCCTTTGTGGAAAGGCAACGGTCCAAGAAGCACGGCAGATCAAGATAATCCTTTATGACTTCTGCTCCCAATCAGGTCAGACCCCTAACCTGCAAAAATCCTCCATTTATTTCAGCAAACATGTTCCTCACTCAACTAGGACTGCCATCAAAGCCATTTTCCCTGTTCAAGATCTTCAACCTCACACCATGCACCTTGGTCATCCTATGATTTTCTCTCACAAAGACAAGAATAAGGCCTATGATTTTATTTATGGTAAGTTTCTGGCTAAACTAGGTACCATTAAAGCTAACAAACTAAATCATGCTGGTAGGTTGCAATATATTAAATCTGTTCTTTCCTCCATTCCTGTCTACTATATGTCCAATGTCCTTTTTTCTAAATCCTTTATTAAAAAAATTAACACTATTATCAAGAGATTTTGGTGGGCAGGTGTACAAGAAGAACAGGAAACAAGTCCAATCCACTACAGATCATGGGAGGACATTACCAGATCGAAGGAAGAAGGGTCTGGGTATAAGAGACATGGAAACTATCAACAAAAGCCTTATAGTCCACTCGCATGGAATGTTGCAAATGGAAAAATCCATTCCTCGTCTTCTATTCTCAAGGCTAAATATTTCCCAAACTCCTCCTTTTGGAATGCTCCTACTAACACTCCTAAATCTACATATTGGTCTTCAGTTCTGTAGGTCAAACAACATCTTCATGACAATGTCACCTACCAACTCCATGCAGGAAATTCTTCCATATGGTCCTCCCCCTGGTGTCCTATCTGGAGTGAAATTCATGACCACTTGATCCTTCCTGTTACTCTCCAACCCTTACCCTCAACTATAGCTGAACTCTGGCACCCACATACCCACTCCTAGAACCAACCCCTCATTGAAGCCATTTTCTCCCCTGAAGCTGCTGAGTCCATCCAGTCTGTCCAAGTGGTTGGTTCTGACCGCAGTGACATTCTACGGTGGACTCCAGCAACTAATGGGGCTTGCACCACCAAGGCCATTTACTCCCAACTCAGGTCTCAACAGGTCCACACTCTCCCAGCGCAGGGATCCAGGAGCATTTCAGTTCATGCCAACAACATTCTTCAGAGAATTTGGAAAAGTAAGATTATTCCTCCCCTTCTCAAAACCTTTGCTTGGAGGGTTATTAGAAGAGCCATTGCAACCGGGGAACGTGCAGGGAGATACTCGTCACATATTAGTAAGCATTGCAGCCACTGCGGAGCTATTGAGGATGACAATCACCTGTTCTTCCTATGTGATTTACCAAGGCAGGTATGGGCTACCACTGCTACCCCTCTTCCTACTCATAATATTATTGCTCCTGAAGATGGTATACAAATTGCTTTACCTACTTTAATTACACCTAATCCATCTGACCACACTCTTTGCACTACGATTTTTAATATGTGGTATATTTGGAAAGCTCGAAACGATCTCAGGTTCAAAGGAAGAAGATGGAGCCCAATACAGGTTCAGAAAGCGGCACAAGCACATATGGAAATCTACCTCCAGGCGATATAGGAACAGGATGGTGCTCCCCTGATCACCCACGCTCCTCGACAACACCCACCCCCCCAAGGTACAAGCTCTCTTGCCACAGGTCATGATGATCGAACGGACTGACACACCTCACCGCCAACCCCTTCACAGGTCGTTTGGACCTCACAAAGAACATGAGCTTCATCTCCCGGCGCCCCAACATCAACAACCGGTTCAGGCGGAAAACCTACAACCAACCACTACCAATTCACTTGCTAGTGACAGGTATCTACTACAAACTCCTACTTCGCTTGATGGTTTCAGGTGTTATACAGATGCCTCCATTCCTCCGAATGTGCCTGATGCCCCACCGAGACGAGCAGGACTGGGAGTCTTCATTGTCAACTCCTCAACCTCGCCCCCAACCAGCATCTTCATCAAAGCGTCCATGCAGGATGCAACCTCTGTACTGATGGTTGAAGCTACAGCACTAGCCCTAGGGGCTTCTCTTCTTCGCAGGATGAACATCACGGAGGGGGCAACATTGCTAGCAGACAACCAAGTTCTCATCAACTACATCAACACCGCCGACCGTTCAAGCACGCCGGACTGGAGAATTGAGACCTATACAGAGCTTGTTTTCTCGGCCATTGCAGGAACAGCAATCGCGGCGCATAGGATACGAAGAGAATGTAATCAAATGGCAGACTCCCTTGCCAGACAGGCCTTAACTCCTACTCAGGCCAATAGCAGTGACCTTGATAGCTTATGTGTTAATCCAGGTCATGTTCATGGGTGCCCCTTCCTTGTGGCCCTCCAAAATATAACCATTAACAATGTAATGGTTCTAACAGCATCATGCTGTTAAGTAATGGAAACGCTTATTTGATGGTAAAAAAAACACGTCACATACATTCTTCTAGCTAGCACACATCATATCAGAGTATCAGACCCCGCTAGTGTCAGCAGTGCTATGCCTGAAGACCCGTCCACAAGCAAGCCCAAGCGGACAAGGCCCAAGAACGTGCGTCTACATGGGCCAGAGTGGGCTCACTCGATGAAGCATCCCAAGACCAAGAGTGGCTGAGTATTTAGTCTAAGTGTTCCGATGGGAAAAGCAACCAATACTTGAACCCTATTATTTGCATTCTTGTAATAGAAGTAAAGTAGCCTTCGTCGTTGCCAACTCCGGCACGGCGATGGAACTCTAGATTCAATTTACTGCCTAGTTTTCCCCTTCCGATTGTTAGCAATTCCAGTAGCCATCTCGGTAGCTAACATTGGTATCAGCTCTCCCCGATCTTCGGCCTCGGTCTGGATCCCCACCCCTCCCTCCACACTCACTTTACTCGTCTCCGAGAGCTCGAGGCGCCATGGATCCGGTCGTTAGCTCCAAGTTCGATGAGGTGATTCGCACCGTCTCGAACCTCCGTGGCGAGCTCGAGTCGTCCACGGGCCGGCTGGAGCAGCGCCTCTCGCTGAAGACGGCACCCGGCCGACGGGCGCTATGGCGGCGCGCGTCCGCGGTGCTTTCGAGAACCACGTTGCGGCCCAGCACCGTGGTTGGCGGACAAGGGCGGCGGTCACCGACCGCGCGTTTCGATCTCGAGCACAAGGCGTCATCAACCTTTGAGCTCGTGCGCTACGACGACATCCGGGATGAGCAGGAGTCCGGGATAGCGGCCTTGGAGTCCGTGGCTTCCAACGACTTGGCGTGGGCCCCGGTCGAGCTCCCTCTTCCACCTCCGCCTCGAGCTGGATGCGCCGATTTAGGGAACAGGGACCGCCGCTCCTCCGCCGGCGGGCGAGTCTCCCCGAGTTGGTTGCCGGCCTCGTCTCTGCCGGATTTCCAACCGACCGCCCAGCGGGCACCGTGATGCAGCGACTACACGGGATCCGGGGCTTGATTCGCCCATGGCCCCGATCCCGCCAATGGTATGCACTCATCTCCCACTGTTCCTTCTTCGTCTCGGGGCATCCAATTCCATCGGGTTCGCTCCACCACCACCTCCCTATCCCCCAAATCCACCTCCAGATCCGTACCCACCACCGCCGAGCCACCATCCTCCGTTCCTCTCCCCCAATCCACCACCATACCCACCTCCGAACCCTCCTCCGTACCCACCACCATCACACCATCAGCCATACCCACCGCCGAATCCACCTTCCCTGTACCCTCCACCGTACCCACCACCACATCCACCAATCCACCAATTCAACAATTCCCCATACCAATTCGATCCCGTTTTTCCCGGTTCCACCATTTCGATCCCACCACCTCCCCAACCAAGTCGCTTCGGTCACCTCCCCAAAATTTAGTTTCCCCAATTCGATGGTGAGAACCCCAAACTATGGCTTACCCGTGCTACCAACTACTTCAAATTGTACCATGTTCATCCATCTATGTGGATCACCATCTCTACACACCACTTCACTCACGCCGCGGCTAGATGGTTGCAATGTCCGAAGTCTCGTGTTCGAGTTCCTCCTGGGATTCATTTGCTTCCATGATCCATGACCACTTTAGCCGTGATGAACATGAACTTCTTCTTCGCCAAATGTTCCATATCCGCATGACTTCCACAGTCACCGACTATGTCGACCGTTTCACTGCTTTGGTGGAACAGCTCTCTCCATACCAAACTCATCCGGATGCCCTGACCCATACGCAGCGCTTCATTGATGGCCTGCGCGAGGACATACGCTCTGTTGTTATCGTTGCCCATCCCCAAACACTGGATGCTGCTTGTACTCTCGCGTTGTTACAGGAGGAGGCGGGCGGCCATGGTGGGCGCCGAGAGTTTCGTCGTCATGACGGCTCACCGCTGGCACGCAATCTTTGTGGTGAAAGGGGCGCTGCCGTTACCACCACCAGTGTGGCAACAACCCGCTGCGGATGCCCAAGCTACGGGGACGGAACATCGACGATCGTCGCGCGGCAGGTCGGTCTCCATCGGTCGACGACAAGCTCGCCACTCTTCGCGACTACCACAAGGCCAGGGGACTACGCATGTGCTGCGGCGAGAAATGGGCTCACGGTCATCGTTGCCCTCGCGCGCCGCAAGCCCGCTATCCGGGAGGTATGGCCTCTGTGCTCTGAGGCTTTCGCGGATCCCGAAGCCTCTGAAGATACAGAATCAATTCCACATGTACTGAAGAGGCCTAGGCGTTCATGCTCTCAGCTGCATCTTCTGAAGATTCAGTTTCTGCAGTCAAAACTATGCGGTTCAAAGGTTCTGCCAATCAGTCTTGATCCTTCTAGATTCTGGGAGTACCCACTCCTTCATCAGTGATGATGCGCCGCCGCTAACTTGTCGGGTGTTCAGCAATTGGCCAGTCCAGTTTATGTTAAGGTCGCTGGTGGCGGCAAGCTTCTATGCAACTCCTTTGTTCCAACCAGCGGCTTGGTCATTTTAGGGGTATGTTTTTCACTCCTCTCTTCGCATACTGCCTCTAGCAACCTATGATATGATTGTTGGGATGGACTGGCTGGAGAAGTTCTCCCCTATGCATGTGGATTGGAATGCTAAGTGGCTCAGAATCCTTATGAAGGTGGTCATGTTACTCTGTCTGGCTTGGTCACCGATGGCGCCTTCAACATCTACGTACCAGCTTCATCATATTGCCTCACCGAGATGTCCCAACTAAGGATGTGCTGCTTGCTGCAATCCAAGCAATAGTGGACGATTTCGCTGAGCTGTTCCAGGAGCCTACGTAGTTGCCTCCTAGAAGGAACTGTGACCACTCCATTCCATTGGTGCCAGGAGCATCTCCAGTAGCTATCAGGCAGTACAGATATAAGCCAGCTCTCAAAGATGAAATTGAAAAACAAGTTGCTGAAATGTTGAGTACGTGGGGCTGATTCGACCAAACACTAGCTCCTTCTCCTCCCCAGTGCTCTTGGTTAAGAAGAAGGATAATTCTTGGCAGTTTTGTGTCGACTACAGACTGCTGAACTCTCTGACAGTGAAGTCCAAGTTCCCTATTCCTGTCGTCGATGAGCTCCTAGATGAGTTGTCTAATGCTCGTTGGTTCACCACTCTGGATCTCAGATCAGGATTCAACCAAATCCGGTTAGCTCCTGGGGGGGATACAAGACGGCGTTTCAGACGCATTGGGGCCAGTTTGAGTATAATGTCATGTCTTTCGGTCTCACCGGCACTCCAAATACTTTTCAGTGGAGCCATAAATTGCACCTTGTATCCGGTGCTTCACCGGTTTGCTTTAGTCTTTTTCGACGACATTCTCATATACAGCCCTGACTTTGAGACTCATGCCGATCACCTGCGCCAAGTGTTCGAGTTACTGTCTGCAGATCACTGGAAGGTTAAGTTCAGCAAGTGTCAATTTGCCAAGCAGAGCATCTCTTACTTGGGCCATATTGTTAGCGAGTCAGGGGTGGCAACAGATCCTGGAAAGATTAAAGCCGCCCGCCCTGGCCCTGTTCTCGGTGATGTGAAGGAACTCAGAAGCTTTTTGGGGCTCGCAGATACTATCGCAAGTTTGTTAAAAACTTTGCACTCTTGGCTCGCCCCCTGTCTCGATCTTCAAGAAGAAGGGTGTGTTGTTCTCTTTGACTGCAGTCCCATTCTCACGCATTTGAAGCCTTGAAGGCAGCTCGATTTCAAGACCCGCCCCGGCAATTCCGAACTTCAACAAGCCATTTCGCGCCATGCACCGATGCCGCCGACAAGTGGGGTGGGAGCCATCTTTGCCGCAGAAGGGCACCCCATCGCCTTTGTCAGCAGAGCTTTGGGACCTCGCACCAGTGCCTTGTCAACATACAAAAAGGAATACTTAGCAATTCTGGTTGCCATTGAGCACTGGAGGTCCTACTTGCAACACGGTGAATTCACCATTTTCACCGATCACCGTACTCCGACTCACTTGTCCTCCCGGCGGCCGAATACACCATGGCAGCTCAAAAATGAATCACAAGCGGGCTGGCCTCCAATACAAGATTGTATACAAACCGGCATCTCAAATGCGGCACCGATTCTCTATCGCGGCACCCCGCCCCCGACATTCGGCTTCAGGGCCATTTCAAGAACAGTTCCTACATGGCTCTCGGATGTAGTATCTGGATACTCCAGTGACCCCGCTTTGGTCAAGCTTTTGCAGAACTTTTTAGTCGGTCCCAAGGCTCATCCTCCATTCACCCTGTCAGATGGTGTTCTTCGCTATGATGGCCGTGTTGTGATCAGCCAGGACCTTATCATTCAGCGCCGTATTATTTCTGCACTACATGACAGTGCTTTGGGCGGCCACTCCGGTTTCCCAGTTACACATAGAAAAGTCAAGAAGTTGTTCTACTGGAAGGGGCTCAAAACTGCTGTCAAACAATATGTGGCCAACTGTTCAGTTTGTGCTCAGGCTAAGCCCGATAGGTCAAGATACCCCGGGCTTCTCTCCCCTCTGCCGGTTCCTGATGAGAATTGGCAGGTCCTCACGATGGATTTCATCAATGGACTTCCCACCTCTGGTCCAAATTTTAATCGTATAATGGTGGTAGTCGACAAGCTTAGTAAGTTCGCTCATTTCGTCCCTCTTCACCATCCATTCACAGCTGCTAAGGTTGCTCAAGCTTTCCTCGACAATATTTTCAAGTTACACGGCGTGCCACAGTACATTGTGTCAGACAGGGATGCCATCTTCAATCTAATTTTTGGCAAGAGCTTTTCCGGCTGGCAGATGTCACCCTGAATCTCAGCTCGGCTTACCATCCCGAATCGGACGGGCAAACAGAAAGGGTAAACCAGTGCCTGGAAAGATTCCTTCACTGTTTTGTGCACTCATGCCCTCGTCGCTGGTTCAAGTGGCTCTCCCTCGCCGAGTTTTGGTACAATACAAGCAGTCATTCAGCCCTGGGTCGATCCCCATTTGAGGTATTATACGGTCGCTCACCCAGACATTTTGGTCTTTTTGTTGAGTCTGTGTCCCCTGTTCGCGATGTTACTATCATGCTGGATGAGCGCAAGACAATGTTTCGCCTCGTTTCGTCGGCATTTGCTTTCGAGCACTGCGAAAGGATGAAGTCCATGGTAGACAAGAAACGATCTGAAAGATCATTCAAAGATCGGTGATTGGGTTCTCCTTCGTCTACTGGCCCGTATGTACAAGCATCTCTGGCTCCTCGCTCTCACCACAAATTGTGCTTCAAGTATTTCGGGCCCTACAAGATCATCGACAAGATTGGCAAAGTCGCGTACAAGCTGGACCTTCCTGCTTCATCTTCGGTCCACCCGGTATTCCACGTTTCTGCACGCTTAAGCTCGCTCCGGGTACACAAAGAACTCCCCGAAGAGCTTCTAGATCCTGATGATATGATGCAAGTGCCAGAACAAGTATTACAAACGCGGCTGCATCACCGTGGTTCACAAGTGGTAAAACGATTCTTGCCGATCAAATGGAGCCGGCTTGGCGCGGACCTGGCCACTTGGGAAGACGCCGAAGCTATCATGCAAAAGTTTCTAGCAGCTCCGGCCTGGGGTCATGCCGGTTTCAAAGGGGGGAGGACTGTCAGCAGTGCTATGCCTGAAGACCCATCCACAAGCAAGCCCAAGCGGACAAGGCCCAAGAACGTGCGTCTACATGGGCCGAGTGAGCTCACTCGATGAAGCATCCCAAGACCAAGAGTGGTCGAGTATTTAGTCTAAGTGTTCCTATGGGAAAAGCAACCAATACTTGAACCCCCGTTATTTGCATTCTTGTAATAGAAGTAAAGTAGCCTTCGTCGTTTCCCAACTCCGGCACGACGGCGGAACTCTAGATTCAATTTCTTGCCTAGTTTTTCATTGTTAGCAATTCCAAGAGCCATCTCGGTAGCTAACGACTAGCGACCACTACTACTGAAATTGTCCATCAATGCCGGTCTCCAACCCCCCCTTCACCGCCGAAACCGAACCGGAAGAACCATAGCGGTAGTGATGTGGGGTTCAAAACACCGCCGGGTCAAAACACCGGCGGTGATTTGAGGAGAGACTACCGGTTTGCTATCAAACCGGCAGAAATAAGATCAAGTCACCGAACACTTGTCGGGTCATCCATGCACCGCGGCATTTTTGATCAAAGCAATGCCGGTTCGGAAGTCACCGGCGAGTTAACACCGAGAGCACCGTCGGGCTTTAACGAACCAATTTAACCGAGGAGATAACACTATCGGGTTAGGATTGTGCCGACGGTGTATCGAAGAGCTAGCAATGTCGGTTTACTTTGGACCCGTCGCTGAACTTTACGTGAACACCGTCGGTTGATTTCAACCCGACGAGTTATTAGAGTGGACACTATCGGTTGGTTAATGCGTGCATGCGGTGATGTTTCGTCGTCGATGATGGTTTGTAATTCAAACCGATAGTGTTTGGTGTAGTTACACTACCGGTTGTTTCTCATTCACTGTCGGGCCCATGCCACCCAGCGTTTTTGTTTTAAATTTTTTAAATTTTTGAATTTATTCGAGGAATTCAACCCTTTTTAAATCCAAAATCATCATACATTAATATCGTCAAAACATTACAGGATTTAATGGTTACATACAACAAAATCCACATAATGTTCTAGAAACTAAGCCTACATCAACTTCTAAAATAAGAAGACCAATGACCATAGAGTCATAGACATCAATAAAAGCATGACATCTTTCCAAGACTAATTAAGCAGCAATTTCGCAACTCTTCATAAGTATGTGGGGTGGCTTCTCTTCAATCTCCGTGGTCGGCTAGTTTGCACCATTGTAGGCGATGACAGCTTCACCTTCGGTGTTGTATTTTCAGAACAATTATTAGCGTAGCCTTGGACTTGAGCATAGCAATCTTTCCAGGTTAGATAGATCCCCGGCACGCGACCAACAAACACTACGTACCACGCCATGCTTGCCTATACATGTAACCAAAATAGGATGATAATGCTTTGTTATTCATAAATGTTGTAAAGTAAAGCATGAGACATATATTTAAAATATCCAAACTGGATTTCGAACAACACTAACTCATGAATTTCAATCACAATTCGAGGAATAGTATGTCTTCAATCATGCCGTAAATGACCATAATGTTTTAAAGCTCATTTGTTACTAAGGATCCGAATCGTTTGAAAGCAAAATCTATGAATTTCAATCACAATTCGAGCACTAGTATGTCTTCAATCATTTGTAATTGACCATAATGTTTTAGAGCTCATTTGTTACTAAGGATCCGTAACTGTTTGAAAGCAAAATTTAAATATAAAAGGAAAATAACATGTTGCGCTTATCCACACGGGTATTTCAACGAACACCTCAAGGGCGTGACCGACGCACTCACCAAGCTTTTGTGCGCCTCGTGCGCTCCTATCTTGTCTCGGAGGATTCGAGGAGGACAAGGTTGCGGATGGTACCGGCCGTCGGGCGGTGAAGAGGAAGACGCCGTGAGGCCGCGGACGGCGAGAGAGGTATGGCGGCGGTCCTCTGTCGGCGTGGAGGAAGACCAAGCGGGCGAGGCGAGGCTAGGATAGCGGCGAATTAGTTCTCATTCTCATAGGTAAAAACTCGAACACCTAAAGGGATAATTAGTTCTCACCGTGGAAGGGCAGAGGATGCCGGCGTGGCGTTGGGGACGTCGGAGTGGAGGAGCGCGGCGTGGGAGAACGCCGCTTCCTCGATTCGGCTGGAGCGGAACGACCGGAGATGCTTGTGAACGGATGGCCCGAGCGGCGAGGGGACGACGAACGGCGACGTTGGAGTTGGTGGTGCTCCGCCGGGCGACTCGGTGCTCTTTATTTGGTGGGGAAAGAGAATGGCGCGGGGTTCAAAATGACTTGCCAAAATTTCGCTCCGAGCCACTCACATATATATATATCGGCAAGGCTGGTTTCGGCGCGGTGGGGAACGAATGGCGGGAGGTTCAGATACATTTGGAAAATTTCGCCCCAATCCTATTCACGCTTGCCGGTTATTACCCAAAACCGGCAAAGCTATAGACATGCTTCCACTTCATGGATGATCATATACCTCCGTGAAGGATGTGTAATCCTCCTAGATAGAAATGGCTTGAATTTTTTTACAGTCATGTACACCCAAAATATGACCCCACATAAGATCTTAGGTTTTTCTGAGAAATATTTTAATTACTATGATTTTCTTCGAGCTAAACTGGCGACAAGAACGCTAATTACACCATGGAAACACAAAAAATTTTCATGGACCTCCACAAATGATTTGCCTCCTAGGGCACATGACACCTGGGGGAAAAAGTCTAGCAGCATTCGGCTCTTTTTGTGGGTACTCTCGGTTCAAACTATAATTACACGGTGGCGTCGCAGAAATTCAAATAAACCGGGAAAGTATCAAACCAACTCCGAAAAATCTCAAACTTAGTGGTTGCTTCTCTATTTGCATGAGAAAGGCTCAGAAAAAGTTTGAAACCACTACAACATCGGCAAAACATATGAACCACATTGAGCACAAGAACTACATTGTATAGTCCTGGTTCGATGGAAGGGATCATGTGCCTCTGTGAAGAATGTGTAATCCTCCTAGATAGAAATGGCTTGATTTTTTTTTTTTGCAGTCATGTACACCCAAAATATGACCTCACACAAGATCTTAGGTTTTTTCGAGAAATATTTTAATTACTATGATTTTCTTCGAGCTAAACCGGCGACAAGAACGCTAATTACACCATGGAAACACAAGAATTTTTCATGGACCTCCACGTGATTTGCCTCCTAGGTCACATGACACCTGGGAAAAAGTCTAGCAGCATTCGGCTCTTTTGTGGGTACTCTCGGTTCAAACTATAATTACACGGTGGCGTCGCCGCAGAAATTCAAATAAACTGGGGAAAGTACCAAACCAACTCTGAAAAATCTCAAACTTCGTGGTTGCTTCCCTATTTGCATGAGAAAGGCTCAGAAAAAGTTTGAGACCACTACAACACTGGCAAACATATGAACCACATGGAGCACAAGAACTACATTGTATAGTCCCTGGTTCGATGGAAGGGATCATGTGCCTCTGTGAAGGATGTGTAATCCTCCTAGATAGAAATGGCTTGAATTTTTTTTTGCAGTCATGTACACCCAAAATATGACCCCACACAAGATCTTAGGTTTTTCTGAGAAATATTTTAATTACTATGATTTTCTTCGAGCTAAGGCGGCGACAAGAACGCTAATTACACCATGGAAACACAATAATTTTTTTATGGACCTCCACAAGTGATTTGCCTCCTAGGGCACATGACACCACAGGGGGAAAAAGTCTAGCAAAGATACGGCTCTTTTTTTGTGGGTACTCTCGGTTCAAACTATAATTACACGGTGGCGTCAGCGAAATTCAAATAAAGGCGGGAAAGTACCAAACCAACTCCGAAAAATCCCAAACTTCATGGTTGCTTCCCCATTTACATGAGAAAGGCTCAGAAAAAAGTTTGAGACCACTACAACACTGGCAAACATATGAACCACATGGAGCACAAGAACATTACAAAATAATTAGGAACCAGTTAAACTAGCTACAACCTTACAAATAATTAACATAGTAATTAAACACACTAATCATCATCATCGTTGGGATCAATATTCGGTCCACCTTGCGGTCCATGCACACGAATGTAGGTTTGTAGAAATATCGGGTAATTGATGTCACGGATTAAGTATCCGCTTGAGTCGATGAAGGTCAATGCCCTTATGATTGCACTCTCTCGTCCCTCGCAAGGTCGTAAAAATGCTCGACCATAGATGTAACCTACTGAACGACCACTATCTAAGTCAGTAAACCTTATGCAGTATTGTCGCCCTTTCGTAGTTTCTCTGCCGAGGTGTGCCTGAAGTCCCAATCGTATTCGAAGTTGGTCAGCGTAGCTTGGTCGAGAACGCCGCCAAGCCACATGCAGCATAAGTAAGATCGTGGAGCAAAATCGCAAGTGGGAGAATCAAAATGAATGAAGATGATGTGAATCTATCTAATATGTTGTGTCAAAATGATGAATTTAATTTCTTATGTACCACATCATGGTTGTAACTCCCAACATATTCGCTATATTGCCATGGGGGGATATTGAGAGCGAGACAAACCATGTATCTTGAAGTGCAAGAAATCAGGCACAATGTAGCAAACACGTCAAAAGTGCATCTAAGCACAAGGAAACCGACACTGTACTCGGGCGTTTTGCACAGACATTCTCTCGGTTCCCCTCTCGTGGATTAGGTGGCTATTGTTTCCTGGACACCTCAAAGGGATGTAAAAACTTATTTCACACCTATATAGTTGACGACCATGTGATGTTCTAGATGCCGTGGTCTCCACAAAACCGAGAGATAAAGAACTAGCTAAGTCTTTGTTTCTAGCCATTGTACTTTGGGGATAAAGTCTGCGTGACACATATAAATGCAACAAAATGATGTTAAGTTAAACTAATCGTCCAAGTATTTGTTATAGTAAAATAAGAAATAAAAAATGTTAGAAAAAAATTTCATACGATGACTGGATAGGGAATGGCCTTGTGTCCACACCAGGCGCGAATGGCTCATCGCCGCCGTGGAAACCTGGTTCTTGTGGTGGCGGCAAAGGGGGAGGACCGTTCATACCACCAACCGAGCGATAAAAAAAAGGAAAAAAAAAAAAGGACAAAGCTCATGAATATATATAATATATATATTGTTCATATATATGCATATATATAGGAATTTTAGACAAAAAAAAAATCCTTACCGATAAAATATCCCGGAGCCATGAACAAATCTCCTAGAAAGAGAGAAAGAGCCGAGTGGATTTCGGTGCGGAGTGAGTGTAAAAGCAGCGCAAGTCCGGAGCTCGTGGGTGCGTGCGTGGGGTATGTGTGTTTAATTTATAGCAGTTGTTGAGGGCGGGTAAATCACTGGGTGTTAAGATACCCGGCGGTGAATACAATATCACTACCGGTTATTTGTTATGCAGCCGGCGGTGAATACAATATCACTACCGGTCATTTGTATGTAGCCGGTGGATGAATTCAGCGATCTCGTCACTTCACTTTCAGTTTTGCATGCATGCATGCATTGTTGCGATCTTCTTTGCATATGTATGAGTAGATGCTTCACGCAAGCTGGATTCCATATCACGTTCTATGCAAGCATATTTGTTTTTAATGACATTGAGGCCATATGGATGTGAATAAAATTTATTATCTGTTGTATTTTTGTTTTGTTACATATACTAACTTTATTTCATTCACATTGGATTTGGATACATTGTATTTTCCTAACATTGCGGCATATTTGGCCTTAAACCGTCTTTTATTATGTTCGATGAAGGGTAAAAAATGGAAACTCAAAGATATCGAAGAGACAATCCACATCCATAACAAACAAAAAAATACAAATGATAAGAAATTTGATTACATATATTTCCATAACAAAGACCTTACATAAAATTAAATATACGGTAACAAAGACCAATTCACGAGATAGGTCAATGCTACAATCAAAGTGTACAAACACATTAAAATTTAACCACCTCGGTAAGTCTCTTGTAGCATCTCTCGGGGGTCGAAGAAGTGACGAGGCGCTAAAGAAACCGACCGAGGAGGTTGGAGGATGAGATTCACCGGGAGCTTCGTTTTCAGCCCAAACTTGACCATTGGACCAAGGATGAAGTCACAGTAACTTGGTCCAATGGGGTTTGTTTTTCCGTGGATGCACCATATGATTCAGATACTATATGCCCATGTGCACAGGGGGTTTTGGTTCGACATTTTCACCCCAAAACACAAGGACTCCGGACTCTTAATATGAGTCCGAGTTCGATCCCGAATCACGGCACCCACCCGCAGCCGCAAGCTCCGGTGTCTCTCTATCTTCGAAGACTCTTCTAGCACACCTTTCACGTAAACCATTTTCTTGGACTAGGCATATACGTATGTGGAGGGCTTTCTCCCAAAGAAAGACTATACGTATATGGAACTGGAAAGTAATGCTAGCAAAGAAGATCGAGGACGAAGAACAAGGAAAATAAGCAGAAAAAGATTTCCTTGATCCAAAACCCATGACACTAAAATTCAAAACTAAGCCCTCTGTATTTTGAGGAGAGAGTAGGAGCTACAGGATGAACCAAGAATGCAAGAACAGATAGGAGAAACTGGGTGCAAAATACAGCGTCCCCCTTGCCGTTTAAATAGGCGAGATGCCGTGGTTGAGGCGACTGCCGTTTACGGAGGACGTGGCAGCGGTGCGCCAAAGATTGGTGCGTGGTCAGCCGCCGATCGAGTTGAGAACGTGCGGCGCCGTTGAATATTGTGAAATCACCGCAGGGTCTCGCCACCCGGCGTGATATCGATACCACTGCCCGAAAGCTTTGCCACCCGCGCGATCAGTCACCGCCGGTTGTAAAACTACACCCGGCGGTGTTTTAAGCGACATTGATTTAACCCATCGACGCTGCAGCTGGTGCCACGAGCTTTTTCTCATCGGTTCGAGACACCGTCGGTTTCCTAACCGCGGTGAATACTACCGCGGTAACGCGGTTCTCCACGCGAGCGCCATGCATGCATGCTCGGGCCTCTCGTGAACACGCTAAGGGACGCGTGACGGCTACAGACAGCGTCGTACTACTCCCATGGTCAAAAAAAAAAAAAAAAACGTGATGGCTATCCGTTGGGGCGGTACAAGTTTGATTCTTTAGATAGCCCGGCAGTGTTGTGGACGTGCTACAGCAAGTTGAGTGTCATTTGTTCGTGCTCACCCAAAAGGTAGCGAAGTTTCTCTCCGGTCTCTCGTCTCTCTCCCTCCCTCCCGCTCCCCCCCCGTCACAAGCATCGTTAGGTAGCAGAAGATGCGTGTGGTTGATCTTGTAGCAATGGTAAATAATGTAAAGCATGCATTCCTTGTTTCAAAATAACAATGGTGTATTTAGATAAGTCTCTATCTATGCTATCAAATCAATATCATTAGATTTCGTGAGCAACATCTATAGCAATGGTAATCCTAATTAAACTCTAGCATCGTTCTTGAAAAAATGGTCAAAAACTGGCTCGTTGGGGGGATCGAACCCGGGGATCAGGATTGGGTGCCTTGGGAAACGCAGTGGCAGCCGAGGAAGTGGCCATTGGAAACGCGCGCAAACGGCAGCCGGTCGCCCTTTGGTTGCCGCCTAAAGCGTGGGGATTGGAGATCAAAACGTGCAAAAACGTAGCCGCCCGATCGGGCTTCGTGTGCCGGGAGGGCGGGCGGCCGCTGTTTGACTTATTTTTCATGGCGCCGTCTTGGGAAATGACAATCGATCGCATGCATTCCATGGATTGTTACTATATAGCACCCTCTGATTTTGGTACCATCTCCATCGCTAATTAACATCTCTCTTTCTATAACCTCGATCACCAGGCAGCTTCATCGACGTACGTACGTGATGGCCGGCGTCTACACCATGGAGGAGCTTCAGTTCACCGTCGCGCGCCTCCGTGACGCCCTCGGCAAGCTCACCAACCTGGCCGAAGCAGTCGGCCCGCCAACGGTGGCTTGGCCTTTGGTGGAGAAGGCTAACTTCACGCCTACAAGGTCGATGCCATCGCCGACGTCCTCGCCACGGGATACCGGGCGAGGTCGGGCGGCGCTGAACGCGGCGCCGAGGCGGCGGGCGGCGGAACGCGCCGGGCGGCGGAACGCCGAGGGCGAGGCCTAGGAGGAGGAGGCGGGCGGCGGCGCTTTCTTTTTTTATTTTTTCATTTTGTAAATATATTATCTAGTAATATATAATGAACCAGTCGTTTTTAATTCGTCTGCGTGTGCAATCTTCTGTTTCTATCGTTTGTTTTTACTGTTCCTTGGTCTTCAAATCGCTATCGGTTCTTATTCAAACCCGCGAGTGATCTGTGTCCATCAAGACCACTGCCGGGGAACGATTCAACCCGGTGGTGATCTAAGTCTTCACTGCCGGAATTGGTCGAATCCGTGGAGTTTCTGAGTTTCCCGCGCCTGAACGGTTCATCACTGTCGGGCGAGGTTCAGCACTGCCGGTGGATTAAATTCCGGCAGTGATGCCGGCGGTAGTGATGAGCGAATCTGTAGTAGTGAGCTCTACCTGCTCTGCTGCGGACGACCTGCGGTCGTCTCGTCGACCACGGACTGCTCGTCGTCTCCTTTGGCCGGCGGCCATCCCTTGGCAGTTGGCATCACGAGAAAGTTGAAATTACTCTGCAGGAGGCTGCCTGCCCTGCGCTGCGCTGCATGCATAGCAGTGTCAGTGTCAGTGTATGATGAAACTGGATTATTAGGGCAGCTATCGCCAACATGTAGAGTACTTGATGGTGTATTTATATTAGCAGAAAAAATGTTTTTTCTTTTCTTTTTGCATGCCAATGTGTCATTGTACGTTTAGCGAAATTCTACCTCCAACGACATATATTATTCGTTTAGTCCACTGATCTTTCTCTGAGAAATGGTATCGTACTGAGGAAACAAAAGAAGTTGCCATTGAGAGTCTGGGTTACTGATGGAATTAACGTAAGCATAGTAGACTTTACCTCAGGAATAATAGAGCTGTGAAGGTGTACACTGGCTGTGTTCAACGAATGGGACGACCAAGCTTTATTTTTAGTATATACTAGTAGCGTGCCCGTGCGTTGCTACGGGATAACAAACTTTTTCTAATAAAAAACATATGGATCGCATAATAAGATAAAAATACTATAAAAATTAAATACCGGCGTTAAAGTGACATTTAATCCAAAAGGCAAAGTTCATGAAATTAACACTTTTTTCAGAAAAGGGAATATATTAATACCGGCGTTAAAGTTCATGAAATTAACAGTCACGGAAAGCGTGGCTTCAGAGGCTCGCTTTGTGAAGTCAACTTGTAAGTTAAATGTCCTGCAAGCACAACTTGTAATAATCTATAACTCCTATATAGGAGCTCCCCACTAGCAATCGTTAGGGAGTTCTCTTGCCTCTGATTGGTCCAAGGCAGTAGTAACTCCAGCGCGCCGTGGGCTTGGCATTTTCCCCGTCCTGTTCGAACCGTTTCGTCCCCGTTAGTCATGCGTCTTCGTCCACCTTATCCCCATCCACACCGGCGCCGGCTCGGCGTCCCCTTGCTCTACCTCGGCGCGCCTCTTCCCTCACCTAGGGTCCGCCTCTTCCCCTCCCATCTTGGTCGTCGATGGAGGTCATCGGCCATGTATCTTCCCCCGCCAGCTCACCGGCGCGTCGCCCATCTCGATCCGTTCCCCCGCCTCCGGTCTTTCTTCTTCCATCTGTTTCGGTGTACGCTGCCGGCCTTTAGTGTCATCATCTACGATGGCCTGCCGAGTCTTACCGGCCGTCTTCGCCGGACCGTTGGCGTCCTACGACGGCCGGGCCTAAACCTGCCATTAAATGTCACCCCTCCGATTCCAGATCCGTTCTAGTTCTCAAATCCCCATCTGCGCAATATCATGTCACAGGTGATCCTACGACTTCCCAAATTTTCAGTTTCCTCTCGTATTCCACCAAAACTGTTATTCATGGTTAATAATTGTTATTGATGATGCATTACAGCTGCAGCTGCATTGTGATCTCTATATGAAGGCCTCCATAAGCATGTGCTCGCTCTCATTTTGTCATTGCCATCGCAGCCAAAGGTAACACATCCTTCTGTTCTTCCAGGTTTTGAAAGGTCATGTTGAGATACCCTTCTAATTAGGTTTTCATGTTGATATTATGCAGCCGTGTATATTGCTCATGATAAACAGGTAAGTTGTTCTTCATTCTTTTTCCTATTTCTAATTTCGTATGCCCTAATTTTTAGTTATTTGACATCAACGCTCATGACCAAAACCCTATAATTTTGCAGGTTATTTTGCCGTTTTTGTTACGCTCGAGGTCTTGGAATCGTTGAATTGTTCTTTGTACAAATCAGGTACCTCCTGGGAACATATGTTCCTGTCTGTCTCCTTCCCTCCTGTTTGGAACAATTTGCATTCTCTAGCTTTAATTGATGTGTTAGATACAATCTCTGCAATCCAGTATGATGTGTTAATGTATTTTCCATTCATAGTTTATTGTTTGTTAATCATTGATAACATGTATATTTGAATGATATTTTTATTCACCAATTTTTTTTTTTTTTAATTTTCCTTTGGTTTGTTGGATTTGAGGGATTGAGTTTTGTCTTTTCCGAATATGGTAGAAGATGGTTCTTAGGTATATTAAAAAATTTATCCAGAATATGGTAGAAGGGTATTCTTCTGTCAACATTACAAAGGCAGTAAATATGCTAGATGACTACTTTAATGAGAAATCACTAGCACGACTTATGTCCAAAGGTTTCTGCAAATGGTTTAACTTATTCTCCTGCAAATAGTTTGAGTACATACAGTCAGGTTTCCTAGCATAAATGATCGAAATGCATGACACTTTTCATGTGTGCCATCCTGTACATGATTTCAATAGAGCAGGTAAAATTATATCTACATTTATGTTCAACTATCATCCATAGTGACAACATCTAATACTATATCCATTCATAAATATTTTATATTTTATATGCAGTGAAAGTTCATACGTGGTTAACATGTTTTCTTTTTGTGAACAGCACATACACAAACATGTCGCTACCTCCTCGCAGAAAAGGTAATATTGTGAAGATACTTTGATGGTTTAAAAATTAGATACACTCATGGGAACATCTGTGTTTAATGTTATGTACAGATCCGGAAGATCATATTCCATTTGCAATCATCGCAAGGCTAAGTGGAGACCATGATCCTAATAACAATAATCCACAAGAAATTATTCAAACCATCAAGGATCAGCTACATATATATATATCAGTTCAACATATATATCATATCAACCACCAAACTACGTCTTTTATATTGAAGAACCCGTGACACAGATGCATCTTCTATCAAACCCGGTGTTAAATGTTGGCCACTCCTATCTTGAAATGGTTCCATGGTCCAAAGAACATGAATGGGCTCAAATTCCATGGATAACAGGTCTGCACCTAGCATTGGCATCTCTTCTAAATGCAATCTACCGTTTGTGAAATGATTTAACATGTGCAACTATTTATACTGACTATGGATGTGCACTATGAATCCAGCGGATAGTCCACGGATTTTCATTGATCCACTCAGCATATTACCGGTTACAGCTGCAACATTGCCAAGAACAGGTACACTAATCCTCTAATGATTTATATATTACTTTACCATGCTCTTGCTACTCACCCTGGCCTATCACTGATCTTCAGGTACAGGGAAACTAAAGGACACTTATGCTGTAAAAATTCCTTCTGGGTATGAACTAAAGGCACCAGACTACAGTTATCTCATGATTGCAGAGCTCAAGGACCTTTACATAAACAAATTCAACATATTTTCTGAGTGCGCCAAGATCTCGAAAGAAATGACTAACATGAGGGAAGAACTATGCACACTTATCGAAAAAATTACATGCAGTAGCTGCAGTTGCGCCGATCATTCTGGAAATACGGGTTTCTTCACTCATCTCATACAAAACCTTTTGTCCACCTCAACCAGAACCCAGCTTTTCAATACTTTTCCAGCTCCTTTCAAAGAAAAAAAAAAATGTGCCCTTGCAGCTTGATGCCTTCACAGATGCTCCAATGCATTCCAAGGTATGTAGGAAGAAATTATCACAATATTCATGCAACAATATTGTAGCCTGTTTTATCCTCATATGCAATCCAAGCAATCCATAAAGATAACTTCATGTATCGTCTCTTTGCTTCAGGTTCCTTTGCCTAAAACATACACCAAACGGTTGAAGACTATTTATATTGCAGCTGTACAAAGGGTCTTTAACACCAAGCCCATTATTGAGACCGTACATGCAGGCAAAAGTCGTTTTGAAACATATATTACAATAGGAGAATGGACCCATATCTATGTTGGAGGAAATAAAGAAACAGCAGTACAACAAGAGGCAGCTGCCATCTATTATTCTCTCAAGCATATTACTCATATCATAGGATACAGCATTATTGACCTTAATTATCCTACACTTAGTGCTTTGATTGAACATATAAATACATGGAATGCTCAGATTAATATCTTGCACTTCCATGTTGCTTATGCCCCTAGCAGAGACAAATGAAATACATGAACGACTCAGTCAACTCAATATGCTTCACGTTGATCGATGCAACTGCCTTAACAATGCAACGTCCAAGCTCCTGACCATGGGAAAGGATCACTTTAATAGCTCCATTGAGAAAGCTCGCAAGTTCATCGATCTCAAGGTACATAAAAAATTAAAGATCAATAACTGAAGTGCAATTTTGAAACAGAATGCTATAATCCTAGGCATTTTTTTGCAGGGCAACTATCATTCAACCTGGAAGAAATCAGACTCTCTGATCCTCCGACATTCTCGGTGGCATCCAACAGAGCGACCCTCCAACCCATTGATGTCAGATACATACGAAGCCACCTAGGAAAACATTGCACTTCAGCATGTTTGTTGAGGACACCATACTTATCCATGTGTTAGCAACCAGCAACATGCACGAATAAATAGTTTATGGGACTCATTATAAGATGTGATCTGCAACACTTTTTGTACATCTTAAGTCAGAGAAACAATATTGCTCTGTTGAAGTACTTGATGTTTGTCTTTTATTACCATTTCCTCATAATTTTGCTTCTATTTTATATGGCAAATAGCAGAATTCATTGAGTTCAATAGCAGTATGCATATCTTATTCCTTACGACAGTGACTGGGTAAATTTTGTTTTAGTTTATTTCCAGCTGCTATATTCATGATCATCTATGGGACCATGGGCTAACACCAGTCACAAATGATCTCTTTGTTTGTTTCCCTACTTTCTTTCAGTTATGCGGCCATTGCTGATCAGTCAAAACACAGCCCTTTTCAGGTGACAGAAAGCAGGATTTATACCGACCCATTTTTATTATATATATATATATATATATAGTTTCATTTTCTGCATCCACACATTTGAGCTGCAGTTAAGTGTTCAGTAAAGATTATCTGATCAATTTGTTGCTGATATGATCTGCAGCAGCCTGAACTGAACCTGCCCATGCTGACATGCACGCGGACCATGCCTAACATCAGGCTCGCCAAATACGCAAAGGTCAGTCGGTCAGTCATTCTCTGAACTTTGGTCACGAATGTCTCAAATTTATGCCTGAACATTGTGCTGACATTTGTGACTAACAAAACAGTGGTTCGATGATAGTTCAGAGGACATCAGGAGCCTGTGTGGCAAGGCTCTGCTGATGGTGCGCTCGCACTACGGTTGGGAGGTACGTAAGTCAGTGCAGTTTAGCGCCTGAAGAACAACATTACATACCTGTACATTGCAGTTCTTCATTCCATTCTGAAAAAGAAACTCTTTCCACATCTTTGGCTGCAAAGACTGTGGGCATGACTGTCCCTGATCGAAGAAATGCGGCTGGCGCACTACCTGACCATGGGCTTAGAGTGCACTGCCTCCCTCGCAAAGTATCTCGACAACATGTAAGCAGAGAAATTTAGTTAGCCGGCTTGGTCAGTTCGCTCTGAATGTCTGAAACTGAACTTTGTTGTATTGCAGGGACAGGTCAGCGATCGGGTGGGACATGAGGATGGCGCCCAGGGCCTACGGTTCCTTCAGCAGCACAGAGTACCTCAATGCACAGCGCCTCTGGTAGGCATCTACATACGAACACATCAACTGAACAATGCCAAATGTCATTTTTAATCTGAAAATCCGACTATACATGCCGTCAGATATACTTATCAATTTTCTACACTTACGGACATCATGATGAGGTTACTATTTGCCATGCAGATCCACACACTTTGTATAGGAGCTGCAGCAGGCCATGCGTCTCTTATGCTTGCGGCTGGAAAGAAAGGCAAACGATATATGTTCCCTCATGCCAAAGGTACATGCTAACTTCTAGGCCCGTTTGTTTTGTTGGAAAATACTCACTTTTGCTCATCATTTCCTGCTAATTCTGGACCATACTATGTCAGCTATGATTCAGCAACCACGTATTCCTTCTTACGGGATGATGCAAGCATCTGATTTTGTTATTCGTGCAAAGGAGGTACGAGGCATGGTTTCCTTTTTGAGTTGCTTATAACCTTATATTCTTCAGTATTATCTCATATTCTGATATATGCTCATCAAGTATGTATGAATGCATTTTGAGTTATTTATGTTCACTTTTAGATTTGTGAAAGGTGAACACACATTTTTCAGTCACGACTCGATTGTTGGATATACTTAAGTTCAGCCACCGATAGTCATTGAGCGAGCGATAGGTTATGTTTCTTTAGAGCTATCCAAATTTGCTCCGTCTGTTCCCCATATGGGCGATGACACTGGTATACGCCGCGGTATACTAGCAGTCCATGACGTTCTTCACAAACCAGGCGGCGGCACTGGACGTTCTCCACGGTTAGTAGCTAGCACGTTCCTGAAATTGCCTAGGCAAACGTATTTGAACATGAATTTGCAGCTACTGCCATTGCTTCTTTTTCTCTTAGAAAACTGAAATTGTTTCTATTCCAGCTTTGCATGTAGTTTGATTTATAAATGCAGGCCACTGCTTCAACTTTCAGTATGTTTTTCACCTGATTTGTGTTGCAGCTGGTATATCGGTCATCTTATGACAGGTGCAGTTGGTGTCACTTCCAACAAGCATTAGGATGAAGGAAGCTGTTAGTTTCATGTGATACAATTGATGCTAAAAATGATGCACCTCATTGCCCCTCTGTGAGCTCTGTCTTCACTGGAATCTCTCTCTCACCAGGATATGGCCTGGGTTCCTATAGTTTGGTTTAAGAGTTTGTTATGGGAATTGGTTATTTTGAAGGGTAAAACTATAGCATGTCTCTGTTTGTCAAGTGCGTGAAAATGTGTTGAAATAAAGGAATGTGAAGTGGCTGGTGTTTGAAAAATAAGCATTGTAGACTTGATATTGTCCAACTACAACAAATCGTTTCATGCAATGTTCAATATTTATGATACTACATTCCACACTTATTATTTGATTTTCTTCCAGGTTTGTGCACTAGAGAAAATACAGAAGGCAAGCAAATATGCCAAGAAGATGGAGGCCAAGATTAGGAGGAAGATGTGCGAGATGGAGACCACCCTGTAACATGGTGAGTTTGCATCCCTCTGAAAATGGGAGAAACTGACCTTTGAATCCTTTCAGTTTAAGAAGCGCATATTTTGGTCACATGTGTGGTAGTGTCCATGTTATGGAGATATATGAGATTAAAATCATGAGAAACATTTTGTTTAGTAACTAAGAAGTAGATGCCTCTCTTTTTCTTTTTGAGTGAGCCCATGTTCCCTTGAATGAATTAAATTTTGATGGTAGTTGCTAATGGAATTATTTGTGTTGGCAGAATGATTTGGATCAGTTGGCATCTATTGATCTCATCGAGGTATGTAAGGAGGCCAGCATGGAGTGGTGCCCACCTAGAGAATTGATTAGCTGTGGCTGCCATGTGCATAATGTGCTTGCCCTTCCATCAGATGATGATCTCAAGTTCTGAACTGACACTAGAGGTGACACGCCTCGCTTGATCAAGGACTGAATGAAGGTGCCGCGTAGTACCCAAACTCTTCGTGGTGGACAAGTAAGGCCTATCTCTAGCATGTAGCAACTGATGAATTCCCCAATCATGACGGTTGCATCATTGCTCAATGTGCAGGTATGCTATTGGCAGTGAGGGGCGTGGTTGAAGAGATAGACTTACCCATATTTTTTTCAAGACACATTCTGCACGCTTTTCCTTGCTGTAGGATTGAATTGTAAATGAAAGAAAACCTTTGAAAGCCAGGGCAATGAACATTTCAACTTGCATTGGTTCTACTGAACTTAATGATGGGAACACAAAGATAATTTTGTCCCACCTTTTGCAGGAAATCATGCCTTGCCTTCCGAGTCCTGAGATCTTCCGACCTCCAAATGCAACCGGCAATGTTTCAAAGTACATCTCTTCTGACCTGAACCCTCCCTCAAAAGCCAAGATAGACATTTGCATTTGGGATCATGTTAGCTAAATAATTATTTGTTTATACTTGGTTCAAATACTATAGTTAAAATAGCTTGTCACTTTGGTCAAAACAAATTGTTGTGTATACTATAGTTCATCCTGCAGGACGTGGAGTACGCGTGCAAGTCAACGTTCGTCGTCGGTATGGATGCTGCCGGCATCAAGTTGGAGATGGAGGTGGAGGTGGAGCCCGCGGATGACGGTGGGAAGGTGAGATGGAGGTGGAGGTGGAGCCCGCGGACGACGGTGGGAAGAAGGTGATCAAGGTCAAGGTGAATTCTTCGTCCTACAAGCAGAAGAGCGCGGAGCACCAGGCGGAGGCGGACGAGGTTGCCACCAACTTCAAAATCAAGCAGGACTGATGAGAGATCAAATACACTACTAGATAAATAAGCTTGCTTGGCTCTGCTCCCCTTCTTTAATTTCTGTATTATATACACGATCGAGAAGAGCTTTCCAGAGCTATAGCGACCGATGTTATGTTGAGAGTGCGTTAGTATTTGTTCAATTCGATGACGAGATAAGAGATTGGCTCACTAGAGACAATCTATGTATGTGCTATATATGGTGCACTTATTTTCAGTATTTGATTGATTGATGTTCAGTACTACAACAAAGCAAGACGTGGACAGCTATAAAAGTCAAACGACTACTGTACCATGTTTCTCCTCGCTGAAGGAAACGGAGGATGGGACAATGTGGTGATAACATATGCCTTGGAATCAGGCGAGAATGTATGATAATAAATAGGCTTATATTCATATTGTCTACAGAAACGAAATCACGTTTTCTAAAAATATTAAACAACCTTTTAAAGAAAATGTGGAGAAATAAATTTGGAGACTGCTAAAAGAATACCAACGCTTTTTTGTATTTTGGATTGCGAGGTTGGGCGATGTTCGAGATTTTATTTAATTTTAAAACGATTCAAATCAAAAGCTGACGGTTCTTTAATTAAAAAAAAAAACATCTAACATTACATAGATCCAAAGCCCAATACACACGACTGAGCCCATGAAGACCCTCATCCAGTTTACCTCTCTTGCCCGGCCGTGCCGCGCACACGCCGCCGGTTTCGTCCCCGGCGTCCGCCCTGAGCACGCGCCGCCGTTGTCGTCGCCGGCGGCCACCGAGCTGCGTCTGACACCAACGCCAACCCTTTCAAATACTGACAACACCGACTCCACAACTCCCTACCTTCCTGCCCGGCTAATCGGTGAAGTACATGGAGCGCCGCCGCATCTACAACCTTTTGAGGATCTCCCAGCCGGTACGGCGCCGACTAAGCCAGCTGCTTGAGTATCGGCCATGGGCGTCTTCTTCTCAAACGGTCCGTTTACCCTGCCTCCGACCGATTTTCCATATTCCTATTCCATTCCTGCAAATCCTATTACGCCATCTTCAACCTCGCTACTCCACCATCTTCTTCTTCCCACTTTGTGCAGCACGGCCGTTGGCGTCCCAAATGGCTAACTCCCCGTCCGTACGCACCAAAGTCGGCTGTCCCACCATATTCCTCCGGCACACAATTCCATCCAAGTGACAAATCCAACACTTCCGCTTCCACAGCGTTTCCATCTGCCACCCATGGGCTCTTACAATTCCTTTCCCTCAGTAATTATGTCCTTCAATCAATGGCAACCACAAAACTACACTCATCGTATCATTTATGACACCTCAATTCGAAATTAATACCAGGGCTTATGCGAATTATAAGTTACACAGCGTATCTATGTCCTTTGACATTTCTAAACCATTCGCATACATAGGTGCGTTCCTCTTCTCCTCTAATGTAGTTCCAGATTCAGTTCGTTCATCATCCAACCTGATGGCCGGTTACAATTTACATCTTTTTCAGATTTGAGGCTACAAAGGAGAAAATTGCTTTGTTGGTTCTACCTTCTACAGTGGATATATTCTTCACAGCTATGCTCGAGCATTGAGATCTTCCCTCTTCAAAACAGGTTCCCCTCATGCTCATATCTCTTTTATATATTCCTATTTATGTCCCTTTTTTTATCATACGCTACCTTCTGCTGTTCTATTCAAATCGCCATGGATGTAGGCTTCAAATGTTGGATACATATGAAAAGATTGTTATTTTCAAAATATGTTATGCTGTTTATACTGTCACAGTTATGTCCATATCGAATTAATTCTATCTCTAAAATATATTTTAAATCATTGTTTAGTAAAAGGAAAAATCCATACACTTATGGATTACATTAAATAAACTTGGATGTGTTTATAAGAAAACTGCAACCATTGCTTTCTGTGTTAGGAATAAAATTGCTAGCAATTGTCATCCATTGTGTGTGCAATTATCATACATAGGGTCTAGGAATTAAATTGATTATACAGATGTAGCACTATCTATATTTGTAGATTTCAAAAGGAATGGACAGTGGAATAAATTCATCAGCTCCTCAGCGCGGACGTGGCCGCGGTGGCCGTCCCCGCTTAAATCAACGGCCTGTAGTTACGCCTACACCAGCTCATGCTACTATAGACGCGGCTGTACGCACGCGTAGGCCACGTACACAACAGAGTAATAGCACGTGGTTATTCTTTCATGAATTCAAAAGCCCTTTAAATACATTTCATGCACATCTAATACCAATACGATAATTGGCAGCACATGCCCGTTCAGTCCGTCAGAGAATAGCTGGATCATCATCTGCTTCTTCATCTTCTTCACAGCCAACAGCAATTTCCAATACTACAGACCATGAGCCTCCACCCATTCCAAACAATAGGCATAAACGTAAGATCACCTATCAATTCCCAGTATATATCATATGTATATAAAGGCCAAGATTAACAGAAATAAATTGCCTAAATCCTATTCTTTCAGGTACAATTTTCAACCCATTAAACTTTGGTGGGCCTCAACACAATTGCTCACATTGTGGTGCTTTTTTCTGGTACCAAGAGCGCATCCGTAGAGAAAGAAATACACCTAACCCACAGTATAATTTATGTTGTAAAGGAGGAAGGATATTGCTGCCACAGTATACTCAACCTCCTCAGCCGCTAATGGATTTCTTGACCTCTACAAACAGTCCTCTTATAACACACTTCTTTGACAACATACGGCGATACAATACCATGTTTGCTATGACTTCAATGGGGACAAAGATTGATGAAACAATAAATGATGGTCGTGGTCCATATGTATTCAAGATTAGTGGTCAGATTTGCCATAGAATTGGATCATTAATTCCTACAGGAAATCGCCGTCCAGAATATGCACAGCTCTACACATATGATACTTCCAATGAAATTGCAAATAGAACAAATGTCGCTTCTTCCCAGAATCATTCATTTTCAGCAAATGAAACAATAGTTGCCTCACTAATACAGATGCTTGATATCCATAATCCCATTGTGAAGCTATTAGGACAGCCAGAGAGAGACTGAGATCATCCGGTGATGATGAATCCTCCGATCATTTTTCCATAAGAATATATGGTGTTCCGGATGCACATGGAGACATTTCTGAGTGCACGGTAGCCTCTGAAGTTGTTGGGTTAGTTGTTGGTGATATAGGGATAAGCGATGTGGGTAGAGACCTTATAATAGAAGATCATGCATCAAATCTGCAGCAAATAAGTGAAGATCCTTTGTAAATTCATGGCCATGCAATTTCCTTTATTATTTCCATATGGGGAAGACGGTTTCCATAGTGAACTTCTACTTCAACCGACAGCACAAGCACCATTACATCGTGCGAAACTAACGATCTTACAAGTATTATGCATATAGATTGCATGATAGACCTGGGCAGTTCAATACTCCTCTAAGATGCAAAAGGTTAACACAAGCTTATATAGTGGATGCTTCTTGTTGTGTTGAAGACAAAGCGAATCAGGTATTACCGAACAATTGGCTTCCAAAAAAATCTGGATCGTCCCCTACAATGCTTTAGCAAAGATCTGTTTCAAGGGGTGTCACATCCGCATCTTCCACTGGCGGAGAGTGATTCTTCCGGGTTCTTTCACTGGTGGACCACGATATCTATATCAAAAATACCAAGACTCTATTGCTATATGTAGAAAATATGGCTGCCCGGATCTATTTATAACTTTCACGGCAAATACTGACTGGCGGAGATTCAAATGCTTTAGAACTCTTCAACTGTCAACACCCAACCGATCGCGCAGAGATTGTTGACAGAGTATTCAAAATGAAGCTTGATCTCCTAATGGATGATATAACAAAGCATCATTATTTTGGCCCCTTAAATGCGGTATTCATCCCTACATAAATACCCAATGAAAATGTCAAACCGGGTTAACTTTTAAATATCACATTATAAATTGACCTTTTCCTTTTGCGATTGTTTACACAATAGAATTTTAGAAACGGGGTCTACCACATGCACACATCATAGTATGGTTGGAAAAAGATAGCCTACTAGATGCTGACAAAACAGATTCTTACATCTCTGCCCAACTCCCAGATCCAACGGTGGATCAAATTGGATATGATGCCGTATCTTCTTTTATGATCCATGGGCCTTGTGGTCCTCTGAAGCCATCCTCGGTGTGCATGTCCAAGGGTATTTGCACAAAATCTTATCCAAAACAGTTCTGTGAGAAGACAAACTGTGCTAGATAATGGGACAACACGGTATGCCCGTCCAAACAATGGATTAACAACAATAAAAAAATCATTTGTCAATTGATAACACCTTTGTTGTTCCTCACAACGTCGACTTAATTGTCAAGTATCAGGCGCATATTAATGTGGAGAAGATTAACTATGATGGAATGCATAAATATCTTTTCAAATATGTAACAAAGGGGTTTGATAGCGCTAGGATTGGCATACATTCAAGGTCTTGGCATCTCGGCCAACAAATCAGCCTATCAATGAAATCAACAATTTCCTTGAGTGCGCCTGTATAACGCCACATGAGGCTGCTTGGCGCTTGCTTCAATATGATATTCATCATACAGATCCAACAGTTGAGCGGCTACCTATACATTTGCCATTAGAGAATAATGTTTTCTACTCAGAGGAAGATGATTTAGAGGAAATTATTGAAAACCCAAAGAACACAAAAAGTAAATTAAGCGCATGGTTAGAGGCAAATGCGAAATCCCTTCGCCGAGAGAATACACCTACCTTACGTTCCCCGAGAAATTTACATGGCATGCGGGGCCCAAAAAATGGGACAAACGTAAAGGTTCCTTTAGAAAAGTTGGCCGTATAACGCATGTCAGCCCAAACCAAGGAGAACTATATTATTTAATGAATCTTTGCTACACATTGTCAAAGGTCCTAGATCTTTCTCTAAAATTCGTAACATAGCAGGCATCCAATATCCAACCTATCGTGCGGCATGCCAAGCCCTAGGTCTACTAGGAGATGACCAGGAATGGTCTAATGCTATTACTGATGCTTCTCAGTGGGCTCTTCCTTATCAGTTACGACACCTCTTTGTTACAATCTTGATATTCTGTGAAGTAACTGATCCTAGAAAATTGTATGAAACTCATGCATCAAAGATGAGTGAAGATATTGTCCACCGTTTACGCAACAGCAATTCACAGGGAAACAGTTCTTCTAGATTGCTCTTGATTGAATTAGAGAAAATACTAAGAGATAATGGTTATGATCTGCCCCATTTCCATTTGCCACTCCAAGAAGAAAAATGACTCCTGAAAATAGAATTTTATTAGATGAACTAAGCTATGATGTTCAATCTATGCAAGCTGCTATAGATGAGGACATTCCTAGGCTCAATTGTAATCAGAAGAAGATTTTCGATGCCATTGTTACCTCAGTGGATGGAAATGAAGGTAAAACTTTTTTTGTTTATGGATATGTTGGAACTGGAAAAACCTTCTTATGGACAACTCTCTTAAATTATATTAGGAGTCAAGGTAAAATCGCCTTAGCAGTTGCATCCTCTGGAATTGCATCCCTATTATTGCCCGGGGGGTCGAACACCTCATTCTAGATTTAAGCTCCCTTTGGAAATTAAGGAAAATTCTGTGTGTGGCATCAACAAAGATAAAAATAAAAAATTAGCAGAGTTGATAGAGAAAACTTCACTGATTGTTTGGGATGAGGCACCGGTGAACCATAGGTTTTGTTTTGAGGCTCGGATCGTACTTTGAGAGATGTAATGAAAGAAATAAAAATCGATAATAAACATAAACAATTTGGTGGGATTACTGTGGTTCTTGGTGGGGACTTCCGTCAAACACTTCCGGTTCTCCAACCAACAAACAAACAGCTTATTCGAGAGCTTGCATTGTAAACTCAAATCTGTGGCAGCAATGTATTGTCCTCAATTTAACTGAAAATATGAGATTGAAGGCACCATCACTTCAGATAATGCTAGAGAGGAATTGAAAATATTTGCTGATTGGCTTCTTAGAGTTGGGAATGGTACGTAACCTTTTGTTGATATTCCAAATGAACCAAACAACATGTTCATTCAGATTCCTACAACGCTTTTGCTTGAAGAGTCATGTAGAAATCTTGATGGGCTCATTTCATTTGTCTATGATTTAGGCTGTGTAGCACCAAATATGTCATCATACTTATGTGATCGTGCCATATTAGCTTCTACAAATGAAATTGTTTCAGCAATCAACACTACAATGACTAACAGATTAACCACAGATGAGATATCATACTATAGCTCAGATTCAATTGATGATAACTGTGCAAACCATTCCGCACTAGAATCTCTATATCCTACAGAGTTTCTCAACACCTTATCAATAAGTGGGCTGCCACCACATCTACTTCATTTAAAGATTGGTGTACCCATAATGCTCCTACGCAATCTAGACCCATCAAGAGGACTTTGTAATGGTACTAGGCTTATTGTCACCCAACTAACAAATCGTGTTATCGAGGGGGAGATAATCACGGGGAAAGGCAAGAGGATCCAAAGCATACATTCCTCGCATTATATCTATTTCAGCAAAGACAAAATGGCCCTTCAAGTTAAGGCGTCGACAATTTCTGTCAGGATTTCTTATGCTATGACGATTAATAAAAGCCAGGGGACAAACCCTAGCTAAAGTTGGTGTCTATTTGCCATCACCTGTCTTCTCTCATGGTGCGCTTTATGTGGCTTTTTCAAGAGTTACATCGCCGAGTGGGTTACGGATTCTTATTGAAAATAGTCCGCCCATGTACGAAAATTGCACACATAATGTAGTTTCAAAGTGAAGTTTTTCTCAAAAATATAGAATAGTCTCCTCAGGTACAGCAGAAATTGTTTGTATATAGCCCTACTATGCATCTCATTCTCAATGTATTGTAATTATTTTACATGTTTTACTCTCTCAACACATGTTATTATGCATTGCAGGAACATTTGCATCATGAGTGAAACTACTAAACTTAAAGATATCGCCGCTAGCAAGAACAATTACAAAGTGTTTGGAAGGCTTATAAGGATATGGGATTCAAGATATGCCAACACAAATGCAATCGATCGGCGTTGATGGCATTCTTTTAGATGATGATGTAAATATCCTCACTCATTTTTAATAATGTTTACTGAGCTACAATGATACCTCTTCTGATTTTTTTTTTTTTTTTTTTTTTAGGGAACTATGGCTCAAATCAGTATTCCAAAGAATTTAGAAAAAGAATTCAGATCCAACTTTGCGAAGACAATGTATATATCTTTTACGGACTTTTCGCTATCTATCGAACACCAAAGCATACACCTACGATATCCGAGTTATATCCTGCAATTCACCTCTACCAAGTAAAAATCAATCACTTAAAATCAAGAGGAGCGGACATCCCACATTTTGCATTCAACTTACGTTCTTTTGATGATCTCCCACATAAAACGTGCAATCAAGCCACTTATAGGTACTACATAATCCTTCCTTCTCTTATTTAGTTGTTTTGGATATTCGAATTTGCTAATTGTTTTTCCCTTCATTCCACTAGATTTAATAGGGATAATCAGCGACATTGGACCATACACTTTTGCTGGTCCGAAGTCCCAAATTAAAAACAGGAAGATACGGATCCGCAACCTAGAGTACATCGCAAACCCATTTACATATCCGCTCTTACCATAAGCATTTTCACTAATATACTTTATTGGTTTTATGACAATGCCATTATTTAGTGAACAAGAACAAACGATAGTCCTATGGGGCAACGAAGGCGAAAAATTTGATGAGAAAGATGTTATCAACAAGTCTCGAACAAGGAGTTGTCGTTGGGATATTTGCAGGTCTTACTTCATCGAAATTTGTAGGTCGGATAATGGACAATATAGGGAAACAATCAATCTGTTTAAATTATATATTTACATATAAGTTTACCTAACAAATATATATGCCCTATCAGGGGTAACTATGAAGCATCATCCATTTCTCGACACGGGTGTATATTGGATTGGATTATCCGAAGTGATCAATTATCAAACAAGGTTAGATTCCAAATTTCATTCATAGCCAAATTTCTGGTCTCCATTTTTGTTTCAACTTCGGAAATAATTATTGGTTCATTGCCCATCGGCTATAAATGGGGAACACCTTCCCTTCAACGAGAGGTTGCCGAACACAAACCGGGTCACTCTTATAGAAGCGGTTGGGACATTACACACTATCCAAGAGATTTTTCGTAAAACCTCCCCGAATCTTTTGAGGTAGATCTTTGCTCATAATCAGTTTTATATTAGCGAGAATCATTTCTCATCCTTCTCTTCTTTAAAAATATTGTAGGGAGGCAAATCATTCAAATGCATTGCGAGAGGTTACTGACCATAGTCGAATCCATGAAATGGTATTACCACGCGTGTAATAAATGCAAGACGAGGATACAATATGGCTAATGATTCTCCACGTTGCTCATGCAAATACCAGTTAAATCTCCACAAAGTAAGCAATAGTTTCTGCGGTTGCTTTTCCTTCCTAGAAAAAGACAATAAAAAAATTATACTTTGCTAAGCGTGTTTCAATTGGAACTAACGGGGTTCGAGGATTCCATCACAATTAAGGATGTATCATCCACTATGGACTGTATTGCTTTCTATAATGTGGGAGAAGAATTAGTTGGATGCACGGCTCTAGAAGCTTCTGAGAATATGCAAATAGAAGCGGACAACCAGCCACTGTTCTCAAAACGACCATTGGCAAGAAAAAGGCTGTTTAACATAGGATTGAGTATGTTAGATTCCACAAAGAATCCAATCAAATATATCCTTAAGAAATCCTTGACAATTGAGGACCCCGATTACCAACGGACCTTGAAAAAACAACCAAAGATGCTACACCATCAAAGGTCGAGAGAGAAATATTATCTTTCCAAACAATTAAACATTCCTAGCTATACATCTTATACAACTAAATTTAATACTGGTATTTAAAACCTACAACTCATCGGTTAAACATTACTACTATCATTTAATACCCTACGGGGAAAAACAAGCGAGAAGATGTAGCGACCACACCTCCATCTACTAAAGCTATACGGTCACCATCGGGCCGGAAGCGGGGTAAATTTCAATGACATATTTACCCATTCATGCCCCTTCTATAAAGTAGTTGAAGTATCGATATTTCTCTATTACAATTCCTTGCCAATAAACAATTCTATTTATCTATTACAATGCTAACATGGAAAAATAGTACCCTTAAAGGGTCAGTTATAGTTAATCGCACATGTTTTCAGCCAAGCTCGATCATGATAATCATGGGTTGCAAGCCGGACATACATGAGCATTCGGGTTTCGTTTTTGTGTTGTTTATTTACCGGTTTATCCACCATAAATTTTTAGGTGCTCTAACTATTGGCTAAAACATCAGAAATTTTTGTGGGTTACTCTTTAAGCGTCACGAAAATTATCGTCAGTCCTACTGCAATTGATCAGATCCTTTCATGTGTGCAAACATGTAGAGATTTGATTCTATCTAGAATCGATATACAAATATACAACACTTGCTAAGAGTAGTTACAGATTTGAGTTTCATTCTCGGGCCATTTTAGGAAGCTTTAGTTTGTACTAGAAAATTTAGCTTTGCCAACAACCACCACTATGGATTATGCCTAGAAGTCTAAAAAATGCTTTTCTTTTAGATACGAACCATCATTAATCATTACGTTATTTCTTCCATTTTTCCGGCAACTCACAAGCAAAAGCAACCCTCAATGTTACCAGGTGGATCCAATTAATGCTAATGCTCCATCTACTGAAACTATACAACCATCATCATACCACGACAGGGTAAATTATTCTACATATCATTTGTGCGCTGTTTTTGACAGCCCACAGATAGTGCCACGAGATCTCGAGATCTCTCAAATACCTTTCTTTGTTGTATCTCTTAATCTGTTTATGATCAGTGATTGTGGTACATGGAACCAAGATCCCTTGATATCAGCGACAAAGAGAATTTGGTAACCTTTGTCCTTGCAACGGATGTTATCTTAGCCATAACTCTCAACTTCTAACTTTGTGGAGATCTTACTTACTACAAGCCTCTTGGTCAACTTTTTAATAATCATATCTGTGAAAAATATACCCGACCTTTTAAACTTTTCGTTTTGCTACTTACTTTGGTGGGTAATCTTAGTTGAATTGTTTATGGAAATTTAAGGTTGTACTGTAGCCTGCTATAGTTAATTACGTGTGTTTCGGAGCACCGGACACAATTTTGTCCATCTGTTAATGGAGTCAGTCTTTTGATATGCTATGCTTCACATGCATATATGCTAATGAAGTGAAGATTTATTTGTTGGCAAATAACGGTGAGCCCATGTTAGATCGCGTCGGACAATCTTTCGTGTGGAAGCCTTCTAACCGATTTGCAAAACTCATAGATATACCTTCTAACTGATTTGCCGACATGTTGTATTACCTAACCATAACTCCAAATAGCTCTATCCATTTCTTCGCACTAAATAGGACTTTTCCTTCCTTTGCTGTTTTTTAAAACTCATAGATAGTGGATGAAATCTCTAGGTACACTGTGACAATAAACAGTATAATACTTGGATAAGTAATACCACAATAAAGCTTGACCTTATTAGTAATTAGTAACCTGACAACCTTGGATATCATGCACACTTGATCAGATAAATAGCCTTTTAATTTGGTACCATATAGGATCAAGATACATTACACCTTAATTGCCTCAGTTACGTCAATGCTAGACCATTTGTTGCTTTTTTCTTTGTGATCACAATGAGGCCGTTCATTTTTGTTACATTAATCTACAATGATCTTAGACCAATATCTTTTCTGCTTCCTTTTACGACACATATCATTTTCAAATAAATAAAGCTGATGCATTGATTTGTTTCATTCATGACGCCTACTGAAAATACAACGTTGCTTCTTCCATTTTTCCAAAGAGCTTCGCATGTAGAAGAGAACCTCAATAATACTCAGGTGACTCCAATAACTCCATAAAGCAACACAACAGCTCAACATTACCCAGGTCATCCCAATAGATCCTAAAGGTCCGTCTGCTGAAACAACAATACAGCCATCAACATCCAAGGAAAGGTAAATAATTCTATATATCATCTCTGAGATAACTTTAGCATTAGAATGCCCTTCCTTTTTATAGCAGCAGCACTAATATATGCATATATTATATCATTGTCGTACATTCTAGATCATTTATGTTCCTCCTTCGTGTCAATCGTAACGCACATACAAAGTATCCCTTGATAACCCATGGCCTCTAAATCTTTTAGATGGTGATTAACACGGTTACCACCCAATCCTGGAATGCCCTTCCTTTTTATAGCAGCAGCACTCCTTTTTCATTTACAACTTTAGTTGTTGACCTGTTACAATGACAAATGCATCATTTCTCCTTTAAGTGCTATCATTACCAAAGAATATATATAATCCCTACTAAAATTCTCATTAATATGAACCATACATATTGGATACTTCAATTTATATATGGATAGATAGCATATAGTATTTCCAGTTTCAATCTTTACCGTTCCAAAAAAGGCACCCTTTTCCCTTCAAAACTTGCCAATCATAACATACCCCTATAAATTTTAAAATTAGGTATACAGTGCATTATCGTTAGGTAACACAAGATGGATCTACCTAATTTTTTAAATATATAACATCTTCGCATTTCATATATTTTGCAGCAACTCACAGGCTAAACGAAGGTTGGAACTTAACGAAGAGGCTCCAGTTGATCCTCTAGCAAAACAACAGAAGACACATTGGAGATTGACAGGTACTTCATAAATTATTATACTCAATAAAGCTCCAAATATTCAATCAAGTATAATATCTGACATCTATACTATACTCACTATTAATACAGGTAACCCTTGAAATTATTCTCAACATCAACCATGCAGAACGAACAAGAAAGAATTATCTATGCTACCAAGGACTCACTATAATAAATAATTACATGTCCTTTTTTCAAGATACACCATGTGGTCGTTATGAATATTTGCTTATACTCGGTTAAGAAACTTCAGTTCAAATAGCTTGCCACTTTGGTTTAAATAAATAATTATACTCATTACCCTGATATTTCAACTTTACATAATAAGCTCATGTCCTTATCGTCAAGAGATGATATCATGGAAAATTTTTTCTTATAATCATTGCATTTTTTCTTAATTCCCGCAGCAACGCTGGGTGGAGTTCTCCTAGTTCACTTTATTACTAAGCACCTCCTTAGAAGCCAATGATTAAAAATCTACCATCAACACCTAAATTGTTTATTTTTAGATGCACCTTCAAACTAATATACAATATATGAGGCAAACTAAGATGCACTCTCGTAAACAAAAATGGACCAAGCTGGAAACTTTTACCTAGGTCAAGATTAATATATCAAAAATCGCTAAATTATTCAATACAAAATGGTTTAGTATATTTAATAGGAACACGTGCAAGGGCATTTTTTTCTTGATTTGTAGCAATTTACATTTGGAACAAGCTCGTTCAGCATTTCTTACTTCCATTAGATATTGTATACATGCAAATTTGAGAGGGCATCACTCCTTCATGTGACGCTAAGCACAGGAAAGGGCTTGAAAAAGTGCAAGATTATTTTCTAGTTCCAAGGTCATGGTCCCAACCTAGAACATGCTTCCTGTCAAGTGTAAAATTTCACTGACCATATTCTTGCTAGCAAATTAAAAGAACATGCTTCCTGTCAAGTGTAACATTCCGCCCACCATGTAGACTACAGGCCACCATGTACAAAGATAAATATCTCGACATAAAAAATCATTCATAAAGGAGGAATTGCAATTGGCATTAAAATTTTAGCTTTTTGAATTGGAAAATTCCACTACTCAGTTATCGGTCCCAAATTGGAAAGCACATTCATTTGTACAATTGAGAAGATAAAGCCTGAAGGCACGCATCACCCATCCACCTTGTTATTTTGTTGGCCAAGGATCATCATCCAATGCTGATCATGTCCGAAGGCATGCATCACCCCTCCACCTTGATCTTTTGCTTCGATCTAATTCCACTTCCTGTTAATATCATGTGTTCATGACAATTAACTGAATGAATAAACTCAACTAAAGATCACAATAACCCATCCAAATCCAGCTTAATAGAATTTCATTTTTTTTTTTTTGGCTTGCCTTCCACAGATCCCTAACATAATAAGCATCTAACCCATCAAGGCCTACAGTAGGCAATTTCATTTGCAATGTTAGCGGTTTCTGAACAATGGTTCCATAGAGCAATAACAGGCTTGATGGTGTACTGATGCACTTGAATTTGAAACTGGGCAATCAAGTTCCATGTTTGATGGTCTTCCATGCAGGCATGAAAACAACTACTTTACTCAAAAAGGCTTGTGCTTCACATGATCACAAATACAAAATTTAATAAAAAATCAGTAGCAGCAACAAAAAAATAGTCCCTGCTACATATTCATAGAGTTAATTTTTAAACATTCACATAGTCTCTGCATGGGAAATGCACTATTTTTTTACTTGCCTACACAAAAATCTGTAGCAGCAACATCAGTTGCAAATTTTGTTTTATTATATCCAGCCCTCTTTTTGCTGCACTAACAAGATCCAGACCATCAGACATGTGTATACAACATAGATATGGCATATTGAATTCCATATGTAGATCCCAATTGGGAAAACAAGAATTGTGTGATCAGAAAATAGTAAATTAGTTTCTCACCTGCATCTAAATATTTGGAGCAAACCCACCATGATCTCCAATTCTGCAACTGTCTATGGCACATTTCTCCAAGATAATATCTTGCAAAAGTAATTATAGTGAGTAAATCACTACAAAGGTGAGCAAACCTTTCTGGCAATCTGAAGGGACAAAAAAATGTAAGAGCTAAAAGGTCCATAATGTCAGGACTTTGCCTCAACAACTGCACCCAAATGAATTATAGCTAGATTCAGAAAGAGAAAATAAAGAAACCACTCTGCTCCCATCAATCCAAGGGCAATGGTAGCAGCTAACACATCTCTTCTTCCCCTGCTGCTATCGATCCACACACACACACAACCACCTAGGCCACCGCCATCTCCGTCCATGAGCACAAACAGTGGCGGAGCCAGAAATATTATTTAGGTGTGGCGAGTTATTAAAGGCTAAATATGTTATAGTATAACTTTCAACTATGCACAAACCTGCAGCTTTTCTTTCTGCCTCAAGCTGGCTCCGCCTGATGCCTTGAGAACAGTAGTGCTTACATCAGACGCCCTGCCATGATTCAAGAGACAAATACCAATCTGAACGACAAATATTGCTTAGACATTAAGCATAGCAATATAGCATATACCCATAACCCATCTGATCCTGGTAGCCTCAGATCAATATATCTTTGAAAAGCCAGTAATCGTAAAATCATTGCAGTGATGTGTGCAAGAGAATGGTGCCAAGCGGTTAGGTTTCTCTAGATAGACAGATCCACCATTCATTATTTGTTTTCTTTTATCACTCAAATTTTCTCAATTTCAAAGCTCCAATAAGATCTCAAATTTACATGATAACTCTCACCCTAAAAGAAACAATTTTTATTCCTCGAGGTCGCACGCGTAATACATCAGATTGTATAGATGAGTGCCAAAAAAAACCAGCAAGCAAAATGTTGCCCTTTAATTCAAAAAATAAAACCAGCAAGCAAAACTCAAAGGGAAAAAAGAAACCATGTGTACCTTATGCACATTTCATCGAACACATAGAGGGCAGCCGCCGGTCTCAGCATTCACGGATCACCGCCCCACACCGCCGCCTTGCCGCCGCGCGGGGCCGAGAGCCCACCGCGCGCCGCCGCGGATCCAGGCCAGGATCGCAGACGTGTCTCCCGCGAATCGCTTAGCCATGCCATGGCAGGCGTGGCTGATGAAAGTGGGATGTCCGGCGAGAGGAGGTGTCCGGCGTTCGCGACGGTGGCATCGTGATGCAGCCGCGGTGGTGGCGCAGGGTGGAGAACTCGCCCGGCGCCGCTGGCGATCGCGGGTCGTGTCCCCCGCAGAACCGCTTTTGTTGTGTCGTAGCTAGCCGAGGTGGGGCCTCTCCCTCGGTTCCGCGGCCTGTCACCGCCCGTGGCTGCCGCGTGATGGGGACGCCGCCGCCTCTCGCTGCGCACGATGGGGAAGCCGCCGCGTCCTGCAGGTCTTGATGGGGAAGCCGCCGTGTCTGCCGTTGCGCAGGTCGACGGTGAGAGATGTATGGGTGGGGCCTCCTCCGCCGCGCGCCCTTGAGCTGTGTCGAGCCACGGATCAGGCCTAAAGGGGAACTCGGTGGATTGGGAACGAAACCCTACGAAACTTGGATTGCAAGGAAGCAAGAACGAAGAACGATAATGAAAACTGAATGAACTGAAGAAATGAATAAGGAAACAATTGTTCAGATTCTCGATGACTTGCCGCCCAACCGCCCGCTCCACCTATATGGTGGCCAATAGCACCGGTGAAGCATATGGGCCGGAGCTTGGTTTGATAATACCACTCTTCAACATCTCATGTAACTGTTTCTCAATCTCATCTTTACGTAAGGGTGAGTATTTGTAAGGTCTCACATTCACAAGGTTGGGCACCAGGCAATAGGTGAATCTTGTGGTAACAAGGTCTCTAAGGTGGCAGCTCAGAGGGTGTCTTGAATATTTCAGCATTGTCATCAATCAAGCTCGCTGAATCGAGGAGGAATGTTGGATTGTTGAATGGCTAGCCCATGCCTTTGTCTTCTCCTATTTTTGGCACCATATCATCAACACTTCTCCATGCTACTTGCATACAATGGGTGATGGCATGACTCTTCAGTAAACCCTTCAATTTCTTTCCACTACTCTTCCGACAAGTATTATCTCTCTCGTTGAACACCCTTCACCGATTCTCTTGCCTAGATGAGTTATCTTCATCAACTTTTTGCCCCAGTGGACCCACATAGGACTCACGACTTCTAGCCAGTCCTCTCCCGTAATCATGTCAAAACATTGTAATGGGAGAATCCCCACATCAGATACAAAATTATGGCCCTGACAGTTCCAGTTAAGATTGCCAATTCTCTTACTGCAGGTCATTGGACTTCCATCAGCAGTAGTGAGCTTAACTGGATCACAATCAGACATCTGTACTGCTAGCTTCTTTGCCAATTATTCACTGATAAATGACCCAACACTTCCTGAATCCACCAAGATGAGAACATTCAGCTTCCCAATTTGAGCAGATAGCCTCATAGTCTTTCTTTTTCGAGTAGTTTCTGGAGTGGCTGATTAACAGCTAAAACTGTCTCCTCTATCTCTTCTGCTTCTATGCTATCGAAGATCGAGCCCTCCTCTTCCAATGCATCAAGTAGCTCTTCAATCACATGTAGTGATACTTGTTCGGATATTTATGATTCTGGCCCACTTCTCACCACATTTGAAGCAACGATTATTCTTCCTCCTGAAGTCTTTGAGAGCAGCTAACTTGTCCTATTGTTCTGACCTTTGGCCTTTGCCTTTTACAGCCTCTGAATCAGCATTCCTCCCAAACTTTTGTATCCCTTTCTGAAATTCCTTGTTGAAGCCTCTTGCTCATAATTTGGCCAACTCTTCTTCTTGAATCAGAGCTAAGTTACAGGCTGTATCCACATCCTTTGGCTGATGCAAAAGACAATAACCCTTCTAATCTCATCTTTCAACCCAGAGACAAATCTTGTTACAAAGTATGTATCATCATAGCTGTCATTGTATAGCAACATTCCATGGGCCAACTTCCCAAATTCCTCCATATATTCAGTAACTGACCCCTTCTGCTTCAATTGCTCGAACTGATTCAACAACAGCTGGTACTGATTGCCATCAAATTTCTTCATCACCTTGCCACACAATATCTCCCAATCGGTGATTCTCCCTTTGGTCTGAATTGTTCAGAGCCACCTAGCCGCAGGCCTTTAAAGTTGAGGGGCTGCAAATCGTGTCTTCAGAATAGAATCCACCGCATACACCTCGAAGAATGTCTCGCAATTATCATGCTAAAGACATGGGTTAGTGTCATCGAAAACAGGGAACTCCATCTTAGGAAACGGAGGTGCACGACTATGCTGATAACTATGATCTCCATCTCTATGCATTCTATCCATATCACGCTGAAAGAACTGCATCGATGGTCCAGGAGACATACCTCGTAGATTGTACCGTGGTCGGAATCCATGGATTCCACCGCAGTCTCCGCTATGTCCCATGGGCCGGTCACCGCTGTCCGTAGCTGCAGTCGGCGACGGAATTGGGGCCACGTTCAGGTCCAGCCAACCTTGATGCACCCCGGTCCCCGTTGGTACTGGAAACTTGGTGGTGGCGTCGTCGCGTGGAACATCATTGTCGACGGGCCTGAGAATGAAGCGGATGGAATCGAAACCCAAGGTGGCGACCCACGAGCTACGCGGACGCCGAACGGCATGGACGCCATCAAGCGTGCCGTGGCGGAAGCGGATGCGGGGGGGTGCCGATGTCGTCGACGCAGGGGTTATGCCCGTGGTCGCCACCGCACTCGTAGTCGTTGTCGCCGGTGGTGGTAGTGTCTCCAATGCCTGAATCCTCGCCGGAGGCTTGGCCCACACGGCTCTCCACGCCGTCCGTCTTCGGGCGCAAATTGTCGGCGATCGCGTCGGCGGTGGTTCTCAAGTCTCCAATCCGTCCAGCTTGTCGGCGCTGAACTCAGCAATGTGCGGACTCCGCCGAACCGCTTGTTCATCACCTCGAATTGCTTGCCGAACTCCTCCATGGACTTCTCTGTTTTCGACTGAAACTTCATCGGCTTCCGCCGGGGCGCGGGCTTCGGGCGTGTCATCGCCGACCTCCTACTCCGTCGTCGCCGCGGCAGGGGCAGGGGAGCTGGATACCAATTGTCGCCACGGATCAGGCCTAGACGGGAACTCGGTGGATTGGGAACGAAACCTTACGAAACTTGGATTGCAAGGAAGCAAGAACTAAGAACGGTAATGGAAACTGAATGAACTGAAGAAATGAATAAGGAAACAATTGTTCAGATTCTCGATGACTTGCCGCCCAGCCGCCCGCTCCACCTATATGGTGGCCAAGTTCGTTACAAGGCCAAAGGCCCAAACAATGAAATGAATAACCGACATCGACGAGATACGCCCAGAGCCCATGATCCTATCAGCTTAGCCACTTGCCATCGCTCTTGGCGGTCGGTGAATAGTGTGCAGGGTCCTCTTCTTGACAAGTTGCTGCACGATGACGACGAGGGCAACGACGACGATAGTAAAGACTGGGAGGAGAGGAGGATGAGGCGTGGGCGTCGGGTGGGCTCGTGCGAAGGCAGGCGGTGGATGCGGAGGCGGGCGATGATGTGGGAAGGACGGGGTTTCCTTTGCTTCTTACGTACCAGGTTTCTTTCCTTCTCACGTCTTTTTTTACAATAACTTTCCTTCTCACGTAATTTCCCTTCTTTCCTTCTGAATAGATTTTGTTTCCTTTCCTAATACTAATTCCTTTCCTAATATTATTTCCTTTCTCACGTCATTTCCTTGCAGGATGGTGGGGAGGTCACGTGATTTCAGGATGGTCTCCTTTCTTCTAGGCCAGGCTGGCGAGTTTTTTTTTTTTTTTTTTTTTTTTGGGGGGTGGGGTCGCATGGCATGGTCATAGCAGAGTCAGCCACAAAGTCGCACCAAATGAGAGTCTTACTTTTGTTCTTTTTATGTTGTAGAGATAGTGAACTGAGCTTTATTTTAGTATGTATAGTAAACTGGTTGAGGCACTGGTTGAGGCCCATTGTTTCTTGAGCTCATACTGTGTGTGACCTAGTTGAATGGGTGGGCTAGCTTGAAATGAACTGGAAAGGTCATGCAAGTGGAGGATGGCACATGCCGCAGGAAGCTGCAGCGTAAGTTCGTACGGCCGGAGGAAGTTCATAGTTTGAAGAGAGGCACTGCATGCGCGGCATGACAGAAGCATGTGGCGCCATTGGAGTGCGAGTAGTCCGATTCCGCTTGGGCTATTCCAACACGTTGGGATAAGTAATCAAACGGCAGGATTGAGTCAATGTCAACAGCAGGTAAGACTTCGGATACAGTCACTACTACACACGCCCTAAAACGTGCCGTGTGCGGTGGTGTGTCTGGCAGAGTGTGCTTGACGAGTTGCTAGTCTAAACTTTCTTCTCTTCTAAACAGTGCAAACACGGCCTCCTCGTCTTGCAAGGAAAGACAGGACTTGGTCCAAGGATCTTGCCTGCTAAAAATGTCGTTTTTGAGACCCAAATGAATTCAAATCAACAAGTTATCAACTACAAAGTTTCATAACTTTTTGAGATTTACACTTTTCATTTAGGAAGTTTTTCCATCCGAGGTCGTTTAAAAAATTTGAATTTCAATCAAATTTAAAATTCGAATTTTTCAAACAACCTCGGATGGAAAAACTTCCTAAATAAAAAGTGTAGACCTTAAAAAATTATGAATCTTTGGGACAACTTTTTATTTGAAATCATCTTGTCATACAAAACTACGTTTGTATCTATCAAATTTAAATTTAAATTTTACAAATAACCTTGGATGAAAAAACTTTTTAAATGAAAAATTGTAGATCTCCAAAAGTTATGAAACTTTGTAGTTAACAACTTTTAAATTTAAATTTGTTTAGGGCGTCAAACAAGTAACTTAGACTCGGTTTTGTACAATATATAAGAAACTAATACGGAATCTAAACACAAATTATGATGTAGTGTGGCGGTAAGACAAGAGATGCCTAACAGTGTCCGGCTGTGGCCGGCTGGCTGGTGGCGGCATCCAAAAAAAAATTATTTTTGTCTTTTTTCGCATTTTTTCTTTGCCATGTGTTTTTGCAGTGTAAAATGGCCCTAGACCGTTTCCGGTACAGCTGTACCATCCATCGTCTTAATTGCTTCAGTGTGTTTAGTCACCGCGTGTATCATCAAGGGACCTACACATCTCAACTGGGTCGTCGTCGTGGTGCTGGTGTAATATGAACCACAGAATAGTATAAAGAAAACTCAATATAGAAAAAGTGTTTATAAACTATTACTATATATACAATGTGTTCCCCATTCGCCGTTGTCTCTTTTCAATCTACACGCACAAATGAAGAACGCCGGGAGGGAGGGAGTAGTAGCATTCGCGGCTGCAGTCGTTGCCACTGCCACGCTGTTGACGCCTCCACCGGTCGGCGCCGCGGCAACACCGGGTAGCAGCAGCTGCACCAGGACCTGCGGGAACATCAGCATCCCGTACCCATTCGGCGTGGAGCCCGGCTGCTACCACGCCGTCGGCTTCAACCTCTCCTGCAGGTACGGGGCGGGCTCACCAGAGCTGTTCCTCGGCGACGGCACGGTGCAAGTGCTCGAGATCTCCGTGCCACACAGCACGGTGCGGATCAACAGCACCGGCCTGGTGCTCCGGTACGACGACCACGGACGCACGACGAACGGGACATGGGGAGCGGCCTCCCAAAGAGCGGGCCGTACTTCCTGTCGGAGTCGATCAACAAGCTGCTGGTGTTAGGATGCAACACGCAGGTAACCATTCTCGGGGCGGAGGAGAACAACCTGGTCAGTTCCTGCACTGCTTTCTGCCCGTCCACAGGATTCACAACAGGCCGGCCTTTGGTTTATCCGGCACAAAATGGTGATTGCACCGGCGGCATAAACTGCTGTGAGGCTAGCATCGTTCTAAGCTACCCCTATACAACATCGAGATCAACCGGCTTCAAGGAGGATTACCATTTACTCAATCTATATACATAGTCGATCATAGTTTCAATTACACGCTCGACATGGTTTTCGCTCGAGATCGCAGTCCTAAGGGGCTCCCGGCCACCCTAGACTGGATAATTGCTAACAATTTGACGTGTCCAACAAATGTGTCCGCCCCCGAATGTCGCAGCAACCATAGCAGCTGCCAAAGCTCCCATAGTGGGTATCGGTGTCAATGCTCAGATGGTTATCAAGGCAATCCGTATGTTTCAGGTGGATGCCAAGGTACATATATATAGTTATATTAATCGAATTGATTTTCTTCTATCTTCCTTCTCTTCAAGAATATAATATCCATGCAGACCTTCCAACTACTCTTACCTTGACTAATAATGACCTTGTGCTGTTTGTTTAGATATCGATGAATGCGAATCTCCAGACATCTACGTTTGCTATGGTGATTGCAAGAATACACAAGGAAGTTTTATGTGCCAATGCCCTAATGGCTATACGGGCAACGCTTCAATGCCAAATGGATGCAGAGGTATTCAACATAATCAAATTGATTTCTACAGCTTAATACAATTAAGTAGCAGCTCAAGCAAAATTATGAATACATTATAGCAACGATGCACAGTAAATACAATATTCCTTTCTACCAAAACCTATGCTGTTCATTTTCTTTGGTTAATTGATTGTGTACTTACTTTTATAGACATAGACGAGTGTGAGAACCCGGAAGCACACTCCTGCTATGGAACCTGCCAAAATTTACCAGGAAGTTTCCGTTGTCTATGTCATGATGGAACCTATGGGAATCCTTTGACAAAAGGTGGATGCATCACAATCAAGAAATCCTTTACAGGTAAACAGGCCACTATATGCACTTGTCAGTGTTGTCACCTTATTTTAAATTATTTTTGTATCGATAGAACCATGAGGTCTTTTTGATGAAATAGAACTATGAGTCGTGTAACCGTCAACAAATAATTTGATCTTCCTCTCAAATTAAGTTGCATGTTTTATCCATAGTTATGGAGATTTCCAAGTCATGAATGTGTACCATCCTTATCTTTACAGGTTTAAGCATTGGGCTAGGAGTAGGTGGTGGTACAAGTCTTTTGCTTCTAGCACTTGGCGGTCCCATCATAATGCGTAGAATAAAACAAAGGAAGGTGAAGAAGATGAGACACAATTTTTTCAAAGAAAATCATGGCTTACTATTGCAGCAATTAATATCATGCAACACAGACATTGGGCAACGAATGATAATTACCTTAAGGGATCTAGAAAAGGCTACAGATAATTTTGATAGAGCTCGTATAGTTGGTGGTGGAGGACATGGAGTCGTGTTTAAAGGAATTCTAGATCTTCAAGTTGTGGCAATTAAGAAATCAAAGATAGTAGTTCAAAGAGAAATCGATGATTTCATAAATGAAGTTGCAGTTCTTTCTCAAGTGAATCATAGAAATGTGGTGAAGCTCTTGGGATGTTGCCTTGAGTCTAAAGTGCCTTTGCTAGTATATGAGTTCATTTCAAATGGAACTCTTTATAACCATCTTCATGTTGAAGGACCAAGATCGTTACCATGGGAAGACCGAATGAGGATTGCAACAGAAGTTGCAAAAGCGCTATCCTATCTACATTCATCTGCTTCAATGCCAATATTTCACAGAGATGTCAAATCTGCCAACATACTTCTTGATGATGCTTTAACTGCAAAAGTATCAGACTTTGGAGCTTCTAGATATATCCCGATTGATCAGACAGGAGTGGTTACAGCAGTTCAAGGAACATTTGGCTACTTAGATCCGATGTACTACTACACAGGCCGACTAACAGACAAGAGTGATGTTTTCAGTTTCGGTGTTGTTCTTGTAGAACTACTTACTCGAAAGAAACCAAATGACTATGAGTCTATTGATGGAGGCAGTCTTGTTTCACATTTTGTCTCACTTCTAACAGAAGGAAAATTAGATGACATAATAGATCCTCAAGTCTTGGAGGAGGAGAATGATAGGGAAGTCCAAGAAATGGCCACACTAGCAGCAATGTGTACAAAATTGAAGGGAGAGGACAGGCCTACAATGAGGGAAGTGGAGATGACACTCCAAAATTGTCTTGTTAAAAGGAGGCAGGTTGCAAATACCCAAAGTAATCATGATGCGGATGGTGCTATGGCTCACTACATGTCAACTCAACGAGCTAATAATGAAGCAAGCAGGCAATACACCATGGAAGAGGAGATGTTGTTGTCAGCAAGCTTCCCACGATGACCGTAATTTGTTGTTTTCAACAGTAATGCTTCACGTACTTATTTCTCTATATTGTTTTATTAGTATTTACTAGCAAAAATGTCCGTGCGTTGCTACGGGTATATACCAATTATTATAGTCACCTAGACGAAGGCTGATGAAGGCTGGCGCATTTGTCGGGCAGGACGAAGAGCCGTGAAGCACTGCCGCAGGCTTTTCCTTAGTCGCACAATTAGTTGAGGCTTAGTACATCCTAAATTGTTGCGCCGTTCAAGCCGACGACTTCGTGTCGTGTATGACCGTCTTACTCGATGGCATCTCGCCTAAAAGTAAGTCGGATATAATCAAAAACTCTGATTTCCCTTAATGCAAAAGATGCGTGCATAATGCACGCTTTCGAAAAAAAACTATGCCCACAGAAGAAGAGACGGGTGAAACCAAGTGACCATCAGGTCTCGCAGCCTGACATGGCCAAGTGCCCGTTGCTCCTCTCTTTGGATGCCCTCGGTGAGCAGGTTCGGGAGCATCTAAACCCTAAACCATCAACTGGCGATGCCCGTACGGCCACCAACCGCCGCGCCGAGCAGGTTCGGGAGCACCAAGGCGGTGTCATCGGCGGCGAGCACGAAGAACACGGACAAAGTGATGCTTGCGGCGCTCCAAGGATGGTTAGTTGTCGGCGAAACCACTATGGAATAGTAGATCAACAGCTGGGGAGCACGAATCTAGGTTTTGCTTGGGCTCTAGTGGCAGAACAGCTCGGCGAAGGAGTGGGCGGCGGCAGCGTCATCGTCGGTGGCGGGCAGGACGAGACGGTGGGTAGAGCCGTAGAAGTGAGGGGGTGTTGGATTAGTGGGGTCCACCATGTGGATGGAAGGCTCACGAGAGGCCCTGGTCATGCCCAATTCCTTTATTTTACCCAAGCGTGTACCAAAGGCCTTCTCTGAGTATTTTCCTTTGTTTTAATTCCTGAAGGATTAGTAAAGGACGGCACCTTGTGTTTTTCCTATCCTTTTCCTGTACCTACCCACTGAGCCAAAGGGGCCCTGAATATATGCAAAATTTAAAATTTTGTCATGACTCTTGCATAATATCTTCTCCATGTGTTGTTTACAAAAGATGAAGGCGGTTCTCTTCTACTATTGCAGGAGAAAGCACTTCAGCCCGGCGTGTTATCTTACATTTTATTCTTGCTATACATAGAGTACGAGCTTACTATACATATAGTAGTTGCCTAATTTGTGGGTGCTAGCGTGGTTTTGGTCGTCCACGCCATAGACTGAGACTGACTCTGACCAGTGTCAGTCAACTACTGCTTTCCTCCTGTATCTTCTCGTTAATGCAGATGCAGATTGATCGATCGAAAAATCTCAACACACATCACATTCGTTCCCTGCTCGTCAGTCGTCTCTCTTCATCTCCCGTCTCACTGCCGGGCCTACTAAATGTAGTTTTTTTTTGGCTTGGGCCTGTTATGTGGTGGGCCTCGGATTCGACACCAGGCTGCTGCGCTGTGGTCTGGGCCGAATACCATGGCCCAGCTTCACAGTATTCCTTTTGTTTGTTTTCTGTTTTCTTTCTGAAAACTCTAAAAAATTAAAAACCATACAAAGTCACCGAAAAATCATAAAACTACCAGGCTGGACTGCTGCTAATGGGCACTAGAACTTGATCAAAAAAATGTTGAGGCGCGACGCCTAGCCTGCCTCCGTGCCTCGCGAGAGGCGAATCGAAGCTGCCGCGCCGTGCCTACGGACTGTCGTATGCTCGCACGCACGGGTATTCGAACTTAGGAACGAGTGGTGCCACCGAAAGACTCTTAACCAAAACCCAAGGGCTATACCGCTGACCATGGAAGATGAATCAAACTGACCTGATCGAGTCCATCCAAACTGACTGGTGTTATGTTGGATCACAGGTCAATTCGGTTGGCCTCGTCCAGTTGTGTGCACTTGGCTTGGGATCGGTGTCTGGAGGACCATTCGCATCGCATCGTGCCCAAGTGCGGGCCGTGCCGGTGGAAAAGCCACGGGCATCAGCGACGACTCCGCCACCGCCAGTCAGATGACGGGCTCGCCCTCCGGCGCACCCGCCGCCACCATGTCTCACGCGTCGCACCGCCGAGGACGGCGGGCCCGATTTGTCCTCCTTATTTAGGCACCGTCTTCTGCCCCAATCCGAGCCGAACTATGAGCTTCCCCGTGGTGCGCCTGCGCCGGCGCCGCGCACTCCTCTTTTTAGTCCTCTGCGCCGGAGCACTCGGTTTCTTGCTCTGCTCGAATGGCGCGGTGGCGCCGCGGTGGCGCCCGGCTACGTCACCGTCTCCGCCGCCAACATCGAGCCGTCCTCAACGTGCAGCGCCCCAGACCCAGGTATACGCGGATAGTGGCAGCCCGATCAGTTGCTTCGGTTTCTCTTTGCTGCGTGTATTAGTTTGGAGCTTCGATTTCGATAGCGTTGATTCATTCGTTGGCTGGAATGTTTCAGTTGTGCCGCAGCGGCGGAACGGCACGTCCGCCGTGCTGCGTCTGACGCACAAGCACGGGCCGTGCGCCCCCTCGAGGGCGACCTCCCAGCCGACCCCGTCGGTCGCTGACACGCTGCGGGAGGACCAGCGCCGGGTGGAGTACATACTGAGGAGAGTGTCGGGGCGCGCCGCGCCTCAGCTGTGGGACTCCAAGGCGGCGACGTTTCCGGCAAACTGGGGGTTCGACATCAGCACGCTCGACTACGTACATACAAAGTTACACATACCACTGTACATATCATGATATATAGCACACACAAACTACAGGTGAGCGTATACGATACACAGACACAGTATGTAGCCGTGGAAGTTCTTTCGTTAGTGGAATTAAGGGGCTAACCAGAGAGTAAACGTGTCAAACTAGATGATTGTTTTGTACAAAGATGTTCTATTCTACGATTCATGTGTCTCTCGCTGTCCAACTAGACGATGGCCTGCTCTAATCGAATTTGGAAGGTGCTAAAATTTAGCTAGCTAAAACCAAGTTAGCTCTCAGGCTGGTGCTGTTGATCTGCACCGTGCTCCGTGGCGGTTTCAGCATTCAGAATTTCAGATGGTCAAATTAAACAGGCTACAACTAGCCCACAACCCCACCACTAGATCAGTGTACAAAACAGGCTGATTCGTTCTCGCTCACTCCTCAATTCTGCTTGTTGATTTGATCCCAACGTGTGCTGGTATAGTCCAATTGGTCAACATCACTGGTAGCCACCTCAAGTTTTCGGAGATATTGGCAGCAAAAGCCATACTCTGAACCGGTTAAATTAGTTGGCTTTAGAAAGAGCGTGCATCATGATCATCCTTCTGGCAAGTTTTATTTCTTTCTCTCCTTGATTGCACATTGGGTTTGTGAATTGGACAACGACAAATTTCAGTGCCTGCAGATATACTTTCAAAGACACGTCATTTCTCAATGTATATTGTGTTTGTAGATGCGTAGCTTCAGGTCGAAATGTACATTGCCACTATATTTTTGCAATTATATGCATTATGCTGCATTTACCCACAAGAATGCAAATAATTGCATAACGTAGATACATGACGAACACTATTGTTCGAACAAATAACCATGCGAATACGAAAAACATCTCACATATGTTCAGGTAACAAAATAATAAGCACACGAATTATAGGCTATGCAAAATTTACGGTTGGAAATATGCACAACCGAGCCCAGACAATGTATTTCACCAAAAAATATGTCGACATACTAATTTTAACCAGAACAAATTAAAGGACATGATTTTTTTTTTGGTTATCTAGCTATGCTCTGCAGAATTACAAATGACTATATCAAGTGCACTTGTTCATAGCTGTAACAAAAGTTCACGGGGATAGCTTGCTGATAACAAAATTTCCTCTTCCATAGTGTATTGCCTGCTGGCTTCCTTACAATCATGACCAATTGCCATATAATGAGCTGTACCTTTATTCCCACCGTTCCTCATTGATGTTCTAATATAATGAACCTGCCTTTTCTTGACTAGCAAGCTTTCAAGGGCCATTTCCACTTCCCTCATTGTAGGCCTATCATCTCCCTTTAATTCCGTGCACATTGCTGCTAGTGTGGCTACTTCTTGGATTTCTCCACCTTCCTCCTCCATAACTTGAGGATCAATTATGTCAACAAGTTTGCCTTCTGAAAGTAGTGAGACAAAATGTGAAACAAGACCATCATTGTCGACCGACCTATAGACATATGGTTTTTTTCGAGTAAGCAATTCTACAAGAACAACACCAAAACTAAAAACATCACTCTTGTCTGTTAACCGGCCCGTATAATAATACATTGGATCCAAATAGCCCATTGTTCCCTGAACTGCAGTAGTCACTCCCTGCCCGATCGGTTGGGATATACCTAGAAGCTCCAAAATCTGAAATCTTTGCTATGAAAGCATCATCAAGAAGTATGTTTGAAGACTTAATATCTCTATGAAATATTGGCATTGAAGCGGCTGAATGCAGATAGGATAGAGCTTTGGCAACTTCAGCTGCTATCCTCATTCGATCATCCCATGATAGTGATATGGGTCCATCAATGTGAAGATGATGACAAAGGGTTCCATTTGAAATGAACTCATAAACTAACAACGGGACTTCGTCTCAAGGCAACATCCTAAGAGCTTCACCACGTTTCTATGGTTTACCCGAGAAAGAACCGCAACTTCATTGATGAATTCATTGATTTCTTTGAGTACTACTATCTTTGATCTTTTGACTGCCACAACTTGTAGATCTAGGATTCCTTTAAACACGACACCATGCCCTCCACCACCAATGATGCGAGCTCTGTCAAAATTATTTGTTGCCTTCTGTATACCACTTAGGGTAATTATCATCCTTTCACTAATATCGTATTGTGTGATATTAACTGTTGTAAAAGTAGCCCATGATTTTGCTTAAAGAACCTCTCTTTCATTTTCTTCACCTTTTGAAGCTTGATTTTATGCATTATGTATGGTCCACCAAGGGCTACAAGCAAAAGACCTGTCCCACCACCGACTCCTAGCCCAATGCTTAAACCTAAGAAAAAACAAGATAGAACGGGCGTTCAAGATTTTAGAGTAAAATAATATATCAAGCTGCGAATTTGTTTTGTGGGATAATATGATGCACATAGTAACTTGTAACCTGTGAAAGAATTCTTGATTGTAATGCATCCCCTTTTATAGAATAATTTCAGAGCTTCCTTCAGGACATTGGCACTGAAAACTTCCTGGGAAATTTTGGCATATCCCATAGCACGAGTATGCTCCCTTGTTCTTGCACTCATCAATGTCTAGGAAGTTTAAAACAGTAAAGTATGTTTTAAGTTCATGTCATAGTGTCTAGCACGCGTACAGAGAGACTTGTAACTCTAGAACAAATAGTAATAAATGTATATATTCATGATTTCCATCTTATTATACCTGTGCATCCATTTGGGATGGAAGCATTGCCTGTATAGCCCGTGTTGCATTGGCAAATATAACTTCCTGGTGTATTCTTGCAGACACCATAGCAAACATAATGGTCCGGGTAATTGCATTCGTCAATATCTATAGCAAAACAAGAGTATTTATTAGCGGCCTCAAATAGTATGTCTGCATATAGTTTCTGTAGACAGGCTGAGTAATATTATAAAAAAGATTGAGTCACTATGTATAGTCACTACATACTGTACCTTGGCATCCACCGTGAACATAAGGATTGCCCTGATAACCATGTGCGCATTGACACGTATACCCACCATGGCCCAAGGAAGAAGAGTTTCGGCAGTAGCTGTGGGTACTGACACACTCAGGGGCTGTCTGCTTATTTGTCGGACATGCCGATGAATTACTTCTACTAATGATCCAGTCTAGTGTGGCCATAGTAAGCGATCCAGGAATTCGTTCTCCATACGAATTGATAGTGATAAAGTAACTCTGGTCGACTATGTATACAGAAGTAGGAACATACCAGCCCGGGACAGGTATTGGGTCAATATGGATTGTGTAAGAAGAGTAGCCTACAACGATGCTGGCCTGACAGCAACCAATGCCAGTGCAGCTGTCGTTTCCTATGGTACCGCTAATGCTACCAGCTTCGGAAAAAATAAGTGGGCAGATAGCAGTGCAAGAACTCACCACCAGCCTGTTATTCAGTCCCCCTAGGATGCTGACCTGGATGCTGCACCCTATCGCCTCGACCATGCTAGCTGACTCCGACAGAAAGTACAGTCCAGTCTCTGGGAGCCCAAGGCCCCATGTCCCGTTAGCAGGGCCAGCATGGCTAGTGCCATCATACTGGTACTTCAACTGCACGACGGTGCTGTTGATGCGCACCGTGCTGTTTTCGACAGAGATGTGCAGCACCTGCACGGTGCCATCGCCGAGAAACAGCTTGGGTGACTGATGATGGTGGTGGGAGTGCTGCTTGCAGGTGAGATTGAAGCCGGCGGCGTGGTAGCAGCCAGGCTCCAAGCCAAATGGGTAAGGGATGCTGATGTTGCCGCATCTCCTGGTGCAGTTACTGCCTAGACCAGTAGCTGTTGTAGTTGCAGCTGCTGGTGCCGTGCTGCTGGGCGTGAGCATCAGCAGCGTCGCAACTACAGCAGCAAGTGCTACAACTGTCTTACTACTAGCCACTACTACATTGGTCTTCATGTGTGCCGGGGTATATGGATTATGGAAGCGTAACCAAAGAACAACAATGGCCTCTTCTCTTTTCTTTCTTTTTTTTTTTATTCTTTTGGCTATGGAAGCACTACCCATGTCGTCCTCATCGATTCGTTCCTCACTATAAATAGGACACGCTATACACAGTTTCTGCAGTGCCAAGGGCGACGACGGACTATATTTACATCTGAGATTGGATTAGTTGTTTTAGGATTTGGAGCTGTGTGGAGCTCTCCCAAACACCACCTAAGTTAAGTGAATTTCACCGTCCATGAAAGCAACGCGCACGTGGTGACTTGACTTGCTGACTGATTTATGGTGCTAACATATTTTATCTCTTCCACTGCCAGAGAAGATCACTAGTGCAAACAATTTGGTAGCTGGGTTTATTAGTGGCCAGCCATGCATCCATATTGTAATTGTGCTTCATCACGCAGCCTTAGCTTTGAAGTTTGCCAATCAGTCATCCTTTGTTTATGTCTCCAAGACCATGACTTGACTTGAGAGGTCAGTCTACAGCTTCAGATTTTCATATTCAAACTTTTAGATTTTTCAAACTCAGATGGAGACTTCCTTATATAAAGTTGTAGTATTGCTTGATGAGATCTAAAACTTTTTAAATTAAAACTTTTCCAATTTGATATCGTCATCTAGAGGCCAAAATATTGATTAGCCGCAATATTTGTAAACGCCCATACAAAATCATAGCATTGTCCTATACACAGTGTAAGCACGAGGTAATAACTAATAAGAGGTCTGAGATTGAATGAACACAAGCGTGAAAAGTTGCACAACTTGTGAAAGAGGATTACTATATTTACATCTGTTTTATAATTCCTGAAAATGATTTCTAGTGCCGCAAGTGCTAGCTGAACATAGAAGGCTGAATGGAGTACTGATCTACTCCCTCCGTCCCTTTGTGTATGTCGCCGGGAAGGCGTGTACGTGAGGGAAACACGGATTTCTAGAGACAAACATTTAGGGACAGAGGGAGTACACATTATGGAACATTTGGAAAGAGAGAAACAGGAAAATTTTCAACAACGAAACCAAAACGGTGCTACAAGTGGCTTCAAGAATCAATGAAGACATAGAGCAAAGAAAGAGAGCTTTTGCTTATGCCTAGTAGCTGCCTCCGATAGAGGAGAGTTTACTGCCCCTGTACCTTTTGGCCTGTTGCTCTCTTTTGACTTGTACATAAACTCATTCCCCCCTAACTTAATTGAAAGGCAGAGCATCTGCCATTGCATTCAAAAAAGATTTCTAGTGCGGGGGTGTTTGGCAACCATCTCTAGAAATTCATTTTAAGAATAGGCCTGGCGTACAGTTGTCCCTACTAATTTATTCGAACTGTTCCTACAAATATTCTAGGGCTACGAAGCTGGAATAATCCAATAAGACAGATGAAAAACAGAAGTATACCTACGTATTTTGATCCATTTTCTATTTCACATTAGAATTTTTAATAGCTCAGCCAGTCCTTGCAGAAAATTAAACTACGTACAGAAAGGCTGACGGTACAACAAAATCGCAATAGGTTCAAAGATATATATAGCATCAAGAAATTTGACAGAATTCAAAATCAGACAACAAGAATTAACTAAGTACATAAATTTATTAGATTGTAGCCACTGGCTAGTCACTTAGATAATATGCCATTAAGGCCTTAACCTTGCAACTAGGACAGGTTGTTATGTACTGTACACCCAAACTAATATGAAGCATCCATTCTCTGTTGTAGCAAATGGCTAAAATCATGATTTGGTCATGCTGCTAAAGGTGTGTTTAGGTCCAAAACCACCAGCTTAGTGGTCTCATACATGACCGTGATTGTGAATTAGCGACTTGACTTGGACTTACTGTTGTATGTTACTTACCTCCAACAAACTATTGACATTATTTTTGTTAGAAAGTAGATCTTATAGGGGTAAGCTATATATCCACTAATCTTCGCATGTGAAAGCAATAATTAGATCAACAGGACACTATTATAAAAACAAATTTAGGAATTACTCAGCTTAAGTTCTACTTTTCAGCATATTGCAGTTTCTGGTCAACAAAGGAAGCACGTAGCTTGAAATTTTAAGAGTCTAACAAAACAAAAGGTGGAATACCAGTGTCTATACTTGGAACATTGCACAACTCTAAAATAAAAAACATTTTCATAGCAAAAGGTTTTGTTCCAGATGCATAGCAGTAATGAGAGGTGACAGGCTGCTAAAGCTATTTTGTTACAGAAAAATGTCAAACCATGTCCGAAAAGAAAATGCGGCAAACAACGAAACCTTACCCAATCTGTCGGATGGCAGGATGGAAGTTATGAATGCTGCTCAATGACAGCCTGGCTGTCCCCACCTTGGCTCCTCTGTGGATTACCTTGCCAGGCAGACCAGACAGAGTTCCAGAAACCACAGCAAGGAGCCCCCAAGGCATGCCTTCAGTAAGTTGTTAAGCCAGAATTAGAGCAACTCCAACAGTTTGCCATTTGTGTTTGGCACTCTCAAATTTTGCCAAAAAGCTCTAAAAACTCTCTCCAATAGTTTGGCATTTGAAATTGACAATTTAGTGAGTGCTGGCAAAAGGTCGTTTTCGCGGCGCATTTATGCGTTGGCGCACGACGTTGGCATTCACGACACACATCCGTGCGTATTAGAAGAGGTGGAAGGGCATAAACATAATTTTGTTTTCTGCCTCGGGGTTCCGAGGTAAGTTTTCAAGAGGTGGAAGGACATAAACATAATTTTGTTTCTCTTCTAGGGTTCTGTGAGTTTGACAAGTGAATTATGCCAAACTGTTGGAGATGAACTCTTTTTGACTTGACATTTGCATTTGACATTTGGCAAATAGGAAAATTGCCAAACTATTTTTTGCCAAAGCTCTTTGAGATGCTCTTAGCATGCCATTAATCATCCTTATGTGACTAAATGGATTGAGTGTAAAAAATGGTGCTATTTGACTTTCAGCTAGGTGTTTCGATGTGTATTAGAAGCATAAAGTTTAATAAAAAGTGCTAATATTGTACAAATGACGTCATGTTTATAGAAGCCCGAAAATGACGTCATGCTACAAATTGATGTCAGTGATCACCTGCAGAGTAATTTTGTCTTGACACATCCTCCCACTACGGAAGCATTCCTAGATCCCATCTGGGCAATGGCAAAGAAATGTTCCAGGAACATTTATGCAGATTCCATGGTGTAAGTGGACTTCAGGATTCACATGCTTAACTATATCTAAACAATTCAGAATACAGAGAAAAGATAGTTCAATAAAACCATAAGCAGAGAAAATAGGTCATATAAAGAAAACTAACTGGTGGTACTGGAAATGCTACAGTAAAAAGTTAAAGCATGTCGAATTAGATTATTGTTAACTAGCTAAATCTTTGGGAAAACATTGGCTCAGCAAAAAATATATGAGCGCTAACTTGTCATCAAACAAAATTGGTATTGTTAACTTCGTTTGCATTTTAACGGATTAACCCCATATCGTGAAGGAATAAAACAAAGTTAATTTAACTGACGCCGTGTTATCCATCTGGAATGTAACCGGGATTTTAATCCATACTGTGAGGGTCATGAAGCATTCACATGAATCCATTTGACTTTACACAGATATCATGTTCTATCACTGTCAGTAAGAATGCTAGTACGAAATACCATACATGAGATACTTCTAATTTGCTTAATGTGGGCATCCACAGATTGCTGAGGATTCCTAAAATTGATGGTAAACTAACTTCAGACTCAAAAAAATCACACGCAGAGCAGGAACAATGTTGATTTTACAACGAAAACCAAAACAAGAGGGGGAAATGCGTGCTGATGCGATGGCAGAGAAGAGGGTTACCTCTCCGCTGTACCCTCACCCGATCGACCGCTGCCGCCGCCGCTTTATCCCACCTCCGCATCCTCCTCCGATCTCCGATCAACAGTCAACACCCTCCTCCCGCGCTGCTCCCGCCACTGTCTGCTACCGCCGATGCGACGCGGAGCTCTGGATCCGCTTCCATTTGCTGCTGCTGCGGTCTGCGGAGCAGCACCGCGGCTTCCATCGCTGGATGCTAATGCGCAGCGGCGAGGCCGCCGTCGCCGGAACAAAGGCTGATTAGGGTAAGCACAATGGAGGCTGGTAATGGTTCTAGTACAAATAAAGTGCTCCACATAGATGAGGAAATATTGAGACTACTATTTACACAATGCAAAAAATTATTGCTTGTGGCTTGCACATAAACTTTTTGCTTTCATCATGCCACATCTTTATTTCCTCTCCCTCTTCTTTTTCAGCATGGACCACCTTATCTCTCCTTAAGCACATGTAGCCTCTGCAAGCCACTATGACAAGAATAGAGCACCTACTTTTTTTATCCGATCCTACATGGTACTTGAGGCTACAAGTAAAAATATGCAATGGGGAAGCCCTTAGGGACGGCGCGGATGAGATAGTAGACGGTGTTGGGAAACAAATCCCTAACTCGCACGGACTCTTTCCTAGAAGGAAAGGAGAAGGATGAATCCTAATCCTAGTCCGTTTGTATGTGGGCTCTTACCATACTCTAGTACTTATTCGGACTATATATACGTGGGAGATCCTCCATTGTAATCAACCAAGATTCCGATGAATAAAGAATAGTCTCCCTACATCTTGTGTCTACTTGTTCTACTTTCATCTACTACGTGATCGTGAGAGACGGAGAGGGAAGGTCCTAACCGCTGATGACAAGTTTCTCAACACGTTATCAGCACGACAAGCTCAACCGTCGACATCGTCATTGAAGCTGCCGCCGCCCGATCTTCGGCAGCGACACTTCGTGCCGGCGTCCCCGCCGCGACTACGCCGGCGGCGTCGACATCCCCGGCGTTGTTAGCGGAGCGGATCTGCTACCTCTACCTGCTACAAATCTGCACTGCATCGACTCATCGTCACGCCGGCAGGTCTCCATGGCCTAGCCGAACTGTCCTTCGCGACAGCCTTCGCTTCTTCTTGAATTCAAGAATCAAGGTACGAAAGAATCACATCTTGCAGATTGTGTTTGTGTTCGTCCAGCCCATCTAGTTGGATTTTTTTTAGCGTACATGCATAGCATGTTGTGGTGGCCGATGATGGAAATAAAATTAAATACACTAGCTGACTAGCGTTCATGCTAAATATGTCAATTATGGGAGGATGCATCGGCGTGCATGCATAGCATGGTGGTTGACCGACGTCTTGTGCTAGCAGTCCGAAGAAAAAAAAAATCACCGGATACACAAGATTCAATCTAATACAGAAACTAGCAATGAACAAAACCAATCTACCGGGGTTCTTCAAAAAAGAAATCTAGTGTGTAAAGATTGAATCTGCTATACTGAAAAAATAAATAAATCTAGAGCACACCTGGGCTTCTAGCTTGTAGAACATATCTGAAGATTCTACGTTTCTAGATGTCATAAGCAAGTAGCTAGCAAAAACAAATCTAAATTACATGCACGTACTTACTGCATGTGTGTCTGTACATCATGTACAAATCTATACGTAATATACCCCCGTGCGTAATATTTCCCGGATAAATCACCACTAAAGCATACATACACCACTTGAAGTTGGTGATTGGGGATTTTCAGTATGCTATTAAATATCTCGGCATTAGGGGAGATGAATGCCCATTTAGTGAAATGCCTTGATATTTATGAATCAAAACGCACAAATCCAAACTAAACTAGTTGTTTAGTTATACTCATTGTATAGCACGGAGTTATGCCGAGATAGCTGTAGCCATGAGGAGCAACCAAATTGGTTAAAATATAAATAAATGAATGCTTCTACCCGAAGTAGATGTGGATATACCCGGGATTAATTTTATATCCACTTGACATTGGCATTTTGATCAAATTATGCGGGGGGCCTTTGCAAATATGATCTAGTGGCCTATGTCACAAGCATATGCTCGTGAAGCAAGCTCACATTGTATGTGATAAAACTCCTCTCATACTCCTGTAGAGAAATCACCCTTGTTGGTGAGTTACCTCATGATGAGGTTCATCACGGAGATGAAAATCCTAGCAATGCGCGCATAATATAATCTTTGGGAATACGGAACAACAATGGATCTATCATTTTTTGGGAAATAATGAAGATCATTATTAAGATGTTCAAAGTCGAGATTATGTGTCGACACTAGTTTACCTCTATAATTGCTAAATGAGTCTCTTTATGAGAATCCGGATCGGAACAAAATCCATGGCAAGAGTGCTTGAAGCTCTCATATCGGGTCAAATGAAACATGCAATTGAGGTTGAACCAGAAATCGCTAAGTGAATATCTAGAAACGATGTTCGGATAATTATGGGTCGTCATTGAAAAATGTGGTGAAAAGCGATGGTTCAAATGGTCATAATAGACCAGCTCTAACATAAGTTCTATAAAATATGTTCCACTATATAATGAATCGGCTAATGGCATGAATTAAATATGCAAAGAACGGGGTTCGAAAATCCATGAAAAGCAACATTAAAATCTCGTACCAATATTGTTCTTTATGTGAAATAACCTCTCCATAAAGACAACAACTCCTGAAGGATTTTTCCTTGAAGGAATATGGCTATAAGTCCAAATGCACCAAAATATGTGAATTCCTTGAAAGGAATAAAGACCCATATATGACCCAAGTGAGATAAGAAAAGGAGGAACCAAAAGCAACAAAAAGTATAAAATATAAGCACATGTGCATTCCATGAGCTTTTGCTATGCATGTATATGCTTGATAGATAGCATTATCCACCTGAAGATTTGGAATTGAAATATCCTCTAAAAAGTTATATGATATATTTGGTGCTACTAGCAATACACCCCATTTGCTAGTTTGTGGACAGTGATGTCTTATTATGTATTAAAGATTCTTGATGAATCGTAACCAATCCTGAAGGAGTCACAACTATTATGAATAGAGAAAATTATCATATAAGGAATAATGATTATTAATCACATCTCGAAGGTGTGTCTTTGCAACTTTGCGTTGCACAAATATGCACTCTAATATATGCATGACAATGCTCTTAGCATTGTTCTTTATTCTTATTGTTCTTGAAGAGCAGTGAAACAAATGTCATGAAGACTAACTATTGTGAAATCACATCTTGTAATCTCCCTTGGACTATTCATGCCTATGTTTATTTGCAAATAAGGACTAATGTCGTGGCAATGGATGACCTCAATGAATGTTGTCATCGGGGAGTATTTACATGATATTGACCGTAGATTGTAATGCATCCCAGTTTTATGGAAGAATTTCCATAGATTCCTTCGGGGCATTGGCGATATAAAGTTGGAGCTGTAGATAATTGGTAAGTAAGCATATATAAAGCGATATAAGATTTGATATTGACTTGTATAAGTAATTTTCATTTAGGTTTGTCTTAAGTCAAACTCTTGATCATAAATATTATCTTAAGACATTCTAGTTCTTATAATTTGTAAATTCGACTCATCACAATATTACCTGGTTCATCATAACCGCCGGTTCATGCTAAATTGTGGTAAATTCTTCTAATTGTTGTTTATTGTAATTCATACATAAACAATCAAAAACATCATACATTTTGGAGTAGTACTGACCGTAAATATATACTCCTGTCATCCCAAATTGTAAGTTATTATTCTAAGAATCTTGGAGAGTCAAGCTTCTCAAGTTTGATCAAATTTATATGACAAGATAATAACATTATTCATGATGCCAACTAAGTATTATTAGATTCTTCATTGACCGTTCAAAAAAATATCATTAGATTCTTAATTATATCACCATAATAATACCTATTTGATGCCACAAATATTTGCAGTTTTTCTCTATAATTATTTTTGTTAAACTCGAAATGCTTTGACTCTCCAAGATTTTTGGAAGCGACTTACAATTTGAAATGGAGGAAGTAGCTATTAACTTATAGAGAATCTGTCATGCCATTACTGTAAATTTATCTATGGCATGAGTACGTGTGTTATATAGAGTGATATACAGCTAGTGATTTGTAAACATCATCTTGATTTGTGTCGAGTAAAACCTCCAGCCGATATCTAAACATATGCAACGATGAAACTAACTACTTAATTACTGGTAGTAGAAAAAGGCTAGGGTAAAACTAATCTTATGCATGCATGTAGTATTAAGAAAGACACTAGTAGAAAAGTGTATATATCGACTAACCTTGGCATCCATCGTGAATGTAAGGATTGCCATCATAACCATCAGAGCATTTGCACAGGTATCCAGGATGGCCTAGAGCAGTGGTGTTTGTGCAGTTGCTATGAGCACTGCGGCATTCAGGTGCGGTCCCACGTAGTGGACATGATGATGAACGATTAATTACCCAGTCTAACGTGGCAGGAAGTGCTCCAGGCAGAGGATCCCCCTCAACTAAAATGTTGGTATAATTGAAATCAGCATCAGCTATATACACGGAACTTTCAAAAGATACAAAGTTATCATGTGACTGGTTGACTTGGATACTGTATGAAGAATAGCCCAAACTAACGTGTTGCTGACAACATTTTGGTTGTTGGTGCTGGTGGGCATTGGTAATTGGTGCTGCTGGCGCTGGGGAGGTAATTGGTGGTGGAGTTATCGCGACATCTGGTGCTGGCGCTGGTGAGCAAGCGGCGGTGCAAGAACTGAGCAGTTCGTTGTTCTCGCCGCCCCAGAGATAGAGCTGGACATTACACCCAATCACCACTACACTGTTTCGTGATGATTCCGACAGGAAAAATGGCCCGCCATGGGGAAGGCCACTCCCCCATGTTCCATTCCGTGTGCCACTCGTGCCAGACAAGGTTGCTTCCACGCGCCTGCTGTTGATGCGCACAGTGCCAAGGGGAACTGAGATCTCCAGCACTTGCACCGTGCCATCGCCAAGGAACAGCAGCTTCTTATTGTGCTCGTGCAAGCTATTCTTGCAAGTGAGGTTGAAGCCAGCGGCATGGTAGCAGCCGGCCTCTATGCCGAATGGGTACGGGATATGGATGTCGCCGCACCACCTGGTGCAGTGACTCTCCGGCGGTGCGGATGCTGCCACAGAGCCTAATAAGTGCATGGCAAATAGTACTAAATAAGCACCCAATCCTAGATCTCTCCTCCGTCGTCTATCCTCTTTCTCCATATGTGTGAAACAAAGAGAGAGTGGTGGTTTGTAACTACAACAACTACTAAGCACCACGTGTTGCCCTTCGTCTAAACCGCATGCATATAGATATATATATATAGGATTGATTGCACTACTATATATAGAACGTCTTGGTCCTCTTTCGTCATCGATATCGAGGTCACTTGACGCGGGCACATACCATACATTGGGTGGGTGGGGGTGTACACGGTGGACAATTGACTTACATTGACTCGCTCGGCAATGCTAATGGATTGCTACCATGGTACAGAGGTACTAGTACAGTTTTACATAGTACATAAAAGTCACCGTCATGCAAACGAGTAGTGCATCTTCCAATTATATATGCATCGGTGCACAATATATACAATATAATACTTGGGACACAGCCGAAAGCAAGCTTGAATTCAGATTGGAGAACAATTCAAGATGACAGAATTCACATTACTCTATATCTTGATGATTATGAGCGAGGCTGGTCTTCAAAATGCCCATACAGTAGTGCAAAACAAAAACTATTTCAATTATGCTAGGTTGCATTTCCCCCCCTACAGTAATTGAACGAAGTAGGTTACTTTATATTTAAAAGGTTCCTTAATGAGGCAGCCAAACACGTACCGATAGCAGCTAAAAATCGTATTTGAAGTTTGAACTGTCTCTGTGTTGTGAACTAGCTAGCTAGTGATCACTATGAGTATGTAAACTTGTGCAATTGTGCCCTTATGGTTTTCATTTGATCAGCCGGAGGACTTGCTGGCTGGCATGGCATAGTTAGGCAAAAAATATGTGGTGAAAACTACCTACCAAGTAAGTAGAAACATGAAAACCAATTCAAAAAAAATTTGTATCTTGGTTGTTCAAAAAATTTTATTGGAACAAGTTCCTGTCCAGCTTTTTAGTGTCCTTTCAAAGCTTACATTGGAACGCTAGTTTACCACTCAGAAATAGAAAAGCGACACATATAGTGGACAACGCACACACTGACTAGACTCGACTGCCTTTAACAACCTTCGCAACGCATGCAAAGTGAACTAAAGGCGCTGTGAGAAACAAAATCAAACACTTTCACTTGTTACCTTCCACACACCACAGGCTCTTGGCAAAAGCTTAGCGGCTCTTGGCAAAAGCTTAGCCCGGATTACTCTAGGCTAGTGACGGTAATCTCCTTCTTGAAGGCGTCATTGAAGAACCTCCTGTGCCGCTCCCTGCCGACCACTCCGCCCAACCCCTTAGCACAAAGACTTGGGGCGAGCCTAGCCAAGCTTGTTTGCTTGGGCGACGATGGTGGCGCTGTCACGTCATCCACCTCCCCGGGAGGCATCGTTGAAGAGTTCATGTGTTCGGCGTTGTAATTTTCTTTTTCTGTCTTTTTTGTGTTTTAGTGCGGTGTCATGTATGGTTTTAGTCCGGTTTTCCAGGATTAACCGGACGACCGGGGTTTCTTCCCTTCCCTAAAAACATGGACTTAGTTCGGGCGGAGCCGCCGCCACCTCCGCCGAGCACACCTCCCCACCCCACCGCCCGCTCGCCGCTGCCGAGGGGGGTCGCGGGAAGCCCGCGGCCCTCCGTGACGGGCGGCGGCGAGGCTCGCCCTCGATTCCGCCCCTACCTCTTCCCCGGACGACGACGAGAGCAAGGTCGGCTGGGCGGACTAGCCACCGCTACTACATTCATCTTCATGTGTGCCTGTGTAAATGGATCGGAAGCACTACCCATGTCGCCCTCCTCACTTACGTTCCTCACTATAAATAGTTCATGCCATACAGTACCAAGTCTAGGTGGAAGCTCAATCTAATTTGGACATCCATGGATTTTGAGAAATGACTTAGAAATTCAAATTTTGGTGGGGGACCACCTCTTTCTAGTTCATTTTTTTTTGAACTAGAGGGTATCCATTGGACATCCATGGACATCCAACTTCCACCTAGAGTACCAAGTGAGATTAAAGCAGCACAACGCCAAGGACGAAGACGAACAAAAGTTAAGTGAATTTCATCGTCCATGAAAGCAAAAATAACGCGCACGCGGTGACTTGACTTGCTGACTGATTTATGGTGGTGGTAACATATATATTTTGTCTTCCACTACCAGGGACGATCAGTAGTGATCACAATTTGGTTGCTGTACGTGTTTATTTAGCGGATAGCCATGCATCCATGTTTTAGTTGTGCTTATTTGAGCTCTGTTAGTCAGTCGTCCTTTGTTTATGTCTCCAAGACCATGACTTAATCGACTTGAGAGGTTGGTCTATAGAGCTTTGTCAGATTTTCAAATTCAAACTTTTAGATATTTCAAACTCAGGTGGAGACATCCTTTTTTTTTTCGAGCAATAGGTGGAGACATCCTTATATAAAGTTGTAGTAATCTTTTTAGACCAAAGGCATTCACCCGGCTTTATTAGAAAGCTTAACGAACACCATTAGCCTAGCGCTGATCTTAAAGACCAGTTTCAGTTTTACTGCACTCTCTAGTGCTGCTTACTTCTTCTACCAGTTCTTATAACTCTACCACTCCTCGAACCTCTAAAAGTACGACTTACTTACTTATTACATCCAAGGGTAATCATTATCAGACCTAGCCAAGAACTGATCAACAGGATAGGTTACAAGACATTAAGATATACAAATTTTGGATCCGGGTCCGTCCCTGCCCTATCACTTGACTTCCAACGCTTCTTACGCCCTTGCCACGAGCATTTGTATCATCTCCTCCGTGGTTGGTTCTAGCTTTGCTTTCAGAAGGGGCTTCCATGACTTCAGTAGAACAATTGTCTTGTGGATGATCGACTTTGGCGACGCCGGCATTTTCTTGTTGATGGCCATGTCATTTCGTGTCTTCCAAATAGTCCATAACGCCTTTTTGCACAAATGAATAACTTCATTTTACGTCGTGCTCCATTGGTGTTTTCTAAGACCTCAATGAGAGAAAATCCGCACAACACATTGGTGCAGTCGGCCATCCTAGAGTAACTCTCAGGAAGGTTCATAAGTAAACAGCAATGGGGCATTGGAACAGCACATGATCGGTTGTTTCTGGAATATCACAACAGAAACAGTCCTGGGGGCCCGACCATTGCTTCTTCTTGAGCTGTACTCCTGACTGGATGCCCTCATGAGTGGCCATCCAAATGAAGTTTTTAACTTTCAAGGGAATTCTACATTTCCACAAATTCATCATTTGAGTATCTTTTATACCTCTAAAAGTTAAATGTTTGTACATAGATTTGGTGTTATATCTTTTTGATTTGTCTAGAACCCATACCATCTTATCTCTACCAGGTGTTAGTTGAATTGGTTGTAATATCTCAAATAGATTATCCCACTCCTCCCTGAAGATACCATTCAATTGTCTTCTTACTTGTATCTGCCAGTTGCCATCATTATATACCTGAGATACCTCTATATCTTGGTGTACAAACAATCTGAAAAAGGTTAGGAAAAGTAACACACAGTGGGCATTCCCCAGCCACACATCATGCCAGAATCTGGTCTGTTGACCACTACATATCTCTATGGTTCTTCCTTGTTGGAACCAATCTCTAATATCTAGTAAAGATCTCCAAAATTGTGAGCCTTTTCTGTTTTTAATTTGGAAGATGCTTTTATTTCCCAAGTATTTCTTCTTGAGAATGGAACAACAAAGGCTATTGTCATCTCTCTCCAATCTATCTATCCATTTACCCAACAAACATGTGTTCATAGCTCTTACATCCATAAATCCCAGTCCACCAAATTCCTTTGGTCTTGCTAAAGCTTCAAATCTGACCATGTGATATTTTCTCTTTTTCCCTGTACCTTGCCAGAAAAATCTAGCTCTTATAGTGTCCAAGAGTTGGAAATTGCCCTCATACAGCTGGTATACACCCATGGTGTACATTGGTATACTTGATAGACATGAGTCTATGAGCATTGATTTTCCTCCAGAAGTTAGGTACTCACATTGCCATGTCCCTAATCTTTTTGCAGTCTTGTCACAAACATAATTCAATTGAGCTTTGGATATCTTGTGATCACTTACTGGCATGCCTAGGTATTTCATAGGAAACTGACCCAGTTTGCACCCTAATATCTCAATTGCCTGTGTTTGTTGCACAACATCTAGACCAACTGTGTATACCTCACTCTTTTCATAATTTATTTTCATACCAGACATTGCTTCAAAACAGGCCAGGATTGTTTTTGCTCTTTGTAAATTCTCAGGTGTAAAATGTAGAAACATCACTGTGTCATCTGCATACTGAAGATGAGTAATGCTACCATCAACTAAGTGAGGGACCAGACCACTGAATGACTCCTGCATTTGAGGCCTTTGACAACATTGTAGATAATGCATCTGTTACCAGATTGAATAGTAAGGGTGACAGGGGGTCACCCTGTCTTAATCCTTTGAAGCTTCAAGTAATCTCCCCTTTCACCATTTAGATCTATACACACTTTACCACCTCGACTGCCTTACTTATCCTTTGTATCCGGTTGTTATGGAAGCCTTTTCTTGATAATACCTCTTCCAAAAAATCCCAGCTAACCTTATCATAGGCTTTTTCAAAATCTAGTTTTAAAATAACTCCACTTTGTTTCTTGGATCTTAGCTCATGAAGGATCTCCTGTATGATTATAACTCCTTCTAAGATGTTTCTTCCTGGAATAAAAGCAGTCTGGAAAGGACTAATAAGCTTATCCACCACTTCTGTCAGCCTCAAAGTTAGTACCTTGGTAATGATCTTATATACCACATTTAGGAGACAAATTGGTCTAAACTGTTTTATACTAGTAGCTGGTTTCACCTTTGGTAATAGGATGATAACTCCAAAATTTAATCTCCATACCTCTAGATGGCCCTCATGCAAGTCATCTAACATCTCCTTAATATCCAATCTTAACACATTCCATAATGCTTTGAAAAATTCTATACTGAACCCATCTGGCCCAGGAGCAGTGTTATTTTTCATCTCTTTCAATGCATGATCCAGTTCCTGTAGAGTGAAAGGCCTCACTAACCTGGCATTCTCTTGCTCTGACAGTTGTTGTTCTGGTGACCACATATTGGCTTGAAGATGAATATCTGCAGTGCTCTGAGGCCCAAACAGTTGCTTGTAATATTCTGTTATATGTTCCCTTATCCCCTGCTCTGTATTCAGAGTCCTCCCCTCATGTTCCAAGCTTGTTATTTTCATTTTTCTTTTCCTACCATTAGCACATTTATGAAAATAGCTTGTATTGGAGTCACCTTCTAATATCCACTGTTCTCCACCTCTTCTCTGCCATTTTGCTTCTTCATCTGCCATTATTTTTAGCAACTCCTTTTCATATTTGTATCTCATATTCCACTCATCTTGATTTAGGCTTCTTACTTCACTGGCTTCATCTAACATTGCAATTGCCTGCATTAACTCTTTCTTCTCTCTCTTCTGTGCACTATCTATATTCTTCCCCCATCCCTTAATAGCTCTTCTCAATTTACTTGATAAGATATGCCAGTGATCCAGTATTTTGTGTTTATATCTGTCTGGCCATTTATCTAGTACCCATTGGCAGAAACCCTCTTGTTTTGCCCAGTGTGCATTGTATCTGAAGTAGAAATTCTTTGTATCACTTATCCCTAAAGTGTCAACTATTAATGGATTGTGATCGACCCCACTCTTGGTGCATTCAGGATTTGTTGCCAAATCATATCTGTCTTCCCATCTATTAGCCACCAAAACTCTGTCATGGACACACATAATAGGTGGTGTCTGCGTTTTATTAGACCATGTATATCGACTCCTGTTGTTCTATGAAGTTCTCTCATGGCAGTGTTATCGATCATATCATTAAAAGCATTCATTAGTCCAAAATCAATGTTGTTCGAAGATTTTTTGGCGGTGATCGATTAAAATCACCCCCATAACAGTAGGTAACTCTGTATCCAACATCTTTGTTTGTATTTCTTCTAAAAATTCTAATTTTCTTTCATCATGGGCCGGTCCATATACATTGATAAGCATCCATTCATAGTTATCATCTAACATCTTCAATTTCAAACTCTGATAGAAGTAGCCATGCTCAACTTCCATGCATCTCATCAGTTCTTGATCAATTCCAGTCAGCATACCTCCAGAATGTCCATCACAAGGGATCGGTCCCATTTCATATCTCTATTACCTGAAAATCTGTCTAATTCTCTCCGAGTGTAGGTTGTTTTAATGGTTTCGGAGACATATACAGTCAAAATTATGTGTTGTAACTAGCTCTACAAGTTGTTTCCTTCTAACTTGGTTTCCCAAGCCTCTTATGTTCCAAAAAAGAATCTTCATTTAAACTTGTTGTGTTGGTTTGCCTCTATACATCTATTATCCTCTTCTTCATAACTCAAGGTCTCACCCACCTCGGCTTGTGCATTGTTAGCCATCACAGACATACCTCTACCATCTTCCTGGTTTTTGACATCAATAGATACCTCTGTTCTAACAACTTCAGTTTGTCCCTGTTTTGCCTTAGTAATATCAGCAATTTTAGTTTTGGCCTTAAGCATGGCCCTTTCTGCTTCCTCAGTAGCATTAGGGAGAGACATATTGGCTAATCTATTAATCTCATTCTGACTCAGAGTAAAGCAACAAGCTCTAGCAATTTCTTCTAAATTTACAGTAGAGCTAGAGAAGGGAGGGTCAGAGGGTATACCTGTGGGGGCTTCTGAGTTCTTCTTGGCCTTGGCTTTCTCCTCAATCATCACTCCACCATTCTTGTTTCTTGAACTGTGTCTGGTGCCCTGAGTGGGATTGTCCTTCACCAGGTCAACAGTCTTGTGAATTTCAACTGTCTCGAACATCGGCTTGCTTAGCTCTTTGCACCCCTCTTCCACAAAACCCAGCTCGGCCCGGTGTTATATCTTGGGTTAGCTGAATGTGATTAGTTTGTTGGCTGGTTTGTAGCCTGGTCATCGGTCTTACGGTTTTCCTCGGTCGGTTGGTGCGCATCATTTGTCTTCTTGCTCTGCTCCGGCATTTCGGGAAGGTCAAGGCAGCTTGCTTCCCATTATTGGAAGATGTTCACGCCCCTTGATCCTCATTTTGCTTTTGGTGGGGATTTGCGGATGCAATCGGTTAAATTCTTGTGAACTAGGCTCTTCTTCATCGGTGATTTCATCATCCTCAAAGTCATCATCCTCATCGGGCTTACTTGGTAGGAGATTTGTGATTTTATCGAGTAATACCAGAATATCTTCCTTCCTTTCTTGTTGATATATACCTCTGTGGATCCTTCTATCTTGTATGGGTTTTTACATGAGACTTGAACCCACACTCCTTTCCATTTCAATGAGGGACTGTGCACCTTCTCAGGTTTGCCCACCAGCTTGGCCAGCTCCATAACTGCATGCTCTGTTCTGGCATTATCAGGGATACCCATTGCTTTCACCCATACTGTCTGGAGGACATCAAAAGTTTCAGGATCCCTATCTGATTCTTCCACTATAGCAATAACATCAGATGTGACGAACTTGATTTGCTTCATATTGATTAGTAAGTTTAGGACTGCCTTGGATGGCATTGTCACCATAAACTCACTGCCAGATAACCTTTTGACATCCCAGTTCCATTCAGAATCGGCTCTGTATCTCAATTCTGTCAATATTCTGGCCCTAGTACCTCTACCTTCTAGCACTGACACAGTAGCTCTGATCTGTTCTATTCCTTTGCCTTTATCTTTTGCAGCATTTCTGATTTCTGGTACATCTAAAGAGTAGAAGATTTGACCTGGGATACCCATAGCACAAATCAATAACCCTTTATCCTCAATACCTCTATCATCATTGTTAACTGGGTTTCTTTCTGGATTTTGCACATAATCTCTTCCGGCCCTTCTATCCAAGTTAGTATCCATCATATGTGCTTGCTTCTTTTGAGGGCATTTATCTGATTTATGTCCAGAATCATGACACTTATAGCAATAAGGTGGATTGGCACAATCAGAGTAATGGTGACCCTCAATGTTACAATTCCAGCATTTCATTTTTCCTGAACCCTGACCCTGATCATACCTGTATTGGTACTGGCCTGAGGATTGGTAATAGCTCTTTCTCTTGTCATCAATCTTATAGCGTAGATCTTCCTCAGTCATTTGTTCGACTGACCTTTCCTCCTGACGGTCTCCACCTCTCTTGCGACCATGATACTCTTCTGGATCCTGTCTTGGGTAGCGCTCTTCTTGGTAGAATCGGGACTGCTCTGTCTTGATACTGGGATCTCCCTGCCTCTTGGGAGCTACCCCTTCTCCCCCCCTCTTCTTGATACCTCCCTCTGTCTTGGCGACCCATCTCCCTGCTTTGTCTTGTGGCTTGATCGGGGTCTGGCCCTTGGTAGCTCTTCCCCTGGACTTGCTTCTTCTCCATCTCGCTCACAACCTCTAAGAATGATCTCTCGTCGATGGTGGTTGGGGTGGTGCGGCGGATGCGCTTGGCAAGATGGCCAAACTTGCGAATCTCTGCAGTAGTAGCTGGAAACGCGGTATTTGCCTCTTCCAAAACCCTAGTCGCCTGAATCCAGAACCACCCCGAGTTTCTGGCTTTAGCTTTTGGTCTGGGCTTAGTATTGGGCCTGGATGGAAGGTGCGCGTGATAGAATAACTCTTCCACGGATGGAGTATGATGAGCCTTATGGACATTTTTTTCTTTGGGCTTTCCTTCTTTGTTCGACCCACTTCCTGATTTCTATAGTTATTGTTCTTATCATCAACATCCGCCATTGATGAGGCTTGATGTTCAGCTGTTGCTTCTTCCTCTAATGACTCTGTTACACCTCTGCTCTTCCAAGTGAATTGAATTGGGAGTTTGGCAATCATGATTGAGTCCGAGTTCCTTTGTGGCAATTGGGGGCATCTTAGAACCTGTAGTTCGGCTCATGATTGTCTCCACGTCTGGTTGTGAATGTTTTGGTAATCCAACCGCTACCGAATAGCATCTAGTTTTGAGCGGTGGAAACTCAGCATTCAACCAATCATCGAACCCTAAGCTGGTTATCAACTCTCGTTACGGTGACAACTTTGTGATTCATACCCTCGGAAGCGGTCGGTGTAGGATTTCCCTGTTCTTCATCCTAGAACTCGTTTTTTTTGCGGCGTCTCGAATTTTGATCAACTATCTCATCAATCTCGAATGGCGGCACCGCCGGCGTAAACCGGCGATTCCCCATTCCCCACGAACTCGAGGCGAATCAAATCACATGCCCGAGAAAATGCCAGGGAACGGAACGCCAACAGACCTAGGTCTCCAACTCGAGCAGACCAACAACTCTATAGATGCAGAGAACCGATGGAGAAGATGGGGATTTATGGAAATACCACGGTCAATCGATGCGGCGTCAAGCTCCGAGTCGATCCTCCTACTTTGAGGTGGGAGAAATGACTGGATCGACGCCGGTGATCGCCGGAGTGTCGCCCTGGTTGTTCCGCCCTTGTTTCGCCTCGGTCAGCTCTCGGTCGCCTCGGTCCTCACCCTCCGGCCGCTGCATCTTTGGAATCTCTTTAGAATCTTGGATGGATTCAGTCGGCTTGTTTGCTTGGGTATTTCGCTCGACCGTCGTAGATCCAAGTTGTAGTAGTCTTGATCGATGAGATATAAAACTTTCAAAAGTAAAACTTTTTCCCAATTGATGTCGTCCTCTAGAGCCAAAATGTCTAAGAGCATGATTCAGGCGTGTAGTGCTAAAGGTTTGTTTAGGTCCGAAACCACCAGCTTATTAGTGGCCTCATACACGACCGGTGGGACGATGGTGACACTTGACTTGGACTTAGGTTAGGTGTAGTATGTTACTTTAGACCTCCAATGAACTATTGACATTATTTTCTGTTAGAAACTATTCAAATAATATATAAGCTATTTGTAATCTTTGGGTGTGAAAGCAATAATAATTAGATCAACGGAACACTATTATATACAAAAATAATTTTAGGATATACCTCTATTTATAGAGGTGGGTCAAAAGTGTCTCTATATCCTAAAAATAGTCACTGATTTTTCAAAGGCCTTGTATCGATGTACAGAGACAACCAAATATAATAGAGAAATGCTTCTAAAAATTTAATTAATAAAAAGATGGACTTATTAAAAGGCATTTCTGAAAATGAGGGTCATTTTAGAGGAGAATATTTAAATCCCACGCCTTAGTAAAGTTGACCCAATAGAAAACAGGGGCCCCTTCCCACCGGACCTCCTCTTTTCTTTGCAATACCAGCACCGTGCCCGTCGGGCATGTTTGGAACTTTTTCCATGTATACTGTGTTACCTTACCAGCTCAGCTAGGAATCAAAGTGGGCTGAGTGTTTGGATCTCTGACCTCCCCTACCTAGATTTCAACACCAGCTAGGATTTCATTGCTACTACAGGCGAGCATCCACAGATTTGGAGTTACCTTCCACACACAGAGAGGGAGAAAAAGATCGTCGCTTTGGATCTGTATTATTTGGCTACACTGGTTCATTCTTGGAGGCCGAAATATTTATATCCCTTAATCTAAAAAAAGGAAGATGCTAGCTACGAAAGACAATACATGAGGTTAATTCGATTTGCACAATGCTGGCATCCACAGATTTGCTGCAGGATTCCCTATAATTGATGGCAAAATAACTTTTCTGGTCAACAAACTTTAGGATCAAAATCACACGCGGAGTAGGAAGAATATTAATTTCATATGAGAAGCCAAATTACAATCAAAACAGGCGGGGAAATGTGAGTTGGTGTGATGGGAGGAGGAGAAAGGGTTACCTCCGCTGTTGCCTCACTCACCCGACCGAGCGCCGCCGCCGCCGCCGCCGCTCAGCTAGTCTGCATCCTCTTCCAATCTCGATCAACAGCCAACACCCTCCTCTTCCGATATTCGCTTCAGACTTCGGAGCAGCACCGCGCGCGGCCTCCATCGCCTGGACGCCTTCGCAGCCGTGCGGCCGCTGTCGCCAGAGCAGAGTGATTGGGAGGGACAACGGATTAGATAGACAATAGGGCTATTTTGCAAAAAATAAAAAATAAAAAAAGGTTCACGATTGTTAAAGCCCACCAGCACACATACGCTACTCGCGTAGGGTGTTGATCCATTCGGACCATAGGCCCGTGAGCTCTTCGTCATGGGCCTGTCTTGGCGATTTGCACTTCCCCTTTGCTTTGGCCCGCACTCGTCACCGCCTAACGGCTAGGTGGAAGGATTTGGCTCGTCATGGGCCTGTCTTGGCGATTTCCATGGAGTTTGGCTCGTCATGGGCCTGTTTTGGCGATTTGCCCTTTGGCCCGCACTCGTCATCAACTGTACCTTTTTTTTTTGGAAGAACTACCCATGTCGTTCACATCAGTTACGTTCCTCACCATAAATAGGGAATGCCATACACAGTTTCTGCAGTGAAAATGAAGTAGCATGATGCCAAGGACGACTGACTATATTTACTAAAGTTCAGTGAATTTCACCGTCCATGAAAGCAACGCGTACGTAGTGACTAATTGACTTGCTGACTAATTTATGGTGCCATACAGCCAGCCAGCCAACAGTAATTTCTTTCACAGCATCAGCCAGTCAACAACCAGCTAGCCGTACTTTCTCTCACAGCATCAGCTAGCCAGCTGAACAGGTTCAGGCTTCCACTACCAGAGAAGATCACTAGTGCAAACAATTTGGTTGCTGTGTTTATTAGCGGTCAGCCATGCATCCATGTTATAATTGTGCTTCGTCACGCAGCCTTAGCTTTGAACTTTGCCGGTCAGTCGTCCTTTGTTTGTCGCCAAGACCATGATCGACTTGACTTGAGAGGTCAGTCTAGAGCTCTGTCAAATTTTCAAGACCATGATCGACTTGACTTGAGAGGTCAGTCTAGAGCTCTGTCAGATTTTCAAATTCAAACTTTTAGATTTTTCAAACTCAGGTGGAGACATCCTTACATAAAGTTGTAGTAGTGCTTGATGAGATCTAAAACATTATTTTTGATAGAAACTAGATCATACAACGCAGTAAGCTGTCCACTAATCTTCACGTATGAAAGTGTAAATAATTAGATTTACCCAAAACTATTATAAAACATAGTTTTAGGAGACACCTCGTTTTATTTACACTGGTGGGTCAATACTGTCTCTATATCCTAAAATAGTCATCAATTCTTAGAGGTGCTGGATCAATTTACAGAGACAGCCTAATAGGAAATGTCTCAACAAAATAATTAATAGAGACGGACATCTTAAAAGGGTTCGGAGTCAACTTTTAAGTCGCCCGCCATAGTGAGTGTGGCCTGAGGTGGCCCAATAAAAATTCAGTAGAAGAGCCATCAGATTGACAGAACAACCATAAAAATTTGGGAGGGCATTTCACGTTACACCGATAAATATTTACTAGAACAACGATCAGCTTGATAGAGGTCATCCATGGAACAATGCAGACTCAGCAATCAAACAAATTTATTGACAAACAGAATGGGACTAAAGACAACAAAGGAAGTGACATTTTTTTCATTGGCTTCCTATTCAATTTGAATTTCTATATTTATGAAGCATCGTTCCTTAGTATCATCTAGCATATGTCGCCGACAACAAGATTTCCTCTTCCATAGTGTACTGTCTGCTCGCTTCATTGGTAATCTGCTCAGTAATTGGTTTATAGCTACTTTTATTCTGACCATATCTCCTTGATGATGTATTACAAGGGCCCTGCTTCTTCTTAAAAAGTAAATTCTCAAGCGTCATTTCCACTTCTCTCATTGTAGGCCGATCTTCTCCTTTTAATTTGGTACATAATGTTGCAAGTGTGGCTATTTCTACGATCCCTCCATCTTCTTCCTCCATGACTTGGGGATCTATTATGTCAACCAGTTTGTCTTCTATAAGTTGTGAGGCAAAATGTGAAACAATGCCATCACCATTGTCAGATCGGTAGAGAAATGGTTTCTTTCTAGTGAGCAATTCTATAAGAACAACACCAAAACTAAAAACATCACTCTTGTCGGTTAGCCGACCCGTACTGTAATACATGGGGTCTAAGTAACCAATTGTTCCTTGAATGGCTGTAGTCACTCCGGTTTGATCAATTGCGATGTACCTTGAAGCACCAAAGTCCGATACCTTTGCAACTAAACTGTCATCAAGAAGTATGTTGGAGGTTTTAATATCTCTATGAAATATTGGCATTGAAGCAGATGAGTGTAGGTAGGACAGTGCTCTAGCAACTTCAAGTGCAATTCTTAAGCGGTCCGTCCATGTTAATGACATTGCTTCCTCAACATGAAGATGGTGATAAAGGGTTCCATTTGAAATGAACTCATAAATTAGGAGTGGAACTTCTGTCTCAAGACAACATCCTAAGAGCTTTACCACATTTCTGTGGTTCACTTGAGAAAGAACCACAACTTCATTTATGAATTCATTTATTTCTCTTTGTACCACAATCTTCGATTTCTTGATTGCCACAACATGTTGATCCAGAATTCCTTTGAACACTATTCCATGTCCTCCCCCACCAATCACACGATCTCTATCAAAGTGGTTTGTAGCTTTCTCTATTTCCCTCAAAGTAATAATCATCCTCTCACTGATATTTGCATTCCGTGATATCAATTGCTGCAACAACAAACCATTATTTTGTTTGAAACATTTATCTTTCATTTTCCGTATCTTGATCTTACGCACCACAAAAGGTCCAGCGAGTGTTAGAATCAAAAGAATTGTGGCCCCACCAACTCCTAGTCCCACAATTAAACCTGAAATATAATATGCTTGTTCATATTCATGAAGGAAAGAATTTACAGTACAATAATAGGCGGTGCACTTACAGCTTGTTACCTGTGGATGAATTTGAATTTGAGTTTGAATTTGAATTTGAGTTTGAATCCTTGATTGTTCTACATTCTCCTTTTATCATAGGACTTCCATATGTACCATTTGGACACAGGCATTGGAAACTCCCAGGGAAGTTTATGCAGACTCCATAACAGGAGTAGGCTTCTGGGTTCTCACACTCATCTATGTCTAGAAAAATCAATGTGCAACAAATTAAAGACAGTTGAGATACAAAATTTTGAATGCATGTTAGGCCTTTTTATTTTATGTATACAAGATTGTAAAAACCATCAATCTAATATGCATACCTTTGCATCCGTTTGGGATAGAAGCGTTGCCTTTATAGCCACTATGGCAGTGGCATCTAAAACCTCCTACCGTATTGATGCACTTGCCATAGCAACGGTACACGTCTGGGTCTGGCCAAGCACATTCATCGATATCTAGAAAAAATAACATTTGGATTTTTAACATTCATCATAATCTTGACAAATTACACACAGAGCATGCAGTAGTTAGAGTTAATTTCACAGTTCTAGGTAGCCCAAGGATATAAGCATACCTTGGCATCCATCGATGATGTAAGGATTGCCTTGATAGCCATCAGCACAGGCACAACGGTATCCACGATTGGCTATGTTGTTAGACACTTCCAGGCAAACACTGTGGGTACTGCGGCATTCCGGAACGGTTCCGTTTTGTCTTGTGGAAGGACATGTCCCGTTGCTGATGACCCACTCTAGCGTGGCCGGGACCGTCGGGAGCGCTTCTAGTGAGTAGCCACCATGGAGACCGATGTCCACAAAACCATGGTCGACAAAGAAGGTCGACCCCCGGCGACCATCACTGGAGACTGCTGACGAGTTGAGCGTGCCCGTGCTGACGGCGCTGAGCGTGATGCTGTACGAATCGTAGCCTACAACTATATTTGCTAGGCAGCAGCCGACCCCAGCGCAGCGGTTGCTCATTGTTGTACTCTCCAAAACCATTCCTCCACTACTATTAAGCGGGCAGACGGCAACGCAAGAAACGACCAAGCTATCGTCATCTCCCCCTAGGACTTCCACCTGGACCCCGCAGCCTACCAAGGCCACGCTGTTCCTCGACTCCGACAGGAAGAACGGCCCGCCGTGTGGGGGGATGGCCCATGTCCCGCCCATGGCCATGCCAGGCGGCATGTCAGACGCTGAAATTGCCAGCATGCTGTTGATGCGTACCGTGCCGTTTTCGATGGAGATGGCCAGCACCTCCATGCTGCTGTCGCCGAGCAACAGCTGGGGTGGATCGTAGTGGTAGTCGTCGCAGGTGAGGTTGAAGCCGCCGGCGTGGTAGCAGCCGGGCTCGATGCCGAACGGGTACGGGATGCTCATGTTGCCGCATCTCCTGGTGCAGTGGTGGTTACTGCCCAGAAGACCAGTGGCTGTTGTCGCAGCTGGTGGTGGTGCTGCGCCGCCCCCAGGCGGGAACATCAGCAGTGCCGCGAGTACAGCAGCAAGTGCTACAGCTACCTTGGTCTTCATGTGTGCCCTGTGTATATGGAAGCGTAATCAAAGAAGAACAATGGCCTCTTATTTTTGTTGTTTTTTTTAGCTTTGGAAGCACTACGCATGTCTTCCACACTATAAATAGCGCTTGATATCTCCTTTTTTTTCGGTGAAAGTGCAAGAACGAAGACGAACTAGTCGTCCATCAAAAGCAAAAAAACACGGCGCACGCGGTGATTGATTTTTGACTTGACTGATTTGTGGTGCTAATTAAGATATTTTATCCCTTCCACTACCAGAGAAGATCGATAGTAGTGCCAATTGGTTGCTGTTTGATTAGTGGCAAGGGAGCCATCCTTGCTGTGTATTTGTCCGTCCTTCGTCACCAAGCATTACCTTTTTGAGCTTTGTTTATGGCTGCATTGTGTTGGTTGAGAGGTCAAGAGGTGAACAGCTCAAGCCAACTGCGCAATCTGTCAATGCCGTTTATGTATATTATTTGGTTTTCAAATTTTCAGTTTTGTGAAAACAACACTAGATAGCTACTACAGAACGACCGATTCTTAGAGACGTCGCCTCGTATTTTGATCCAACTGCGTTGAAAATTTTGAAACATCGATCTCAATCGGTTTCAACATTTTCATTCAGATAGAATTAACTAGAGGTACGCAAACGCTAAAGGCACAACAAAATTTCAACCGTTTCGTAATCTTCTTGACAAAGAAAAAAAAACAAAATCTGACAACAACAATAAACTCATACATAAATTTAGATAGTAGCTATACTAGCTAATTCCACTTATATTAGACAATTAAGCACACTTAACCTTTCATCTAGGACAGATAATAGGGTATATATACACCCAAAATAAATGAAGCGTTGTCCATTTTATTCTCTATTTTATCAAATAGCTAAAATCATGATTCGGTCGTACTGCTAAAGGTGTTTTTAGGCCCAAAACCACCAGCTTAACTAGTGGCCTGATACACACGGCTTGGACGGTGACGTGACTTTGACTTGGACCTGCATTTCTATTAGGAGTAGGCATGCTCTATACTATTTCAATTCAGCCAGTAATGCAGGTAATATAATGCATTCTATGGTTTTAGGCTTTTAGCTGAAAACATTGCGCGTGCTATTTATAGTGAGGACAACAAGATTCTCTGTACGTAGTGCTTCCATAGCCAAAGGAAACAGGAGTCCTTTCTTTGTTCATTTAATTGTCCATTATATTTGTGCTCGCTCGCACTCGCACACATGAGGAAGAAGGTAGCTGAAAGTTGTGAAAAAGCTGTATTATTAGCACTTGCTGCTGTGTTGCTGATGCTCCCGGCGTTTGACGGCGCGGCAGTACCAGTACCAGTTGCGACAACAGCCAGTGGCCTCCAGGGCAGTAACAATAGCTGCACAAGGAGGTGCGGCAACATCGACATCCCATACCCGTTCGGCATCGAGACCGGCTGCTACCACAACACCGGCGGCTTCAACCTCACCTGCAACCACTCCCACAACCATCAGCCCACCAAGCTGTTCCTCGGCGACGGCACCATTCAGGTGCTCAACATCTCTGTTGAGGACAACACGGTGAGCATCAACAGCCCCAGCGTGCAGTTGCAGTATGGTGGCAGCAGTAGCGTCAACGGCTCCGCTAACGGGACATGGGGTCTCGGGCTCCCAGAGACCGGACCCTACTTCCTGTCGGAGTCGACTAGCATGCTCGAAGCGATAGGGTGCGGCGCCCAGGTCAGCATCCTAGGGGACTGAATAACAGCCTGGTTAGTTCTTGCACTGCTATCTACCCAGTTATTCATTCCGAAGCTGGTGGCGTTAGCGGTCGTACGTTTGGAAATGAGGGCAGCTGCACTGGCATTGGTTGCTGTCAGGCCAGCATCGTTGCAGGCTACTCTTCCTACACAATCCAGCTTGACCACATATCTAGCGCAGACATGAACCTTCCCACTTTTGTATTTATAGTCGACCAGAGTTACTTTATCACTATCAATTCGAATGGAGTGGAAGTTCCTGGATCGCTTACGGCCACACTAGACTGGATAATTAGTACTTCAACATGTCCAACAAATAAGACTGCCCCTGAGTGTGTCAGTACCCACAGCTATTGCCAAAATTCCTCTTCCTGGGGCCATGCTGGGTATACATGTCAATGCGCACAAGGCTATGAGGGTAATCCTTATGTTCACGGTGGATGCCAAGGTACGGTACGCAGCGGAGCAAAATTTTAAACAATATTATTCCTTTGGCCTTTATTAATTAGAATCTGCAAACCTCTGTCGGTGCTCCTAACAAATAACTTTGTTTTTCTACAGATATTGACGAATGCAAATACCGGAGCGATATGCTTGCTACGGTGTTTGCAAGAATATACCAGGAAGTTTTATTTGCAAATGCAACACTGGCTTTACAGGCAATCCTCACATCCCAAATGCATGCACAGGTACGAGATGGAAATTGTTAATACATTTGGTTGTTTATAGCTTATTATTACTACTTCCTCTCGAGTTTACTACAAAGGCTCGCTATATACATATTGGACAATATAACACGACCTTAAAATATATTCCATATGTTATAAATTTCCTAGACATTGATGAGTGCGAGCACAAGGAAGCAAACTCATGCTATGGGACATGCCGAAATTTGCTGGGAAGTTTTCACTGCCAATGTCCTGAAGGAAGCTATGGAAATTCTTCTATAAAAGGGGGATGCATTACAATCAAGAACTCCAAGAACTCCTTCACAGGTTATAAGCCCCACAATGTGCATCATATTATCTCACAAACTACACCTTTAATGTCCCTAAAGGAAGTCCATTTGGACATCATATCGAAATCCTTTCTCACCTCACCACTAAAAAATCACAGATTGATATATTATTTTACTCTAAAATCATCAATGTGTTGCGTTTTATATTGTTTTTCTTAGGTTTAAGCATCGGGCTAGGAGTCGGTGGTGGGACAGGGCTTTTGCTTCTAGCCCTTGGTGGACCCTACATAATGCGTAAAATCAAGCTTCAAAAGGTGAAGAAGATGAAACAAAGGTTCTTCAAGCAAAATCATGGGCTACTTTTACAACAATTAATATCACACAATACTGATATTAGTGAAAGGATGATAATTACCTTAAATGGTATAGAGAAGGCAACAAATAACTTTGACAGAGCTCGCATCATTGGTGGTGGAGGGCATGGTGTCGTGTTTAAAGGAATTCTAGATCTGCAAGTTGTGGCAGTCAAAAGATCAAAGATAGTAGTACAAAGAGAAATCAATGAATTCATAAATGAAGTTGCAGTTCTTTCTCAAGTAAATCATAGAAACGTGGTGAAGCTCTTAGGATGTTGCCTTGAGACAGAAGTCCCGTTGCTAGTTTATGAGTTCATTTCAAATGGAACCCTTTGTCACCACCTTCACATTGATGGACCCATATCACTATCATGGGATGATCGATTGAGAATAGCAGCTGAAGTTGCCAAAGCTCTATCCTATCTACATTCAGCTGCATCAATGCCAATATTTCATAGAGATATTAAGTCTGCAAACATACTTCTTGATGATGCTTTAAATGCAAAGGTTTCAGATTTTGGAGCCTCTAGATATATCCCGACTAACAAGACAGGAGTGACTACGGCAATTCAAGGAACAATGGGTTATTTGGATCCAACTTATTATTATACTGGCCGATTAACAGATAAAAGTGATGTCTTTAGTTTTGGTGTTCTTCTTGTAGAATTGCTTACTCGAAAAAAGCCATATGTCTACAGGTCAGTCGACAATGATGGTCTTGTTTCACATTTTGTCTCACTATACGAAGAAGGCAATCTTGTTGACATAATTGATCCTCAAGTTATGGAGGAGGGATGTGCTGAAATCCAAGAAGTAGCCACACTAGCAACAATGTGCACAAAATTGAAGGGAGAGGATAGGCCTACAATGAGAGAAGTAGAGATGACCCTTGAAAGCTTGTTAGTTAAGAAGAGGCAGGTTCAATATAATGGAACACCAATGGGGATAGGTAGGGATGAAGCTACTACACATTACATAACAACTCGGCAAGATTGTAGTGAAGCTAGCAGGCAATACACTATGGAAGAGGAATTTTTGTTATCAGCAAGCTATCCCCGATGAACTTTTTTACAGTTATGATCAAGTCTAGGCATAGAGTATTGTATGGCAACAAAAACCATCGCTTCCATTATTCTCATCAAAATTACTATGATGACAATTTTCAAACTATTGTTAATTGAATACATTCACTTGTTGGCTTCTGTTGTATATATTTCTATTCATAAATGTAGCATAAAGAGCCTAGAATTCTTATGCATATTGTTTGTTAATTGAATGTATGTGAGATGTTTTTCCTAATTTCCATGCTTATTAGTTGAAACAAGAGTATTGGTTGTGTATCTGCAGTTATTCATTCTTGAGGTAAATGCAACGCAATTGTAAAACATAATAGCAATGAACATTTGCACACTGAAACTAGGCATGAACAAGGACAATCTGCAATCAAGAAAGGAAATGGTGCTTACAAATTAAAGTAATTTGCAGACACTAAAATTTGTCACCGACAAACTCACAAGCCCAACTGCAATCGAGGAAAGAAATGAAAGGTTTCCTAATGGATGATCGTACAGCATGATTCCTGAGGCCTACTCAACTCCCCTCCCCCAACTCCCCCCCCCCCCCCTTTTATTGTTAGGCACTGAGATTATGTGCGTCATTTTTCTCAGAAAACTGACAAACAGAGGCAGGCACTTGCTAGCAATGACATTGGCAGCCCTAGCGTAAGGCAGGAGGAGTCGAAGAAGACCATAATTTTGAAGAGAGGCAAACCAGGGCATGGCTACCATCCTTGTTTTTCAAATGCTACCTAGTTAAGTGCAAGCAGCAACTGGCATTCAGCTGGAGAAGTTAGGTTCCATTGTGGGTGGCGGGCTCATCAATTTTGACGTCTAGGGCCGCTACAAAAGCGTATATACTATCAAGACGGGTTCAAAATACCACCTGCAATAGGTATATATTACCGATAGATAACAAAACTAGTTTATAGATAATATCTAAATTCCAGACTTAAATCTACAGAACAATTGACAGGAACATAAAATTTTAGGATGAACTTTTATCGGAGACCTAAGTTCTTAGAAACGATATAAACTATCTTCATCTTTTCTAGTATCTCCATCTGTTTCAACTAAAACTGGCATACACAATAAAAATATTTTTTTTCAGCCGCCTGCTTGATAATGGTAAGGAACAGAGGCAACACAGCTGGTACCAAGAACTTAGATTGGAAAATTACCCATCAGGGGAGGCTAGAATATCTTCATTCAGCCAGTCATCGGTGCAATCAGCAAGCAACACAGAGCTAGCGAGCCACCTGCTTGATAACAAAACTAGTTTATATATAATATCTGAATTCCAAAGTTCTTAGAAATGATATAAACTACCTTCATCTTTTCTAGTACCTCCATCTGTTTCAACAAAAATTGGCATGCACAATAAAAATATTTGGTTCAGCCGACTGCTTGATGGTAAGGAACAGATACAACCCAGCTGGTACCGCACCAAGAACTTAGATTTGAAATTTGAGAATAGGAATGTGAAATTACCAATTAGGGAAGGCTACAGTATCGGCAAGCAACACAGAGCCACCTGCTTGGCAGCCTGCCTGCGGCGTATGCGTGTGCGGGTTGCAGGGCGCAGGCTGCTGCCTGCCCACGCCGACACCGAGATGTTGACCTGCCGCCACTTGCGGCTACCGGCACCGCCGGACCGGTCACTGCGCCCCCGGCCAGTGCAGCTATGTCCTGCGGTTGCGGCCAGGCCCATGCGGCGTGGAGCCGTGGATGTTCGGCACCAGAGCAACATCGGGCGGGAGGGACGACCGGCGGAGCCGCGGAGAACGGCGTCCTGCAGGAGGGAGGAGCCGCGGAGAACCGGCGCCGGGGAGTCAGACGGCCGGGCGGCGTGCCGCGTGCTAGCAAATCGCGTGCCTCTCGCCTCTCTCCTCTTTGGGCTGGGCTGGTACGCTACAATATTCGGCCCAACTTCCTAGGGCCAGGACAGAAAACCTCATATGGATTCTTTCAGGGGAAAGTCCAAATTAGTTCCCTCAATTTTTAGAAAGTCTGCTTTAGATTCATGAACTCTAAAAATGGGTAAAACACATTCATGAGTTTGAAACCGTTTATATTACGTCCCTGAGCAATTTTAAATGGTATTTTTCTACAGTAGTGGTATGGTTGCTACCGTGACTATAGTTTTGTCTTTTTCTTTTGGGGCCTTTTTTTATTTATTTCATTCATCTGAATCTTTCAAAAATCATAGTAAATCATAAAGTGGAATATATATTTTTTTGGACTCCACATGAGTAGATTTACACAGTGAACATATGATACAAAGTATGCTATAATATGGTATGCCCTTTTTTTTTATTTATTTTAGTTAATTATTTTAAAAATAATAAATTTAAAAAATCATAGAATGGAAAAATCAATTTTGTTAGACTCCACATGAGCATATCTACACAATGAATATATAATATAGTATACTTTAACACAAAAATATTGTTATAGCTTAGGTCTATGCTTTTTACGTAATTAATTGAAATAATTCATACTTGTAGCTTCTATAATTATTTTATTGAACTCAAGCATATCATATTATATATATTTTTTTTAGATTATATTATATGTTTATTGTGTAGATCTACTCATATGGAGTAGAACAATAATTTTGCAGCTTCTAAAATCAAAGGGGTGAATTGGAATTGGGGAAGGAGTAGAACACCAAGGGAACAGGGGCAGGATTGCTTGCAGAAGAATCTTTCGAAGTTTCAGTTTAGGATTACAAATTGGGATCATATCTTGTGCAATCAAGCTTCGTGTGTAATTTATGCAACCATCAATTAATACCACAGGATGTAGATCCAACGTCCGGGGTTTTTTCACTTAAACCCTCCCACCGGATACACACGGGTTAGATTTAAACCCCACGGGTGGAGGGGTTTAAGTGAAAAAGTTCACAGACGTTGGATTCAGATCTTGTGGCCTTAATTGATGGTTGCATGGGTTGCACACGAAACTTGGTTACACATGATACGTTGCCTTACAAATTTCATCCCCTCTTCCTCTATCTCTGCTTAAGTACTCACGCACGCTTACAGCTAACGGCTCCACATTGGGCCAGACACTCGTGGGTTGGGCTAAGACTTCCTGACGGGCCGAGGCCCGCTCCTCCTTGTTCATCAGGCTCCATCGCAGTGGAAGCAGAAGGCTGTTGCCAGATGCTGAGCAGTGTTTGCTCAAAAAAAAAAAAAAAAAAAAGATGTTGAGCAGTGTTAATATAGCATGTCGTCGTCAGCGACTAGAGTCTCAAAACTATTCGAGGATTTATTACTTATTACTCATCGCAATTTGTATTTGTCGAGGCCTGCGTTTCACCGGAAAAACTGCTGTAATTGTACTACTCATTACGTGCACAGATTAAAAATAAGTCCCCAAGAATGCAATATCGCAAGAACAGACACATTTATTACTTACTGGTACTAGTCCTTATATAATACAGAAAAACAAATTAAGAAGTAAATTATGTTCTTCAAAGACATTACACATAATACTACTGTCTTCAGAGTAATCATGAAAGGAAATGTATTTGTGGAATCAAAAATCAAGAAAATAGATCCACTGAAAGTTTAAGGAACAATTTCGTTGCTTATGAAAGCACAAGTTTATCAGGGATAGCTTTCTGACAACAATATCTCCTCTTCCATAGTATACTGCCGGCTTATTTCGCTACTATACGTGTCTTCCATAGCATGTCGCCTGTCTGCTGGGTTAGTTGCCATTTCAATTGACATGCCGTGAATCAGAATTTCATCACTCTCATCACGCCTCCTTCTTGTTGCAATATATGGAACCTGCTTCTTCTTGACCAGTATTGTCATAATAGCTTTCAAGTCATAATAGCTTTCAAGTATTGTCTCCACTTCTCTCATTGTGGGCCGGTCTTCTCCACTCAATTTAGTACACACTGTTGCTAAAGTAGCTACTTCTTGGACTTCTCCATCTTCCTCTTCCATGACTTGAGGATCTATTATGCCAGCAAGATTACCTATTGTGACCAAGTTTCTGAAATGTGAAATGAGATTATCGCCATGTTTGGACTGATAGACAAATGGTTGCTTTCTGGTTAGCAATTCGATAAGTAGAACACCGAAACTGAATACGTCACTCTTGTCTGTTAGTCGTCCTGTATAATAGTACATGGGATCTAGGTAACCCCTTGTTCCTTGAACCTCTGTGGTTACTCCAGTTTGATCAATCAGGATGTATCTTGAAGTACCAAAGTCAGATACTTTTGCCGTTAAACTGTCATCTAGAAGTACGTTGCTAGACTTAATATCTCTATGAAATATAGGCATTGAAGCAGCTGAATGTAGGTACGATAGAGCTCTAGAAACTTCTTGCGCAATCCTTATTCGGTCAACCCATGGTAGTGACATTGGTCCTTCAACATGGAGATGTTGATAGAGGGTTCCATTTGAGATAAATTCATAAACTAGTAGCGGGACTTCTGTCTCAAGGCAACATCCTAATAGCTTCACCACGTTTCTATGATTTACCTGAGATAGAATGGCAACTTCATTTATAAATTCGTTGATCTCCCTTTCTACTATAATCCTTGATTTCTTGATTGCCATGACCTTTAGATCAATAATTCCTTTGAACACAACGCCATGTCCTCCTCCACCAATCACACGTGCTTTATCAAAATTGTTTGTAGCCTTCTCTAGATCACTTAAAGTAATTGTCATTCTTTCTCCAATGTCTCCATTATGCGATACAAGTTGTTGCAATAGTAGACCATGATTTTGATTGAAAAATTTCTCTCATTTTTTTCTCCTTTTCTAGCTTTATTTTACGTGAGATGAAAGGAGCTCCTAGTACTAGCAAAAGACTTGTTCCACAGCCTACTCCTAGCCCAATGCTTAGACCTGAAAAAATAAGATCAATGAATTAAGGAGTTGGAATCATAGTTTCCATTAAAAAAAGGAATGCCTGTATCCTAGCCCAATGCTTATACCAATCACATTCATTTTTTATAATAAAGAGGATGTAGTTTCTACCTAATTAATACAAGGTTAAAAAAAAATAGAAACTAAGCACCTCATAAATTGGAAAGCCACAATCTAGACTCATGAAGTCCTACTACATTGGATCCAACTAAAGCTAACAGAACTCACATAAGGTTGAAATTAAATGCATATTCAAGCCATGTGAGGTGCGAAGCAGTGCTATCAGAGGAGGAAAAATGAATATAGATTATTTAAAGACACATTGAATAATTGTAAGTAGAATTATTATCATAACAGGATTGATGTTACTAAGTTTTTATGTTGGAAATGAACAGGGAGAGATGTGTGAAAAGAGTCCTATTAGTGGTGTATCCTAAATTTCACTGCCAATTTTTCATACGGATATCTCCTAAGTTTCTAGCATTATACGCAGAAGTAAAAGTTAACGAAATAGTGACTAAAATATGAAAAAATATAAGGTAATAGACAGCGTCCGCATATAGTGGCTTGTCACCTGTGTAGGAATTCTTCTTTTTTGTAGCAACACAACCATTTTTGTGGATGGACTTCCATATGTTCCATTAGGACATTGGCACTGAAATGTACCCTCAAAATTTCGACAGACTCCATAGCAACCATATGCCTCCGGCTTCTCACACTCATCTATGTCTACACAATACATGCATAACAAAATAGACAAGTTAACACACTACACACTTAAGAATACAATAACATGTAGTAATGTATTGTAATGCCATGTGTATCATTTTTCACAAAAATGCCATGTGTATCGACGGATAAAACTAATAAATGATGTTACATATGGATGAAGGCTATATATGGCACTTAGGCGGGAACTTGGTTCTCTTATCTAAAGAAGTGGCACTTGAGTGTTTTCAGAGTCCCTCACAAAATTTTAGGCACAATAATATCTTATTGTCGGGTCTAGTTAGAACTAGATCTGATTTTTTTTTTTTTTTTGAATGTCTGGTTGAAACTTGCTGCTGTGTCTGTTCAAAACTGATCTAACTAGTGCAAACTGAGTTCTAATTGGTTCAAGGGTCTGGTTGGAACTTGTTCAGCTTGGTCTAGTTTTAATTCTGACTTGTTCAAACTGGGTTCTGATTGGTCTGAACTCGATATGGTTATGACTGGTTGGAAACTCTATTTTGACAGGTTCAAACCATGTACAGTACGTTCTGTTCCAACTAGGTTCTGACTGGTTCGAACCTGGTCTTTGGAACTGGTTATGTAAGTTGCAAGTGTGTTTTTGAGTTGTGTCATGTACCTATGCATCCATTTGGGACAGAAGCGTTGCCTGTGTAGCCAGTGTGGCATTGGCAGGTAAAATTCCCGGGTGTGTTCTTGCAAACACCATAGCAAGGATATTGGTATGGAAAGTCACATTCGTTGATATCTGTAGCAAAAGAAAAAACGCATAAATAGTATAATTAGCTAGGAGATTGAATTCTTATAGAAAGAATGCATGTCTGCAGATTTTGAAGAAAGGGAAAGGGCTGGGAACTACCCGTAAAATTACCTTGGCATCCACCGTGAACATAAGGATTGCCCTGATAACCATCTGAGCATTGACAGGTATACCCAACACGATGGCCCCAGGAAGAGGAGTCTTGGCAATAGCTTTGGTTACTAATACATTCAGGGGCGGTAATATTTGTTAGACATGTTGAATTATTGATTATCCAATCTAGTGTGGCCGGAAGCGCCTTAGGAAGTACCGTGGACGATCATGTCAAAAGGGTCGGCATTGAAAATTTGGTCCACTATGTATACAGAAGGTGGAATTGGACCATGTGGCCCGCCAGAAAGCATGTTCATCTGAATGGTGTAGAAAGAGTAACCTAGAACGATGCTTGTCTGACAGCAGAAAATGCCCGTGCAGTTGCCGTTTCGAGCACCCACAATGATGGTATGGGGATTTGCTGAGGGGCAGATTGCTGCGCAGCTTACCAAGCTGTTATTGACACCCCCAGAATGCTGACCTGGACGTCGCACCCCATGACCTGGAGCATGCTCGTCGACGACAACAGGAAGTAGGGGCCGTTCCGTGGGAGCCCGAGCCCCCATGTTCTGGTGCTGCTGTTCATCGTGCGCCAATCACCATCATCATACTGAAACTGCACGGCGGTGCTGTTGATGCGCACCGTGCTGTTTTCGACAGAGATGCCCAGCACCTGAACCGTGCCGTCGCCGAGGAACAGCTTGGAGTGGTTGCAGGTGAGGTTGAAGCCGATGGCGTGGTAGCAGCCGAGCTCGATGCCGAACGGGTACGGGATGATGATGTTGCCGCAGCTTGTGGTGCAGTTCTCACCCGCCACGCTGGTGGCTGCCGCAGCTGGTGCTGCGCCGCCGTAGGGCGGGTGGTGCATCAGCAGCGTGGCAACTACTGCAAAGAACACTATGACTCCCATAACCTTCTCTATATGTGTGTAACTGTGTGTGTATGCAAAAGACAAAGCACCACTATATATGCTTTTTTTTTTATTCGGCGCGCGGAGGAAGTTCGTTCTTCATTGTTTGTCCATGGAAAACTTAGCTTTATCTGTGATGCTCACGAAAGTTTAGTCGCACTAGTCGTCGTCGTCGTAGTAAACACGGTGCCTTGCATTGACCAACTCAATCACGCTGACTAAGCCACGTGGTGTGAGGGCATCTGCTCCCTCCCAAAATAGATGTCATTTCTCTTTCCGAGAAGTCAACGTTTTTAAAATACCGACAATTATATATTAAAAATATATAAATATTTATGTTAAGTAATTAGTTTCATTGGAAAGATCTTCTAGTTTTTTAACAAATTTATTCAGAGATTTAAATGTTGCACATATTTTCGACAAACCTAGTTAAGAATTTTTGACCGGCACACTTTTCATAACGACATCTATTTTGGGACGGAAGGAGTAGATCGTTAAGAGCCTCTGCAGGTTTCCACCTCTTTGATGCAGAACAATTTGAGCTAGTAGAGTGATTTCTTCACATCACAATCGTTCGGGTCAGTCGCCTCCCCATCTCCAGAATTAAATGTGTGTCGCTGCCGGGGAAGTGCTAGCTAGCGAGCGGCCGTATGCAACGGTGCGGCAAGAGAGACTGAGACTGATGTTGCAGTAGGGGCTGCTTGCCCCTCCTGATCTTTCAACAACAAAATACTGAGAGACTAGATTTTTTCGAAAGCATGATTAGCACGTTTTTTGCGTTAAGAGACTGAGAATACTAGATGCAACGCGCCCCTGTCAAACGCGCCTGCAGTTATAGTTATTGAAAAGTTAAACATTGTTATTTACATCTTTTCTATTTGAAATTATTTATTGTTTAAAAATTGTGTAGAAATTTAATTTTTATATTGTTAAAGAACTATAATTTCTCTTTTTAATCTCTGGCTAAAACTTGTAACTAGTCTTTCTCCCCTCTTACTAACTTCAAATTTGATGATTTTTTTCTATAATAATTTTATAAAAATCACAATCTATCAATTTTGTTGTTACATCTATTATTTTGGTCATCTTTTCATGTGACTTTGTTTTATGAATTTAAAATGACAACTTCAAACAACATTTTGAATGAATAAATGATTTCATTTAAAAATCCATTAACATAAAAGTTTTAGAACTGATCAAGATCTGTAACTTTTATTTTTCGTCATTTGTTTATCCGACAAAGTGGTAGTAACAATGTTCACAAATTCGATCTCTCTCTCTCTCTCTCTCTCTAATAGTTTTATGAACTATGTGAAACTATATGAGATATATCAATTTGTGAACAATGTATACTACCACATTATCGAATAAAGAAATGACCAAAACAAAAGTTTTATATATCAAAAAGTTATGTAACTTTGTAGTTGGTAACTTTTTCTTTTGAAATCATTTTGTCAAGCAAAATTAAATTCAAATGTAAATTTTCAAAAGACCTCATATGGAGAAATACAAAAAAAAATGAAAGTTGTAGATCTCAAAAAGTTATGCAAATTTTTATTTGATTACAACCTTTCCATTTGAAATCATTTTTCATGTAAAACTATGCTTGAATTTTGCAAATGAAACGAAAGTTGTAGATCTCAAAAAGGTATGCCACTTTATAGTTGACAACTTTTTCTTTTGAATCTGTTTATGTTCAGACACTATGAGAAGAAAGAAAATCCATTATTATAAATACAAATGAGTGAGGTGCGATGATTAGAAGAGTATGGCGTTAGGAGAAAGAAAATCCATGATAAATCCATTATACACTTTGTAGTTACCTTCTCTATCTCCATGTGTGTGTGTGTGCGCGAAATGAAGGTACTACACTATACCTACGTACACTTTGATTGAGACACTTTACTCAGGGTCTTGGTCTGATAATTTATATGTGACTAGACTGAAGAATTTCGGCAGAGACCACAATCATCGTTCCTCGGTAGGTCAGCCGTCTCCAGTGAACGTGTCTAGCAGGCCAAGAAAGATCGCTCGGTCACTCCCAGTCCCAGAGCGCCACCGTGCGACGTACGGCAAGAACCTTCAACAGTAGCTATAACTTCTTTTGGAAACGTATCCCGCATGCACACCAACCTTATACGCACACGTGCACACTAACGATGGGCCAGAGATCTCCCATCCGGTGGCTAGCGGCGCGAGTTGGAAATTTTATGGAATAACGCCCGCCGGGCCTTGGCGTACTTGCAAAAAACCCCCACGCGGCCGGCACCAGCCCCACGCACGCGGACGTTCCCAGTCCCCACGCACGCGGGCGGTTTGATTAGTCACGCCGCCAGGGGTTTGACGAGAGCGGACGCCGCCGCTGATGTTGCAAAGACCCCGTCGTCGTGTTGCAGCTCTCGTCCCAAGGTGATCACTGCTCCTCCTAGCGCCGGGCGATTAGTGCTCCTCATCACACGTGCGTGGGGGACGTTTGATCCTCATCAGATTCGTTGACTACCTCCTGGCGCCGGTACGGTCTGGTAATCTCTTTAATTATTTGCACCATGCTAAATCTGCCGACATGCAGTACATGACAAATCCATTTACTTGTTTTGTTAATTTAATTTTATTTGAACAATGCTCGGCACATGATACAAATCCATTTACTTCTTTTTGTTAATTTAATTTTATTTGAACAATGCTCGGCACATGATACAAATCCATTTACTTCTTTTGTTAATTTTAATTTTTTTTTTGAACAATGCTCGGCACTTAATGCAACTCATTTACTTCTTGAGACTTTTGTTAATTTAATTTTATTTGAACAATGCTCGGCAGACTGTAACGTTGGAGACCAGGTGCAAAGCTAGGAGTGCAGCGTCATGGACGACACTGTATCTGAGGTCACAGACGTCGCCGTCTCTCAGGTCTCTGTTGTCATCTCCTCCGGAGATGGAGCCCAGACAGAACTGCCACACACACCTCGTCGGAGTTGGAAAGAGCAGATGAAGATTCCTACGATTGGAATGATCTTTGAAACACTTGCAGAGGTGGAGGAATTTTACAAATCATATGCACATGATTCTGGTTTCTCTGTTCATATTGGTCAGCAAAAGAAGGAAAACGAGGAAATTTCAGTCAAGCGGTACCTCCGCTCGAGGGGCAGGGTTCAAGCAAGAGGACAAAAAAAATGTTACTGATGCATCTGGTAAAAAAAGGACACGTAATGTGATGGAACAGAGATGTGGTTGTATGGGGCACATATCACTTTGTCAGCCTTGACAGTGACAATAAATATCGGCTAGTTTCAGTGGTAGAGGAGCACAACCATGAGTTCGGTCGCCGTGATAAGAGACAATTTCTTCGATCGAACCGTAGGGTTAATGCGAGAGTGAAGAGTACCTTGTTCAATTGTCATAAGGCGAGCATGACTACGTCACAGGCATACCGACTTCTGCATGTCAGTGAGGGTGGGTTTGAAAATGTTGGATGCACGTTGAGGGATTTGCAGAACTATTATCGTGATCTTCGTAGCAAAATCAAGGATGGAGATGCAGAGATGTTTGTGGGGCAGCTTGAGCGAAAGAAGGAAGTAAATTCTGCATTCTTTTATGACTTCATGGTTGATGGTCAAGGACGACTTGTTCGTGTCTTTTGGGCAGATGCCACGTGCCGGAAGAACTATAGAATTTTTCGAGATATCATTTCGGTAGATGCAACATACACCACCAATCAGTACAACATGAAATTTGTGCCATTCATGGAGTCAATCACCACTTGCAAAGTGTTTTCCTTGGGGCAGCATTCATGGATAATGAAAAGATCGAGTCATATGAGTGGTTGTTGCAGACATTTCTTAAGGCCATGGTTGGAGTAGCACCTCATCTGATCATAACAGATGAAGATGCAAGCATGAAGGCTGCTATTGCTCGTATTCTACCTGATACAGTTCATAGGTTTTGCATGTGGCATATCTTGGATAAGGTACCTGAGAGGGTGGGACCAAAAATAAACGAGAAACAGGAGTTCTGGAAGTTATTAGACAGGTGTGTGTGGGGCTCTGAAACTTCAGATGAATTTGAGTCTCGATGGAATTCCATCATGACAGAATATGGACTAGTGAGTAATGAGTGGTTTTCCACAAAGTTTGATATTCGCCAGTCTTGGATTCCCGCATACTTCATGGACGTACCTCTAGCAGGACTCCTTAGGACTACTCAACGATCTGAGAGTGCGAATTCTTTTTTCAGCCGTTTTATTAAACGGAAATTGACCTTTGTAGAGTTTCGGCTAAGGTTCGACACGGCTTTGGAGTGCGGCGCCAAGAGGAGTTGAAAGCCGACCATGCAAGTTCGCACAAAGCATTTGCAAATTGATGACACCATGGAACATGGAGAAGCAATGTAGTGCGATATATACACACGAAATTTTCAAAAAAATTCAAGAACAACTCATAATTGCAAGAGACCTTTGCATCACTCAAGGGTTTTCGGAGTGTGAAGATAAGAAAATTGTGACCATCAGCAGACCAATCCGAAAAGAGCGAGTGGTTGAGATGAACAAGTCGGACATGTTTTGGAGGTGCTCAGTAAATATTATGAGTCCTATGGCATCCCGTGTCGTCATATCATACAAGTGCTTAGAACCGAGAAGCAAAATGACATACCTTCGATTTATATTATGAACAGATGGGACAAAAGATGTAAAAGGTATGTTTTTTTTTTTTTTGAACCATATTTTTTAACAATGCTCTTCAATTTATTATGTTGGTTTTGTTACAGGAAGTATTATTTGATGACAAAGGTAACCTACTAGATGAGAAGCCCAAAGATCCTATGGAGGTTGCAATGCATAAGAAGATTTCAGATTCACGCAAAAAGTTTGAAGATTTAATCGAAATGGCCAAGAATTCACCAGAAGGGATGGACATCATATATTCTGGTTTATCCAATCTAGTAGAACCTGTCCAAAAGGTCACGCCTGCTGCTAGAGAGGATAAACAGGCTGAGTATGAACCTTTCCTTGGTAGTAAAATTCCAAATGAAGTGAATATACATCCACCAACAGATGTCAAGTCGAGAGGGAGATGCAAAAGAATACAGAAGAGCAAGGAGATAAAGGGTCCAAGCAAACGGAAGTGTGGAAAATGTAAGCAAATAGGGACTCATGATGCACGCAATTGCCCAAACAACGCTGTAGGCTGACATGTCCATGAGGTGGAGCTGGAAGCATTCCATTGCACTGCTTTTATAGTTCAAGGAAATGTAAAGCTATCATTCTGTCTTTTCTCAGTTCGAATATCATTCTGCACTATGCATGTTTTACTTTGTACAGTCATACACACATTTAATTTTTCGATCAATGAGAAACATGATGGTTGGTGAAAGTTGCAATGTAGATGACTGAGATGTGTTTGTTCTTATCTGATTCTGAACGTGCTTTAGAACAAAAAGATGCCTGCTCAAAAAATATTTTGCTGCTGTTTTATAAACTAAACTGAAGGACTGAAAATCAATGCAGCTGAACAACATTTGATTTGTATTCTGTGCTCTCAATCTGCAGTATTCAGTTGAGAACAGAGAAACAACATCACAGGTTCTGTTGAGTTCACACAAAAAATGAGTTCCGCAACATTCAGTATATTCATTCAAATTGTTTTTGTAACCATACAACAGGGAGTACAAATTGCCCATACACAGAAGCTTTTGTAACCATACAACAGGGAGTACAAATTGCCCATACACAGAAGCTTTTGTAACCATACAACAGACATTCTCTATGCAAGCTAAACATTACAAAGAAGGCATAAATGCCTATACACATAAGCTTTTTCCTTGCTGCAGAATTTTTATTCTCCATCTTCTTTCAAAGCACTGCCAATTGAGTGCCAGCAACTGAACTTTTATTCTCCATTTGCACTGCCAATTTTTATTCTTCATACACAGAAGCTCTTGTTGTAGTTCGCATCCTTCTGCTCGCCACAGGTTTGGGAAGCACAAGCGAGAGCGCGTCAAGGGCCATCTGTTGTCAGAACAAAGCAACCAAATCACTACGCCAAACACCCATCGTTCTCCGTTCTCTCAAGCCCACCATAAAATCGCAAGACACATCAAAATTGGAGAGGAACGCGTTCCGACCTGGTTCGAGATCGATGATGGGCGCGAGAGGAACTCGAGCACCTCGCGGAGCAGCTCTTTGAGGCCCCCGGCCTCGACGTCTTCGCCTCGCTATCGCCGCTCCCGCCATCGGCCTCGGCGACGGCTGCGGTGTCAAGTATGTCGGAGATGGTGAATGAGGCGGTTTGAAGCATCGGAGTTGCCGGAGTCGCAAGCCCGTGGTGGAGACGGGGATGGGGAGAGTTTAGAAGGGTACCGAAAGCAGCAGGTGGTTCGTCGGAGAGGGCGGTCAGCATTTCGCTGGAGGCGGACGAGGTACGGGGCTGCGGAGGAGTAGGTGATGGTGGCGCCGCCGGTGGCAGCCCCTCGATGGCAGCCGGGCGAGGGCGGCGAGATCCGCCGGCGGGGAGGGCGGCGAGCTCGGGGCGGCCGGCGAGATCCGCCGGCGTCGCTCGTTTCAGCGGGGCGTTCCTCGATGGGGGCGATGGGGAATCGCGAGAGACCGGGCCGGCTTGTGTCCTCGACCCCCTCAGCGCCGCAGGGTTTTTGGCAAAACACCGCGACGGCGGGCGTTAAAACGAAAAATTGCCCCGCTCGATCCCCTCGCCACCGGATGGTAAATCGATAGCCCAAATCGCTAGTGTGCACGTGTGTATATAAGATTGGTGTGCACATCCAACTTCTTTTCGCAAAAAAAACTATAACTTCGACGTGTTGCAAATTTGTGGTGCGGGAGAGAAAAATGTATCACTGCCGGACCTCTCCCTGTTCCCTCCGCTCGGTCGCTTTCGAGTGCCTAAGACTATCCGCACCGGTACGCGATGCCGCTTACCCAAAGTAGCAATTTAGCGTAAAAATCTCGCGCACCGGTACTTCAGACTCGCACGCGCGCGCAGCGTTTCAAACGCCGCAGGCTGGAAATACAGCGTGGGAGTGCGGGAGAACGCTACAGACCGCAGGCCCACCATGTGGGGAGGGAGAGAGTGGAACGTGAGGACAGCATCGTATGTGCATGCCTAGATAGATGTGCCAAAGGCGGGCCCCATTATCAAAACTACCGAAAAAATGTTATAACTCGCGAAAAAAAAAAAAACCAAATTAAATTCGATTACACCATTGAATTCGTGATCGATAAATACTTTAAAACTAGATCTCACATGGATATATTTAGATAACATTACAAGTGGGCCCTATTGATAATGGTTGGGATAGAGTATGTTGTGAAGTATGGACGAGTGCAGCAAAACTGTAAATAAAGTAGAGAATCTTGATGATTAAGATAGAATATTCCTTTTAGAGTATGAAGTTAAAGTACGAGGAGTGCGGATAGTCTAAGCAATTGCCAGGGCGGACCGTGTGACAAATGGGAGTAGCTTTGTCTGATACGAAAACTTTTCACTGTCCAGCCTGTCCTACTTTCTACCTGATTTCTACTGCTATACTAGTCTCGAGCCCTTTGGTTCTACTCACAACCTTGTGTTGTATACTACTTCTTATTGATTTGATTTTAGTCTAAGGGTCTGTTTTGGACAGGTGAAACCGATTCATTTAACCTGAGAATCGCAAGAATCAACGCCAAACAGAGTTTCTGACCGAGCGATTCGGAACCGGAAACGTTTGGTGCTTGCTTCGTAGACGGACAAAACAACGGCAGCCCACGCTAGAGGAATAACACATATCATCACCTGCTCCAGTTTAAACGCTGAACTTGGACACCTCTTGCTCTTGTCGTGCGTGCTCGACGACCGGCCGGCTTGCATACCCTCTGGCCTTAGGCTGCTGGCCAATGGCCATCAGCGCCTGCTGCTCTGTAAATTATAAGCACTGACAGACCTACAGTTTTTTTGGGGGAAGAAGTGCGTGTGGCGGCTTTTGGGCTCCAACAGTACTACCGTAATCTTACAGTGTTGATTGTATCATATATCTGGCGGTTTTAGCCTTCAGATCGTCAAAAACAGGCTATAATAAGCAGCCACAGTCTACTCTTACCTGGTGCCAGCCTTCGCAGCCAACCCCACCACTAGATCAGTACTCCCTCCGTCCCAAAATATAAGCATTTATCGATTTCCGCGATGCACGTTTGACCATTCGTCTTATTCAAAAAATTTGTGAAAAATTATTTATTTTTTGTTATGACATGTTTTATCATCATATATATTTTAAGTATATCATAATTATTTTTACATTTTCAAAAAAAATTTGAATAAGACGAATGGTCAAACGTGATCGATAAAAGTCAACATGTGCTTATATTGTGGGACGGAGGGAGTACATTTCCATTCCCAATTCTAGATTGGGCTTGGAGATGCCTACTTTCAAGTCCAAATGTACGTTGCTACTATATATATATTGAAATTATGCAGCATTAATTACCTCAACAGGAATGCAGTGTTGCATAAGGTAGATACATCACCGATACCGTTGTTTGAGCAAATAAGCAGGTGAATTAGAAAAAACATCTCACATGTGTTCAGGACCTTCAGGTAACAAATAATAAGCATAGGAAATACAGGCATCTATTACATTTACGAATGGAGATATACACAACCGAATCCAACAAAATGTATTTCATTAAAAAAATTTTGTCAACATACTATTTTTAACGAGAAGATTTTTCATTGTCTTGATGTGCCGTGTGGAATTAGAAATGACTATATCAAGTGCACTCCTTGTTCATAGCTATGAAAAAAAGTTTACGCAGCTAGGTCAGGCGGCCCCTCGTATGCTATGGAAAAAGTTCAAGAAGTGCAAGATCAACAAATGACTAGTCTAGCTCAAACAATTGATTAACCAAGCTCAAGCAGTAAAGTGCAAATTGTTCAACTTCAACCAGTTGTCCATGAAGCAATTGCAAGGGACCATATATTGGAGCAATAAGCAGGACTATGTAATCATTTGTGAGAACAAAAGGAAGTGACACTTGTTTGTCGTCTAGCTGTGCTATGAAACAATACATAAACGACTATATGAATTGTGCACTTATTCATCAAGACAACAATAATAATTTACCGGGGAAAGCTTGCTGATAACAACATTTCCTCCTCCATGGTGTATTGCCTGCTAGCTTCCTTAGTTCCTCGGTCAGTTGGCATGTAAGGAGTGGCAGTTTCCCCACTATTTGTTTGCTGCATTCGATTAAATGAAATCTGCCTTTTTTAACAAGCAAGCTTTCAAGTGTCATCTCCACTTCCCTCATTGTAGGTCTGTCTTCTCCCTTCAATTTTGTGCACATTGCTGCCAGTGTGGCTATTTCTTGGATTTCACCATCTTCCTCCTCTATGACTTGAGGATCTAATATGTCAATTAGTCTGCCTTCTGCTAGCAGCGAAACAAAATGTGAAACAAGACCATCATCATCTACTGACCTATACACATATGGTTTCTTTCGGGTAAGCAATTCTACAAGAAGAACACCAAAACTGAAAACATCACTCTTTGTCTGTTAATCGTCCATTGTAATAATACATTGGATCCAAGTATCCCATCGTTCCTTGAACCGCTGTTGTCACTCCTGACTTATCTATTGGTATATATCTAGAAGCTCCAAAATCTGAAACCTTTGCCGTTAAAGTATCATCAAGAAGTACATTGGATGACTTAATATCTCTATGAAATATGGGCATTGAAGCAGATGCATGTAGATAGGATATCGCTTTGGCAACCTCGGCTGCTATCCTCATCCGATCATGCCATGGGAGTGACAATGGTCCTTCAACGTGAAGATGATGGCAAAGGGTTCCATTTGAAATAAACTCATAAACTAGCAATGGGACTTCTGTTTCAAGGCAACACCCTAAGAGCTTCACCACGTTTCTATGGTTCACTTGAGAAAGAACGACAACTTCATTTATGAATTCATTGATTTCTCGTTGAACTACTATCTTTGACTTCTTGATTGCCACAACATGTAGATCTAGAATACCTTTAAACACGACACCATGCCCTCCACCACCAATGATACGAGCTCTATCAAAATTATTTGTTGCCTTCTCTATATCACGTAAGGTAATTATCATTCTCTCACCAATGTCTGTGCTTCTTGATATTAATTGTTGCAATAGCAGCCCATGATTTTGCTTGAAAAATCTTTGTTTCATCTTCTTTAGCTTTTGAAGCTTGATTTTACGCATTATGTAGGGAGCACCAAGGGCTAGAAGCAAAAGACTTGTTCCACCACCGACTCTAGCCCGATGCTTAAACCTAAGAAAATATTTAATTTCACGGCACATTCAGGATTCAGAGTAACATAATATATCATGATGAAAAATATTAATTCTATGAGTAAAATCGGAAAGTTTAAGCTTGTTTATGCATATATATAGCAGCTGCTTAGTACCTGTAAATGAGTTCTTGAATGTAATGCATCCCCCTTTTGTAGAAGAATTTCCATAGGTTCCATCTGGACACTGGCAATGAAAAGTTCCCGGGAAATTTTGACATATCCCGTAGCATGAGTATGCTTCCTGGTGCTTGCACTCGTCAATGTCTATAGAGGAAATAAACATGAACGCCGTATATATGTTAGGGATATTCATGTCGATTCAGTAAGCAGTATCACACAATAACAACTACAAGACTATATATGTCATTGCAAAGTGCAAGGGTGAAACTATAAAATGAAATAAGGTTAAAAGAAAATAAGCAAAAATTTGAATGGCATTGGGTGGTACCTTTGCATCCATTTGGGAAAGAAGCATTGCCTGTAAAGCCAGCAGGGCACTGGCAAGTGAAACTCCCAGGTGTGTTGCTACAGTTTCCATAGCAATGGTATATGTCTGGAGATTTACATTCGTCAATGTCTAAAACGAAACAACAGGACGGTTAATTAGTATATATATATGAGCAGGAGATGATCAAAATCTCAAACAAATGTTGATTGATACGCACCTTGGCATCCACCGAGGACATAAGGATTGCCTTGGTAACCATAAGAGCAATGGCACCGATACCCACTGTTGCCAGCATGGGTAACGTAGTCTCGGCAAAAGCTGTTGGCACTACGGCATTCGGCAGCAGCGGACTTGTTTGCCGGACATTGGGAACGGCTGATGACCCAGTCCAGGGTAACTGGTGGACCGCCGTCCAGTCCAAGGCTACCGGTGTCAATATTATATGTAGAAGAATCCCGATCGATTATGTAGATACCAGCATTGCTAAGACTGGGTCCGTAAGAAGACGACGAAGTGCTACGGTTTTGGATTTGGATGCTGTAGAAAGAGTAACCCAGAATGATGTTGGCCTCGCAGCAGCCAAGGCCACCACAGCTACCGTTGGGCAAATACGGGTATGGTAAAACAGAGCTGTAAGGATTGAGTTCACTGAGCATTGGGCAGACAGCAGTGCAGGAACCTACCAACGAGTCGCGATAGTAACTTCCCACATCACTCGCTCGGACATGGACGTCGACCTGGATGTTGCACCCTATCACCAGCACCATGCCCGTCGACTCCGACAGGAAGAACTGGCCACCCTTCGGGAGCCCGCCGCCCCACGTCACACACTCCCGGTGGTGATCCGGCCACGCGAGTAGGGTCCTTGCCCGAACTCCATTCGGGCGCTTTTGATGCGCACCGTGCCGCTGGGAACAGAGATATCCGTCAGTTGCACGGTGCCGTCGCCGAGGAACAGCGCCGGCGACGGCGGATCACCCTGCTGCCTGCAGGTGAGCTTGAAGCCACCGGCGGCATGGTAGCAGCCAGGCTCCACGCCGAACGGGTAGGCGATGCTGATGTTGCCGCAACGGCTGGTGCAGCTGCTACCGATCGGGCCGGATGCTGCCGCCGCCGGCGAGGTAACGACCCACGGCAGGACGAGCGTGATGAAGAACACTGCGGCTCCCATGCTCGAACCCTTTCCACGATTGTGGTGAAGTCTTCTTTTTTTCGTCTTTCTAATATAATTCCGGCAAGCGGCAAGCTCTCTCTTATCTTGCCAAACCCTTCGTGGAAAAAAAAAATACTGACTACGACTACTCAGCAAGAAGAACACGCTAATTTCTCTCTATTTTCTTGGTGAAGCACTTGTATCGTTAGTGCGCAAGGCTGGCATATATATACATGGTGAGGTGATCATCTCAGTCAGTCAGTCGTCGGGAGTTCTGGACCGCCCTCCGGTGACTTGGACTGATTCCTGCCGAGTTTTCCAGTCATGTACCTGCTCCCCTTGTACCTACGGGCACTAACTTTTTCAGTCATGTACCTGCTCCCCTTGTACCTACGGGCACTAACTTTTTCAGTCATGTACCTGCTCCCCTTGTCCCTACTCCTTCGTTTTTTTAACTTTTAAACTTCATGTTTGACCATCCATCTTATTCAAAATATTTATGCAAATAATAAAATAAATTAATTAATATTTAAATATCTTCATGGATAAAATAAGTCATAAGAAAATAAATTATATTTATGTAAAAATTTTGAATAAGATGAATCATAGAACAAGATGATACGGAATCTAACGTGACAAACTCAATGGGACGGAGGGAGTACGCCGCACTAACTTTTTCAGTCAAGTACCAGGAACTTCTTGTCTGTCTGGACAAAGAGCGGAACTCGATCGAAGTAGCTCGGCGTCGGAGAGTTAGTAGGGATGTTTGGAATTTGGATTTGAGTGCCAAAAGTTAGTCTAGTTATTGGGTTCTATAACCATCAGGTAATCCTTGTTATCTCTTATTAATCTATAATTAGCCCATGTTTAGTATTTATTGTGAATGACCGAAAAGGCAACTAGGGGGTGAATAGGAGCCTCAAAATTTCTTTCGAAATTCGAGTCACGCCCCCTCAAAGCAAAACACACGAGCACATGAAAGATCACGACCTATGTAACTAGGACTATACCTAGATACATAGCGGATCAAGCGAGGGCACACAAAACAAACAACTATGAATGGAGAGCTAATTGCAACCTGAAAAGTTTAAGCAATTGCAACTGTTGGGGCACAGTGGACTAAGTCGCTTAGGCGCACCTAACCCTAACATTGAATACTTTGATGATGAATGTTTTCAAGACTAGCGCACACCTTGGACTCCAAGACCACCTCTGCCCGCGACGTGCCTTGGACACCAAGGCCACCTCGAACTCAAGGTCTGAGAACCAAGAGCAGAGGTCTGGACAAGGTAAAAGAGCGGATGTCCAGCCAAGGTCCAAGGTCAAAGAGCAAAGGTCTAGCCAAGGTCCAAGAGCAAGGGTCTAGCCAAGGTCCGAGGTCCATGATCGGAAGGCTGGCCGAGGTCCGAGAGCAGAGGTCGGCGATGCTAAGCGCAGCCTCACCTCCCGGGTTGTGCGGCGGGAGCTAAGGCCGAAGGACCGTCTCACACTGGACCTTGCCCTTGGGGGAACTGTTGGGCCTATGCACCAGAGCAAGGTGAACTGCGCTAAGACTTTGTCAATCTTTCTTTGTTTATTTCAAAGTGCGGGATTTAACGAGCCGAGCTCACCTCCGCTATCTTGTATTTGTTGAGACGAGCGAGACCTTCACCCCTAGCACGTGCAAGGTCGGGCGTGGAGGCGTTTGCCCCTGGTGCACGCAAGGAGGGAGGCTTTCGCTAGCGGCGCCTTGGCCCGGACGAGCACAAGGCCACGAGCCTTCGCCCGGAACACCTTCGACGGCGTGCGCAAGGCCGGGGAACCTTCGCGCAACACCTCCGCCCGGGACCTCCGCGGCGCAAGGCCGGGGACCTTCGCTACGGGCGCCCTGCCCCGGGACCTCCGCGCGGCGCAAGGCCGGGGGACCTTCGCGCGGCACATCCGCTGGAGCGCACGCAAGGCCAAGGACCTCCGCCCGGCATCTCCACTTTCGGGACCTCCACGGCGCAATGTGCGGGACCTCCGCGCGCGCCATCGCCGAACACCTTCGCCCGACGGCGTGCGCAAGGCCGGGAACCTTCAGCGCAGCACCTCCTCCTAGGACCTCCCGCGCGCAAGGCCAGGGAACCTTTGCATGGCACCTTCGCTTTGAGCGTGTGCAAGGCCAAGGACCTCAGCGCGCAAGGCGGGACTTCGCCATGGGCGGCCCACTACTATATGAAGGAGGCTGCTCATGCTCCTTGGGCCGGGCCGGTTGCCGACTTTCCTCTCAGCCGCTGGACTAAAGACCAAAATGCCCTCGGGCTCTATGAATTTTCGGAGGATCGTAATAGAATATTCGTGAGGCCACTGTTGTAATTGGGGCAAGGCCCGGCCGTGCGGCTATAAAAAGCAGGGGGATCCCGGTGTAAAGACGGTTGGTGAAATTTTCCCGACACGCCCTCTCCGGTACCACTTACGTCATCTAGAAAGAGTCTTGAGCCTTCGCCCGAAGCACCGTTCGAAGGGGAGGCCTCAGAGAGAGACCTCGCGACACAACTATGTTTTGCGGAGGTCAACCCTACGCTCTTATCTACGTTCTACGGAGGTCCCGTCCTCCTTCGAATCGCAATTCCAACAGCAACGGCCAGAGAACTCCGATTGCAACAAGACCGGACTACTGCATTCACTATTTGCAACCCAAAACGCAAGTGAATTGCAACACTACTAGAAGCCCGATTGCAGCAGGTCTGGACAGTCAGGGGTCACGAGAAGCAACTCTCTGGAAGGTACAGACATGTTTGATGTCTGATCCCGAACTGCCTGCCGATTGCAACACAAAATGCAAGTGCATTGCAACACTACTAGAAGCCCGATTGCAACAGGTCGGGACAGTCGAGGGTCACGAGAAGCAACTCTCTAGAAGGTACAGACATGTCTGATGTCTGATCCCGAACTGCCTGGCGATTGCAACACGAAAAACAGAACAATTGCAAAAACAAACGGATTGCAACCCGCTGATTGCAACACGAAAAGCAGACCGATTGCAACACTGCTGGACACCCTGCGAACACAGCAGAAAACTACACGAACTCAGAATCGCACAACTCACAAAATCGATCCAAAACTCGATCAAATCTCCATCTTAGGTCACAAAAATTTAGCCAAATGATCTAGGCATGTAGGTGACCAAATCCTCCAAGGAAATTTGACACTTGACCGAGTAAATCAATAGGAATCTCAGATCACACTAAAAAAACTAGAAACTTGACACATGAACACAAAATTGCTTGAATTCGTGGACACAAGAGAATTCAACCAAATTCCTTTGGTGAACCCACTTAGGTTCAATGCAACAAGAATCACTCAAAACGGACTAGAATCGATCGAATCGAGATCAAGAGAGGAGAGGAGAAAAATGATGAAAATAGCACCACATGAACTCAAATCACAGAGCAAAATCACAACACACAGGTGAATCGATCTGACCCCAAAAGCTTAGAGGGCACACACTCACTTAGGGGAGCACTTCCTACGAACACAGGCACAAAATAGTTGTCTGGACCTCTCCCACTCAGAACAACTACAGACTGGGAAACCCTAATGACAAACTGGAAATAGAGGAAAGTCCGGGGAAGGGATCGCCTTGATATTTATAGCCCAAATCCTAGTGACTGTGCTATTACTACTCTACCCCTATGGATACAATTGCCGAAACCACTTAACCGGGGGCATTATGGTCAGACTTGGATATCTTATGATCCGACGACCATCGCGCCTTCTCACCGGTAGCTTCGACCCGACGCGAACTCCCCCGATTTCGCCAGTGCCGCCCTTCCGTCCATCGGAAACTCCGCCCGGGTTTTGAGGACCAAACCCGCGAAACCTGCCACCGATGGTTTTGAGGCCCAAACCACCAAACCCGCCCGTGGTTTTGAGGCCCAAACCATTTAAACCCGCGCCGATGGTTTTGAAAGCAAACCACCAAACCTCCTCAACACGTGTCATCGCCGCCTTGATCGCCCGAGTCGCCAAGTCATCCGAGCTCCCCGCTCCGCTTCCACGCTCGCCGTCTTGACCCGATCAACACGGTTCTACCACGCCCTCTTTCTTTCGTCGATGTCCCGGATGTCAGCCACCATGGCTAGCCACCCACCGATCCGGTCCCTCGGTCCAAGCCTCACGTTTGTCTTTCACCTCCACGGTCCATTGGCCCGGCACGCCCTCCTTGGCTCCTTCACCTGCCGTCGGCTACCATCTCGAGCTCCACACCTGTACAACACAAACCAAGAGACACGTCTCTTCGACACACTCCGCGTGCGCCGGTGAACATAGCCGAAGCATAAAGAATAAAGAAAAATAGAAGTAAAATGTTGACTGTTGACAATCACTTCATCATACAACTAAACACATTTGATATAAATCAACCATGTGTTCGATTCACATTCAAAATCCAGAAGTAATTTTTAGTCTTAGGACCGACCGAAACACTCCCAGTTCTTTCGTTGATCGGTGGTCTTTTCATGGTGGGACTTACTTGGTCTCAGCTGGTCATAGGGAACAGAATTCTGCATTCTCTCTATTACACTAGTAGACTACACACACTAACACACGGTAACAAAGCAAACAAAATACAGGAAATACTTTAATTTTTAGCTAGTTCTTCCAATAACCATAAAGATATAGGCCGGCCAGGCAGCCCCTGATAGAGTTGACGACACGCTCAGAGTTGACTCTTTGACCGATTCATATGTGCCTAGCAGCAGAGGTCATCAATTATCGGTCACTGTGTTCAAATACTACAGGACGCATCTGTTGACTCCGCGAACTTTTATCGCATGTATAAGCGCCACGTTCAAATTCCAAATATGAAATATAAGCGCCACGTTCAAATTCCAAATACGGCAGTTGTGAAAGTTTTTCGGCGAAATTTCACGAAATTTCTGAAATATCGTTCTTTTTCGCTGAGGACCGAAATTATTTTTGTTTTGGTATTACCGTAGCTCGACGTTTTTACTGCGGCTCTATTTCTATGAGATACTATGTTATTTCATCGATGTTATATAAATTTGCGAAGGATGATTGATTAGAAAGTATTTTCTAATGAAATGATGCAAAACTATTTTAAAAATCAATTTAAATTTGATTCGATATTTCTGAAAACCTCTGCAATTTCACATTTATAACCAGGGTCCAATTTTTTTTGTCATACCGGTAGAAAAACCTAGGACAGATCTAGCCCAAAAATGGAGGTAAGACAAAGTTAGACTAGTTCTCTACAGGATATAAATATTTTAGTTTTGAGATTTTTCATTCAAGTCATTAGGGATACAACAACAGAACATGGTGTTTTGGTATTTTTAACACAAAAATACCTACAATTTGTGTTCAATATTCTTTGAATTGAATAGTTTAACATCGTGTTTCCACTGGCATATACTGACATGCAATTTCATGATGGCAGTAGCAGTATAGTAACACTACTAGATGATATAATAATGGGGATATTTTGCAAATTTTTTTTTTTGAGAAATTGCAAAGTACAGTATATTTTCTCAAAAAACAAATTGCAGAGTATAGTGGCAGACGCAGAGACATTACTGACGCAGGATAGGCCCATGGGTCCCTAGGCCCGTGAGCTCTTCGTCTTGGGCCTTGTATTGAAGCCACTCCTCTGGCTCGTCCTCGCCAACGACGCAGTTCCCGCCTAGCTTCCTTCGGGCTTGTACTGATGAAGAGCTCCAAAACGTGATCGGGGTTTCTTGAATCTGTTTGTTTTGTGTACCTATATAAGTTAGAGAAAGGTATTTTCAACACTACAATTCGGTGTTTTAATTTCAAACCGGAAGGTTTGACGAAGTTGAAAGGTCAGCAGTATCACAACTGAAAGATTGTGAATACAGCAGAATATTAGAATGAATGCATGAATATTACTAAGAGTACGCAGGTACATATAGTAGTGCCGAAGCACTATGGGCCACTAGTTACAGTCTTCATGCCTACATGGAAGGGGAGAGATCTTGTGGACTACGACCCATTACAAATGCTAAATATAGTCTAACATTCCCCCGCAATCGCAGCGGGAGCACCGCAAACAATGAGACTGGAGAAGAAGTTAAACTGACTCCCCCCACAGTCACAAGTTAGCACGGTGCAGACGTTGCAATTGGAGAGAAAAACCTGCAAGACTCATGCAAATGATAGCCCTTGTTGCCAATGTCGACGTAGCCAAGCGTGAGGGAATACAAGCCGTGGTCGATGAAGCCGTGCTGAAGATGCCGTGGTCAACGTAGTTGTGGTCGGGTTGCCTTGTCGATGGAGCTGCAGGCGCACAAGGGGCGCCATGGTGGTGACGGAGACGCGTCGAGGCAGTCGTCGTGGGAGGAGGCGATGCCGTCGTCGACGCTGTCGGGGCGTCGTGGGCGTAGACGAAGAAAGGCGACGACGCATCGAGCGCAGACGGGCGGGAACGGGAGGGTCGATGCGCGGGTCGATGCGAGTCAAGCGCTGTGCGCCGAGGCAGAGCCGGATTTGCAGATCCAAGAACACCTCGGGGACGAAGGCACGCGTCGGTGTTATAATACCGAGCATACAAGGGAGAGGGCCCTAACCGTGTGGTTGTGCTGGGCGAAGAAGAAGCGAGTGTGGTAGCGGACAAGATCGGCGAGTGTGACTCAGCCCGACGATGCGAGGGACGGCGAGCGATGCTCAGCGACGACGTGAGGGACGGCGAGCGATGCTCAGCGACGACGAGGTAGGCGGCAGCTCGATGACGAAGACCCAATCAGCAAGACGAAGACCTTGTGCAGACGGAGGCGGACGCGTCGGCGAGCACAGCCCAGCGATGACGCGAGACGCAGCACAGCCGTCGATGCACAAGGGACGGCGGTGTAGATGCAACGGCGAAGTCGACACGGGCGGCGGCGCGCTGCGGCCCGAAGAGGCGACACAGCAGCAGCCCTATTGCTCGGTGGTGCACGCCATACTTAGGACATCCGCCCAAGATCCGCACGTGTCGCGAGCGTACGCTGGTCGGTCGGCTGATCAGACCGAGGGCGCACGCACGATACGACGGACGACGAAGCCGCGCAGATCGGAGTGATGGCGGAGATGCGAGGGCGACCGGCGTGGTGACCGTGCTGCGGAGGGGTCTAGCGGCGCTGCGGGTGGTGCCCCTACACGCACCGCACGCCAGCCCGGGCAACACTGGTGGTGAAGATGAACCGCCGGTGACGATGTCGAAGAAGAGGCATGCAGAGCCGACGGCGACATGCAATAGGAGAAGCGGCTAGCCATGCTAAAGAAAGGCAAGCGGCAAGTGATGCTATACTATGCTATAATAAGGGAAAGCGACAAGCGATGCTTAATAAAATGGCTAAAATAAGGAAAGGAAATGCGGAGTGGGCAACGCGGCGCGGAGCAGCGAGTGGACGGCATCGAAGGGCGTTTGGTCCGCTCGTGGGTGGTTGCATGCGTGGTCGCCGTGGTGGGTGGTTGCATGAAGGAGTTGGAGCATGCAGGTGGGGGTGCTGCGCGGCGAGTGGAGAGAAGCAGCGTGGCGGCGCGAGTTGGGCGTTTCGCGTCGAAAGCGTGGGGGCAGGAAGCAGACCACGTCGACGGAGCGCGAGACCGCGCGGCGAGTGGACGATCGCGGGGCAGGGAGGAGGCGCGCCGCGCCCAGGGTCGCCAAGGACCGCGTAGAGGACCGACGATGCTGCGCCGAGTGCCGATGTCGTCGACCGGGTCTTTTTTCTCTGATCGGGCCGCCGCCGCCGCCGCGGAGCCGCCGCACGGGCGCTGCGTGAGGTCGCGAAAATCGCGCCCGCGGCGGGCGCTGCATGGGCCCAGCCGCGTGAAGGCGTCCGCCGTGAGTCGCGATGCTCGCCGCCTGCCCGGTTTGCGAGTCGTACGGCCGGGCCGTAGTGTGGCCCACGGACAGCCAGAGGCCGCCGGGCGGCCGAGGTTGCGCTGGGGCCGTGAGGCGCCGAAAACGGCCTGGCGAGGCCACGCGGGATCCGAGCGGAGCCGCACTCCACCGCCACGACGCTGGGTCGCGGTTCACCGATGCGGTGCACAGGCGGCCCGGGCGCCACCGTAACCGCGAGGAGCAACTGCTTGACGATGACTATATGGACCTGCCCCGGTGGAGATCAATCCTCGCCGGGGCGCGCGGCGCGAAGCGAAAAATCAAGATCGAACCTATGCTCTAATTACCATGAAAGATTGTGAATACAGTGGAATATTAGAATGAATGCATGAATATTACTAAGAGTACGCAGGTACATATAGCAGTGCCGAAGCACTATGGGCCACTAGTTACAGTCTTCATGCCTACATGGAAGGGGAGAGATCTTGTGGACTACGACCCATTATAAATGCTAAATATAGTCTAACAACAACACAAAGTATCTGATGTATATTTACAATAAAACTCACTGGAAGAACACTTCAGATTCTCATCTGCTATCCAGGATATGTAGTTACAATTCGTTGCATTTCTTTAATCCTGAAACAATAAACATCATCGAGGAAAACTTGCTGACAGCAATATTTCCTCTTCCATGCTGTATTGCCGGCTTGCTTCCTCCCTCTCTTTGATGGACCCTCCTGCATTTGCCATACTACATTGCCGAGCAACGCGGTGCAAGTAACCAGGCAGCGGCGACATTGTGGGATGGCTGCAGCCCAAGGATGAAGAACAGTTGCGGAGGGGCGGCCACACCTGCCATTCACGGGCAACGCAAGTGACTTCCAGTCATTCGCTTGGCTTGTTTTTTCGATCACGCTGCGGCTGTGGCCAGCTGCAGACACGAAACATTGTACACATCTGCAGCAGGAACGCTTCAAATAAACCAACGGCCAAGCAGGTGGACTTCAAATCCAGAGAAATTAAATATTGAAAAATCCTAGCTATCGTCTTCCTTGTCAGTCAGAGTTCAGCCTGGATGACCCTACGAAACCTGGAATTTAGCATGGGTGACGGCGGCCCGGCAAAGGGAAATAAAACGGCGGTGCGTCAGCGGCAAGAGCACCGCCATCCACAGCGCTTCTTGGCTTTCTTAGCTGTCTGGATAGTTGTTTATTTATTGGTGTCTGGCTTCGGTAACCGCGGGTTGCCGTCCCCTCTTTTCTTGTATTAAAAACTTCTTTCTGCTTAATGAAAAACGCGCTTAGGCGTGATCGAAAAAAAAAAAAGGCAACCGTCAATGGTTACAGAAGCACTGATCGGCCAGTCTCAATGGGGAGTTTCATCTCCCGGTTTCCAAGATGTGAAACTTTGGTATGAAATAGACGTTTCCCTCAATGCACAGTTTCATAGTCTCAAGGGTCCCACAACCTCTCTCTCATTGCATGGTTTAATTGCATAGTTGCATGGTGAAACTCTATTTGTGTCTCAATGGGGGTTTCACACAGTTTCCAACGCATGTGAAACAGTGCCCAAAGGTTTCACCATGGTGAAACTCTTTCCTTCTCTCTCCTAGGAGTTTCATGCAAAAAGTGAAATTTTGCTGATGTGACGCTGCATTTAATGTGCATGAAACACTCATGAAACTCCCATTGAGACTGGCCTGACAACGACATCTGGTTTGCCGCTCTGGAAAAAAAAAACATACATAAAGCGGATGACGATTTGAAATCTATTGACTGAGGAGTGAGTACTGAGTACTAGTGCATATAAGCAACGACTTTGCTGCTGGATGAGAACATGGTGTAACGACTAGCGCTCCAAGCTCGCAGACAACAAGATCTCTTCCTCCATGCTGTAATGTCTACTGCAATAGTTGTTGTTCCCGGCATTACCGTCATTTCTTCCTCGAATTGTTAGGCCGTTTAGTTCATTCAGCTGGTCCTCTTCAGCTAATGAAATGTCCATCTCCGAAGGACGATACTGCAGTCCTTGAAGCCTCATCTCCACGTTCCGCATGCTAGGCCTCTCTTCTCCCTTCGTCCTCAAGCACATTGCTGCTATTTCTGCCACTTGTTTGCCCTCCTCTTCTCCTTCTTGGATGACCTGCTCATCTAGTATCTCATTGATCTTCCCTTGATTCAGTAACGTGACAAAGTGTGCCACAAGAGCATCACCTTCAGGCGAAATGTACACAATTGGCTTCTCTCCTGTCAGAAGTTCCACAAGCATGACTCCGTAGCTGTAGACATCACTTTTGTCGGTCAATCGCCTTGTGTAGTAGTACTCAGGATCCATATACCCAAATGTTCCTTGTATGCTAGCCGTCACTCCTGATTGATCGATTTCGATGCCTCTAGAGGTACCAAAGTCCGAAACTTTTGCCGTCAATCGATCATCAAGCAGTATGTTGGATGTCTTGATGTCCCTGTGCACCACCGACGTCGAAGCGGCTGCGTGAAGATAGGCCAGAGAACTAGCAACTTCGGAGGCGATACGCAGCCGGTCTTTCCATGCCAATGGGTTTTGATCAGGGCTGTCGGCATGAAGGTGAGCATAAAGTGTCCCATTTGGAATGAACTCATAGACCAGCAAGGGAACTTCAGTCTCAAGACAACATCCGAAAAGCTTCACTACATTTCTGTGGTTTATTTGAGAGAGGATGGCAACTTCATTGATAAACTCTTCAATCTCCTTTTGAATCACTAGTCTTGACTTCTTAATGGCGACGACACGTTGATTGGAGAGTATGCCTTTGTAGACCGTGCCATGCCCTCCGTCGCCGAGGATGCGCGACTCATCAAACTTGTTTGTTGCCTTCTCAAGCTCTTCCAAGCTGAAGATCATCCCTTGGGCGATGTCTTTATCAACCAGCTGTTGAAGCAGCAACCCGCGGTTCTGCCTGAAGAACTTCTGCCTCATTTTTCTGGCTTTGTGAATCTTGAGCCTTTTTGCTGCAAAGATGGCAGCAAGAACCAGAAGCAAAGGAACATGCCAATGCCAACCCCATTGCCAAAAAATTCGCCTGCAGAAACATATATTCCTTATGATCTCATCAATCTTGAAATTGTCATCGCGTAAAGCACTCAAGAGGGTAGTTGGATTCATCAAGCTTACCAGCTGCGAGATGCCTTCGAGATCCCCGGCAGCCACCGCTCAAGTAAGGGTTGCCGTCGTAGCCGTCCTTGCACCGGCAGAAATATCCGTCGGCGCTGCCCGTGGCGTTGAGGCACTCGCTGTATCTGCTGACGCAGCCAAAGCCGGGCATCTTCGCCGCCGCCGTGCACGACGAGGACGTGTTCAGCGCCCAGTCCAGGACGGCCGGGATGACGAGCCCGCCGGTGGCATTGCCGCCGGCGGAGAGGAGCGACAGCTTGACCGGAACCACGTTCTCCCTGTCGCGCCACCACTCGTGCTCCACCACGAACACGCTCGCGCCGGGCGCCACCCACGCCGGCCGCCGAACCGTGGCGTTCTCCTCCAGCCAGGAGAACCGGACGCCGAAGGACGACGACGCGGGGACACCGCCCGTCGTCGGGATGGGCGCCTCGCGCAGCAGCCGGCGCCGTCGCACGGCCCGTGCCGGAGGTTCCGCCGCGCGGCGGCCGGACAGGACGGCGCGCACGAGGCGAACGTGCGGGAACGGGCGGCGTCTCCGTCTCCCTTGCCGCGCGGGCGCGGCGGCCTGGAACCGGAAGCCGCAGCCGACGAGGACGAGGCTGTTCCGTTCGGCGGAGAGCGCGTACTGGGAGGACTGGCGGAGGTCGGCGGGGAGGGCGTCGACCCTCGTGTCGCTCGTGGTGCCGGCGGCTGCGGCGGCGAAGGACCAGACCGTGCTGCGGACGCGCACGGTGCTGTTCCGCAGGGATATCTCCAGCACCTCCGGACCGCCGCCGCCGCTCCTGCCCAGGGAGAGCTTCGGCGGCTTGTACGCGCGGTCGCAGGTGACCTCGAAGCCCGTCCGGTGGCAGCCATTGCTGGTGCCGAAGCCGAACGGGTAGGGCACGTCCACGTCGCCGCACTTGGTCTGGCATCCGGCCACGTTCTCCGCAGCAGCCGTCCACGTGGTTCCGGCCGTCGTCGCGAGCAGCATCAGCAGCAGCGGGACGGCGGCGAGGCTACACGTCGTCCGTCGGGACAGCACACCAGTTCGTGCGTTGGGTAGCTGATACGTACGTACGGTAGGTAATTAACAATTGCACGTTTTTGGCCAATTCAAAGTTCACGAGCAGCACTCCATCAGTAATTGGCGGTTTTCTGCCTTAAAAGCAAGCAGGTGAGACCGTAACTTCGTGCAAAGCATAAATTACAGAGCTGGTGACCTGCAGGCCAAGCTCGAAATGCTTATCTACTATCTCTGTCATTGACAAGGTAGACATGAACGGTCTTTTCGTATCCATGCGTGACTTCTATTCTACTTGTAAATAACAAAAGGACCGGGTATGCGTACGGTGACACCACAAGATTTTTGGATCTCTGACAGTGGATGGTCTTTGAATTTCGTATGCCGCTCAACTACTAGTGATGTACTGTCGTAGACTTGAATGTCAATATGTCATCACTATATAGACGGCGTGCCATATTTTATTTGGATCATGAAGATATGTATATAGAGTTCTGAGATTAGGCGTCTATGATAATTACTACCTTTGCGAAAAGGGTTTCTAACTGAGTTGATTAGATGGCTTGAGTAACACTCTTCATATGCTAAGATTGACTTTTTGTTAGAGCGAAATTTTAGGCTGAAATTAAAACAAAAATCACTTGTCCGTTTGGAACTTTGGATTCTCGTCTAAAGTCAAACAAACCCTAAATCCCTGCTTGGTGTACTGTTCACATCCCACACCCAAGTACTTACTAAGGATATGTTTGGAATATTCCTAGCGCCTCAAACCTAGCTTTCTTTCTGTAGCTCGATATTACACGTGATGACAACGCCCCCCCCCCCCCCCCCCCCCCCCCCACACACAAAAAAAAAAGAACAGAAAAACTTTCACCATGGAAGAACGTCCAGTGAGGGTGCATCCGAATCCAACGAGGCTGAGGGAGTGAGGGGTAGGAAAGAAGAGAAATCCTAATGGGTTTAGGCCAAACCATAAGACAGCTAGCTAGGCCCAACTCTGAGATGCAGTCCTCTATTGGTAGATGACCACACAGCCTAGATGGACGATTAATCGTGACTGGTCGACGACTAATCAGAAGACCATGTTTTTGGACGGTCTAGCCGAGTCGTAGGCCCTGATGGAGTAGCTAAGACCATCCAGGATGATTAGTTGCAACTAATCGTGATTAATCGGATGTCCTGGTAACAATGCGGAGGTGACCTTCTTCCCTTTTTTCCCTAGGCAAAGGAGAAGTGTAACAGATGGATCTATGTCGGAGGACGAAGGGTGACCATGTTCATTGCGCTCCATGTCAGTGTAGTGTGTGTAGTCGACCAAGGGCATTGTCGGATTCATCGACCTTTTCCAAGAGTTTGCCGCTGTCCTCACGGGATGAGATAAGATCCTCTATCTCACTCACTTAGATCTTCTCTCTTTCTTGATCCATGCATGGTTTCGGGATCCTAAAAAAAAAGGTGTGCATGCTTGTCTTCATTTGCAACCAAGTCCTTTACTTCTGCAATGTGAGAGTGGAGCTAAAAGAAATAATGGGTCCCAAAATTAAAAAGGAGGCATCACTCTTCCTAGCTGCAATGTGATGGCATTACTCTATGGGTCTAACATCACTGCCACAATTTGTCCTTCTCCCCAAGCCTAGACACATGTCACGACATGGTTGGTAGAAAAAGAATACACCTTTTTACAAAGTTGGCACCGCATCAACTACTTGCTCCGCTCCCAAAATTTTTGGCGCTGGAGTCATTCCCTATCCTTCTCTCTCCATTTTAAGCTGCACTCTAGCGTAACATTGTGGAGGGCCTTAGCTCTCCCCTAGCTATGTGCATGAGTGGCATGCCTTTGCGCCCATATCATGTGCCTACCTATCAAGGAGGGGATCGGAGTGGCTAATGCTGATGCGGCCAAGTCCCTTCGAGGAGGAGGAGATCACAGTCATGTTACTTCGATTTGTGTAGTGTACCTAAATGCATGTAAAGAGGATTCAAAATTGTGAAAAGGGTATTTTTAGTTTGTTAAATAGTAATTTTAAATGTCATAAAGAGATGAAGGAGAAACAAAATATATTTTATGTTTTTGTACTTGTATATAAAGTTTTGTTGAGGCCAATGTGGGCCTTTGCCCCTTGGCCCAATAAAACTTCAATATAATACTGAAGTAATGACTTGCTTTGTTTTGTTCTTAGGCTTTGCACCTTTACAAGGGCCCAATTAGCTTCACTGGTTTGTCCTTGAGCATTAAGCTTCCAAAGATGATCATTAAGAACGGTATAACAATATCTGTCCCAATCTCACATTTTCAATGCCTAAGACTGCATCAAGTCGTATCTTTGTAAAAGACCTCGAAACGCGCATAGCGGAAAAAACCCGCAGCGGCATCCGGTACAATGCTCGGTATCCTCCCGAGCCGCGCTCGTCCGGCAAATTTGCCGTGGGTAGCGGGCGCCCGGCACGGGACGACGTGGCGCGGGGCCCGCCACGCCGCCGCCCGCCTGGGACGCCGAGGAGGAGAGAGAGGCGGAGGGAAGCGCCGCTCAGCCGTGGGTGGTGGTCGTTGCCGGCACCGGAGAGGGAGGTGCCGCCGGGATGGCCGGGCGGATCTCGGGAGAGAGAGAGAGCGTAGGAGCGGCGTGGCGCCGTCGCCGCGGGTGGGCGCGGCGCGCGGCGGTCATCTGCGGCTGGCGTCCCTCCCACACCGCCGGAGAGGAAGGCATGGGCGGCGGCCCGCTCCGGCCCCGGCCCGCCACCGCGCCGGAGAGGGAGGAGGGCGGCAGCCCGAGCCTCGCTCCGGCCCCGCACCGGTGAGGGAGGTGGATGACCGAGGGAGGAAGCAAGGTCGTGGAGCCGCGCCACCGCATTGTGCCCGGGCCGAGCGCTCCGCCTCCACCTCGCCGCCTCCACCGCCACGCCGCCCGCGAGGATCCCCGCCGCCACGCCCGAGAGGGGCCGCCGCGCCCTTGTCCTCCATCACCACCGGCGGGGAGAGTGCACGCCGGAGCTCTCGCTGCGGGCTCCTCCGCCCCCGGGGGCGGCCCCACCGAAGAGGAGCGCCGGTGGGAGAGAGAGGAAGGGGAAGGGGGCGGCGGAGGTCCCGACGTCGTGGGTGAGAGAGGACCGGGCGGGGGACGGATACGGGTAGATAAGGTTGGGGAAGCCGGCCCCACCTGTCGGCCCGGCCGTATAAAGTGTGGGTAGAGAATATTTGAGTAGAAAATGTAGATGACCAGGATATATAGAGGATGTAAATAAAAGGATGACGAGTGCGGAGATTTGGGTATAGAGGAAAGGATCTTGATGACCGGGACGTATAGAGGATGTAAATAAAGGATGACGAAAAGTGCGGGGAGATTTAGGTATAGAGGAAAGAATCTTGATAGCCGGGGACGTATAGAGGAGGTAAATAAAGGATGACGAGTGCGGTGAGTCTAAGGTTGGTTGGCATAGAAATCAGAAGCATTTATAGTTGTTTGTGTTGTTCGATAAAAAGGTTATGCAAGCGTTATCTCTCAAACCGGCTAAGGTGTGCCCATCGATGATAATAGATTAGCAACATCAGACTATATACATTAAAATATAAGCTGGGGATTAATCAATAAATTACAATATCTAAAAACCCATATACTCACATACAATATCTAAAACCCATATACTCACATACTTTTTAAAAGATTTTTTTTTTTAATTAATTGTTGTCATTTCCACCATGCGACATGCCCGTTTTAAATTTAGCCAATCACTCTCCCTTTGAAGAATATTCTAGAAACATGATTAGCTCTGTTGGGCCGGCCTGGGCTGCATTCTACGTTCTCATTTGCATGGGCCTTTAGACAATTAGGTTCTTTTGGGTCAATTCGGTTAACCAAGGACTAGAACCGAATTAACCGTAACAATTTTGGTTCCCTGGAACCTGGAACTGAATTCGGAATTGAATTTTTGGTTTCGGTTCCGGTTCCGATTAGTTCGGTAGGGTTCTCGGTTCTCGGCTTTTTGTGCACAATGCCAGGGCCAGCGCGGTTGACCGGATGCGGCAGCAGCCAGGACCATGACCGTGAGAGGCTGAGGCGGGAGTTCTGAGCCTGGTCACTAGGAGCAATGAGCGTGAGGGTGGGAGGGGTGAGCTGTGACGGGCTGACGGCCAAGCTAGACACCAATGGTAGGCGATGCACAGGTGACGGCTAAGGAGGCAGAGCTGTGAATCTTTTTTTTTTTTTCGAAAAAAAAAGAGGGGGGGCAAGGAGGACCTACAGAAATTTATTAAAAGAAGTGAACCAAACATAAAAGACTACATAAATACAGAGCTGTACAAGAGCTGTGAATCTTTGATTTTCTAATTTACAGGAACTGTGAATATATCATTTGTAATTTATAGCTTGATTGCTACTCCCTCCGTTCTAAATTATAGTTCGTTTTGGCTTTTCTAGATACATTGCTTTTGCTATGCACCTAGTTATACACTATGTCTAGGTACATAGTAAAAGAAATACATCTAGAAAAGCCAAAACGACTTATAATTTGGATCAGAGAAAGTATTACTAATTTATGCGCTTTTATGCCCACCTCCAAAAATGAATTAAAAAGCAAAAAGCCCCGCCACCGCCTCGATCTGAACCTGGGCCTAGATCCGGGCTACGCCACCCTCTGCCACAACCGCAGAACCGCAGGAGATGAGCTAGGTCCGCCGCAGCCTGAGCTCAATCTGCCGCAGGAAGCTCGATCCGCCACCATGGTGGAGCCCGCTACCCTCTCTCGATCCGCTCCCTCGCCCCGCCAATTCAAGTCGTGGCCAACCTCCACGCCGGATCCGGGCGTGGCCGGCCTCCACCACCCGGATCTGGCCCCACCGCCATCGACCCGGACCCACCGCCAGCCGCAAAGAGGAGAGAGGGACGAAAGTGAGGAAGAGAAGAATAGAGAGGGAGACGGAGTGAATGCACCGACCGCGGTCGCCGGGCGTCGTCGCGCACCTCCCGGCCCAGCGACACAGAGATAACCAGCGCCGCCGCTTACGCATCTGGCCACCGAGTCACCCGGCCGCACGACGCCACCACCTCCATCGCTCCCCGTGGCGAGGGGCGCCACTATTGTCGGCCGCCGGCCCCAAAGACGCCACCGCCCAGAGATAGAGGGAGTGATGGAGTGGGAGGGAGGGGAGCCCGTGAATGACTAACGAGGGAGCGGGGGAGGGGGGTGGAGGGAGAGAGGATCGGCGCCGTGAGTGTGGGGCACACGGTGAGGAGGCGAGAGAGGGAGAGGGCACAGCCCGCGGTCTTTGCAAGAGAGAGCTGAGAGAGTGTTTGAGAAGCCCCCAATCCCTAACTCGAAAGTATATATATGGAACTCTGGTAATGGACCTTCTAGGCTTCTTAGGGCCTCGTATTTTAGGACGCTGGCTTTACAGCGCACCCGCCTCCAAAAATACATTTAAGGAGGTGAGCTTTTACCACTTCCGTAAATAGGCTATTTTTTGACGCCGGGTTTTTCTTAATGTGCCCGCCACTGTAAATATATTTTGGGAGGTGGACAAACGTGACCGCCTCGATAAATAATAGTGCCCGCCTCCTCGGTTAATAACCCAGTTTTTTGGAGGCGGTTGAATTTGTTGCCTGCCTCCATTAAGTTTTGGGTGCTGTCTCGCAAAAATCAATCCGGTAGCTAGTAGTGTATTTTAGAGTTAATTTTTTTGACTTTAATTATCGGTATAATGTAAACTATATTTTGGATTTTTCTTGTTATTTGGGATGTGGGAATATCTAACATCACAACGATGGCTTCCCGGTCCACTGGCCACAGTAGAGCGTTAGGCACGCACACTAGGCCCTAATGCTACTTGTGACGTACTGATTTATGGCATCAACCTGAGGTTGTCCGTGGGGCCATCGACGTTGATGAAGGCATCAACCCCATGAAACAATGGCGTGCGCAGAAGATGGGCAGCAGTTGAGTATAGTGTTGATGATATATACGTTAGAACGGAAAAAAAATAATTACCTAACAATTCAAATTTAAATCTAAATCGTATGTTGTACTATTTAAACACAATACTTTGAGGATGATGTCTATAATATAATGTTTAAAGTCAATCGTCACAATTATACGAGTCTTCATAAATCAAACAAAAAGCTAGATAGTGCCTCTTTGTCCGTTTGCGTCGGATTGAAATAGCCCAGGAACTGTTGTGGGCGAGGAACGAGTGAATCCAAGGGATTCATTTAATCCGCTTTGTTTTCGTTCTCGGACCTGAAGAGGTGGGGAATAAATCTAGACCTTCCGGTATATAAAATGGGCGGGATTCAAACCAGTTCAGATCAATCTGCCCGAACCATTGTTTATCCAAACGCCTATTTTACCATAGGCCAAATTCAAAACTATGCCAAATCAATCCGCCTCGAACGGAGCCACTCCGAGCTAACCAAACAAGGCCTTAGTTTTTCTCCGGTAAGTAAACTATTTTTAATCATCAATTTAACTAGACATAAATATTTTTATGATAATGAAGTATAGTGAAAGTTCTTTGGTTCCTTATTAGGTCTGAAAAGACATAATCATGAGAGCATTGAATTGGCGGAGCCATGGATCGAGCCGGGCGACGGTGCTACCATATAACCGCGTCCGTATGTTTTTTAGTTATTGTAGATAGATGATGAGAAGATAGAGTATATATATTATGAATGGAGTACTAAATAAATTACAGGAAGACCGACCTTCTCTTTATGCTTCCTTATTAATATTTTCTCCATTCCAAATAAATCGCTCTGGACTTACAGTCAACGGAGGGAGTATTATTTTAACCAAAGCATGTTGCGCTTTCGCGCATGAATTAGAAGCGGATATATTCCTTTCTTCCCAATGGCGGACCCAGGATTTTGCGAAGACTAGGGCCAAGTTTGATCGGCGAAACGCCGATAGCTACGCCATAGTCTATATATGACTATATATTCACAGAAAACGGCAAAAAGCAGCATCCTTAGAAACACTACATTCAACCAAGGACGATTTATGAACCATTTATCATGAAAACTCCTATTGTGACCATATATTTTTCTTTTTGGGATATGTATGACCTTTTTCGTTGGCATGGACCTAACAAGACATACTCCCTTTATCATCTCTAATGTTTGGATGCATTTCCTCAATTGGTTTTCTAAGCGCCGGATCTGCAACAATATCTTCAGGACCAAGCATATGATTAGAATCGGCTTCCTCCACAAAAATTTGAATTTCCAGTGCTAGTTTGTTCTGCTGGAGGTAGGCTCAACTCTACTGCAGTAGGGCCAGTATCAGAGAATCAGAGATTACTTAAAGCAGGAATAAAAGAAAAACTGAAGAACCGAACAAATACCTTCACTATCATAGCTCCGGCAGCGGCAACGGCAGTACTTCACAGCACAGGGGATCCGGCAGCGACAGGCCGGCAGCCGAGGGGCGAGGGGCGACGGGCGAGGCTCAGCCCTGCCTGGCTACCTGCGAGGGCGACGGTGGCCAGCGGCCGCAGCCTGTAGCGGAGGGGCGAGGGGCAAGGCTCAGCCCCTGCGGCCCTGCCTGCGAGTGCGAGGGCGACGGCGGCTGCCGGGCGCCGGGAAGCGGGGGACGAGCCGCCGAGGGGTAGAGCAGGAGGCGGGAGGCGAGATGCGGGAGGCAGGAGCGACGGCGCCTGTGCGGCATAGAGTAAAGGCAACGTATCCTATGGAAAACAACTTCGTGTGCAAACTATGAAAACTTCATTCTAGATCACAGGATGCTCATCCGATGGTCATCGGTGGAGGTGGGTTATTTTAGCACTTAAACCCCTCCACTCATCCCACCCTAATCACAAATTATGCAAATTACCCCACCTAAATCACATCCCGCCTCCGGTCCTTGGGCGCGCGAGTCCTGATCGCCGTCGCCGCCTGATCGCTCGCGCGAGGAATTTGCCACGAGCTGGAGGACAGGTACGGGGCGTGGCTCAGCGCCGATGTCCGGCAAGACTTCGGCCACCTAGCGGACGTGTGCTTCTCGGCGTTCGGCGACCGCGTCAAGTATTGGTCCACCTTCAACGAGCCCAATATATATATCCTCGTGACCAAGGGCTGCATGGTCGTCGACACCTACCTGCGCGAGCGCTGCTCGCCGCCGTTGGGCTCCTGCGCCCGGGGCAACTCAGATGCCGAGCCCTACGTCGCCACGCACAACGTCGTCTTTGCCCACGCCACCGCCGTCGAGATCTACAAGCGCAAGTAGCAGGTACGTACTCATACAACGTCGTGCTGGTTGCTTTGTTGGTTCTTCAGTCGTCGTTAAACTCTCTGTTTTAATTTGGGCCAATTGAAACCTTCAGAGCAAGCAGAAGGGCATGATCAGCATTGTGATGTCCGCCGTCTGGTTCGTGCCGCTGACGGACACGCCGGTGGACCGGCTGGCGACTGAAGGGGCACTGGCCTTCGAGGCTTCGACGTTCCATGGTATGGCACGACACAGTCCAGAGATCATCCGGCCCAATGCACTACAAACAGCCTGCACCCTGCAAAACATAACACTACCGGATCGATGTGACATTAGTTGAGAACAGCGTTTGTTTGTTTCAAATTATCGCTTGCTGCAGGTTCCTTGATCCAATAATCTACGGCCACTACCCTCTAGAGATGCGGCAGCGGACCAAAGACGGAGGAGGCGTCGAGGACCAAAGGAGGAGGCGAGGACGTGGTGGCAAATTCCTCATGCGAGCGATCAGGCAGCGGCGGCGATCAGGACTCGCGCGCCCAAGGACCGGAGACAGGACGAGATTTAGATGGGGTAATTTGCATAATTTGTGATTAGGGTGGGATGAGTGGGGGTTTAAGTGCTAAAATAACCCACGTCCACCGATGGCTATCGGATGAGCATCCTGCGATCTAGATTAGAGTTTTCATAGTTTGTACACGGAGTTGGTTTCCATAGGATACGTTGCCTAGAGTAAAAGCGAAGACGGAACGGAAGAGTCGCGACTCGCGAGCAAGCCGAGCGGCGACTTGTGAGCAGCAAGCAATCGGGAAGGGGGAAGAATTGGAGCAGAGGACGGAAGCAGAGAATATTTGGGGATAGTTCAACTTAACAGGAATAATATCGAGTGTTTACAGATAATTGTTCATGCCTCTCTTCTCTCCTTCTACTCTTACTTATACTATCACTAATTCCTCCATGAAGGTCCCGTGACGTTTGGGTTGGGCCGGCTTGTCCTCTTGGGCCTGGATGCAGCAAGCGAGCCTGTGGGCGAGCTAGCAGGCTCTGTCCCGGTTCCTGGTGAAGGAGTGCTGACATTCCCTCCCAGTTGAGTGCCGGCATGACCCCAGGCCGGGCGCTTGGAAACTGCTGTCGCAGCGCGCGAAAGGCGTCTCCCAAGTAGCCATCTCCTTGGGCGAGTCAGACCACTGGACGAGGCCTTGCTCGACGGAACGATCACCTGATGTCCATCGGTGCTGCAGAATGCGAAGCGGAACCTGCAGAGAAGCCAGTGTTGACGTCAAACTGGGAGAAACCTAGTTATCACCGGAGACAACCGCGCTGAGAAACGTGGAAGACCGGGTGAACCGCCGAGCCCGGTGGTAGTTGAAGCTTGTATGCCACGGGTCCAATTTTGTCGATGACGGTGTACGGGCCGAAGAATTTGAAAGCCAGCTTGTTGCAAGAACGCCGGGCGACCGAGGACTGGACATATGGCTGGAGCTTGAGAAAAACGCGAGCACCGACCGGAATGAGCGCCTGAACGGCCTTTATCCGGCCGGGCGCTTCATACGGAGCTTGGCACGATTCAGGTGTTGCTGCACAACAGCCCGCACGTTCCTGTCATGCATCCAGATCGCAGACCGAACAGCTTCCAAATAATCGATATCAATGCCCGTGATGGCGGGAGAACGCCCGAACAGCACCTCAAAGGAGAACGACCAAGAGCAGAATGTGTTGATGTATTATACCAAAGATTCGGCCGCTGAAAGCCAAGAACTCCATTTAGACGGGCAAGCCTCGAGTGAAACAAAAAGAAGAATGTTCCCAACACCGATTGACCCGCTCGTCCGGCCCATCGGATTGCGGATGGTAGGAGGAGCTGAGGTTCGTTGATGTGCGAAGTCATGCTGAACAACGCCTTCCGTAAAATGGTCGGTGAATACACGGTCTCGGGCCGAGACTATCTTGTTGGGTAAGCCGCGGTGCTGTAGACCTGGTCAAAGAACACCTTGGCCACCGTGAGCGGCCGTAAACGGGTGGCGCAAGGGTATGAAATGAGCAAACTTCGAATATGTGTCCACGATCATAAGTATGGCATTGGCGGAGCAGAATTGGGCAGCCCCTCCACGAAATCCATGGTCAAAACCTCCTGTGCACCTAAGCAGAACCGGCAGAGGTTGGAGCAGTCCGGTAATCCAGAGCGATCAGGCTTGGCGCAAGCGGATGGTACAAGTCTATACAAACCTCCAGATATCCTTTTTCATACCCTTCCAGAAGAACAGCCGTTTGATCCACTGGTACGTGATTGGGGCGCCAGAGTGGCCACCCGTGGGCTCGAATGCGAGGGCACGAAGCACCATTTCTTGACCGCCGTATTGAGTCCCAGCCAGATATGCCCTTTGTAGCGAATGACGCCCTCCCGCAATGTATACCCCGCAATTGCATCTGTGCTGACCGCCAATTTGGATATGTAACATCCCCGATTTCCGCGAAGGGAAATCCACAGAATGAAGTATAACACGATGGTCCCCGAGGATCATTCCATCACATTATCCGAATTACGCCGACATGAGTCAAACTTCGAATAAAAAGATTACAAGTAGAAGGATTTACTATAGTACATCGCCACTTGGCGGAATCAATCAGAGTCAAGCAGCATCTAGAACAGCATCGAAGACTGGAATCTAGTCACGGAAGCATCATCATCATCCATCTCCGGCTTGAGCGTAGGCACGAGACCATCTAATCCTTCTAATTATCATGAGTCGTAATGCACACCGCCCCTTTAAATGTGCGTGCCATGGTCGCACCTAATGAGCTTTGGTGGAAAAAGAAAATAAGAGATCCGGGCGATCCTAAAATTTGGTTGTGGTTTGCATCCTTAGCGCATGGCGAAGATAAGTAGTAATAAATTCAATATTATTAGTTCCAATTACAATTCCCATCCCACCTCACCTGTTCTTCCCAAACCATCACCAAACACCAAACACATCCCACATCTCCCACTATCACTTAGCGACAAGACAGCTCCGGCTCCTTACGCCGCTTGCCTAATCGGCTCTCACCGCTTAGGCTCTCACCGTAAAACCCCCCCACACACTACTAGTACTCCCAAGGTAAGAAGAGAAGAACACCTCTCCTACTCGGGCCGAAAAGCAAGAACCGATGGGGTAAACCCAACAAGTAAGCCGGGCGACACCTTTAGGTTGTCCAGCTTGAAGGCCTACAAGACACCTTTAGGCAGTCCCAGCCCAAAGTCGATCCATGTCCGGGCAAGGCGTGACAATACGTATTGATTTAAACTCGCGATAGCGTGTACACAAGACCACCCCGACACCATCATCGATGCCCTAGGAGCACCTAGGATGATTCCGCTGCCTTCTAACTAGCACGATGCCACCCTATCACTCAGCCTCGACACCCGAGTACCACCGCATGCCGAGACCGTGAGACGCAAAGCGTGGGCCCATCAGGATACTACGCTTTTGAGGAGAATGTGGGGCTCGACAACCCACAGCCTCCCTACACTAATCCGCTAACAACCTAGTAGTAGTGGCACCGCCTCTAGCCGCCCGGACTACCCGGGGCCCCCCGCCCATTTGGGGGGGCGAGTGGTGAGTACCGTGTTCCCACAATTCCGCCCCAACGATACATCGGTCCTTAGGTTGACCCGGACAAGACATCTTCACAACTTCTGTGCACTCAATGGCACCTTCGGCCTGGGGCTTCATCCCATAAAGGCACTCCACCCCGAAAACTCTCGGGAAAATCACCATGTACCCGCCACGTGTACCTTTCACTTAGGGATGCCCGTGTCGCACCCCCGGGCAAGACTTCGCCCCTCTATGACTCGTCGTGAGATCCCGGCCCGGCCGACACAACCCTCACCACCACACACCCAAGGCACACGCAGAGTCTCACTCACCAGGTATCACGAGTCACCAGGTATCATAAGGCTCCCGGCACCATAAGTCACCGTCCGGCACATATACTCCGGTTTATATATATAACGTAAGTGAGATGTAGCCAGTGCAAGCAAGCAAGCAGTAAATGTATAAGTGCGAGCGCAAAGCTGGGTAATTTGGGTGGATGGGTTTCAATCAAGGCATTTAAGGCTCAGGCAAAAGCATGCATCATATATATACTAGCAAAGGAGTAAATTAAAAGCACTAGCATATCTACTTGCAATGTCTAAATAGGATTCTCTAATAGTAAAGTGCTGCCATGACACCTGTGATGTCAAGGAAGTAGTGGTACTAGTCTTCGATTAGTTGGTGTAGTCGTACACCAGGTCGCCCGTCCTCAAAGCCCCTCCTCCCGGACCGAAAACGTAACGTAGAGTCGCGATGTTTACTCCTATAGAGGTCCACAAAGAAGCAAAATATCCAAAAAATCCAAAAGCACTCATGGATAACCCTATGACGTAGAGCTTGAATTTAGAAAAATTTGGACTCTTGTTTCATAATTTTCTGAGCTAGTATGAATTAGTTATGAATTTCCAAAGGTTTAATCAATTTTGAAATTGGAAAAAGGTCGGGTTAAGTGGTGCCGACACGCGGCAGCTTGCGGTTGGTTCAAATTTAACGCCAAAGATGGCGTCATATGGTCCAGCGAATAAATGGCCGACAGTGGGTTGTAACACCCGGTGTTACTCAACTAAAAACTGGCCATGTCATCATATGCATTGCAAAGCATACATTGTGAGAACCTTGTCATGCATTCACTAAAATGAGTTTAATTCCATGCAATGTTTGTCTAATGACTTGAATTGTCTGTGTGAAGCTTGATTTGAATGTCGTTTTATGTGAAACCCTAGTTTCAATGTTTTCTTTTATCCCCTTTTCTATAATTTTTGATTTGAGCCCCGGTTTGATCAAATCTTCAACAATCAAGTGTTTATCCTATCTTTGGCAACAATTTTCATGTTTGGAGTTTTCAAGGTTTATTTGAAAATTTTAAAGAAAAACCCTTGAATTTCACAAGTCTTTTCAAACCCTAGTTTTACCCCCTTTTTGAATTATTTCAAATTTAGACAAAATTTGAGAAAACTTCCAACATCAACTTTGTAGATCTTTTTGAGGTAGACAAAGTTGGTATTTTGAGTTTTTCAAGTTTAGTTCAAATTTTTGAAGTAATTTCAAATCCAAATTTGAATTTCAAAGCCGCCTCTTCAAAAAGTCTGTTTTAGAGTTCAAATTTGAAGTTGATCCATTTATGAAAGTTGTAGATCTTGAAATTTTAAGTCAAGTTGCTTTTGGAGATTTTTGAGTGCGGTACAATTTTTTGGGAGTAATTTGTGATTTTCGTTTAGGGTTTTGGAAATTAGAAATCAAGGGGGGGGAAGTGGCGGTATGCCGGCGCCCCCGAAATGCCGCCGTGGGCCGACGGCCAGCTTCCGGGCCGTCCGCTACGCCAACGCCGCCGCAACGTGTCGAAATCGACGCTGCGTGTCATCACCCCGCCCGGGCCGTGCCACCAATTTCGGCCGTTGGCCGCTTATCGCCGACGTTGTTAATTTCTTCACGCCACCGCCGCCGACCACCGCTTGATCTTTTTATAAATACGGCGCCGATCGATCCGCCCCGAAGTTTTGATATTTCACGATTAGCCGCCTTCCTTTGCGCCTCATTTGAGCCAAAACCACAAACATTAGTCGCCGGAGTCGCCGCGACGTCTCTTTCTTCCCCACGGCCCGGCAACGGCGCGCCGCCAAGCAGCCAGCCTCGGCCGACCTCGCTTATCCGGTGAGCCACGCACCCAACCGGCCGCTTGAATCGGTTCGCCTTGTCATCCCGGTCATGGTCGGCTCGCTTGTTTTGCCTATGCACGCAGGAGTCGCGGAACGCCAAAGGTTGCCAACGGAGGTCGCCGCCGCCGCCGCCGCTTCGTCGCCGACCACGCGCTCCGCCCATCGCCTCGCTAACCGATGTGAGAATCATGATCCTTATGATCTAGTGGAGCCAGAGGGGCCGATGGTTGGTCGAGTCGAGCATCATAGCCTTGGGAACGCCGACGCCGACGAGCGCCGTCGTGGCCGCTACGGGCAGCGGAATGCTTGGCCACTCTAGGTCGTTTTGTGTCGATTAAGTTAGGGCTCTTGGTTGGCGTTTATGCGTCCGGGTTGTAGTGGAGTAGATGGTTGCGCCGAAAAACGCTCCGGTGAGGCCGCCCGCCGCCGGCCAGTAGCCGCCGTGCCGCCACCGTCGTCGGCAAAAGGTGCTCTGGTGCGCTAGGGTTAGGTTTTTGGTGATGCGGTTATGCGGAAGTGAGAGAGGGGTCGAAAGGAGGAGGTTCCGTGGCCGGAGGCCTCCACCGCCAACTCTAAGTTTCGTTGGCCAATCGCCGGCGCGGGCTCGGGGTCAACGTCGGGAAGCCGTGGACCTGTGAAAAGATAAATTAGATTAGTTCCAGGGGTCTGTTTGCAAACTACGTGACTCATGTGAATAGTGACGTGTCCTTGTTTGTAAATCCATAGAACTCCGGGTTACGCTTGCGCTTTTGCCCGTGAGCCGTAGGGCAGGCAAAGGCGTGGGCCGGCCTGTTGACTCTTGGGCGGTTTCGTTGGGCGCAAGCGCACACAGTGCCAGGCAGGGTGCTGATTCGCCCATGGCCGTTTGTCTTTAGGAGTCGATTTTTCGATTTTAATTAAAGTTTGAAATTTCAGTTTCTTTCAAAATTCATAGAAATTTATTTACAACTTGGAAAATTATGAAAATTTTTGTGTGTGTCTTTATGATGTCTAGATTCTGAGAAAAATTTCAAATTTGAATTTTAAACTGTTTTGACCTGTTTTAAAATTCTCAGATTTTATTCAAAAAGGGATCTTTGGTGAATTTTATAAAATAATCTAGACATCCAAAATTCTTGAAATTTTATTTGGAACTGTTTCATGGTAGGACCTATCTGTAGAAAAAGTTTGGGGTCATTTTGAGGTGTTTAATTTATTTCTTATATTATGCTTTATTTGTTTAATTAGAAAATAGTAAGGTTAGGGGTAGAATAATTTAGGTTTGATGTATGATTTTGGATTGTTTTGTGAATCTTGGATCATACCACAATCAAATGGTCCTTGAGAACTCCTTAGGCAATGGTGATGATATCTCGTAGAGTAGTTTCTCAAGTTGGTTTTGTTGGGTTGCAACTTTATCGTGAAGGAAAGTTGTACTCAAGTTGTTTATCGATTCATGCATTCTTGAGCATCATGTTTACCATTACATCATGTTAAAGCATACATCATTATCTACGTATAGAGTATACGAGAGGAGTCGGATCGTGATGGTGAAGTTTTGGAGCCGGTGTCGGTATGGTTCGTGATGGTCGAGGTTCGAAGAAGATCCATTCACCCAAGGTGTTGATGACAAGTTTGAGTCGGATGATCCAACTTCGGAATTTAACTTTACCGCAACACGTGCAAGCCCCGGTGCATAAACCTTTCTATGATTTGAAAATCTTTATTACACCTTAAGTCTAGTGTAATGTGCATTAAGTTAATAGGCGTTGTTTGATACCGTTCTTGCCGCATGACTACCTTGATCTACGATTATACCCGATATTATCCCACTAGTATGTGTAGGTCGATCTCTTATGCTTAGTAATGCTTAGACTTCGGTAGAAGTCGAAAGTGATGGTTCATCATTCGCGAGATATAGGGTTATCTTAGCTCCTCCACCTCGTCGGTGGACATAATAATGTTTAATATGAGACCGGGGACGGGGACGTATATTGATAAGCGGCAGGATTTCATAGCCGTGCTTGTCCCGTCTGTGTCGGTTAAGCACCGTTCGTGGTATGCCCTGTAAGTTCGGGACTGTGGAACGCATGTTGCGCCTGAGGCCTTGTTGGCAAAAGGCACGATGGCCGGGTGTCATCCCAGATCGACTTGGGAGACACCTTAGGTCAGTCGATACTAACTGGCCACATGCTTCGGTAAGCCTGATCTCGGGGGTGTGTCAAATCAGAACGCATAAACCGCAAGACCGGGAGTGGAGAGATGGCGGGAGTACAAGATACCCTCGGTGGGTTAAAGTCCCGGTGACGGAGGTGTCAGTATTCTCGAAAGTGGCGTGGGGACGCGGTCCCGATTTGAACGTAACTGGGAGATGGTTGATATATGCAAGCTTCGGTGCTACATATGTCGTGGTGGTTAGGGATCCCTATTTGGGTATTAACCGATTCGCGGATCGCCGTGCTCATCGGAGAAGGAGACCCGAAGCCAAAGACATACCGTAGTTTTTAATGATGGAACAGTTGATGATCATGGAAAGAGATGGAAATGAAGATGTGATGGTTAACAAGTGTTTGACTTAGAGCGGGTGCAAAGAGGATTACGGTAATAAATTAATTTGATGCTAAAATATTGAAAGTAAGGATCAACTTTTAGTAAGCTTTTTCGCAAGCTTCCCTTTTCTAACCTTACTTCCCTCAAGCCAAAGATATCCTTGGAGTCTTTTCTTTTTGTCGGGTAAGTCTTGCGGAGTACATTGTGTACTCAGGGTTTGTTAACCCTTGTTGCAGGTGAGAGTCAGGACTTGATGTATGTCGGTCCTTGTTGCGTGACGAAACGTATAATTGTCTCAAAAGGACCAGGTGGAAGACGAGGAGAAGTAGTTGGTGACCCTTGGGCAGGGTCTTATACTTTTGGATTAGTTGTTACTCTACTCTACTATAGTTTTGTAATAAGCTTACTTAAGTTTGAAACTTCAGTTTGTAAAATTAAGTTATGTAATACTTCATTTGTTTACTCTGTAATCTATTTGAATAAATTGTCATTGATGCCGCAATGATCAGTAAATGATGAGATCCTCGCGGACAACACAATAGTGCTTTCTAGATCATTTGGTACATATACATCTTATCGAGGTCTTTGGGACAATGATATATGTATGTGGGCCCTATAACACGGAAGGTCTTTGTTACATCCGTATCGTGAGCTCATCATTAATAAGTTATTGTAGCATTGCTATTTGAAAAACTTCAAATGATTTGAGTCAAAGTAATTTAACCTCTTATTTTAGTCCAAATTGCTTTTACTCATCTTAATTCATGTTTAAACTCTTTCCTACACTTAAAAAAAGTAGTAGTGGAGTAACTTATATATTGCCCTATGTTGTAGGTTTAATGTTTCTCGTAAGTTCGAATCATGCATCATGCTAAATTAACCATGATGATAACTTTCCCCTTTAAAGTGGTTTGGGTTAGGAATAACAATCCCATTCTTGCTAAACCCTAGGTTTCTTTAGCCTAATTTCCAATCTTGCCCTCTACAGACGCCTCGTACTAAAATGACAGGACCAAAAGGCGATCCTAATCACCATTTTGTGGCAAGAGATGATCCCTGAAACAAGCATTAGTCAAATTAGAACTTCCGAAGGAAGCGTTGAAAAGCACAAGAAAAGATCTTCAAAAAGAAATTGAGGCCCGACCAAAGAATTGGATGGAGTTACCAGGGGATAGATCTTTGTGATGCAATCCAAATGGGACAAATGCAAGTTGAGTTGGAACAACGCGCTCAAAACTACAGAAACTGTAGCCAGGCACTGATTGAGACAGTCCACGAGAAGATAGCACTTCAGCATCAGTGTGACCATCTAATACAAGATAATCATAATTTGGTGGCTTATGCGCTTCAATTGGAAGCTCAAGAAGTCAATCTAAATATGCAAATTCAGTATATGATTAATCTTCTTGACCCAAATTACCAACCCCAAGCAAAGGCAAGATGATTTGGGTATGGTAATCCAAGAAGATGTGGAAGAAGAGGAAAATCCGTAAGAGGTTGAGCCTCATGTCGGTGATAAACGAATCGAGAAAATGACCCTTAAGGAGGAATGAGATTTGTTCATAGAATATGTAACATAGCTATGTGTAATAGTAAGCTACTTAGTTAAGCCCGGGAAGACGTAGAAGCGGGAACCTTGTTTTAAGAATAAGATGTGGTCTTGGGTATGAATTGAATGCATCGGTATGTGACTCTTATCGATACTTTGAATGGAACTATCAAAGTAAACATCCCCCGATAGCGATTAACTTCTTATTCAACTCCTTATTCTGAGAGAAAAGTTGAGAGAGTTTGTACAACATCGTTATGGAAATAAAGAATATTCCAGTGAGTGCGTGAATTTCCGGATGTATTTCCGCACAACTCAAACGTCATGAAGAGCCTTATCCAACTCATGATCTTGAAATCATCTCTATAGTGATCCCATGCCTTGGAATTTCCTTTGGTTAATATTTTACCTTGTAAATCCTTGATCACCATTAATCTTTTTATCATATGGATTCTTTCTATGATTGTGGTTTTGGTTGTGGTGTTATGATCAATGATTATTGGTCGTGATCCATTACAAAACTACACCAAACATTCCCTTGCCATGATCCTCCTTGGTTAGTTAACTATATTCTATCTAAGGACTTGTATATCAGATCGGTTGCTTTACGAGAAAAGGTAATCAAGCATCGCTCCAACGTCACAAAGCGAATCAAGAAAGCACGACGCAAAGCTCTCCCGATCCGTCTCAAATCGATCAATTGTAACTTGATCGATCGTGGGATGAGAGGAGAGATGGTGAGCAACAAGGGAGAGGGTCCGGTGATCGGCATCGATCTCGGCACCATCTACTCGTGCGTCGGGGTCTGGCAGCATGACTGGGTGGAGATCATCGCCAACGACGTAAGGGACAACCGTACCACGTTGTCATGCGTGGCATTCACCGACACCGAGAGGCTTATCGGCGATGCCGCCAAGAACCAGGTTGTCATGAACCCCATCAACACCGTCTTTGGTTACAAAAAGTGGTAGATAAGGAACTCTGATTAACGTTCGCTGAGTGTAACGTTAACCCGCTGACAAGCAACTTATGTTGTCACCATTGGATTGAGAGGACATGAAAAGATCGGAAAGTTGTCCCACATTTTCGATAAGTTGTATGTCACCGTCCTTTTCAATTGGTTGGAGATTTACCAAGCTACAACCTATGTCCAACATTTCTGTGATCTTGCAAAGTGCAATGGACTATTCTGGTCGGCTTCAAATTTTTTCGATCCGCCGGTCGGGATCATTGTGGCATTCTATTATCACCACGTGTCTTTTGAACGCCGAGCATTCTCACATCTCTCGCTCATTTCTTTTTTGTGTTGCGATCTCGCTATACCCGCACTTCTTTCGTCGGGTCGTGTCATCTTCTGCACCACATTCTCTTACTTCTGTTTCCTCGCACATCATCACTGGTGGCCGCTCCATCCGTGAACTGTTTTGTCTATCTTTTCTCTCTTGACATTCTTTTCCTCAGTATATTACTGTATCTCTATCCGATCCTCAGCATTATTGCACGCAACTCGGATACTTTGTTTCGTCCATATCATCTCGAAAAACCCATCATAAATCCCTCTTAAGTATTGCGAGTCAATTCCCTTCTCTAAAGTGAATTTTGTCTAGCTCAAGGAGTAATTGAGTCGGTGAAGAAGATGTGCATGTTAGTGCTCCGAGATCAAGCTATTACTCGCATGATTCAAATTGTTAAAAGTTCTTTGCGGGATTCATTGAAGAAGAGTGGGCAGTTCTTTGGGATGTGAACACTTGAGTGTGTGGACTAGTTACTTACCGTAAAGGTTGGTAGGACTATAAGTATTATTGGTCAAGTCATTAGAGGCTTAAGAAAAACGAAAAACTCCTTAGAAACACTTTGTGATCCTTTGCGCCAGGAGGTTTCTATGAGTTGCTTATTGACCTTGGATTAAAAGTTAAGTATCTTGGGCAGCTCGACTAAAGGATGATTCGGTTGTTTTGCTGCCGCAAGGAAGACAGATGCATTAAGAATCAAGTAGCTAAGTGATTTAAATAGAGTAAGATTTATACAAGGTATCTTGTACAGCTTTGTGTGAGGGTGATCGGGGGTCTTCGGAGAGAAGATTTCCCATCCGAATGCAAATGCTTTGAACAAGCTTGACATATAAAGAAGAGTTATTTTGGATTAAGAGTTTAAAGTATATATTCACTCAGCCAGAGTTGAATATGCGCGAAGAGAAGGTGGATAGAGTTACTCAAGAATTACGACACTGGAGGTGCATTACCATCTTGGTAAGACAAATGTGGTTGCCAATGCATTTAGTCACAAGGTTCATTGGAATTGTTTGATAGTGAGTCTCTTTAAACAAAACCTTGAGCCAAGAGTTGGAAAAGTTTAATATAGAAATTTTCAAATAAAGAGCTATAGCTAATTTCTTTGTCGCGCAGCGACTCACGAAGGACTAGATTATTGCAAAGTAAAAAAGGAGATAAGAGAGTAGAGTGTATCAATGAGAAAGTTAGAAGTGGAAAGCCTATTCATTCGGATTGATGAGGCTGAAGTATTATGGTTCAAAGATCGGTTGGTAGTATCAAAAGTCCCCGAGATACGCCAAAAGATCCTCGATGAAGCATATTCGACAGATACTCTATTCATCCAGGAAGCACAAAGATGTATCCGGACTTAAAACGTAGATTTTGGTGGACTAAGATGAAAATTGAGATAGCCCGGCATGTAGCTAGATGTGATACATGTCAGCAAGTTAAAGCCGTTCACATGAAGCATGTGGGATTGATGAATCTTCTCCCCTGTTCCATCATGGAAGTGGGAGGAAAATTGGAATGGATTTTATTGTCAGTTTACTCAGGACATCTAAGGATAACCAAGAGATGTGGACCAGTAGTATACAAATTGAGATTTCTGAGCAACCGTCGCCAGAACATGAGGTATTCCATATATCACGAGTCAAAGAAATGCCTCCGAAAGTGCTAGAACAAAAAGGTTGACTTGGAAGGAGTCAAACTCGAACTCGATTTGACTTATTCCGAGTATCCGGTTGGGATCTTAAATCGAAAAGATCGTGTTACTCGAAGAAGGACAACCAGGTGGTATAAGGTTCGGTGGAGTCGGTGATTCGAAGAAGAGGCTACTTGGAAATCAGAAGAGTTTCGCAAGAACATTTTAGAAGTTCTATGCTTCGATTTAGGTCATAGCATTTTCTGAAGTTCTATGCTTCGATTTAGGTCATAGTTTCTTGTAGAAGGAGTGACTGTTTCTTTTGAATTTAGTCGAAAGTGAGTTTGAAAACCTCTAGAGTTTTGTGAGTAAAGGTTGAGGTGTGTCTCTTTGACACATTTCCTTTGCCGTTATGCGGTTAGGTGTTCCTAAATCTCGGGACGAGATTTCTTTTAGGGGGAAAGAGCTGTAACACCCGGGTGTTACTCAACTAAAAACTGGCCATGTCATCATATGCATTGCAAAGCATACATTGTGAGAACCTTGTCATGCATTCACTAAAATGAGTTTAATTCCATGCAATGTTTGTCTAATGACTTGAATTTCGTGGTGAAGCTTGATTTGAATGTCGTTTTATGTGAAACCCTAGTTTCAATGTTTTCTTTTATCCCCTTTTCTATAATTTTTGATTTGAGCGTGGTTTGATCAAATCTTCAACATCAAGTGTTTATCCTATCTTTGGCAACAATTTTCATGTTTGGAGTTTTCAAGGTTTATTTGAAAATTTTAAAGAAAAACCCTTGAATTTCACAGTCTTTTTCAAACCTAGTTTTACCCCCTTTTTGAATTATTTCAAATTTAGACAAAATTTGAAAACTTCCAACATCAACTTTGTAGATCTTTTTGAGGTAGACAAAGTTGGTATTTTGAGTTTTTCAAGTTTAGTTCAAATTTTTGAAGTAATTTCAAATCCAAATTTGAATTTCAAAGTCTGCCTCTTCAAAAAGTCTGTTTTAGAGTTCAAATTTGAAGTTGATCCATTTATGAAAGTTGTAGATCTTGAAATTTTTAAGTCAAGTTGCTTTTTGGAGATTTTTTGAGTGCAGTACAATTTTTGGGAGTAATTTGTGATTTTTCAGTTTAGGGTTCCGGAAATTAGAAATCAAGGGGGGCGGGGCGGGCGGTCTTTGCCGGAATTTGCTCACCGCCGTGGCCGACGGCCGGCTTCCGGGCCGTCCGCGGCGCCAAGGCCGGCTGGCGCAACGCGATGTCGAAATCGATCGCTGCGTGTCATCACCCCCCCGAGGCCCGGGCCAGTTCGGCCCGGTGGCGCTTATCGTCGGCGTTGCCAATTTCTTCACGTCACCGCCCGCCGACCACCGCTTGATCTTTTTATAAATACGGGCGTCGATCGATCCGTCCCGAAGTTTTGATACGCCGACCGATTAGCCGCCTTCCTTGCGCCTCATTTGAGCCAAAACCACAAACATTAGTCGCGGAGTCGCCCGCGACGCGTCTCTTTCTTCCCCTTTCCCGGCAGCAGCCGCCGCCAGCAGCCAGCCTCGCCGTCGACCCGCTTATCCGGTGAGCCACGCACCCAACCCGGCCGATTGAATCGGTTCGCCTTGTCATCTTGGTCATGGTCGGCTCGCTTGTTTTGCCTATGCACAGCAGGAGTCGCCGGAACGCCAAGGTTGCCAACGGAGGTCGCCGCCGTCGCCGCTGCTCTCGTCGTCGACCACGCTCCAGTCCATCGTCTCGCTAACCGATGTGAGAATCATGATCCTTATGATCTAGTGGAGCTGTAGGGCCAGATGGTTGGTCGAGTCGAGCATCATAGCCTTGGGAACGCCGACGCCGACGAGCGTCGTCGTGGCCGCGCCGCCGCGTGCGGAGTGCCGGTCACTCTAGGGTCGTTTTGTGTCGATTAAGTTAGGGCTCTTGGTTGCGTTTGCGTGCTGGTTGTAGTGGAGTAGATGGTTGCGTCGAAAAACGGCTCCGGTGAGCCGGCTCCGCCGCTTCGCCGTAGCCGCCGTGCCGCCACCGTCGTCGGCAAAGGTGCTTTCGTGCGCTAGGGTTAGGTTTTTGGTGATCTGGTTATGTGGAAGTGAGAGAGGGGTCGAAAGGAGGAGGTTCCGTGGCCGGAGAGGCCTCACCGCCGACGCAGTTTCGTCGGTCAATCGCCGGCGGGCTCGGGGTCAACGTCGGGAAGGCCGGGGGACTGTGAAAAGATAAATTAGATTAGTTCGGGTCCGTTTGCAAACTACGTGACTCATGTGAATAGTGACATGTCCTTGTTTGTAAATCCATAGAACTCCGGGGTTACGCTTTGCGCTTTTGCCGGTGAGCCGCCGGGGGCAGGTCGCGTGGGCCGGCCTGTTGACTCTTGGGCCGGTTTCGTTGGGCGCAAGCGCACACAAGTGCCGGGCCGGGTGCAGATTCGGCCCATGGCCGTTTTCTTTTAGGAGTCGATTTTTCGATTTTAATTAAAGTTTGAAATTTCAGGTTTCTTTCAAAATTCATAGAAATTTATTTACAGCTTGGAAAATTATGAAAATTTTTGTGTGTGTCTTTTATGATGTCTAGATTCTGAGAAAAATTTCAAATTTGAATTTTAAACTGTTTTGACCTGTTTTAAAATTCTCAGATTTTTATTCAAAAGGGATCTTTGGTGAATTTTATAAAATAATCTAGACATCCAAAATTCTTGAAATTTTATTTGGAACTGTTTCATGGTAGGACCTATCTGTAGAAAAAAGTTTGGGGTCATTTTGAGGTGTTTAATTTATTTCTTATATTATGCTTTATTTGTTTAATTAGAAAATAGTAAGGTTAGGGTAGAATAATTTAGGTTTGATGTATGATTTTGGATTGTTTTGTGAATCTTGGATCATACCACAATCAAATGGTCCTTGAGAACTCCTTAGGCAATGGTGATGATATCTCGTAGAGTAGTTTCTCAAGTTGGTTTTGTTGGGTTGCAACTTTATCGTGAAGGAAAGTTGTACTCAAGTTGTTTATCGATTCATGCATTCTTGAGCATCATGTTTACCATTACATCATGTTAAAGCATACATCATTATCTACGTATAGAGTATACGAGAGTGAGTCGGATCGTGATGGTGAAGTTTTGGAGCTGGTGTCGGTATGGTTCGTGATGGTCGAGGTTCGAAGAAGATCCATTCACCCAAGGTGTTGATGACAAGTTTGAGTCGGATGATCCAACTTCGAATTTAACTTTACGCGCAACACAGGCAAGCCCGGTGCATAAACCTTTCTATGATTTGAAAATCTTTATTACACCTTAAGTCTAGTGTAATGTGCATTAAGTTAATAGGCGTTGTTTGATACCGTTGCTGCATGACTACCTTGATCTACAGTTATACCCGATATTATCCCACTAGTATGTGTAGGTCGATCTCTTATGCTTAGTAATGCTTAGACTTCGGTAGAAGTCGAAAGTGATGGTTCATCATTCGCGAGATATAGGGTTATCTTAGCTCCTCCACCTGTCGGTGGACATAATAATGTTTAATATGAGGCCCGGGCGGGACGTATATTGATAAGCCGGGGGGGATTTCATAGCCGTGCTTGTCCCGGCCTCGTGTCGGTTAAGCACCGTTCGTGGTATGCCCCGTAAGTTCGACCTGTGGAACGCATGTTGCGCTGAGGCCTTGTTGGCAAAGGCACGATGGCCGGGTGTCATCCCAGATCGACTTGGGAGTCACCTTAGGTCAGTCGATACTAACTGGCCACATGCTTTGGTAAGCCTGATCTCGGGGGTGTGTCAAATCGGGAACGTACAACCGCGCACTGGGAGTGGAGAGATGGCGGGAGTACAAGATACCCTCGGTGGGTTAAAGTCCCGGGACGGAGGTGTATTGTATTCTCGGGTGGCGTAGGACGGTCCCGATTTGAACGAACCGGGAGATGGTTGATATATGCAAGCTTCGGTGCTACATATGTCGTGTGGTTAGGGATCCCCAATTTGGGTATTAACCGGTCATGAATCGCCGTGCTCATCGGAGAAGGAGACCCGAAGCTTGGCACATACTTACCGTAGTTTTTAATGATGGAGCATTGATGATCATGGAAGAGAGATGGAAATGAAGATGTGATGGTTAACAAGTGTTTGACTTAGAGCAAAAGTGCAAAGAGGATTACGGTAATAAATTAATTTGATGCTAAAATATTGAAAGTAAGGATCAACTTTTAGTAAGCTTTTACGCAAGCTTCCCTTTTCTAACCTTACTTCCCTCAAGCCAAAGATATCCTTGGAGTCTTTTCTTTTTTGTCGGGTAAGTCTTGCGGAGTACATTGTGTACTCGGGGTTTGTTAACCCTTGTTGCGGTGAGAGTCGAGGGACTTGATGTATGTCGGTCCTTGTTGCGTGACGAAAACGTATAATTGTCTCAAAAGGACCGGGTGGAAGACGAGGAGAAGTAGTTGGTGACCCTTGGGGCGGGGTCTTATACTTTTGGATTAGTTGTTACTCTACTCTACTATAGTTTTGTAATAAGCTTACTTAAGTTTGAAACTCAGTTTGTAAAATTAAGTTATGTAATACTTCATTTGTTTACTCTGTAATCTATTTGAATAAATTGTCGTGATCTTTGCAATGATTTGTAAATGATGAGATCCTCGCGGACAACACAATAGTGCTTTCTAGATCATTTGGTACATATACATCTTATCGAGAGGTCTTTGGGACAATGATATATGTATGTGGGCCCTATAATCTGGAAGGATCTTGTTACATGGGTCAGGCGGTGTGGTCAGCGACAGGTGGGACTAGGTGGGTTCGGTCAGCGGTCAACGTTGACCGGTCAACATTTAATGGGCCTAATGGGCCGGATATGGGCCTGGTACGGGCCGAACATGGGCCGGGTTGGGCCGCCCGGCCCGGACACGTGTCGATCAGTGGCTCGGCCACGTGGCTACGCTGGGCTCCTAACGGGCCGAGTATACAGGCTGGACGCATGCGTGCGGTGTTTGGTGGACCGATGGTTGGTGGTCCATAGACCACACTTGGTCTGTGGTGGACCAGGTCCACCTTCTTTTCCTCCCTGCTGGCTCATGGTGAAAGAAGTCTATGCACTGGGCTTCTCCTCTTCTTTCCTCATCTTATGACTACGCTCGCGTATGGCGGCTATGGCGGCGGCGCAGCTCGCCTGGCTGGCGTAATGGGGTGACTCCGTGGGATGGCTCGGGCACTCCGGGGCTCCGGTTTGGTGAGGCGACCATCTTTGGCGGGGTTGGGTGGCGGCATGGGCGCAACGGGAAGGTAGGACGCTTGGGCGGCGGGCGCGGCACCGACGGGCGGACGCCCTCGTGCGGCGGTTGAGGCTTCGATTGGAGATAAAAGCCGGCACCTCTCTTCGATTGGGCTCGGGTAGAAGACATAGAAGGCGGCACCGACAACCATAGATCGTGGTGGAGTCCGCACGCGGCTGCAGCAGGGGCGGCGTGGCCGTGCAAAAGCCTGGGCAAGGCGAGGCCTTTTCTCAAGGGGACTTCCTTGAGTTGGACTCGGGCGGGTTAAAGGCGAGGGCTCTACGGCCATACCGCGTGACATGCGGTGGCCGGGGTGGCTGGGAATGGTGGTGCCAATACGGGCTCCGCGAGCGGCATCGCCGGCGCGGTGGCCACGGCTTTTCGGTGGCTACAGGTTCCTAGAGCCCAAGATGGTGGCTTTCACGTTCTGGGCAAGGCGAGTGCGGTGGGTGTGTTTTTGGTAGCCGCCCCCGCTCCGGTGTAGTCGGAACGTGGGCGTGGCAACCATGGCCGGGCTTGCCGGGCCATCCATGGCGGGCGTCGAGTTGGCAGCGGCGTTCACGCACAAGGCGCCGGCAAGGCCGTGTTTTTGGCTTCCTTGGCGTGGCGTGTCGCGGACGTCCGGCGCTCGGCTAACAGCAAAATGCGGCGCCTTGGCTCCTCCACGTTGGAGAACGTGGCGACGGTGCGGAGGCGGACATAGGCGTGAACACGACGATGACATGGGCATGGGCAAGGCGGGCGGTTTTCTCACGAGGGGTGTTCACGGCGGCAGGGCGGCGTGGCAGTGGCGAGCTGGTGCAGCGAAGAGGTGACGCCGTGCGGGGTACACCGCAACGCCGTGTAGCCCGATCGGGCGCTGCTCCGACGAGCCCCGGCGGTGGACGGGGCGCGGTGGTGTCGTCTCCAACAGCAGCGCGCCGGCCTCCGGCTCCCTTCTCCTTCCTCCTTTCTCCACCTCCTCGTCTCTTCTTGGCTTGGTGTGGTTCGTGTGCAACCACCGAGCGGTGGCGGGGTCACAGGGAAAACCTAGGGTGCCCAGGGCACCTCTTTTATGTGGCGGCCAGGGCTGTGGTGGCCGCGAACGGCAGATGGAAGGGAGGAGCCGATCGGAGGGTTGTGGTGTCTTTGGGCGAGGGTTTGGGTTCGCGTCGCGATCACGCGGCGCCCGTGCTCTCCACTTTGGAGACCGGAAGCCGGCGAGGCAGTCTCGGCGGCCGGCGGTGGCGGGGCTTGCGGGCCAGGGTGCTCGCATCATGGCAGCAGCGGTTGCTACCGTGGAAGGCGAGAACGTGGGGTGCGGTCAAGGCGTTCATCCTAGGCGTCCGTGCGGTAGGTGGCGCCGTGCGGATGAAATCTCATGTTTGTTTTTGGAAATTGATGACACTTTGTTATGCTAATCATTTGCTCTAAGTGTGATTTGAGAGATAGGATTGCATGGATGACGTGGAGCATGATGATCATGAACATGGGCGATGATGATGGACATGATGGATCGTCAAGCTTTCGGATTGTCGGTTTGGAAGGAACCCGGAGATCAAGGCAAAGGTATAACTTGATAGGGTTTTCTTTTCGGTGATCAAGACACTATAGAGAGTGTGATCACATTATAGGCTAGATGGCCGACTATCAAGAGGGGATGCCGCGACTAATCCTTTGGTGAAGTGCTTCTAGGTCCATTTGACTTGCATATTGCATTTAGGATTGAGAGCACTAACTTCGTTCTTGCCTAATCGATCACGACATGCTAACATATATGATATTGAGATCATCTTTGTGTGAGAACCGCCCGAAATAACACATTTATAGAGCACTTGTCTTCCTCTAGACACTAAGTACTCAACAAATGAGCCATTTCAAACAGTTGGTCGAGCACACCCCAAGGGAGAACTCGAAACAATCCACGTTTACATCCGTAATCCAATAATGAGTACTAGCTTACAATACTTAATTTATTCCATACAATACCAAGTCTTAGAAATTATTTATTACAATACCAAAGTTCGAGTGCGAGAAATAAATGCAGAAATGAAATAAATATCTAGCGGCGGCGAAGATACAAGGATCCATCGTGCCCACCGGAAGAATCCTCCACACAAGACTAGCTCCTTATGCTCCACCCGCAACAAGGGAAAATAAACCCCGAGTACTCAATTGTACTCGCAAGACTTACCCGAATGAGAATATATATTTCCGACTCTCAAGGAATATGATAGGCTTTATGGCTGTAGTTTATTTGTTTTGCGTAAAAGCATTACTAGAGTGAATCCTTATTTATGATTCATTAGCCATATTTTAAGTTCATCATCTAGCCATTCTAGATAAGCACTGTTCTACTTTCAAGCAAGAGTTCAGCAATCGGGACCATCTTAATTCCATCTTCCATATTCCTCTTCTTACTACGATGCCGGATACCGTCAAGTTAAATGCCGACATGGCGGCGATTCGCGAACCAATATCCCCGGTGGGTACCCCGAAAAACACACGCCCGCTTGCGCTACAAAAATACTGCGCAAGCAAAGACCAACCCCCGGTTCTCGCCGAGGCTCCGTGTCCCCGCCCCAAACTTGGACTCCGAGCCACCACTACGAGTCCCGGACTCGGTATGGTCCTTGGACCTCCAACCTTTCCCCGCCTCCATTCGGTCGGCACGGAAAGAGCCGGAAACCTCGACATGAAAAGAGCGGGTCTTCCCGCTCCCATAAGCAAGTATGTGCACGGGATAATAAGATCGTGACTCGACCACCATTCCATTGCAACGGCGGTCCTTAATTGACTCGGCCGGGAAAGCGGTGCAACCAAGCTAAGCCCGTGGCCATGGACATAACTTGTTACAACCACGGAACCCATACCACTTCCCTGCCCGGTCACCATTTCCTTTCCACCATCTCATCATCACTGTAGTAATATTCACCTACTTTGTGAGTAACGATGAGGTTACTCACGCTACCGAATAACCTAAGCATGGCAACTACTCGATCCCTGTACTAGTAAGACTCACAGGACAATATATATATGCATGTGGATTTCATATAACTCCTGTAACATAAATGCAAACATATATATCATATTATTCAAAAATAAGGGTTATGCAGGGGCTTGCCTTGGTCGGCGCAAACTCAACAAAGTCGATCCACGGCGGCTCACGGAAACTCCTGCGGCACGAGTATCTCCTCCTCGTACTCCTCGATGACTTCTTCGTACTCCTGGTCGCCCACGGTCACGACTTCCGCCAACTCGTTCACTACATGTATGCGATGATGATGCAATGATTTAATATACGGCAACAACAACTCTTAAAATAGGATCACATGCAATAAACAACTAAACTAGCTCTAATGACTAAGATAGTAAACTACCAGCAAGCGAGGTGCAAGCACGTACGTGTCCTATTCTTACTCCTATTAATATTAAATGGATATTTAGCTACTACATCAAACAGCTCAGTTTTAAGCTACAAACGTTACAGTAAAGCAAACTATACATGAAGCACGTATTACGTACATACAAAAGCTAAGAAGCTAACAGCATGCCTGTACTCTAACCAAACTCACGCACAACATATATATGTATATACGAGCAGCTCGCGAACGTTACTGACGACGGCCGCGATATCTCGGCAAAGCTAAAGCAGCTACTAAGCTAATGACCAGTGATCAAACATCAACAGCTAGCTTACAGAGGTTCGTGCGAAGGTGACGATTCAGTCAGAGACTCGCGGCGAGCCCGAGGAGAGCAGGCCACGTGCGAGCGAGCGGCACGGCGGCGCTCGGCAGCGGACACCGCAGCGTCTGCTAGTCTCCGACGGCAACGAACGAGAGAGGCTTGGCGTGGTTGGCTGCTCAGGCAACTGCCATGGCTACGCTTAGAGCGAGGGAATGGAGGATTAGGCTTCGAAGTCGAGGCCTTTATGGAGAGTCGGTCATTGCCGAGGATGACGGACGACCGGAAGACTCAAGCTAGCTTGGCCTGGTGCGGTTCAAGCGAGATGGACTGGCGAAGCGGAGGACGCAACGAGCAGCTCGATGTGATCTCTCCGTGAGGAAATTTATGGTTTGGATGCTAGCAAGTTGGCAGACGTGGTCGACCATGTGTGGCTGCAGCACCATGAATGGCTAACGACGGCCAGCAGCGCCGAGCATGGCCTCGTGGCGTATTAGCAGTGGCAGTAGGGAAACATCCCATCGATATTACGAGGGCAGGCCAGCAGCGTGCAACACTGCAGACGGCCAGAGAAACGTGAAGAAGCAGAGGTTAGGTCTCGCTCGTCCTTGCTTTGGCGGCAAGCCGATGGCTGCTAGCATCATTAAGGTGAAATGACGACTAAGGCAGCGGGGCGAAGTGCGTCCCGACGAGCAACGTGCCACAGTGCTAAGAGCAGAGGCATTTAAAGTGAAGTGACCACGCTGGGCAGGGTGCAACAGCAAGCAGAGGCGAGCATACATGCATGGTTTAGCTATAATCGATCCCAACGTGCAGTGCAGGGGCAGCAATGGCAGCACGTAGAGAAGGCCAAGCAGTGCATGGTGCATGGTAGAAGGCTGTGCAGCTATACGACGACGGCCATAAATGGCCAGAGACAAGTATGATCGGCCATGCATGCATGCACGACATTGAAGGCAAGGCAAGGCTAACAACGATCAAACACTAAACCTCTAGCTAGCACTTAACTCAAGGTCACGTATATGTCTATATATAGTATGCGTGTGTACATACATATAGAAACTACACATAGAAGCTGCTTATTCTCTTCGTTTAAACATTTGAGTTACTCATTCGTAGAACAAGAAACACTTTATATAATTTATCACATGCATTACACATAAACATGATGCTTATGACGGATTTTAGTAAGTTGATTACGCGGTAACACCGAGGGTGTTACAATCTTCGACGTGTTGGCAACTTGTGGCAAGAGGCGAAGCAAGGTTGAAGCAAAGGCGACAACAAAATACTGAAATTCGCGAGAAGACGGCGACCGGACCCGTCGACGGACGCTGACCCGGACCTTCGGTTTTGACCGGACGGTGCGGTCGGCGAGTCGGTCGGAATTCCAATAAGCATGTTTTGGGCTCGGTTTGGGACCCGACCGGACGCATGGATGGAGGATCCGGTCACCACCGAAGCATCGACCGGACCCATGAAGGAAGCTGTCATTTGTGGGGCCGGGGGCTTGTGCGCTTTCGGAGGGGACGATTCGGTCGGCTGCGGCCGACGCCGGCCGACCCGACCCAGTGCGTCCGGTCGGCGAGTCCGGTCAGCACTAAAAACCCCCCAACGGCTACCTTTTTTGAGTGGGCTCTATATATACTTGGATGGCCGGTATTTGGAGCTCTCTCTTGCACATTTTAACACTCCTACACACTTGTGAGCTTGTGAGACTCCACTCCACTCATCTCTTCATCCTAACTTCGAATCTTGGGTGAGATTGAGAGTGATAGAAGTGCATTTGCTTGATTGCTTGCATCTAGAGGCACTTCATCCTTGGAGGAGCTGCGGGATTTGTTTCCTCTTGGGAATTTGCTTGGTTCCCTAGCGGCTTGGAGGTTGAGGCGGTGTTGAGCTCAATTGGAGCTTGTTCGAGGCCACACCGGGTGGATTTGTGAGGGTCGTTCCTTACCCCGCGGGAGATTCGCGAAAGGAGCACTAGTGGATTGCTCGTGGCTTGTGAATCCTCTCTTGTGATTGGTGTGCTTGAGCTCCCGCCGGGGATTTGACACCGTGTCATTAACCTTAGCAACCATCAAGTGAGTGTATCGCCACAACGGGGACTAGCGTGCCGGCAAGCACGTGAACCTCGGTGAAAAATCATCGTGTCAATCTTGTTCTTGCTCGTTGGAGATTTCATATTGATCACGGTGATTGGCTTCCACCTCTACACGTCGACGTCGGTATATCGATCACTCATTCTCTAGTATTTACATTTGATATACTTGTGTAGCTTTGCTTAGGTTGTTTAGTTGACTAGAGTTGGTTAGCTCCTAGTGGTTGAATTAGTTAGCTTATATTGTCCACCTAGGAGTATACTAGCAACCTAGCACTTGTGTGAACTTAGAGATATTAGAATTGCTATATTTGACTTGTGGCTTGCATAGCTAGTTTGTAGCACCACTATATTTGCTTCGCCATCTTATTTACTAACCGCCTTGTTAAGTGTTGTTTGTAGAATTTTTAATAGGCTATTCACCCCCTCCCTCTAGCCATTAGGACCTTTTCAATGGCGGATGGGATGGACGGGCGCCACAGGATTCCTCCCTCCCGTCGCGCGGCTCTGTCGGAGCGCGTAAAAGCGAGAGGAGACGAGGGGGGACGAGGTGGGGAAAAAGATGACACGAGGGTCCCCCACGTCGCGACTTGAGACGGGAAAAGACAATCATGCCCCCCCCCCCCGTTATGTGTGGCTTGGGCGTTGCTTTAGTGCTGGGCCAGCCCGGATGTAAGGCAGGCAGGCTGAGCGCAAGAGCGAGTGGGCGGCAGCTTGGGCTAGGCCGGTTGTGGCCTTGGGCGGTGATGGAAGGCAGGCGGGGGCTTGGCGGGGGAAGCTTGGGCGGATTAGCCTTGCCCGATTTCTTTTCCTTCCCTAAGTCTTTTTCTATTTTCTTTTCCAATCTACTCTATACCATGGGCACCTTACGTGTATCTACATGTGTTGCCAACATGCAAACACTTTGGGTGGTCCTCTAGGGGTCATTAGGGGTTTTAGGGTTCCATTTCCAATGGATGGCAACACAAACAAGGTTAACTAATTAATGTGGTTGATTTTATTAAGCATCACATAAAATCAGAAGAACCAACTCACACTTGGATTAATTAAATGCAAATGCTCCAACATAAATTAGATAGGGCCTACTTGTGCAACTAGGGTAGGGTTTACCTACATGACATTTCACCATTCATGGGATATTTAAAAAAAAATTTGTTGGTTGCAATTTTTAGGTTTCGAAAATTCGGGTTGTTCTGAGGATAGCAGCTCGAGCTTCCGGATCGGGCCCGATAGCCGGCCACAACAACTCAAGCCACTTCGGTGTTGCTGGCCGAGATTGCACATAGCTGATCAAGGTGGCTACGGCGTGACAGAGCGTCCGCGGCCCCATTGTCCGCTCCCTTGCGGTAGACAATCTTGTATTGCAGGCCAAGAAGACGGGAGAAAACCTTCTGCTGCCACGGCGTATGAAGCCTCTGTTCGTTTAAGTGCGTGAGGCTTTGATGGTCTGTATGAATGACAAACTCCGCTTGCATCAAATAGTGGCGCCAGGTGTCCACGGCCATGAGTATTGCCAGATACTCTTTTTCATACACTGATAATCCCCTATTCTTGACTCCCAACGGCTTGCTGATGTATGCAATGGGGTGGCCACGTTGAGTCAAAACTGCACCTATCCCAGTGCCTGATGCCGTTTCTAGGTGGAACGGAATCGAGAAGTCCGGAAAGGCCAAAACCGGTCTTTGAAGAAAGGGCGGACTTGAGCGGGTCGAATGCCGAAGCATGGGCGTGGAGTCCGGATGAAGAGCCGATCTTTCTTAAGAAGTTTAGTCGCTGGTTTCGCAATAATACCGTAAAATGCCGCACGAACTTCCGGTAATATCTTGCTAATCCGAGGAAGCCTCTCGGTTCCTTTCACCATGCAGCCGGGTTGGCCAGTCTTGGATCGCCTGGATCTTAGTCGGGTCCGTGGACAGCCCATGCTGGCTGACAACATGTCCAAGGTAGGAAATTGCCTGGAGCCCAAACTTGCACTTTGAGAGTTTCAGTTTCCATTGATCTGCCCGCAACCATGTCGGACCGCCTGAGCAAGGTGACCAATGTGTTCTTCCAGGTTTTGCTGAACACCGGGATGTCATCGAAGAAGACAATGACGAAACGGGCGAAGATCGGGAGCAAGAGTAACATTCATTGCGCCTTGGAACGTGCCTGGAGCTCCAGTTAAGCCGAAAGCCATCACACGGAACTCATACGAGACCAACATGAGTCTGGAACGCCGTTTTATATTCTTCGCCCCGCCTTGAGGAGAATCCGATGAAATCCGGCGCGGAGATCCGAGTCGAAAACCAAGTTGCTCCTCGCGAGCTCGTCCATCAACCGATCAAAAATGTGCACCGGTACCGTCTTCTTAGTGATGGCATTGGTGACGAAAGTCGACGTAGAAACGGAGCGACCCGTCTTTCTTCTTGACGAGCAGGACTGGAGAAGAAAAGGAGCTCGAGCTTGGGCCGAATTAGGCCTTGAGACATCATTTCCTGGACCTGACGCTCAATCTCGTCTTTGAATTTAGGCGGGTAGCGTCACGGACGAATGAACGCCCGGTTGGGCGCCGTCGATCAAAGGGATCTCATGATCACACGCCCGAGGCGGGGGGTAGAGATGTTGGGGGCTGGAACAAGTCCCCTGAATTGCTCCAACAGGGCCTGAATATCCTGGTGCCATGGCACTGCATCCTCTGATTCACTGTCATCGAGAGGCTGCTCAATGTGAAGAAGGAACTGAGTATCATCGGAGGGTTGAATACCCTGAAGCATATGAAATTGCCCCTGGTGACAAACTGCCAATTGCTTGCAGCGCCAGTCGATAAGCATTGGGCTGTGTGACTCCAGCCAATCCATCGCAAGTATGACATCGAAGGTTGTCAATGGCAGCGAATGCAGATCAGTCAGAAATGAGCAACCATCCACGGACCACGGCACTTGCTTCAGCGTGATAGAGCTCTGCAATATTCCACCCCAGCGACCTGCACTGATCTGTTGCGAGGAACTGACGCCAGACCATCCAATTGGGACAGCAAAGCCTCCTTGATGAATGAGGCGGAGCTGCCTGAATCAACCAAAAATGTGTACTGGACGGCCTTGGATCATGCCAGCCAATCGGACGGTGCGAGCGGCAGGAACACCAGACATTGCTGACTTTGACAGAGCCATCATAACTTGCTCTCGATTAGGCAAAGCCGGCTGTGAGTCAACCAAGGAGTCTGAAGAAGAAAATGAGTCCCAGAGGGCGTCCACAGCTTGCAACACCTCTGGGGAGCAGCGATGCTCGCGGTTCCACTTGGCGCCGCACTTGAAGCAGAGTCCCAAGGCGCGGCGATATGTCTTCGGCGCGGACAGCTTCGAATCGCCGACGCCTGGTGGCAGAGGAGGGACTCCCAGCGTCGTGGCCGTCGCAGCCTTGTCCGCACGAGGCGGCGGAGGTGGCAAGGGCAGAGGTCCCTTAACCAGCCCAGCCGACTTGGATGAAGAAGCCCAATCACCTCGACCTTGTTTGGGAGCCACTGGCAGCGCCACCTCTTCCTGTAATAATGCAAGATGGCAGGCAGCATCGAGTGTTTGGGGAGAATGCATAAGAACAACAGACTTGATTTCTGGTTTGAGCCCATCGATGAAGCGTTGGGTGAAGTACAGTGGGTCTTCAACATGGGAATAGGCATTGAGGTTGTCTTTCAGTTCACAGAAGTCATTGACATAGGATGTGATGGATGTAAGCTGGCGGATATTGAAGAGTTTGCGGAGCAAGAGCTCGTGTTGGTTTCGATCAAAACGATCGTGCAGCAATCTACAGAATTTGTCCCAGGAGGCATCCTCCAGCTGGTTCTGGACTGATTGGTACCAACAGTCTGCAGCTCCTTCTAGATACATCTCGGCTACACTCAGCCACAAGGATTCATCTACCATGTACATTTGGAAGTACTTTTTCACAACGGCGACGCCAGCGGCGAGGATTATCGCCACTGAATTTTGGGAAAGGTAACTTGGGAAGTTTGCCGAGGTTGGCCTGGAAGTGGTTTTGGTCTGGTGGTCTGGGTAACTGTGGGTTGCCTAGGTGCTGGTTGGATGGGGAATTTTTGGAAATTGGGGGTTATGCGCCCAGCTTCCGTGATCAGATTGGTAGTGGAATTGGTTGTAATTAGGATCTGGTGGGTAGAACTGGCTTTGGCCGTAGGGTTCTGAGTGGTGGTGGAATGAATTTTGGTTTGGATCTGGTGGCTTAGGAGAAGTGAGCTGGGGATTGTGATGAACAGGTGGTTTAGGAGATTCGAAATGCAACGACGAAGGAATAGGAACTTGGGATGGAAGGGGCGGTGCCATACCAGATGCCGGGACATGGGTCCCGTCGTGGACGACGCCGGACCCAACATCCCATGTCGTGTCGACGCTGTGCCGGCTGGGCGTCGACCGGGTGCCGAGCGCGCGGCGGCGGAGTCGATGTGGCGCCCTCCGAGGCCGTGGCTGGAGACGGGAAGATGCCGGCGGCGGCGCCGAGGACCCCATCGCAGCTCGGTCCCAGTGGTTCGTGAGCTTGGAGACCTTGAGGCGAAGGCTGTCGGCGGCGCCTTCCGCTGCGGCGGCGGTGCGCTTGAGCTCAGCGGGCGGGCGTCGCGCTTCGTCGCGGATCTGATCCACGCGGTCGCCTCCAGGTCGCAGATGTGTTGCTTTCGATGGAGGGGTCGACCGGGCCGTGGATCGTGGCGTTGTCGAGCGCAGGCCCTCGAGCTGAGGCGGTGCTCGTGAGTCGGCGGAGGAGGCGGTTGCCGGCGCCGATTCCAGGCTGGCTAGGCGTTGGGCGGTGGCGAGGTTCTCCGACTCGGGTTGGTGACACGGCTCTCCCACTTGGCCTCGAGCTCGTCGAAGCGCGCCGATTGGACTCGACTTCGGGACTTCGGATCTCGTCCGGGAGGAGCTTCATCGACGGTTCCATGGCGCGCGCGAGGATTGAAGCTTGGTGTAGTGCTCGTGCGAGGGACGCCGATTCCGATCCGATGGCCAGCGTGTGCCTAGTCCGATACCAGATGTGAGCAGCAAGCAATCGGGAAGGGGAAGAATCGGAGCAGTGGACGGAAGCAGAGAATATTTGGGGATAGTTCAACTTAACAGGAATAATATCGAGTGTTTACAGATAATTGTTCATGTCTCTCTTCTCTCCTTCTACTCTTACTTATACTATCACTAATTCCTCCATGAAGGTCCCGTGACGTTTGGGTTGGGCCGGCTTGTCCTCTTGGGCCTGGATGCAGTAAGCGAGCCCGTGGGCGAGCTAGCAGGCTCTGTCCCGGTTCCTGGTGAAGGAGTGCTGACACGACTCCGTGTTCGTGGTCTGCTGTACTCTCATCCATGGTGGGCTGCTTGTTATTGGGCCAAATCTGAAGGCCTGCTCCTAAAAAGCTTGGGCTGCAACTAGGGCCATGGCCCTACTGGCCCTAGGCCTGAGCCCGCCCCTGTTTCCTCCGTCCACGGAAACATATCTTCCACCCTCTATTATACGATAAATAACCAAAGCGGCAAGGATCCTACTATTGAGGTCAATAAAATGCACACCCGATCCAAATGCTGTGTACGCCTCCATCACACGACTTGCTAGCTCCTAACCCTGCGACATATACTGCAGCGAGGGTTCGTTTTCCCGGCTATCTCATCGCCAGAAAGAACAAACAGAGTAAAGCAAGGTGCCTGTCCCTCTCTTCCTCTCATGCACAATGCGTAACTTTTCATCTGATTATTTTTTTTTTTGTTTCTTGCGAGGAACTTTTCATCTGATAATAAAGAAAAATCAAGTTCGTTAACTAATTGTGTTAATTTGAGCTCTTCATGCTTGCCATTTATTTAGCAATCAACACTTTGAGATATCGGAGGTGCCGGAGAAAAAAATCATGCCAAACATACCAGTGTACAAAAACCAGCTGCAACATGCGAATCAAAGAAAGATTCCGCATATATATGGCTCCAGTGCTCCAGTGTACAAATCGAACCATGCTGCCCCACGGTTTAGTTTTGAGTTTTGACACGCACCAGAGCTGCTCTAATGTGATTGTCTCCAAGTCCTCCAGCTCGATCGGACAAAAAGTGAAGGACCGAAACTTAATACCAGGAGGGGGGTTTGAATGGGAGCCTCAATTTTCCTTTTCAATTTCGGTCATCGGCTCAACACCCGATCCCAAAAGCAAACTCACATAAGGTCCGAATAACACGCGTGCTAACCTGGTAGCAAGGTGTCACAAGCAAAGAGAAGCACTGAGATGTCAACGACCCAAATGATTGGGTGGATGTTCCTACGAACACTGTGGGGCACCTCAACTATCGCACACGACCGGCGAGAGCAAAGATCGAACCAGGAGGAGAGAAAATGGGCCACCCGACTTCTATAGAGAAAAAGCGAGTTCTCAAATCTAAAATACCAACGCCAACTCATGACGAGAGTACCTATATAAAATCCCCAGCACGATAGAAAATCAATGCAAAAAACCGGTTCGCGAAACCGAGCTCAAATGACACAACTGCTATGCTCGGCGTGCAAACTCATGCACTGCTGCTGCAGCAAGAATCGGACTGACAATGGTTCTGAAAACGAAAGACCGAGACTTGCTCAGGTTAAAACCAGCACACACGTAACTAGATTAGCTAAAGGAACAAGCAATGATTAGGTTCCTGTGGCTTGGATGAAACAACACAAAATGAATTTCCAAAAACAATCACGAGCTGCACAAATTGCTGGACAACATTAACTCAAGCTCGTTTGCAAATTACTGAAGAAGGAAGCTTAGATTTCTCGAAGCACTTCTAGAACGAATAGAAGGAACTGAGCTGCTGCTGATGCATTTCGTCAAACACCTTGTGAGTGCAGAAAAGCAACACAAAGCTAAGATTATCAAAAGCTAGGAATTTCACGCAAGTATTCGATCTAGCAGTCCTGCACAAGAAGAAAATGCATGGCTCGAAGGCCAAGTCCACATCACAGAAAAAATCAACCTTTGTTGCAGGGTGGTTGAAGTTGCAGACTTGGTGGAGCTTCGGCCGGCCCCCTGCACGCGCTCGAGCAAGCTGCTCCTGTCCACGGGCCCCGTCCGCTGCCCACCCTGGTGGCGTGCGTGAGGACCGAGGGCGAGCAGGCCTGGACGCCTCGCTCGATCTTGACGAGCCGAGAGAGCAGCTCGCTCCTGGCCGGTGACGCGCCCGTGCTGCCCGTGTGCGGCCGGTCGGTGGGGAAGCCGCGCGTGCTGCCTCAGGCCTGGTGCCCTGCCCCTTGACCGAGTTCCTGCTGCCGACCTGCACAACAGAACCACCAAAAAAACAAACGGGATCCAAATCTCTCAACGAAAATCACAGCAAAGAGTAGGAGATGGATCCAAAAACCCGGAGGCGACGAGGGGAGATTTGGAGCTCCCTTCCCAACAAAAATCACCACAAAGATCACCAATTTGATGTTCTTGGACCTCTAAACAAGAACCCTAAATTGGGGGAAAATAAAACGAAAATGAGAGAGAGGCAAGAGGGGATGAAGGGTAAGCCTCCACTAAATAGTCCAATATTCCCTCCGCCTAAACTACCCCTAAGATACATGAGTCGATCTTTTAACCCTAGGGCTATTTTTTTCGACTCGTAATTATCAATCCGACGACGCGCGCGCCTCCTCATGCGCAGCCTTGCTCCGCGCAATCAATCCCGGATGCCGCCACGCGCCGCCCTTCCCGTCCACCGGAACGCCCGGGTTTTGAGGCGAAACCCGTAAAACCCGCCCGATGGTTTTGAGGCCCAAACCACCAAACCCGCACCGTGGTTTTGAGGCCCAAACCACGAAACCCGCACCGATGGTTTTGAGGACAAACCACCAAACCTCCTCGACACGTGTCATCGCCGTCTTGACCGCCCGAAAGTCGCCAAAGTCATCCGAGCTCCCGCTCTGCTCGCGCGCTCGCCGTCTTGACCCGATCGACACGGCGGTCTCGCCACGTCCTCTTGCATTGCCGATGTCCCGGATGTCAACCACCATGGCTAGCCACCCGGCGATCCGGTCCCTCGGTCCAAGCCTCCGCGTCCGTCCTTCACCTCCGGCGGTCCGTCGGCCCGGCACGCGTCCTCCTTGGCCCCTTCACCTCGCCGTCGGCTACCATCTCCGAGCTCCACACCCGTACAACACGAACCAAGAGATACGTCTTCGACACACTCCACGTGTGCCCGATGAACATAAGCCGAAGCGTAAAGAATAAAAGAAAATAGAATTAAAATGTTGATCTGTTGACAATCACTCAATCACAAAACTAAACACATGTGACCTAAATCAACCATGTGTTCGCAAAAAGATTCTTGATGAAATAAATTTATGGGTTTCTTGGCGTGTCCGTAGAGGGCCCAACAAGGATATATATATAGGAGCCCCGAGCCAGGTCCTCCCTCCCACATCTCCCACGATTACTGAAAGACCACCTCGATCCAACCATTCTCTGCTCACAAACCTTAACGCGCTGGAAAACACCACATTTCGGATTTATTTACCACCGAATTCACTGGTGAATTCCCTATTTGATTCCTGCTTTCTAATTGCTTTTGCTTATAATTTGCGTTGCAGAATTTGCTTGATTACTCAAGTCATCACAGATATAGTACAGAGCATCTCCAGTGCACAATCATTTACAGTATATTTTGCTCCTACACATGAGGAGACGGTGACTTCTTGTCATTTCCGCATGCAGAAATGGGATTCAATCCGCCGGTACCGCAGCAGTACAGCGACTGGGAGATCCGTGCCGCCGTTCTGTTTAGCCTTATGCTCCAGGTGTTCCTCATCTTCGTCGCCCCTGTCCGCAAGCGTTCCTCATCTATGGCTCCCCAGTTCATCGTCTGGTCCTGCTACCTCCTCGCCGACTGGGTAGCCGACCTCGCCCTTGGCCTTCTGCTCAACAACTTGGGCAATATCGGCAGCGGGAGCTCCTCAAGCCCCATCATCTTCGTGTTCTGGGCGCCATTCCTGCTTCTCCACCTGGGCGGGCCGGACAGCATCACCGCCTATTCCCTTGCAGACAACGAGCTCTGGCTCCGCCATCTCGTCGGCCTCCTCTTTGAGCTGACTGCGGCGGCGGTTGTCTTCTTCTGCTCCGTATCACAGGGCAATCGCACGATGATCCCTGCTACCGTCCTCATGTTCGTCGTCGGGATCATCAAGTACGGCGAGCGGACATACTCACTCTACTTTGCCCGGGTCGAGCCAGACCCGGGCCCGGAGTACGCCAACCGGAAGATTGACATCTTCGGCGGCCACCAAGGCACCCGCCGGCGGCACGGTGGTGCCGAGGACCTCGAGAACCTGAGCGTTGAGGCACAAGGGTACGAGTTCTTCCGCGTCTTCCGCTTCCTCTACGTCAATCTCATCCTCAGCTTCGTCAGCGAGCGGAGGATGAGCCATGACTTTTCATGGCGCGCGACGACAGCGGCGAGTCGTTTGCGGTCGTGGAGGCGGAGCTCAACTTCTTGTACGACGTCAAGTACACCAAGGCGCCGGTGATTCACACCAGGAGCGGCTACGTGCTCCGCTTCGTCTGCTCCTGCTGCCTCGTGGGCTCCCTCGCCGTCTTTGTTCACGCCGACAAGGGTAGCATCCTGCCCGTCGATGTCGGCATCACCTACGCGCTGCTCGGTGGTGCCGTGGCGCTCGACGTGGCCGCGCTTGCCATCCTGCTCCTATCAGACTGGACGACGGTCTCCCTGGAGCGCTCCCGCCGGCTGAAGTGGCTTGCGGGTTTCGTCAAGCGGTGGGGACGGCAGCCACGACGACGCTGGTCGGAGACCATATCGCAGATGAATATTATCAGCCACGGCCTCGGCAGGCCCGACGGTGGTGGCCGCTTCCTCTGGCAGCTCGCCAATGCTACGGAACTGCTGGGGTTAGGGGCGACATTCGAAGATTTCTTCTTCATCCGGCAGGCACCCCTCAGGAAGGAGAGGGAGAGCAGAGGCACATCTTCGAGTTCATTTTTGGCAGGCTCAAGGAGATGGCCTCCACTGCCCAGAGCTACGAGGAGATCAAGAAGGCGTGCGAGCTCCGAGGCATGGGAACCATTGATCAGAAGCTCGGAGAGCAAGGCAGCATGACCATCCGGGACAGCGTCACCAAGGACTTGGACGAGTGCTTGCTGCTGTGGCACGTCGCCACGGACTTGTGCTTGGCCGGCGCGGTGGGAGTGAAGTTCGCCGAGATGAGGCAAATCAGCAAGTGCTTGTCCGAGTACATGCTCTACCTCCTCATCAAGCAGTCGGACATGCTGTCTGCGGTGGCAGGGATCGGGCTGATCCGGTATCGGGACACGTGCGCCGAGGCCCGCAAGTTGTTCAACTCCTTGGGCTTGATGAGGCACTCGAGCGCAGACCGCGTGCATCTGCATGACATGGCACGCAACACACTTCTGATACAGGCCGCAGCGATGACGACCAAGGCGAAGCAGCAGGAGGAGGAGAACAGCGATGCGAGCAGGTCTGTGCTGCTTGACGCGTGCGCGCTGGCGACGGAACTAAAGAAGCTGGAAGAGAAGACCATGTGGGAGGTGGTGATGGGGTGTGGGGGAGATGCTCACCTTCGTGGCGTGCAGAGGCCGCGGGATCTCGCACGTGCAGCAGCTCAGCCGTGGCGGCCAGCTCATCACCATGGTTTCATTCCTGATGAATCACTTGGGACTGGGCAATATGTATTGAAAAAGAAGACGCAATATCAATTATAATGGGTTTATTTGTGGTTAACTGAATACTTTATTAGATGCTATATTCATAAATTATATATATATATGGAAATTATTTTCTACTCCTAGAGAGTAGTTACTCCCATGTGTATATCTCTAAATTTAGGGCATATATGACCAGACAAAGTGTATTTAGACGAAGTATATGATCGTACTAGACAATCCAAGGTGGTATGTAAGTTAAGTATGTATGCATACATAGAGTATGTTGTTATACTTATTTTTATATACTACAGTAGTGGCATTTTAGTAATATATTAGAAATATGGGTTTCTTTAAAATTTTTTTCGTGTAGTAAGATCTAGAGTATCTTAATATGAGTATATAAATATACTCAAACTGATAAATAAGTATAAACATTTGAAGATGGGAATAACTACTCCGGGAGTATAGAAACCTCACCTATATATGGAAATTATTTTCAGTGCTGCTTCATTCTGAAAGCTTTAATAGTATGACCGCATAGAGTCGTTGGTAGGGATTATGCTTTCACTTTTCCATGACCGGACATACAACTTTATAATAAAAAACACTGGCACGCGTTAAACACCAGCGCAGTTGTAACCGTTTCGTTTATGATAAATTTAGCAAAACCATTAATGCGCCCAGTACTGTGGTCATAGCTAAAGAAGTTAGAGGGCACCTATCCTGAAAACAGCACATATTTAGGAACAAATGAAGGGGGAAAAAACTGGAATCGATGGGTAGTTTGTTATGGATGCTTTATCCTGATCAACATATGTACTTTAGCCAGGTTCAATCGGTCACCAGCACACTTATATCATCTAAAATACATTTGACAACCTTTCCAACTGCTATATATCAATAATCCAGCGTATTAGATTGACTTCCTCCAAGAAAACCTCCAAAAAAAGCTGTAGAAGAAAATTATATGCAACAAAAATCTGATGGTCATTGAAGAAGGAACAATCCAGAAGATTTGTAATCGAGGCATTTACATAAGAAGCTAATTATCAAAACATCATTGCCATCTCAGTCAATATTTACACATTTGTCGATTTAACTGTTGGTAATTTCTAAGAGAGAAATGTTTTTATAGATCTCCCGGTTTTTGCTGATTGGCGAACCAAGTACTGGTTTTTAGATAAAGGAGGACAACATCCGGCCTCTACATCCGAGGATGTACACAGCCAATTATTACAAGTAGTGGATAAAAGGGTATAGCAAAACAAGTCTCTATAACGGATGAAGAGAACTAAAGCAAATGATAAATATGCTTCCACCCTCTATTGAAAAACTCCAAAGTAATCACTTCTAGTTTCCTGCTGATTATTGAGAGTGTTCTTGTCTTGTTCATCACGCTGCATTTGGGCCCCAGCACCGCAGCCAATATGCTCCCTCTGAAAATAATCTGCGACAACGAGAAAACTTTCATTTTGTTAAAGATAATATCGTTTCGACGGCGCCAAATGGCCCAAACATATAGCCGCCACGCCAACCCAAATCAAGTTTCTAATCTTTTTTATTCTGATTATTAAGCGGTACCAAACATATGGCTTATAGATCTAGGCTAGTTTAGGCCAAAGAGCATAAAAGATGATCCTCCATACCGTTTTCGAATCACGGACAATCTAGGAAAAGATGTTGGATGGTCTCATTCATATTACGGCCAACACATTTCGGCTTCCTTTCCATTTTTTTCCTAGCGAGGTTATCTTTTGTTAAAACAACTCCCCGTTGAAGGAACCAAAGAAAGATCCTAATCTTTAGAGAAAGTTTCAACTTCGGATCAATTTATGATGAAAGGGTGGTTGTCTGTCAATGAGGTCCAAGTACATGGATCTAACGGAGTATAACCTGATTTGGTTAAGTTCCATTTGAAAGTATCAGAACCCCCACCAACTCAACGTGATTGATCGTACTCGAGGTTAATCCAATCAGTTAGATTGTTACCCACGATGGCCCTTCTAAAGGATATGTGAAGGGGACTCGTGGCCATCACTTTTGCAATAGAAGCATGAGGGTCACGCACTATGTTGTATAGCGATGGATATCTAATTTTGAAAGGAATTCCCCCTACCCAAGTGTCATCCCAGAAGCGAGTTTTGGTCCCATCTTTGATAATGAAGGAACCTTTAGCTATCACCTTATTTTTTAATACGCATGAGACCCCTCCAGAAATGTGAGTCATGAGGTTTAGCCTTAACCTGAGTGAGAGATTTAGATCTTAGATATTTGTTCGTCAAGAAAAGTTTGCCAAATGCCATCACTGTTTAGCAAATTTACCACCCATTTTGCTAATAAGCATTTATTCGTAGATTTAGATCTAAGATCCCTGTGCCCCTTGGTCCTTAGGTCGACACAAGATGTCCCATTTTGCGAGTACGTATTTGTGTTTCTCGAGGATCCTTGCCAAAAGAATCTTGATCTAAAATGGTCAAGATTTTTAAGGACACCTTTGGGAATTTCAAAGAAGGACATCATAAACATGGGTAGGCTGCTAAGTACCGAATTAAGCAGGACTAGCCGGCCTCCATAAGATAAGTACTTAGCTTTCCAACAAGAGAGTCTCTTCTCAAAGCGTTCCTCAACTTTCCTCCATTCAGAATTGAGGAGTTGTCTGTGGTGCATTAGAATCCCTAGGTATCTGAAAGGGTATTCCCCAATATTACAACCAAAGAGATCAGTATAATATTCTTCCATCTCTTTGGCTGCACCATAACAGAAGATCTCGCTCTTGTGGAAGTTGATCTTTAGGCCCGATAATTGTTCAAAAGCACAAAGCAAAAGTTTTAGATTTTTGCTTGTTCAGGTCATGATCGAGGAAAATGATGGTGTCGTCGGCATATTGTAAGATTGACAACCCGTCATCTAGCAGATGAGGGATAACTCCTCATATTTGACCATCGGCCTTTGCTCGTTAATAAGGAGAGCCAAAGATATCAGCCACGATGTTAAATAAGATAGGGGACATAGGATCACCCCGACGGACTCCCCTCTTAGTTTGGAAAAAAGGACCAATATCTTCATTAACTTTGATTCCAACGCTTTCACCGGTCACCATTCCTTGAATCCAACTACACCAACGTGGTGAGAAGCCTTTCATGCGCAGAGTTTTTTGTAGAAAGGACCACCGACCTTATCATAGGCCTTTTCAAAGTCAATTTTGAAAATTACGCCATTTTGCTTTTTGGTATGAAGCTCATGGATAGTTTCGTGTAGTATAACTACTCCCTCCATGATATTCCTACTAGGCATAAAAGCGGTCTGTGTAGGGTGACAATAGTCTTGGCTACTTTATTCAGTCTATTTGTGGCAACTTTAGTAAAGATTTTAAAGCTGACATTCAGGACACAGATAGGCTCAGTCTTTGTTGTATTTTGATAGCATCTTGGATTTTGGGAATTAGAGTAATAATTCCAAAATTCAGACTATAGAGGTCTAGCTCCTCTCTATGAAAGGCTGAGAAGAGAGACATGAGGTCATCTTTAATTATATTCCGGAAGACTTGGAAGAATTCAGCAGGGGAATCCATCGGACCGGGCGCTTTATTGTGTTCCATCACGGAAGACAAAGATCCCTCACTTCAGATTCGGTGAAGTCATTTAGTAGCATATCGTTTTCTTCCGGGGTCACTTGTGGAATATCAGCAATTTGATCTTCCATTAGTGAAAAATCAGTATTATCCGGAGATCTGAATAGGTTTTATAGAATTGAGTAATATGGCTTTTAAGCTGATCAACGCTCACAACCCTACCTTGATCATCTTCAAGTGTGTAGATTTGTTGTTTGCGATGTTTACCATTAGCCACCAGGTGGAAGAACCTAGTATTAGCATCTCCTTCTAAGAGCGTCTTGATTTTAGCTCTTTCGTACCATTTCATTTCTTCCTCTCTAAGAAGAGACACTAAACGCTCCTTGAGATAGTGTTTGAGATTAATCTCCTGGTCAGACAGAGTCGATATCTCCGCCTTCTTATCTAGTGTCTCTAGAAGCGCTAGGAGTCTCTTCTTTTCTTTTTGTAAGCTCGGCTGTATGCTTAGCCCAGCCTCTAAGATGTTGGCGGAGCTTTACGAATCTTATTTTGCCATCTTTCTAAAGGGGTGCACCCAGAGTTCTCTGATTGCCAAATATTTGCAACCATATCATAGAAACCATCACGAATCAACCACCCTCTTTCAAATTTGAAAGGGCGGTTTTCGGAGTGGTGGGTAGAAGTCCCGGTGTTAAGAACAAGTGGGGTGTGATCGGAAATGTTTCTATCCCTAGATTTACTGATGACAGAGGAAACTTATCTTCCCGGTCGTACTAACCAAGATTCTATCCAGCTTTTCATAAGTCAGATTATCTCCCGGACCTGCCCATGTAAATTGACGACCCGATAAAACTATTTTCTTCAGTTCTAGCGGCTCAATCACCGCGTTAAACAGAGTTGGCCATTTAACATCAAACACTCCAGAGCTCTTATCCTCCGGTCTTCTCATGATGTTAAAGTCTCCTCCTACAAGATAGGGGAGGGACTCCTTGGAGCAAGTATTGGCTAACTCTGCTAGGAAGGCATGTTTGTATTGGTGTTGTGCCGGGCCATATACCGAATATAGCACAAATTTGAAACCATCAGCTTTACATCTCAAGGTAAATTTCACGTAGAAATCTCCCTCGTCGATGGCTCCAATATCAAAGATATTTAGATCCACACCTAAAAGAATGCCTCCAAATCTACCATGTGGTGCCATAATATGCCATAGGAACTCATGTCCCCCACACAACTTTTTAAGAAAGTGATCTGAGAAATCAGAACGGCCAGTTTCCGAGAGAGCTATGAAATTAATTTGCTCCTCCTTAACCAGCTCAGCCAAAAATCTGTGTTTAACCAAGTCACCAAGACCTCTGCTATTCCAGAAAACCCCTTTCATTTCAAACTGATTTTTGAGGGGGGTTTTGGCTTTTGGGGAAGTCTACCTTTCATTTGATTTTTGGCATTGTTAGACTTTTTCTTCGACGGACAGGAGAAAGATCAAGAATGTGATCGTTAAGCCATATCCTGCAAATTCTCATTTAGATTACCACTAGTGTGGCTGAGAATTGCATCTAGTCTATCTTCCCTTTCATCGTCAGATTCAACTTGAGAATTTTTGGAGATTAAAAAATTCTTTTTTTGATTTGCATGAACAATCAACCTATCAACCCCTAGGTTTTTAAGAGCAACAGTAGAGGAATTAACTACTATATTATCTGGACCTAGGTTGATGCCTATCCTACCAAGGTTTGAAACAATACGAGAATTTGGAAAGCTGGTAAAAGACGCACCTGGAGATTCGAGGTTCTTTTTCGCAACCATCCGAGAGGTCTTGTGCAGGGTATGCTCATCAGCCCCAACGGCGCAACGAGTACTCCTGCGAAGCACGGTCTGCTTCTTCTGCTTGTTTCCAGCCTTGACCACCGTACTGTCCTCGGTAGTAGCAACTGGTTACGGTTAAATTGTTGCTTACCTTTATGGATTGCATCGCATGCAGCACATCGACTCTGACATGGGTTCTCCAATTGATTCAGCAAAATCATGCATGCAGTCATTACCTCGGTGGCATTCTCCGCTCTTAGGCAATCAGAACTTTAACGCATCACCCTTCTATTAAACTTGCTCATCACAAAAAGGATAATACAAGACATTTTAATACTCGGCGTACTTATACATGACCTAGAGATTTGCCATTATATTATTTAACTGCACACTGGTATGTCCTAAAGTTTGCCCCTTATATGATTCTTTAAAAGATACTCCCTCCATAGTTGAAAAGAAAGATGTTTTGGAAAAGGTTTGGGTCAAACATTGAGAACATAAATCATGAATAACTTTAAGTCGTTGAGTTTAGAAATGTAAAAATCATATCAATAGATTTTCTTGAAAAATACTTTCATAAAAGTATACATATATAATTTTTAATAAATATTTTTATAGAAAAGAGAAGTCAAAGTTGCACTTTGGAGACCGTGTCGCTGTCCTGAACGTCTTTCTTTTCAACTATGGAGGGAGTATACTTGTAGATCGGAGGAAAAAATCACCCCTGAGCTCACCCAAAATATACGATGCTTAGCTCATTATATTATTTACCCACGCGGCAGCGCAGGTGCCGTGTCGTACGTACACTCGTATTGGCACGCGCGGCAGCGACATCGTCGCCGCGCACAGCGCCTGCCTGCCCTGCGCCACAGCCGCCGCACCAGCCAACGCGAGCCCGAAGCACGACGGTGCGGCCAACGGAGCCGGGGCTGCTGAGCTTGGGCGGCGGCAACTTCAATCGGCATTGGAAGTCTGGAGCAGGTTAGGCATTAGCGGCTAGCCAACAGTTCGGAACGTGAGCTTTTCTTTTCTTTTTTTCTGGATCTAACATGCTGGGGACCTTCACTTGGATCTAACAAGCCAGGCATCTCGCGCTCGTCGATGGCGCCAACGGGACTAGCAACGTGCTGCTGGCGCCGCCCATGAACTCTAGCGTGAAGCGCAAGTCCGTTTTCGCGTCCTCGACTCCGGCGACCTCCGGCTCCTCGCAGACAGTGGCGTGACGCGGTGAGACAACGCGGCTCGCGTACGGCCTGCAGACGGCAGCGCGGTGAGGGCAACGCTGCTCGCGGCTGGCGAGCGTGTAAGGCAGCAGATGGACGGAGGAGGAAGGAGGGTCACAGCGCATGCTCCCGCTCGCGCGGGTGGCGATGACGGCCGTGAGCCCCAAAACTGACTGAACGTAACGGAATGCTAGTTTCAGATGACGCTTGCATCTTGGGATGGTATTTCGCGTGACCGAGCTTTTTCAATGGTATTTTCCGATTTTCATGATCTTTCGATGCTAAACAACCAATTCACCCTTCTTTAAAAGATATACGCGTCGATCTGAGAAAAATGCACCACTGAGCTCACCCGACGATGCTCAGCTGCTGGTCGAGGAACTGCCTCCTCTAACGTGTACACTAAAAAGTTCGTTCAGCTGGTTGTAGTGCCTGGCTGCTTTCTTGCCTACCTCAACAGTGTTTGCTAGTCGATTTTTACAGCAACAGCCAGCCATGCAGCAGCAGCCAGCCTTCCGAACGGACACTTTGATGTGAGGGAGTATGCCATAAGGAAGGCACTAGGCTTTGTTTCTTTTTTTTTTTTTTTTTTTTACTAGTTAAATGCCCGTATGTTGCTACTGAGATAACTAAATTTTATATAAAAAACATGAATCGCATGATAAAATAGCAATACTATGAAATTAAACAATGATATTAAAGTGACATTTAATTCAAACAAGTTTTGTGAAAGCAACACAATCAATCATGGATTTCGCGGGTTTGTAAACTCTATTTTATGGACTTTTCGTAATTCAACCAAGGTAAGTTTTTGCGAAAGTAACACAATGAAGCTGCATATACAGACTGAGAATATAACATATACATATGATTTTACATTGATGTATTGTGCATATAACACCTCCGTGTAGAGTCCGACAAACCATTTATAAGTACCTAGGAATATCAACAAATATGGCGTTAGTTAAATAATATTTGTACAATATAAATTGAATTAAAATTACATTGTAAGTGTTAGTAATCTTCTATTACCTCGCCTATTGTGTTAGAACCTCCTTCCATACAATATTCTTCGTGAAAATTCCATCAAGCCGCTGGCGCTTTTTATCCTTACCTTTTTTACTTGGTGCATTCTTTTTTATTTTTTTCCGACGCCATTCTTTCTAATATTTTTTTTCTTCTCCAACTTTTGGCCTCCTCCTCCCGTGCGTCCGCGACAGGGGGGGAGTGCGAGGATCTTGATATTCGCTCTTGATGTGGCTCTAGACATCGCAACATACAACTGGCCGTGAGAGAACACCGGTGCGGGCAGATACACACCCACATTCGGGATCGTTTGGCCCTGTGACTTGTTAACCGTCATGGCGGCTTAGCTTAGCCCGATAGGAAAGCGCTTTCTCTTAAACTCGAACGGGAACATCTCATCGATGGGCACAGAGGTATTCGAGGAAGGAATACCCGCTTCCCAAAGATGCTGCCCCACCACGATTTCAGCGTCGATTGTATTTCTTGAGAACCCCGCACCAAAGCAGCCTTGTACCGTTAAAACAGCCCATTGGCAGGATCAATATTCGAAGCAAGATCACAGGACACCCAAGCTTGAGCTTCGGGACGTGTGGAGGCAAGCCATTGGGGTTCGGGATGTTAAGGAACTCTCTTTGGATAGTAGTTATGTGGATCATCTACAGCAGAGTCAAAACTATGATACACCATCTCGCCACCCTGGAACATATCAATCATTTTCATATTGATCATGTCCACCCAGTCGTTACGCGTAGATAATATCGCTCTGGTGGTGATGTAGTCTTTATTCGCCATGTTTGCATTTAGATGCGGAAAGATGATGTCGATCAATGTGCGAAGATCCTTCTCAAGCATCTCAGTACGGGACACGGATCTCGCCCGGAATCCGTACATCGTCATCTCCGTAAACCTCTTCCGTTCCATTACCAATGCTAAATGAGATAATTTGCAAACCACGGTCACTCACAGAGCCCTCATGTTGCGGACGAGCTTTAGGTGGCGCATGGATTCCCAAAGATGAGAGCTTCAGAGAGAAGCTCTAACTATTTGAGCCACGGATCCTTTCCGACAAATGGGAGGACCTGTCTGAAATCCTCGCCAAAGACAACTGTCTTCCCACCAAACAGAAGGTCTGACCGGCTCATTGTATCTCGTAGGCTCTTATCTAGTGCTTCCACGTTTTGCCTCCTTGTCATAGATGCCTCGTCCCATATTATGAGAGCTGCTTGCCGTAGCAACTTGGAGGTACCATCCTATTTTGTGAATTTGCATCCATCGCCATCTTTAGCATTGAGAGGTAACTTGAAACGTGAGTGGCTCGTCCTCCCACCTGGCAATATGGATGCTGCGACTCCAGATGTTGCTGTAGCCATGACAATCTTGTCTTGGCTACGTAGTTTTCCAATAAGCGCCCTATACAAAAAGGTCTTCCCCGTACCGCCAGGTCCATCCACAAAGAACATCCCGCCTTTTTTGCTGTGGACAGCTGCCATTATCTCATCGTAGGCAGACCTTTGCTCGATGTTGAGTGAGTCGCACAATAGCTCATCTTTGGGATCCAGCTCGACTCTACTCTCCTCAAGTATCTCTTGATCAATACGGCTGGTATTGTCATATGTGTCATAAATTTTTGGAAGAGGCAATTCATCAAACTCCTTCCCCATAGACACCACCATGTTTCTAATATCTATCAAAACCATTTGCTGCACCAGATCCGGGGATGGATTATTACGGCTGTAGTCCTCTGACATTGCATCGTAGTGCTTTTCCCACAAACCAAACACATCATGTGGCTCACGAATACTAATATTGTTGCAAATAGCCTTCGTGAGAGAGGAAGGCATCTCGAATAAAGTAGCTTCAGGTTAGACACTCATCCAAAGGTATTATCCTCTTCGATTAAACCCCTCCTTTCTGCAGCTTCACGGAATGAAGGTAGCAGCTCTCCATCAACGGTCCTTAGGTGTTCGTATGAGGTAGCACTAGCAACATTGTTTAAGAGGACACGAAGAAAGTAGCGTTCTCCCTCTGCAGGATGAGTCGATATGACTCTACCAACTTGGAAAACAGAGTTCTTTCTAGGCTGCCAGAATTTACCATCAGATTGCCAAGTGAAATGCTCCAGGAAGTCCCGATACAAGATTTTACGGGATGCCTCATGCTGCCTGTTATAATCAAAATACGCAGTCAACATTGAATCTTCTGCGCCCGGCTTATTAACAATCCTTTCAACCTTGTTCTTTTTATGGAATGACACCATGTGCATGCCCCGGCGAGATGAAGCTGCAGTTGTTTGTACCGGTGGATAGTTTTGCTCAAGTCAAAGCCATATATCCTCCATAGAGCCCTCGGAGGCGTCACCCAACGGCCTCTCTATATTGCTTGATCTCATCAATGTCCCCCTGCTTATCGGCTTTGTCAGCCTCCGTCATCACCACTGATGCCCTGTCATGTCCCTTGTATATGTACTTGAAGATGTATTTTACTGATTTGATGCTCCCACATGCTTCAACATTTATATGGCAGTTGAAGGTACGCAGCAGGACAGGGTTGTAAGGAACGACCCACTGATTGTCCAAGAAATGGCCTCGTACTTTTTCCGTAAGCCCATCATTGCGTCGCCGATAAATGGGGTATGAATCCTTTCCTTGTGACGTTGACTCACAGAATGCTCGCGGGTAACGGTTCTTGCACTCACCTTTAGCCACCGTGCACGGACAGTATGGATTAAGAGTCCCACAGGGACCGTGCATCATATGCTTTGTTACCATCTTGTAGAGCTCGTGGTATTTCTTCTTGTTTGGTAGCTCTGACCGATAATCATGTCATACCGCTCAGGACATGTGAGCTTGTACTTCCGTTCCGTTATTAGTAACCAGTGTGCATGCGGCAAACCCCTCTTCTGGAACTCAACTACATATACGTAGGCCTTCACCTTCCCAAGAATGTCTTTCTCCATCAACATTTTCTTCATTGCATCTAACTTTGCCCTAAAGACTCGTGTGACGAGATCCGGGACGGTCTGTGGTGTCTGGCCTGGATAAAGTTCATTCTTGATCTCATCCCAGTTAGGGTTGCACGTCATCGTGAGGAAGATATCAGGTTTACCATACTTTCGCACCAGAGCCATTGCATCCATGTACCGACGCCTCATATCACGGGGTCCTCCAATGAATGAAGAAGACAACACAGTACGCCTTCCGACATTCTCAGCACTTGCTTCACCCGCATGCATGCTGTCCACCAAGCCTTGATATAGGTCAGCTCTCAAAGAGTCCTGATTGTTCCGTATGTAGTCCAAACGCGAGCTCTCAATCTTGATGTAGGTGTCGACAGCAAACTGCTGGAAAAGTCGGCCGCCATAGAGTATTTGATTAAATAACCCTGACCACATCTGGAACTTGTAGCAGTAGTAGTCACGCACGGATACACATATATTTCCAATAGGTTCTACAGTGAGACAATGGTCGAGTTAGTATTATAAGTTAACAGAACTAAGTTTATATTGAATTAATGAAAATGATTCAAGTTACCTCCATCATCATCGCCATCAGTCGCACCATCTTTCTCAGCACGCCTTTTGCGGGTCTCTCGAGCTCTTTCAACTTGATCCATAGTCACACCCACTTTTGGAATGCAATTGTGCCACCCGAGCTCACCCTTCGGGGCGAAAAGCGGGTATGAAAGCGGGTCATAGCACGCCATATATGAGCGGATGCCATGTATAGACCGGTCCTTCCCTTGCAGGACAACACTATGCTGGAATTGGCCTAGACGTTCACTCCCCTCAACCCAGACGGCGGCCACCTCTTTTGCGATAGGCACGTTATATGTTCTCTGGTCAAGCCGCTGGTCAAGGTTCAACTCGATATGATAATCCTCGACATTCTCAACGTGTCCCATACGCCTTAGTTGCTGAGAGTAGGGATTCCCATTAAGAATCCTAACTAATTTCTCAATAACTTCTCTATCTTTTCTACAAGCACTGCTTACGACACTTACTCATCCGATGCTCGAGGGACGGATCGTCGTCGTAAAAATAAAGCTCAAGGTGTCTCTTTTCAACACCATCCTCTTTACCAAATGATCGTATGTTATGGTAAATCTGGCCATGTGCACGGAACGTGTAGATACCACAGGTTCTCATGTTTGTGGTCACACGATCTAGGTGGCAATGACAGAGAAGTGAAAGAGAAGTGGCCATTGAAATATCGATGTTTGCACGAAAGTGCCTGACATCAGCATCCGAGCTTGTCCATAACTTCATGAGCTCTGGTGGTGTATCGGGAGTTGAAAGACTAATCTTTCCACCCCGACAGCAGAAACCAGGTGGTTCACCCTCAATCTTCTTTGCAGTGCAGTGCGTGCAGTTTGAACCGTCTTTAGCATGTGCGACTTTCGATGGGAGATTAGCATAAACCCGATCGTATGGATCCGGGACATCAGGCTCATTATTCTCTTGGACATCTGTGTCGTCATTGTGCTCATCTCCATCCTCGTCAGATTACGCCAAAATATTGATGTGTTTACACATGGAAAGAAAGTCTGCGAAAGAATGTTTAGTTTATTAAGCGTTATACCTTGTCCGGCGAAAAAGTACGCCTCATCCTCTTCCATGTCTTTCTCAAATACGACATCCGCGTCATAGTCTGTGCACAACAGAGGCACATATATGCATGACTCATTAACATAATGGCATATAAAGTAAAATAAATTGGATAAATTTAGTAAAGAAAATACCATCCTCGACCATATGGTCCGGCATATCAGCTTGTGCACCGTTTGGAGACATTAGGGAGGTACCATCAACTAAAGACGGTTGTGTCGTGTGTCGTGCAATTATCAGCGGTGGAGGCATTGGAGTGGTATCATCAACTACAGACGGCTGTGTTTGTGTGCTTGTGAAATTATTAGGCGGTGGAACTCGAGATTCCTGTGTGACACCATCTGCAGTAACCAAAAGGTATGAGTTTTTGGAATTGAAGAGTGTAGAGGAAAGTGGCGACAATATATAATATATATGTATTTTACCATTATAAACCACACTTGAATGAGTAGGGTCGTTCGCATCGTCACTATTTCCATTTGCACAACCTCTAGCCCTTCTTCCAATGTTTGCTTGAAAGGCCTGATTGCGACGAGATATAAGGGCATTCCTCTCTCCATTGTTCACCCGATTCCTATGTGCGGTATGTGCCGCATCAAATTCGGGGGTATCAACTTCGGATCTTCAACTACAGCGGCGCGATGTAAATAGGCGTGCCCCCAAATTCAGGTATCTCCATATCATGTGAAGACGCTTTAGGCGGCGAGGTGGAGAAGGGAAAATAGGTCGACGGTTCTGGTGTGGAGGGCTCTCCATGGCGATCGAGTCCGGATGCAAAGTGTTGGCTCGGTGTTCTCTCACCATCCGTTTGTAGGTTTTGTGGCTCTCATTTCGTTTCAACTTCCTCTCAGTCATTTCCAGTTTTCTAGTTGCACTTTTAGTTGCGTTTTGTGCCGCATACAAGTCACGCCGCCTCTTGTTTATTAGCTCTTTTTGTCCAGGAGATATTGCATTCCTTCGTGCTCTTTCTAGCTCACGCTTACGCTCTTTTGGGCACGTGACGGTATTATCAAGGAAGTGGGTGTATTTTCAACACCTATATATATAATACAATAAAGTTTGGTCTCAACATTTGATCGATAATGAAGGACACACAATAAATTGAATTACAATATCATAATATAGTTAAACAACAATGTCTACTGTGATGGTGTTCAGGATGTTTGCCTAATTGTAATTAAAAAACCATACATTGTTTTTATAAAGGCTTACCCGCTTCATGAGCAATGGCGTTAGTTGAAGTATCAACAGGATCTCCAACGTGGGCAGTATCCTTTGGAGTCAACTCTAGCATCTTTGCTGATTTTTTTTATTGCATACAATTCATGAGGGAGGCCGGTGATTGCGTTTCCTTGTGTGCGTTGAGGGCGTGATTGCGTGATTTTCCTTGTGTGCCTCCTTTTCTTTCCATAAAAAATAAAGTGGCAACGAATCAGGATACCGTGGTTCATGAATCAATGGCTATATTTGGGAAGCCCACAGCCGCATGCGGTGGGAGGTGGGAGACGGGAGAGGCAAGGATCGCACGGAGTGGGAGTAGCGACCTCAAATTTTTTACCGCACGAAAAAATTGCCTCCTTTTTATTCTTTTTATGTTGTAGAGATTCGGCGGGGCAAACTCTCAGATTGTCTTACTATTCTTCTTATGAGGGCCGCAGGCCTCGGAGGGCGCAGGCCGCGCCCACGTCGGCGGCCAGCCTGGTCCTCCATGTCGGCTCCACGTCGGCACCAGACGGGCGCGGTGGATCGAGCTGCCCGTGAGTGCGTCCCTTGGATCCTCGATCGACGGTGCTGCTGCCTCCTCCACACCCGTATATATCCACTCCAACCCTAGCTTTCTCTCGCGGCCGCATCCGCGCCTCCTCCCTCTCTCCCTCCTCTCTCGCGGTGGCGGCTAGGGGGGGCGCCTCGACGACGGGTGCGGGGGGGCGTCGGTGTGGCGGCCCGCAGGTGTTGACACTTGTTATCGTATAAATTTATAAGTCAATTAAACATGAGAAAGGGGTATAAATAATAATACCAACTTAGAATAGGGTGTCACTAATATATTTCCACGAGTTTTGGTGAAGTTATGATTTGCGGGGACTAAACGGGAAAACAATGTAATTGGAGTGACATACGACTCCAAGGCGTGTCCCAATCGTACTCGATCCAACTCCTACAAAGAGCAACATAGAAGTACTTCAAATGAAGAATCAAAGTACAACATTGCGAAGAGCTCGTTGAGGTGATCGAAAACGGATATATCATTTGCCATATTCGGAGTCCGTAATCGAAGATATCGGTCGCAGAGCGGGGTTCGTAAAAACGGGCATAACTCCCTCATCCGGACTCCGTTTGACGCGAACAAATACAATTCGGAAACGGCACGACGACACGCACGCACCCACAAAAGCTCAGCTCAGGTGGGGCCCATCTTGGGCCGATCGGCCCAATAATGGGGCCGATCGGCCTGCCACCTCCGCCACGTCGGCCCCGCTTCGGAAGCTTCCTCCACCGCCTCTAAGACGCAATCAAAACCGGTTGTTTAACGTCGGTTTGATCCGAGGGGGCGTCGGTAGAAGTACGAGATGGATTAAGATCAAACACCGGATTAGTACCGCGACGCTCGCTGAAGCTGAAGGGACAGAAGAAGACCCATATATATAGACCCCTAGACCCCCTCTTTCAGATCATCATCTCAGATCATCTCATACATATCTCATCAGATGGAGGCACGACGCCTGGAGGATTAGATTAGACAGCTACAATGTAATAGAATAGATCTAGTAGAGAGTTAGGGAGAGCGGAACTGCGTTCCGGTTCTCGAGAAGTCTTCGGCGTTCGTATATCTTTGTATCTCAACTCTATTAGACTTTATGCCATAATTATATTTATCTTCTCTAGTTACTTTTATGCCTTTCATTTATTGATTAGAATATAGTTGTTATATAATTGCATGGGATCTTCGCCGCATCGAGTGCTTTAGTTATTCATGATGACTAGAGTAGTAATTAATAGTGTGGACATGGTGTCTAGACTAGAGGTTACCTTAGATTGCACCCAATCCCACGGATAGTTGTGGTAGCCCTGTGTGGTGACAGCCCACGACGGCCGGCGTATTCCACCACGTTCGGATTGGTGTTGTAGGACCGTAGTCGGAGCTTCCTAGCCCCCTTCTCATCCCTTTCCGCGGCTAGTGTTCTGATGTCCCGAAGTGTTCTTTTATGATCGCTATACCTTTTCATGCCTTAGTTACTCAAGAACCAAAGTACTAGAGAAGTATTCAGGAACCTAGATCTCTCCCGTTGTCCTCTCGACCTAGCTATCTATTCTATATTATAATATTCTCCGGGTTATGTGCCATTAATTATCTTATCAAATATCATTTACCCCCTCACTTTAGTTTAGTTGGTATATTAAGTTAGTAGATACATGATTTTGATTTATCATAGTCTTTACCCTTGCTTCCCGTGGAAAATATAAATAACGATATACAGGAATACTCCGGGTAAAAGCTACAATGGTATATATATTTACGTGGCGCTTTGAACCCTTTATATTCTTTTTTTGCACTTAATAAATACCAACAGCAGCGGCGCGTGGCTTTTTGCGTGGTGGCGACCACAACCCGCTGGCACGCCCGGGTGGCGGCGGCAGAGGCGGGCGAGCTCGCCCTCCCTCCCTCCTCTCGGTGCTGCGGACGCGGGTGCGAGGTGTGGCATGGTGGCGAAGCGAGGGCCGGCGGTAGCGGCGTCGCCCATCCAATGGGGCCCGGTCTTCCTTGCTGGCAGAGGTCCACGCCGGGCGATTTGGAACATCCGGTGCCTCCATGGCCGGATCCATCCGTCCTCCCCGTCGGATCAGCACGCGAGGCCTCCGCCGCGCGTATTGCACTTAGGTGAGGGTGCCCCCTCTCTCGCTTGCTCCTCCCCTGCCCTTGTCGGCGCCGTGGACGATCATCGATCTGTGCTACGTCGCTATGGAAGACCCTGTGCAGGTCAGATCCACAGTGCGGGTGTTGCGCCCCTGCCGCGAAAAAGTATCTGCTGCACAGTGCTTGTTCTTGGAATATCGTCTTCGTTCTGGGCGTTGGGGAGCCGGGGTGGCACAGTTCAGCCTGGGACGAGGGTGTCACGGGATTGTGCTGGCAGTGGCGCTGTGTGTACCAGGTGCCATTGCCGAGAATCCAGGGCGGTGAGGGTTTGTGTTGCAGAGGCCGGTGCTGACCATCCAGCAAAGCGCAAGCACACTGCGACTTCAGACATTGCATCTGTCGGTGGTTATTCTGATTAATGGTTTTTTTTGCTTGATGTCCTTTCATTTTTTAGGTGTGGGGCGGTGGAGGGGTCTTGTGCTGCTCTTCGGTGATATTGAAGACACTTGCCATATCGTTCAAGCAAATCCAGTTTGTTTTGGTATGGTTCCCTCACATTTAAATGTCTCTAACGAATTGCATTTGTGCATTGTTTCCTTATCTACTTTCCTGTCTGTAATACTGACGTGGTGATGGTCTTCCGAAGTAGCAACCTGGATTTGCCTAAGAGAATCAGGTTTGTCGTACAGCCCGACAACGGCATCAAGGTAGCTGGATTTCTCCATTTCATCATGCATTTGTTGACTGTATTTTCTGTTACATCTGTTTTGTAGTGCTGCTGCTTCGACATACAGAAGATTAATGTTGTCGCTAGGCAGCAAGTTATTAATTAGTCATTAGATTCCACGGAACCACTGAAATTGAGCATTTGTTGTGCAGGTTCGTAAATTGTATGTTGCTCTTGGTGACCACCAAAATTATTGAGGCTAGAGGCATCTATGGTTCAAGGTATAGCCGGTTTTTTTTTTCATTCATGCCAATAATATTTTTTTCTCCTTGAGAGATAATTCCTTGGTTAATATGTATTCCTTACCAATGATGCATTTATCCAAAGCATGCAAATATTATGTCGCACTTAATATATTAATCATTTTTTGTTCTTAGCTTGGTTTAAGAACCGTATATTATTGATGTCCTTATTCGTGTCTACCGTTACCAACGGGTTTATTTTCTCTATTGCTGCAATGGATTTAACGATTTGTTTCTCGCTCTTGTAGGCCTTGTGCGAGATGAAACACCCGGGGAGCAAAGCTATCTTCCCCGGGTTTGTTTAAGCTCCTGCACAAATGCCATCCTCCCCTTTTTCCTCTTTTCTTTCTAAATTAAACTGACCCTCATGCACTCTCAGAAAGTTCTCGAGTATTGATTTATTAAAAAAAGAATGGAAAAAATGGATATAGGGATACGAGCAGTTCTGAAAAAATATTTTATTAGTGGTTGGTGAAATAATACATTATACATCGGTGGTGCGAGATAATTGTAGACCCGGAACATGGAGTGAGCATGAGTGCAGAGATGTATTTATTAACAGGTAAGGTAATGTATAGGAAGCTACATCATCACCTTGTTTCATTCTATAAATCTAAAAAGGAAGCCATTTTTTTGTAAAACATATAACTATTCCCAATGGCTGCTAATTCTTTTCCATGGATATGAAAAAAATATAGTTGTTTCCTAAAATCAGAACAACGCTCTTACCAAAATGGCTCTAAAAGCATTGTGATACCAAAATGGCTCTTGTTTATCTGCTTCCTTCCAGCATGCTGAAGGTAGCATCATTTATAAGCAGTTTCAGAATAAGCTTTTTCCATATTGCTGTTAAAATCTTTCATATTTTTTTTGGCAATTGATACAGTCTTTGCCAAATATAATGTGATGCCACCTAATATGAAGCCATATCCATTCCGTCATGTTTATGTTATAATTATTTTATTTGTCAAATAAAGTCCAAAGTTATCACGTGCGCATGCCCGGCGTGCAAATTACAGATTGTTTTGAATTTTCCTTTAGTCTCTGTTTACTTAAGTGAGGCTCATCATCTCCACTTTCTCATCTCCACAGACACTGCAGTTCTAGATATTGTTTTCTCATCTCTCCAAATACTGCAGTTTCTGTTACCATGCATGTATGTTGATGCTTACAACCTATCTTAGTATTCATACGAGAACTTTGCTAGGCTGAAAAACAGGGCCCTCTGTTATTATTTGGGTAGCTAAGACTTAGGCAATAATATTGAACGTGTACCTCCTGAAAGGAAGGACAAGAGACAATGTAGGGTTCATTCTTGAACTGTAGAGGGCTCTACTTAACAATATTGGTGCCTATTGTAGCATGTATACTTTGTTTTATTTTTTAATTGGCATATTTATTACAAGGTAATAGTTATGTACCACATTGTTAATTTGTGGAGCAAAGCAAATAGGTTTTGAAACTCTGGCTTTGTGGAGATCTATTCCAATATGATTACAGAAGCATGAGCTTTTTTTGTTCTCGCACTCGAGAGAATGCCCAAAAGTAGTTTTCGAGAGAAAAAAAAGTTGTTTTTAGTCTACCTGCAGAGCATTAGTGAGGGTTACACAAATATGCATTGACCCCTGTTGCTTTTTTGTGCTTCCACATTAGCTTTGTATTGTGAGAAATATTTGGGGAAAAAAGCAATGACATACTTTTCTTTGCCATTTCTGTGCTTCCACATTAGCTTTGTATCGTGAGAAATATTTGGAGAAAAAAAGCAATGACATACTTTTCTTTGCCATCTATTCCTCTCCTGGATGATCAGTAATAGTGAGGTCTCCATCTTGCAAATCCCTTGGATGATCAGCAAGCACCAACCGCAACTACATTAGTTCTTAGACCATGCTTGCACTGACATAACATGCACTGACCTTTATCTTGGTGATCTAAATAGATTGCTTTGCAGCCCGCAGCTTTCAATCAGATCAAAGCTGGAAACTTTATTGGCGCCGTAAAGATCAGGTGAACCGCACAAGCTGATGCCACTTTCCTTGAGACCTATATATGATCATGTGCTACCGTGACTATTTCTATGTTCAGCATGTTGTATTATGTTGTCTCAAAGACTCTGCCTCCTTGGTGCTCTATCCCAAGAATGTTTTATGTAAATTATGTACAGTTTGGACAGCTTAACGCCCCGTGTTCGACTGCCTCATGTAAGATGTAAGTGATATATGGACGCCTCCCGTCTCATGTAATATATATGTAGTGTTTGAACATCTCGCGGTTGTTTTGAAATTCAGCTTTCTATTCCCCGTGTGTGGTGCCATGTTGTTGGCCTAGCTGTAAGCTGGATAGTGGGAACAGATAACTCTTGATATATTGTTTTGTATCAACCTATCGTATTCATCCTTTGTCAATCTTATTCAAATTCTAGATAGAACCGCAGACATCACTGCATGGGTAAGTTAGTGCTTAAGAATCTATCTGTGCTTAGGTAAATTTCACTACTTTCTTTCACATGATGCTTTTTATCTGAATCTATGTTGAGTCTCTACGTACATATACATCATTTTTGTGTGTAAACAAAAAATGGCTGAATATGTGGTGCGTGCGGCGCGCGCAAATCACTTACTGTTGCCGTTTGTCCCGTTGCCATTTGCTATTGAACTGCCCTATTATCCCGGTTAGTATTTGCAACAAACTATACGAATTTTTGCCTCATGAGGCGGTGCGCATGGGCGCGCCAAGAAATAACTAGTTTATAGAGTAGTACGTACGTGCACCGTTGGTCGACGGAGATGGAGTACTTCGTGCACAGACTTGCACGATAATAAACCTCCATAAATTCCAATTCTTGGGACCATAAAAAATACGCACTGGAGTAGTTTTTCAAAATGTCGTAGGTGCTTTATTTCGAGTTGTTTGGCTATTGTTAGCATGCATGACTACAAGCTATAGAGCAATAGGAATAGAAATAAAACAGTTCCAAGTAACTATATATAGAAATCACAAACATTGTAGATACTATTTTTAGAGAAAAAAAAGGGTTACTACTTGGTTCATATTTTCCTGATTTAAAATAAATTAATTATGAATTTTAGATATCAACAAACTAGATATTTTATTATATTTAGATAATACAAAACCACCTTTCAAACTAGCCAAAGGATCAAATTTATCCAGTTTTGACAGCTGAAGGATATTCGTCACCCGATTTTGTGTAATTTAAAGTTCAAAATCTGATTGACATGCTGAGTTAGTGCACATCTCCAAGTGTCCTTCCAAAAATTACTCTCCAAATCAGCATTTGGAGAGATATTTGAGTAAAAATCGCTTTCTATATCTTTGTACCCTCCAACGACTTTTCTATGTATTTTATGCACTCTAGAGAGCTATCCTCGCTCTCTATCTTTCACAAATCTGGAATATATTAGAGAATGTCTATATTTGTAGATCCAATTAAAAAGGCTATTGGAGGGCATTTTTCATCAAAATCTTTATTCCTATAAATTAGAATGGGTATTGCTTCCGTGCTGAAATTTGCTGGGCTGAAATCTCAAACCAGAGGGTCTGGTATAGAACCACGAGGAAGTCCAGTTTTCTTAGCGTTTTGTGAGCTTCTCTGTTTCTTCCCATTCTTGTTTCCAGCTTTTTCCACTGTGTTTCTGGGATACTTTTGAGTACATCTAGCCACCGGTTGGCATGTGTACTCCTCAAAGTGTTTTTGGTCTTGGTGAGTGCTTTGGGGTCGAAATTGGGACAACGGCCTAAATCGGAAGAAAACTAAGACTCCTATTCACGCCCCCCCCTCTCTCTGGTCGCCTTGCTTGGTCTTGTAATTAAACCTGTCCATCTGGATTTAAATCCTCGAATTGATAAGGGTGCTCGCTTTTCTTTATCAGAGGAGAAGGACGGCAACATCACAATAGTTATTAAAATTTGATTGAATTTAAAAATATTGACTTTGGGGGTACTACCGCACCAGCTCTTCCAATATATATAGGCCGCATCTTCCATGCACGCGCGGTGGTATTCTCTCACACGTATATTCTTGGTACCCGACGTGTGAGTGGCCGTCCTCGAATATTGTATGCTTACCATTTCAAATTATAAGACGTTTTACTTTTATAGATATATTATTTTTATTATATACCTAGACATAATGTATATATATAAATGCACAGAATAAAGGGAATACGCACTATGACTCCTGCTGTGGACATACCCAACGTCTACACGTGTGATGAACAGGCAGCCACTATTGGGCCTAGGGCCGTCGTCGAATCATTTTCGTCCTGATTAGTCGTATCGCTAATAATGGTGTTTTTAGCTAGGTCCGAAACCACCAAACTTAGCACTACTGGCCAGATACAAAAAATTAGTACGGCCGGGATGGTGACTTCACTTCAACGACACTGCTATTATTGGTAGATATGGTAGGGCCCCTGATCTCGAAGGAGCAATGGAGAATGGAGCTCGTGCGCCATGCTCTCTGGCGCAGTGCTGTGCTCACTATAGGATCCAACTCATGGTCATGGCCAACGCGTTTGCCTCCTAGTACTACCACTAGTGCTGGTCGCCGTCGTCCGAGCTTGGTGGAGAGACCAAGTATCACTCTGACGCAACCGGCTAGAACATCTGAGGAGCCCGGCCGTGTGTATGCTGTTGTAGCAAGATTCAG